>CAUDMG010000187.1:452500-1052500 GCA_958450375.1 Homarus gammarus | reverse complement strand
CCATCATCACTCCATATAACACCATCCATCATCACTACAAATCGGTAAGGTAGTTTCCGAGATTCTCGTGCGGACACACACACACACACAAACACACATACTTCTATATTTTATATAGATACACTAAGAGACACTAAGAAGTATTAGGAAAGTTTCTGTAACATAACACAAAGTCTACTGGTACTATAACCTGTTTGAATATCTAAAAAGATTACGTATTACAGAAGAATAACACAGCAGACTATAACACAGCAGACTATAACACAGCAGAATAACACCTCATAGCATAATGATACATCAAATACGAGAAAAAAAACATAAGCGACTGTAAATCTGTTAAGAGTGTGAGTACGGTAGATCACTGAGGTGTGAAAAGGTGTACTTAAGATTTACCGTAATGATTAGTATTGTATGTTGTAGTATAAGTAAGTAGTAGTAAAGATTGTAGTGTAAGTGATTAGTGACGATGTATTGTAGTGTAAGTGATTAGTGACGATGTATTGTAGTGTAAGTGATTAGTGACGATGTATTGTAGTGTAAGTAATTAGTAACGATGTATTGGTCTTATGGTGTCACATGTGCCGATGAAGGGAGATTCCGATTAGGTGACAAGAGCGATTAAATGAGCTTCTGGTTTACTGGTGTGTTCCGATAAAGTAAGGTTTTATTTACCTAATGAGTCAATTAAACAATTCTCCTTTTAGATGATAGGATCCAATACACGAGGTCTTATTTAGGTAAAGGACCGATTACACGAGATTTCCATTAGATAAAAAGAGGCCGATAACAGTACCAAATAACACGAGGTTCCAAATAGATAAAAAAACAAAACAAAAAAACGAAGTGCCGATAAACGTGTAGTAGCCGATATAACGTACCTCTAAGTTAGGGATAACAGGTACCGATAAAGAGTACACAGTGTGATATAAGGGCGAGTAGTACATAATAAAGTCTACGGTGTTATCCCTCCGCGTTTAACTTACTGCTACTATAACACGTATGAATCTGTATATACTGTAGAGGGCAAAAAATGTATGAAATAATTGTACTAAAACTTAACCAAATTTACCTTTTTTTTTTTTTACTTCATTTACAATTTTTTTCCATCATCTGTATATACAAAGTTACTAAATAGCACAGGGACTTCATAAACACTTTGTATTACGAGTAAAATTAACCATAATATTATTAATAGTTAAAGTAGTGAAGTAAAGAGCCATTAAAGTAAGAGTAAAAAGTTTAAAGAAGTAAGAGTTCCTCCTTTATAATACATATACGTTCACCTTCCCAGTTTACTCTCCCAGTTCAACCTCACAGTTCACTCTCCCAGATGACCCTCCCAGTCACTCTCATAATTCACCCTCCCAGTTCACTCTCCCAGATGACCCTCCCAGTCACTCTCATAATTCACCCTCCCAGTTCACTCTCCCAGATGACCCTCCCAGTCACTCTCATAATTCACCCTCCCAGTTCACTCTCCCAGATGACCCTCCCAGTCACTCTCATAATTCACCCTCCCAGTTCACTCTCCCAGATGACCCTCCCAGTCACTCTCATAATTCACCCTCCCAGTTCACTCTCTCAGTTGACCCTCCCAGTTCACTCTCCCAGATGACCCTCCCAGTCACTCTCATAATTCACCCTCCCAGTTCACTCTCCCAGATGACCCTCCCAGTCACTCTCATAATTCACCCTCACAGTTCACTCTCCCAGATGACCCTCCCAGTCACTCTCATAATTCACCCTCCCAGTTCACTCTCTCAGTTGACCCTCCAAGTACATTCTTCAAACCAAACGATATTTTAAGCTTGGCTATGAGAGAATATTGGCCAAATTACGTTTTAATAAAGTTGATAATTGGATTTTTTTCTCTTTTCCGTTGATTTGTTTTAAATAAAGGTGTGGACGTTCACTAATACACTATAGCGGGTATTTTAGACAAAGTGTTATACAGTATGATAATATAGTCAATATGTATAAATAGGTCTTTCTGCTTACTAATTTATGGTATATTAAGGGTAATGATCACTTCCAGCCTGGCTCTGTTGTTGTCGTTGTTATTATTTTTATTATTAGTATCGTACTTTTTGTCGCTCTATAGTACACATATCCCGTGACTGTATTAACACTACGTAAGAATTCCTCTCTCTCTCTCTCTCTCTCTCTCTCTCTCTCAGCTTAACTTAAAACACGGTGCTCAGCTCAACAAAGGCCAGGACCCCGTTAACATCCGAGTAACAAACACGGGAGGGAAGGTCACGGGTAATTAACACGGTGACAGGTCTCTAACTTCCTGCCTTCACCCATTCTCAGCCTGAGTTAAGATGGCAATAATTGTCTTAACTGATTGTCTTCCGAGGAACCTGCAACGTTAAGAACACGTAAAATGTAGTTAAGAGAGAGTTAAGTGACGGGGGGGACCACGGAAGGCTTTTAGAGTTAGTGTGAGAAGAATCTCCTTTGTTTTATGCATTGGTTAGGGAGAAACAGTCAGTAGGCCTGTGAGGTTAGTGAGAGTCGGTCCCATAGCTATGACGGAATATTGTGTACTAAGTCTGCGGTACACCAATAGGCAGTGTGGCCGGCATAGCACTCGACAGCCTTCATTTCCCTAACTGTAACATCAGGTACCCATTTTAATCTAAGTGAACCAGGAGTGCTGCAGGATCGAACCATGGACACTTTGGAAATGTGGTCAGTGTTGTATCCACTCAGCCGCCGTTCTCCTGGGTAAAAAAAATAATAATTACTATAAGATAATTTTCAGTGTATTTTCGACGTGGTTTCTCTTAGAAATCATTGTACCTCTTAATTAATCTATGTCATTATTGTTATTTGTGTCTTCGGTGATATTAGCCAAGTCCTCCACATAAGCAGGCAGGAGGAACATTAATTAGTGAACACGTGAGTAAACCGGAGCTGCCAGTGAGACACCAGAAGCCAGCAAGTGTAGTGAGAGCCACCTCCTCCAGTATAGGTGTAGTGAGAGCCACACCCTCCACCTCCTCCAGTATAGGTGTAGTGAGAGCCACACCCTCCACCTCCTCCAGTATAGGTGTAGTGAGAGCCACACCCTCCAGTATAGGTGTAGTGAGAGCCACACCCTCCAGTATAGGTGTAGTGAGAGCCACACCCTCCAGTATAGGTGTAGTGAGAGCCACACCCTCCATCTCCTCCAGTATAGGTGTAGTGAGAGCCACACCCTCCTCCAGTGTTTGAACCTACGTTGTTGTCACACTCAATTGGGCCTTTACGCTTGTAAATTATGTACATCACTAATTGGCACCGTCTTCCATTGTACCAAAAATCAGCTTAACCTAACCTAACCAACAACAAGTTTCACTACACCACACCAACACAATGACAAGTTTTACTACACCAACGCAATAACAATAAGTTTTACTATATCAACACAATGACAACAAGTTTCACTACACCAACACAATGACTGGATTTTCGGGTGATTTTGGAAGGTGTAAAGTGACGTCTTTGTGTTGGTGGGAGGAAATTATAGTTTATTTTACAATGAGTTGTAATCTGCATATCAACAACAAGAAATCCCAAGAATGAGAAGAAGAAGAAGGGGAAGATGAATAGGAAGGAGGAGTAAAAGAAGATAAATAAGAAAAAAAAAAGTGCGTCTTGGGAAATTGTCTTGAAAATGTCTTGTGTGTCCTCAACATTCCGGCAGTCAACCACAAAACACACGTTCAGCCAAATGTCTAGTGTCTTGGTGAGGAACTCGTGTTTCTAATGACTTCACCCTCACCCTCCACCATGACTACTACACCCTCTCCCTCCACCATGACTACTACACCCTCACCCTCCACCATGACTACTACACCTCCTCACTCTCCACCATGACTACTACACCCTCACCCTCCACCATGACTACTACACCCTCTCCCTCCACCATGACTACTACCCCCCTCACCCTCCACCATGACTACTACACCCTCACCCTCCACCATGACTACTACACCTCCTCACTCTCCACCATGACTACTACACCCCCTCACTCTCCACCATGACTACTACACCCTCACCCTCCACCATGACTACTACACCCTCACCCTCCACCATGACTACTACACCCTCACCCTCCACCATGACTACTACACCCTCACCCTCCACCATGACTACTGCACCCTCACCCTCCACCATGACTACTACACCCTCACCATGACTACTTCACCCTCACCCTCCACCATGACTACTACACCCTCACCCTCCACCATGACTACTACACCCTCACCCTCCACCATGACTACTACACCCTCACCCTTCACCATGACTACTTCACCCTCACCCTGATTACTACACCCTCACCCTCACCCTCCACCATGACTACTACACCCTTACCCTTCACCATGACTACTACACCCTCACCCTCCACCATGACTACTACACCCTCACCCTCCACCATGACTACTTCACCCTCACCCTTCACCATGACTACTACACCCTCACCCTCCACCATGACTACTGCACCCTCACCCCCCACCATGACTACTACACCCTCACCCTCCACCATGACTACTACACCCTCACCCTCCACCATGACTACTTCACCCTCCCCCTCCACCATGACTACTACACCCTCCCCCTCCACCATGACTACTACACCCTCCCCCTCCACCATGACTACTACACCCTCCCCCTCCACCATGACTACTACACCCTCACCCTCCACCATGACTACTACACCCTCACCCTCCACCATGACTACTTCACCATGACTACTTCACCCTCACCCTTCACCATGACTACTACACCCTCACCCTTCACCATGACTACTTTACCCTCACAATTACACCCTCACCCTGATTATTCCACCCTAACTATTACACCACATCTCCCACCCTCATCATAACTAGACCCTCGCGCCTCACCTTTCTACCTCACCCTTCATGCAATCAGTACACACCCCCCCCCCCCCCACCTTCCATCACGTACCACAACACTACATACCAACACTACACACCCTACACCTACAGCCTCCTACACATTTCAACATATCATACTGCACCTCCAATACACACACACCAACATACTACACCTACACAAGCTTACACTCACACCAGTATCGATAACACTCACATGAACACGAACAATAACAAGGCCATAAACTCAGAATTTTAAGTACTTACGAATGGCGTCTAACTTGGTCAATGACTTCACTACTTACACAACACTAAATCTCTCTAATTGGCTTAATTTTTCACGTTATTGTCCGTTACTAATTGGCGTTATGACGTAGTTTCTGCCTTGTTAGTGTTCGTTATTAATTGATGATTCATTAATACGGTGCAAAGAACTTTTTTTCCTTCCATTTAATAACTACCTCTTATTAAGCGTTAATATGCAGCGTTATTGTGTTATTTTACATTCTTACACGTTATTAATAAGCTGTTATATCGCATTAGTAGTTACATGTTAGTAAGTAAATGGTTGTTTTAATGGCGTTATTAACAGACATTATTCCGTTATTACTTCCCCGTTATTGTATGTTATTAACTAACTGTTACTTCACATTTACAAATTACGTATTTAATGTAACATATGTTGTATTAGGTGTTAATAATTGCCATTTATTTCTCGAAACTAATGACCGCGTTAATAACAATAAGCGTTATTAGTCGTTATACCAATTATTTCACAAAAATAAAAACTATATTAAAGACGTTATTAGGCAATACTAACTACTATTTACCGCACAACACACACACACCAATAAACAAGTGTTACTAATAACTAATCATAACACAACAGCTACACGTCAAATACAAACTGGTGTTACTAGGCGTTACTAATTGGCACTTATTACGTCACACAGGTACATAGGTCACAGCTCAGTCCTCAGCTCACTCCCCTGGGAAATTACCAACCAAGGTCAACATTTTCTTGTCTTGTAAGGGCCCTCTGTCTGTCTGTCTGTGTATGTCTGTCTCTGCATTCGTCTGTATGTCTGTTCCTGTACATGTCCTTCTGTTTGCCTGTTTGTGTTTATCTTTGTGTATAGTTTGTCTCTGTATATGTCTGTTTGTTTCTGTGTTTGTTTGTTTGACTGTAAGTTTATTTGTCTGTCTTTTACTGTTCGTGTCTCTATAGTGTTTTTTATTTGCATTTTCTTGTTTTTTTTTTCGATCACTGAATGCATCTATGTCTGTAGCTGTGTCTGTCTGTCTGTCTCTGTCTGTCTGTGAATTTGTTTAACTGCACCTATCCGCGTCTCAGTCCCTTTAAATTGTGTGCGAGTGTCTGTGGGAGGAGGATGGACTCAAAATCAGTTTCATACGTGTTTAGAACCTGTAAGATGACCTCACACACACACACACACTGTTTACGGGTCACTTTAAGAGGCATAGAAGTCTATGACTGACCTTTCCTGGAGAGAGAGAGAGAGAGAGAGAGAGAGAGAGAGAGAGAGAGAGAGAGTATCATGCCAACTGTAAACTACCTAAATTGCCTCCTTAAAACTCATCTCCGAGACAGACAAACTACCTCCACTACCATCACCAGGACGTGTCAGGGACCTAATGACCCAAGCTGCGAGTTATTGCCGTCGAATAACATCATATGGCAACCTAACTCCGCTGTTGCCATCACCCGCCTCACCCAATTGTTGAGTTCATCCCATGGCGACCTGGGAGGCTAACTTGTCCTAGAAATGAAGTTGGCGAAGCTTGTATTGGGGGGGGGGGGTGTCTAGGTGGGCTGAGGGGGAGGGGGGAGTATCAATAAGGGTGGGGGGAGGAGTGTCTAGGGGGAGGAGTGTCTAGGGGGAGGAGTGTCTAGGGGGAGGAGTGTCTAGGGGGTGAAAAGTGTCTAAGGGGTGAGGGGGGTGGGGTGTCTAGGGGGTGAGGGGGGTGGAGTGTCTAGGGGGTGAGGGGGGTGGAGTGTCTAGGGGGTGAGGGGGGTGGAGTGTCTATGGGGTGAGGGGGGTGGAGTGTCTAGGGGGTGAGGGGGGTGGAGTGTCTAGGGGGTGAGGGGGGTGGAGTGTCTAGGGGGTGAGGGGGGTGGAGTGTCTAGGGGGTGAGGGGGGTGGAGTGTCTAGGTGGTGAGGGGGGTGGAGTGTCTAGGTGGTGAGGGGGAGGGGGGAGGAGTGTCTAGGGGGTGAAGTGTCTAAGGGGTGAGGGGTGTCTAGGTGGGCTGAGGGGGAGGGAGGAGTATCAATAGGGGTGGGAGGAGGAGTGTCTAGGGGGTGAGGGGGGTGGGGTGTCTAGGGGGTGAGGGAAGGAATGTCTAGGTAGGGTGAGGGTGTCTAGATGGGGGAGGGGGAGGGGTAGAGTCCCTAAGGGGGAGGGGAGTTGTGTCTAGGTGGGGATGAGGGGGAAGAAATATCTATGGGGTGAGGGGGAGTCTATGGGAGTGAGGGAAGGGGTGGAGTGTCTAAGGGGAGGTGAGGGGGAGGAGTGTCTAAAGGGAGGTGAGGGGGAGGAGTGCCTAGGGGGAGGTGAAAGGGAGGAATGTCTAGTGGGGTGAGGAAGGGGAGGAGTGTGGAGGAGTGTAGAGGGGGAGGTGAGGGGGAGTGTCGTCTAGGGGGAGGTGAAGGGGGCAGTGTCTAGGGGTAGGTGGGGGGGGGGGGAGTGTTTAAGGGGAGGTGAAAGGGAGGAATGTCTAGGGGGTGAGGAAGGGGAGGAATGTCTAGGGGGGTGAGGAAGGGGAGGAGTGTCTATAGGATGAGTGGGATGGGAAGTAGGAAGGAATTAAGGCAAAGGATGGAAGGAATGGCTGAAAAGGTGGGAGACGAAAGAAAGGGTGTTGGGGTGGAGGGAGGAGGAGGAGGTAATGGGGAGGGGAGTAAGGTTGGGTAAGGGGTGCGGGATAGCATGTAGGGATAGAGAATGAGAAATTGGGGATAAGGAGGAGGATTAAGGGGACGCGAGAAGGGATCGGGGGGAGTAAAGACGGAAGTAAAGGGAAGAGGAAGGTAAAGGGAAGGGAATAGCGTCATTTTTTTATTTTATTCGTAGGATGATGATGATGGCGAGGGCAATGCTATGATAATGATAAAGGGATATTTATCATCCAAGTATGATTAATCACTGTAATTACTAGGGAGTCTTATAGCCAGAGGTGAGTCTGATGAGTTTGTTGACTATCAACTCCCCCACTCTGGATGTATACACTGAGCAGCGCCCCCCCACCGGTGGGTGTGTGTTGCTGCCAAATATTGGACGAGACCTGTGTCTGTATCTGAACAGAAATAACTCTTAATAATGCCCTCCAAACCAATCTCAAACATACACACACACACACACACGAACGCACGCACGCATGCACACACATGCGGCGTCAATCATCAGTATCGCCCTCATATCTGAGGGTTGGCGACCACAGTCCTCCACTCTAAACGTCCTCGGGCTGTTTTTACCAATCCTTTATTTTTATCATCTCTCTGGGGCCCAGTGGAACATTGGTAATGTAATTTCAGAACAAAACAACCCCACAAAAAAAATCATTTTGTGGTTTTTCCATTTTTCATTATGAAAAGTCTATCATGTTAGGGCAGCGCACAGTAACAGTACACAAGAGTAGCATAAGAAAAATAAAAGATTCGGATTACCAGAAGATTGGCCCCAGATTACTTCACATGATGCTTAAACACCCTAGTGCCGTTAGCGGAGGTGGTTAGGTCAAGTTAGGTTAGGTTAGGGGCGTCCAACCTGTGGCCCGCGGGACAAACGCGGCCCAACTGACGCCGGGATGCGGCCCGCCTAGGATTTTTAGGAAAATTATTCCCCTTATTAGCACACATCAACAAGTAGGCCAGTAAGACCTGATCCTAACTGCGTAACGCCTAACAGTAACCACCTCCCAGCCGTTACCATTGTGTAACTAGCTGCCGCTAGGTGTCGTAGTAGCAGGCTTGATCGTGAAATTTTATGTAATTCATTGATTAGCAGTGCACTGCGTGGGCCGTAGGTGTTGGCAGTGTGGCTCAGTTTGAAGATGAACTAATTGAGCTGAAAACTAACTATGCCCACCAAGAAGATGCAGTACCTCGGGAATTTTGGAGACGAGAATATATTTCATAGAACTATCCTGAAATTTCAAATACTGTAACAAAACTCTGGGCAATGTTATCACAGCCTGAGAACAACTTGGTGGGAATACTTGAATATTACGCCTCCTCCTCTTCACCTTATTTCAACTAACGTTACCTGGAGGGGCTGGGCTAGGTTAGGTTAAGATACTTCAGGTTAGATTAAATTAAATTAGTTTATATTAAGAGAGGTTAGTTTATGTTAGGTTAAGGTACCTTATATGTTACGTTAGTTTAAGTTAGGGGAGTTAGGGTGGTTATTCTTAAGGTGACATAAGCTGGTGGGAGCTCATTCTCAAGTGATCCGGAAGACGTTGAGGATTTTCACACATTTTCAGACAATATTTGACCCTAGAGTTATAAGGTAGAAAGAGAGAGAGAGAGATTATCAATACAGCTGCCAGTTATGCATATTTTGGTTTAGATACATTTCTATTATCTTATTGTATGTTGTGTTTGGGAACCTGATCCACTTTCCTCCGTGTAGTTCAGATCAAATATACGAGAAATTGGTAATACAAGGAGGTCCTGGGAACACAATCTAGTGCACGTCTCTCTCTCTCTCTCTCAAATGATCGTAGCTCTAATATTCGAGCAAACAAACACAGTCGGCAATACCACCTTCCCACACACACACGAAGAGATAATTCCATGGAGTCTATGTAAACAAACTTACCAGGGACAAAGAGTAAGACGCACACTACAACATTACAGTCATCAACTCCCTCCCTCACAGGTCAAAACTTAACACGGGTCAAAACTTAACACGGATCAAAAATTAACACGGATCAAAAATTAACAGGGATCAAAATTAGCATGGATAAAACTTAATACGGATCAAAACTTAACACGGATCAAAACTTAACACGGATCAAGAAGTACAAGGCGGTGGTGCTGATCACGTACTGTTGTTGTGGTGCTATAGCGATCATCACAGCTGACACCCCTCACACATACACAGCTGACACCCCTCACACATACACAGCTGACACCCCTCACACATACACAGCTGACACCCCTCACACATACACAGCTGACACCCCTCACACATACACAGCTGACACCCACACAGCTGACACCCCTCACACATACAGCTGGCACCCCTAAGACAATTTCTCACAGCCAGAAAATCATCGTGCGATAATAAAGTTTCACTCCCCTAGGGTGACCCAGCAAGATGCAGCACCATGTAGTAGCAACAACACTGTGCAGCACCGAGCATCGCAGCGAAACTCCGTGAAGCACCGTATAGCACCATCAGCAACGGGAAGCACCAAAACCACCGTGCAGCACAAAGAACACAATGCAGCACCAACAACTCTAGGCAACGCTAATGACACCGTGCAGCACCAAAAGAAACGAGCACCACCATCAACACCGTGCAGTTTTGGCCCACGCCGCGCGCCTCACTCACATCCAGTAGGTTCCCTCACCACCTTCACACAATGACTTAATTTACAGCACCCGAAATATTACAAGACTTTTCTTTTTATTTACTCAACTTCCTCATAATAATCTTCCTTAATCAGTATCTTCTAATTATTTTCCCTTTTTATTACATTTCTTTAATTTGTAGTTTTATTCATGTTTTTTTTTATTTATTCCTCTTGACTTGTTATTTTGAAGGTGTGAGAGGAATTAATAAGATGTAAATATAAACACAACAGCCAGAGGGTGTGAAGACTTTAATATCTCTCTCTCTCTCTCTCTTCTTCTTCACCTTTTACTCGTCTATCGCTCTCTTATTTTCTCTTTCCTTCTTTCTAACTGTCCCTCTCTTTTCTTATTCTTCTCCCTTGCCCGTTCTCATTTCTTCTTATACTTGTGTCTCTCCTCTTCCCTTCTTCCTTTCCTTCATTTTCCCTTTCTTCCTTTCTCCTCCCTTCTTCCTTTTAATCTCCTTTCTTCCCTTCCTCCTCTCTCTCAGGAAGATGACTGAAGCAATATCAGTGGCCACCCAATAATAATCAGGGGGTCGACTTCTCATTGGTTCGTCGTAAGTAACCTAACCTAACCTAACTGGACCCTTAACAATATACCTAACTGCCTTACTTAACCTACAACACCACAAAGGTAAATTTCAAAATGGCGTCGTATTCACACAGAGACTCGAGCTAGATGAGTCAGTAGAGGAGTTCAATGGCCGTTATGTTAAGATCTATTAAAGTGATCCTATTAAATTAGGTGAATCAAGTGAAGCTCCTCAGCCGGTGAATCAAGTGAATCTCCTCAGCTGGTGAATCAAGTGAATCTCCTCAGCTGGTGAATCAAGTGAAGCTCCTCAACTGGTGAATCAAGTGAAGCTCCTCAGTTGGTGAAACAAGTGACTCTCCTCAGCTGGTGACGGAGGCTGACGGGTTATTGATAAAAGAGACGATGGTGAAAAAAAAATAATGTGAAATTGTAAAGAGATGGTGAGAAGAGCTGTGAGGAGAGATGAGGTGAAGAGAGACTATGAGGAGAGACGGTGAGGAAACACTATGAAGAGAGATAGTGAAGACAGTTTGTGTTCGAGATTTAGTGTCGTGTTTATTTTGACTGTATTTTGTCTATGCGATTGAGTGAAAACCAATCCATCCTCTCTCTCTCTCTCTCTCTCTCTCATATACATACAACCACACTTTTAGTTAATGAGTCACACACACACACACACACACACACCACTTATTGAATAACTCACTCCCGTCACCTACCTACATCCACCAGTACCACCCCATTCATCCCCCCTCCCCCACAACTACCACCCCCTCCTCCTCGATCCCCAACCGATACCACCCCCCTCCACTACCACCCCTTCACCCACCAACCCCTCCCCCACCACCACTAACAACCCATCACTCCCTCCTTCCCCCACAACACGTCGGCATGTAAGTCTATGAATGATTCACGTCTTCTCAAAGTCGCTGGGATGACGGTGCGGGCGAGGGTTGTGAATATATCTTCACCAGAAAAAAGGTACAATCTAAATTCTTGTTCTGTCGTCTTCTCTCCCCGGGGTAAATGTCTCTTATAGAAAGTAGGCATGTCTCGTCGAGCGTTGGAAGGTGTCGTCGAACGTAGGAATGTCTCGTTGGACGTAGGAATGTCTCGTTGGACGTAAATGTCTCGTTGAATGTAGACATGTCTCGGTGGACGTAAATGTGTCTCGTTGAACGTATTCTAGATATGTCTCGTTGAACGTAGACATGTCTCGTTGAACGTAGACATGTCTCGTTGAACGTAGACATGTCTCGTTGAACGTAGACATGTCTCGTTGAACGTAGACATGTCTCGTTGAACGTAGACATGTCTCGTTGAACGTAGACATGTCTCGTTGAACGTAGACATGTCTCGTTGAACGTAGACATGTCTCGTTGAACGTAGACATGTCTCGTTGAACGTAGACATGTCTCGTTGAACGTAGACATGTCTCGTTGAACGTAGACATGTCTCGTTGAACGTAGACATGTCTCGTTGAACGTAGACATGTCTCGTTGAACGTAGACATGTCTCGTTGAACGTAGACATGTCTCGTTGAACGTAGACATGTCTCGTTGAACGTAGACATGTCTCGTTGAACGTACATATGTCTCGTTAAACGTAGTTATGACTCACAGAACACAGGAATGGCTCGCAGAAAACAAGTACGCTTCGCAAAAGGCAGGGATATCTAACAGAACACGGCAACGCCTCACAGGAGGCGGCAACGTCTCACAGGAGGGGGCAACGTCTCACAGGAGGGGGCAACGTCTCACAGGAGGCGGCAACGTCTCACAGGAGGGGGCAACGTCTCACAGGAGGCGGCAACGTCTCACAGGAGGGGCAACGTCTCACAGGAGGCGGCAACGTCTCACAGGAGGCGGCAACGTCTCACAGGAGGCGGCAACGTCTCACAGGAGGCGCAAGTCCAGGAGGGCAACGTCTCACAGGAGGCGGCAAGCTCACAGAGGCGCAACGTCTCACAGGAGGGGCAACGTCTCACAGGAGGCGGCAACGTCTCACAGGAGGGCAGTCTCAGAGGCGCAACGTCTCACAGGAGGGGGCAACGTCTCACAGGAGGGGGCAACGTCTCACAGGAGGGGGCAACGTCTCACAGGAGGGGGCAAGACTCACAGGAGGCGGCAAGACTCACAGGAGGCAACAATGTCTCACAGGAGGCGGCAAAACTCACAGGAAGCAACAATGTCTCACAGGAGGCAGAAATGTCTCCCAGGAGGCGGCAATGACGCACAGGAGGCAGCAATGTCTCACAGGAGGCAGCAATGTCTCACAGGAGGCAGCAATGTCTCACAGGAGGCAGCAATGTCTCACAGGAGGCAGCAACGTCTCTTAGGAGGCGGCAACGTCTCACAGGAGGCGGCAATGTCTCACAGGAGGCGGCAATGTCTCACAGGAGGCGGCAATGTCTCACAGGAGGCGGCAACGTCTCACAGGAGGCGGCAATGTCTCACAGGAGGCGGCAATGTCTCACAGGAGGCGGCAATGTCTCACAGGAGGCGGCAATGTCTCACAGGAGGCAGCAATGTCTCACAGGAGGCAGCAATGTCTCACAGGAGGCAGCAATGTCTCACAGGAGGCAGCAATGTCTCACAGGAGGCAGCAATGTCTCACAGGAGGCAGCAATGTCTCACAGGAGGCAGCAATGTCTCACAGGAGGCAGCAATGTCTCACAGGAGGCGGCAATGTCTCACAGGAGGCAGCAGTACCTCACAGGAGGCAGCAATGTCTCACAGGAGGCAGCAATGTCTCACAGGAGGCAGCAATGTCTCACAGGAGGCAGCAATGTCTCACAGGAGGCAGCAATGTCTCACAGGAGGCAGCAATGTCTCACAGGAGGCAGCAATGTCTCACAGGAGGCAGCAATGTCTCACAGGAGGCGGCAATGTCGCACAGGAGGCGGCAATGTCTCACAGGAGGCAGCAATGTCTCACAGGAGGCAGCAATGTCTCACAGGAGGCAGCAATGTCTCACAGGAGGCAGCAATGTCTCACAGGAGGCAGCAATGTCTCACAGGAGGCAGCAATGTCTCACAGGAGGCAGCAATGTCTCACAGGAGGCAGCAATGTCTCAGAGGCAGCAATGTCTCACAGGAGGCAGCAATGTCTCACAGGAGGCAGCAATGTCTCACAAGGGGCAGCAATGTCTCACAGGAGGCAGCAATGTCTCACAGGAGGCGGCAATGTCTCACAGGAGGCGGCAATGTCTCACAGGAGGCGGCAATGTCTCACAGGAAGCGGCAATGTCTCACATGGAGCAGCAATGCCTCACAGTAGGCAGCAATGTCTCACAGGAGGCAGCAACGACTCACAGGAGGCGGCAACGACTCACAGGAGGCGGCAATGTCTCACAGGAGGCGGCAATGTCTCACAGGAGCCGGCAATGTCTCACAGGAGGCAGCAATGTCTCACAGGAGGCGGCAATGTCTCACAGGAGGCGGCAATGTCTCACAGGAGGCGGCAATGTCTCACAGGAGGCGGCAATGTCGCACAGGAGGCGGCAATGTCTCACAGGAGGCGGCAATGTCTCACAGGAGGCGGCAATGTCTCACAGGAGGCGGCAATGTCTCACAGGAGGCGGCAATGTCTCACAGGAGGCGGCAATGTCTCACAGGAGGCGGCAATGGCTCACAGGAGGCAGCAATGTCTCACAGGAGGCAGCAATGTCTCACAGGAGGCAGCAATGTCTCACAGGAGGCAGCAATGTCTCACAGGAGGCAGCAATGTCTCACAGGAGGCAGCAATGTCTCACAGGAGGCAGCAATGTCTCACAGGAGGCAGCAATGTCTCACAGGAGGCGGCAATGTCTCACAGGAGGCGGCAATGTCTCACAGGAAGAGCAATGACTCACAGGAGGCAGCAATGTCTCACAGGAGGCAGCAATGTCTCACAGGAGGCAGCAATGTCTCACAGGAGGCAGCAATGTCCCACAGGAGGCAGCAATGTCTCACAGGAGGCAGCAATGTCTCACAGGAGGCAGCAATGTCTCACAGGAGGCAGCAATGTCTTACAGGAGGCAGCAATGTCTCACAGGAGGCGGCAATGTCTCACAGGAGCCAGCAATGTCTCACAGGAGGCAGCAATGTCTCACAGGAGGCAGCAATGTCTCACAGGAGGCAGCAATGTCTCACAGGAGGCGGCAATGTCTCACAGGAGGCGGCAATGTCTCACATGAAAGAGCAATGACTCACAGGAGGCGGCAATGTCTCACAGGAGGCAGCAATGTCTCACAGGAGGCAGCAATGTCTCACAGGAGGCAGCAATGTCTCACAGGAGGCAGCAATGTCTCACAGGAGGCAGCAATGTCTCACAGGAGGCAGCAATGTCTCACAGGAGGCAGCAATGTCTCACAGGAGGCAGCAATGTCTCACAGGAGGCAGCAATGTCTCACAGGAGGCGGCAATGTCTCACAGGAGGCAGCAATGTCTCACAGGAGGCAGCAATGTCTCACAGGAGGCGGCAATGTCTCACAGGAGGCAGCAATGACTCACAGGAGGCAGCAATGTCTCACATGGAACAGCAATGTCTCACAGGAGGCAGCAATGTCTCACAGGAGGCAGCAATGTCTCACAGGAGGCAGCAATGTCTCACAGGAGGCGGCAATGTCTCACAGGAGGCGGCAATGTCTCACAGGAGGCGGCAATGTCTCACAGGAGGCAGCAATGTCTCACAGGAGGCAGCAATGTCTCACAGGAGGCAGCAATGTCTCACAGCAGCCAGCAATGTCTCACAGGAGGCAGCAATGTCTCACAGGAGGCAGCAATGTCTCACAGCAGCCAGCAATGTCTCACAGGAGGCAGCAATGTCTCACATGAGGCAGCAATGTCTCACAGTAGGCAGCAATGTCTCACAGGAGGCAGCAATGTCTCACAGAGGCAGCAATGTCTCACAGGAGGCAGCAATGTCTCACAGGAGGCAGCAATGTCTCACAGGAGGCGGCAATGTCTCACAGGAGGCAGCAATGTCTCACAGGAGGCAGCAATGTCTCACAGGAGGCGGCAATGTCTCACAGGAGGCGGCAATGTCTCACAGGAGGCGGCAATGTCGCACAGGAGGCGGCAATGTCTCACAGGAGGCAGCAACGACTCACAGGAGGCGGCAACGTCTCACAGGAGGCGGCAACGTCTCACAGGAGGCGGCAACGTCTCACAGGAGGCGGCAACGTCTCACAGGAGGCGGCAACGTCTCACAGGAGGCGGCAACGTCTCACAGGAGCCGGCAACGTCTCACAGGAGCCGGCAACGTCTCACAGGAGCCGGCAATGTCTCACAGGAGCCGGCAATGCCTCACAGGAGGCGGCAATGCCTCACAGGAGGCGGCAATGTCTCACAGGAGGCGGCAATGTCTCACAGGAGGCAGCAATGTCTCACAGGAGGCAGCAATGTCTCACAGGAGGCAGCAATGTCTCAAAGGAGGCAGCAATGTCTCACAGAAGCCAGCAATGGCTCACAGGAGGCGGCAATGTCTCACAGGAGGCAGCAATGTCTCACATGGAACAGCAATGGCTCACAGGAGGCAGCAATGGCTCACAGGAGGCAGCAATGGCTCACAGGGCGCGGCAATGGCTCACAGGGCGCGGCAATGTCTCACAGGGCGCGGCAATGTCTCACAGGGCGCGGCAATGTCTCACAGGGCGCGGCAATGTCTCACAGGAGGCGGCAATGTCTCACAGGAGGCAGCAATGTCTCACAGGAGGCAGCAATGTCTCACAGGAGGCAGCAATGTCTCATATGAGGCAGCAATGTCACACAGGAGGCAGGAATGTCTCACAGGAGGCAGCAATGTCTCACAGGAGGCAGCAATGTCTCACAGGAGGCTGCAATGTCTCACACGAGGCAGCAATGTCTCACACGAGGCAGCAATGTCTCCCAGAAGGCAGCAATGTCTCACAGGAGGCAGCAATGTCTCACAGGAGGCAGCAATGTCTCACATGAGACAGCAATGTCTCACAGGAGGGAGCAATGTCTCCCAGGAGGCAGCAATGTCTCACAGATGGCGGCAATGACTCACAGGAGGAAGCAATATCTCACACGAGACAGCAATGTCTCACAGGAGGTAGCAATGACTCACAGAACACAGCAATGTCTCACAAGAGGCAGCAATGTCTCAAGAGGAGGCAGAAATGTCTCACAGGAGGCAGCAATGTCTCACAGGAGGCAGCAATGTCTCACAGGAGGCAGCAATGTCTCACAGGAGGCAGCAATGTCTCACACGAGGCAGCAGTGTCTCACACGAGGCAGGAATGACTCATAGGAGGCGGCAATGTCTCACAGGAGGCGAAAATGTCTCACAGGAGGCGAAAATGTCTCACAGCAGGCGAAAATGTCTCACAGCAGGCGAAAATGTCTCACAGCAGGCGAAAATGTCTCACAGCAGGCGAAAATGTCTCACAGGAGGCGGCAGCGTCTCAGAGGAGGCGGCAATGTCTCACAGGAGGTTGCAATGTGTCACAGGGGGCAGCAATGTCTCACAGGAGGCGGCAGTGTTTCAGAGGAGGCGGCAATGTCTCTCAGGAGGTTGCAATGTGTCACAGGAGGCAGCAATGTCTCACAGGAGGCAGCAATGTCTCACAGGAGGCAGCAATGACTCACAGGAGGCAGCAATGACTCACAGGAGGCAGCGATGACTCACAGGAGGCAGCGATGACTCACAGGAGGCAGTAATGTTTCACAGAAGGCAGTAATGTTTCACAGAAGGCAGCAATGTCTCACAGGAGGCAGCAATGTCTCACAGGAGGCAGCAATGCCTCACAGGAGGCAGCAATGCCTCACAGGAGGCAGCAATGCCTCACAGGAGGCAGTTATGTCTCACAGGAGGCAGCAATGTCTCACAGGAGGCGACAATGTCTCACAGGAGGCGGCAATGTCTCACAGGAGGCGACAATGTCTCACAGGAGGCGGCAATGTCTCACAGGAGGCGGTAATGTCTCACAGGAGGCGGTAATGTCTCTCAGGAGACAGCAATGTCTCTCAGGAGACAGCAATGACTCACATGAGACAGCAATGACTCACAGGAGGCAGCAATGTCTCACAGGAGGCAGCAATGTCTCACAGGAGGCAGCAATGTCTCACAGGAGGCAATGATGTTTCACAGGAGGCAGCGATGTCTCACAGGAGGCAGCGATGTCTCACAGGAGGCAGCAATGACTCACAGGAGGCAGCAATGACTCACAGGAGGCAGCAATGACTCACAGGAGGCAGCAATGACTCACAGGAGGCAGCAATGTCTCACAGGAAGCAGCAACGTCTCACCGGAGGCAGCAACGTCTCACAGGAGGCAGCAATGTCTCACAGGAGGCAGCAATGTCTCACAGGAGGCAGCACTGTCTCACAGGAGGCAGCACTGTCTCACAGGAGACAACAATGTCTCACAGGAGGCAGCAATGTCTCACAGGAGGCAGCAATGTCTCACAGGAGGCAGGAATGTCTCACAGGAGGCAGGAATGTCTCACAGGAGGCAGGAATGTCTCACAGGAGACAGCAATGTCTCACAGGAGACAGCAATGTCTCACAGGAGACATCAATGTCCCACAGGAGACAGCAATGTCTCACAGGCGGTAGAATTTCTCTAAATTCTCCAAGAATTTTAACTTAAATTTTCACCATAACTGACAATATAAAAGAGGCAAAAAACGTACCTAGCTGGTTGCCTACAGCAGTAAGTTGGCAACAAAAATGGCTGTTAAATTACTATTAAACTAATATAACAGAATAAACGTGTGTTCTGATATTGCCGAATAAACCTTCTTTTTTTTAATACCCGGGTTTGAATCCTCATAGACCTATTTAAATTTCCTCCTTAGCGAATGATGTCATATGTTCAGTAACTTAACGTAAAATAATGGCCATACCTTAACTGGATTCGCTGTGATTCCCCAAGAGAGAAAGCATTAAACCACGAATCTTTAAATATTCATATCGGAATAACAATAAGAATCAGAACATTTCTGAATTTTAATTAAAATCACAATAATAATCAGAATCTTTAAGATTTCTGAGTCAGAATTAACACAATAAGAATCACAAGATGATAACTGATGAACTTTGCACTGACACTCTGATGGCCGACACACAAACCCGATACTGGCCTTACAGTAACTCAGAAGAAAAGATTTGCGTATATACACATAAGGTTGTTTGTCTGTGTGTTGTGGTGATGAGTGGGTGCTGTTGATAGTTTGTTGTTGTTTTGATTGTGCTGCTGTGCTTTGCGTGCGTGCGTGTGTGTGTGTGTGTGTGTGTGTTTCCAACTATGCACGCAGCTATCTCTTATGTACACACTACTACCAATTAAATAATACGCACATATAGGTGTGTGGGTCTGACCCCAAGATGTCAACAAACCCGCCCTAACGACCCACTTGACCCGCTAATTACCTTGTTACGTCACTCACGGATGCTCATTAAGCTAACTATTGTAGAGCTGCTTCACGGTCATTACATGTGAAATAGTGAAGGAATGTGAGAGATGGTGAGGGAGTGAGAGATGGTGAGGGAGTGAGAGATGGTGAGGGAGTGATTGATGGTGAGGGAGTGATTGATAGTGAGGGAGTGAGAGATGGTGAGGGAGTGATTGATGGTGAGGGAGTGAGAGATGGTGAGGGAGTGAGAGATGGTGAGGGAGTGAGAGATGGTGAGGGAGTGAGAGATGGTGAGGGAGTGAGAGGTGGTGAGGGAGTGAGAGGTGGTGAGGGAGTGAGAGATGGTGAGGGAGTGAGAGATGGTGAGGGAGTGAGAGATGGTGAGGGAGTAAGAGATGGTGAGGGAGTGAGAGATGGTGAGGGAGTGAGAGATGGTGAGGGAGTAAGAGATGGTGAGGGAGTGATTGATAGTGAGGGAGTGAGAGATGGTGAGGGAGTAGTAATGGTTGTTGAGGGTAGTTATTGATGGGGGTAATTATTGATGAGGGTAGTGGTTGTTGAGGGTAGTTGTTGACGGGGGTAGTTGTTGATGGGGGTAGTTGTTGATGGGGGTAGTTGTTGATGGGGGTAGTGGTTGTTTGGGGGTAGTGGTTGTTTGAGGGTAGTGGTTGTTTGAGGGTAGTGGTTGTTGGGGATAATGGTTGTTAGGGGGTTGGGGTTGTGGTTGTTGAGGTTAATAGTTGTTAGGGATAGTGGTTTCTGGGGGTAGTGGTTGTTGAGGGTAGTGGTTGTTGAGGGTAGTGGTTGTTGAGGGTAGTGGTTGTTGAGGGTAGTGTTTGTTACGGGTAGTGTTTGTTGCGGGTAGTGGCAGGTGAGGACTGAGGGAATTGACAGGTGAGAATAGAGGGAAGTAGCCCAAGACTTCAAAGTAAAGTGGCTAGAGAAGACGGAGGGGTAGTGGCCGGTGTGGGCTGCTCCTAATGGCCCATAAGACCTGAGGGGTAGTGGCCGATGAAAACTTAAGCGAAGTGGCCGGTGAGGGAGATGGAGAGTAGCGGCTGTCAGTGGTCGGCGGGGGCTGTCAGTGGTCGGCGGGGTCTGTCAGTGGTCGGTGGGGGCTGAGGGAAATAGCTGGTGATGGGTGAGCAGTGGCCAGTGAGGGCCGAGGACAGGGGCTATGGATGCTGTACTGAGTGACCATTAAGGGTTAGGGGTGAGGAACTGAGGGAAGTGACAGGTAAGAGCTGAGGGAAGTGACATGTGAGGGCTGGGAATGTTTTAAATGTGAGCTGAGGAAAGTGGCAGGTGTGAGCCGAGGGAAGTGGCCTGTGAGGAACTGAGGGAAGAGACAAGTGAGAGATGAGGGAAGTGACAGGTGATATCTGAGGAAAGTGACAGGTGGTACCTGAGGAAAGTGAAAAAGTGAGATGAGGGAAGTGACAGGTGATATGAGGGAAGTGACAAGTGAGATGAAGGAAGTGACAGGTGAGAAAGGTGGGAAGTGACAGGTGATAGCTGAGGGGAGTGACAGGTGATAGCTGAGGGGAGTGACAGGTGATAGCTGAGGGAAGTGGCAGGCGAGAGGTGAGAAGTGTCAGGTGAGAGCTGAAGGAAGTGTCAGGTGAGAGCTGAAGGAAGTGACAGGTTAGAGATGAGGGAAGTGACAGGTTAGAGCTGAGGTGAGTGACAGGTGATAGCTGAGGGAAGAAGTGACAGGCGAGAGGTGGCAAGTGACAGTTGTGAGCTGAAGAAAGTGGTAAGTGAGAGAAGTGGGAAGTGACCGGTGAGAGATAAGGAAGTAACTGAGAGAAGTGTTGTGACAGGCTAGGACAGAGGGTAGTGGCCGAATAGGTGTGAGGACTGGCCGGGAATCACACAATCACCTGAACGAGACGAAAAGTATGAAGCACATAATAGAACCAAACACAAGTACCTCAGAGTGAAGTTCTTTATACACCTGGACACGCTAAGTCAACCACCAGCCAATAGTAAGTAAAGACAGCCGGGGTGGGAGGGAGGGTAGGTGGAGGAGAGTGAGGGGGGGGGTGGAGAGGAGAGAGTGAGGGGGGGGTGGAGAGGAGAGAGTGAGGGGGGGGGGGGAGGTGGAGAGGAGAGAGTGAGGGGTGGGAGAGGAGGGAGGGACATTCACAGGCCCCGCTATGGTCGTGAGGGGTGCTACACACACCAGGGAACAATACACTAAACTTCCTCAACATCTCTTCTTGTCTTCCTCCCTCAGTACACCTCATATTCCTCCTCCTCACCTTCCCTAAACCACTTTCTGGCAGAGCGTCAAAATCTTGTAGCTTTTCTCTGTGAAGGGCGTGTAAGACCTTGTGGTGGGAAGACGAGCGTTAAGTCGTTCTTTCACCGCGGTATGTATACGTAATGATGTCATACATACTGTATATATACATACTGTTTATGTATGTATTATTTTCTTTGTCATGGTGAGAAAAAAATACATTCGTTGATCAGCCTTAAACTGGAGTACACGTTCTATGTAAATATAATATCAATCAATAACTTATTCAATCAATATCTGTCATCAATAATAATCAATAATTTTAAAGTATAAATTTCAAATATCACAGGTATCAATATATTACTGTATGTCACAGAGCAAGAGGCAAAGTATAGCAGTAAACCATCGAAAAGACCCCGTGCTAACCGGTGGGTGTGTGTTACTGCCGTCTCCCTCACTATATTACAGCTAGCCACCCACACACGTTGGGTGCTTGTGTTACGCGGCTCTTTAAGCTGTTTCTCCCGGTCAAAGGAAATTGTTCTGGAACCTCTGCAGTGAGGCCGCGCCAGGTCAGGTCAGGTCAGGTCAGGTCGTTTCGATAGTTTATGCTATATTTTGCTCATGCTAAAAGTGTTGACATTTTATTACCTGCTGGTGAGAGCGCCGGCACGGTTAGTATTGCTCTCTTAGGTCTGCAAGATGTTGACGGACTCCTGGCGGTCCACTGGGGTATGTAGCTCTCGGAGTCTCGTAGACTATTTCTTGGAAATTATTTGCTGGCGATTATTGCTGAGAGTTAGCTATCTTGAGGGAGATAGGAAAGACTTGGTGAAGGTCGGTAATGGTTGTTGAGGGGGGGATGAGCGGCACTATGGAGCCGGCCGGGTGTACAGTACGGGTTATGTCTGTCAACAGGCCAGGTGACACACACTAGCTGCTGCTGCTGCCCACACGTGCACGCACCGGGGACTGGTGGGGCTCCTGGTGGTGCCGGGAGTTATGGTAGGGGTTATGGTTGTGGTGGTGGTTGTGGTAGAGGGGGGAGAATTCATGAGCCAAGAACAACAATCACGTTTTATAGGCATAACACGACGATCAAGAGGCACTCGCTTCAACTGTCATGCAGTTCCGAAAATGCTTGCATAGATTGTTGAGAGTAACAACAGAAGATTGTTGCGACTGTGTAGTCCAACGAATATATTAATGATGCTGATGACGTGAAGAAGGACAGCTGAAGAAGACAGGAAAGCAAGGCAAGGGTGCCCTGGTGCGGGACACAAGCGTCCCTGCTGGCGTGAGAACAACAAAGTGAAGGTGGAGACAGCAGGTGGTGGTGGTGGTGCCGGGGCGCGGGGGAAACTACACGGCGGGCCGGGCCTGCCTCCTGCCGCTGCTGCCTCTGTCGCCGCGGCTCACGAGGGCGCACACCCAGCCCACCACCACCACCCGCCGCCCACCACAACCCACCACCACCATCCTCACCACACCCACATCTACCATACTACTAACACACAACCACAGGTGTTGTTCTCGTCCACCAGGATTAGTAAACCACGCCATGATGGCCACACAAGGTATACATCATCAAGAACATCATACAATCCAGAAAATTGTACCGGGAAAACCCTGACATCTTCCCTAACCTCGCTGAGGCCCGGGCGCGAGGTACTGCCACCAGTTTCTCCCACAAAACATATATTTTTTACTCATCTTACTCTCACTTAGTCACTATAAAAATAAAATTATGCTAATATTTACTTTACACATTATATGGATTAATATAGACTGAGAAAACCCGCCGAGGAGTCCAGTTCGAGGTTTGAACCCTCCAGCTGGATCTGGCATCAGTGACCAGTTTCGACCTGATGCGCCCGCGCGTTCCCCCCGAACCACTGAGTTACCAGATAATCAATTCCATTCAACCCACATCAGTTTTAATCAGCAATGTCGAATACATTTTACTGCCGGATATTTTAAATTTTCCATCGTCTGTGGTCAAGCTTTTTATCTTCTCAAGGTGAGGTAGTGTGAGGCAGGCCACAGTGAGGCATGAAGCGTCCACAGACCCCCCCCCCCCCCCACTGTTTTGGACCAGGTCTTCTTCTATGGCCCTCCTGACGGCCTTCAGGAGTCCCCGACCCCCTGAGATTTACTGATTTGCACGGAAACCTGCTCCTAATTGATTCACAGCGCCGCCTTAACCAGTCACGTGGACACTCTCGGAACTCCTCCCTCTTAGAACTTTTTCTCGGCCCAGGATAAAACGGAAATAATGACTTTAACCTAAATGATGAAACTAATCCATGGAATTTTAACTTCAGGAGACGAGATCAGGCAATACAGGTGCCGGTCAGAATCAGGTGTTAGTACATGTATTTACAAACTCCACAGAAGGTGTTTGGGAGTGGTGGTTAAGTGTCAGTCAGGGGGTGATGACAATTAACCACAGGTGTCTACAACATTAACCAACTGAATTACAACTGTACACAATATTAACCGCATGAACCACACCTGTCCACATCATTAATTAGTGCAGCCCAAAACATTATCCGCAGTTACCCACATTAATCACAGTTGTCCATAACTTCAACCACCTTAACTACAGATGGCCAAAATATTAAATACATTTGTCCGCAATAATAACCACACCTGTCCACATTAACCATCTCTGTCCACATTAACCATACCTTCCCACATTAACCACACCTACCCACACATTAACCACACCTGGCCAACCACAACTGCCCAAAACATTAACCGCACCTGCCCATTTTAAACACATCTGTCCACAACATTAACCACATCTGTCCTCAACATTAACCACATCTGTCCACAACATTAACCACATCTGTCCACAATATCAACCGCATCTGTCCACAATATCAACCGCATCTGTCCACAATATCAACCGCATCTGTCCACAACATTAACCACATCTGTCCTCAACATTAATCACATCTGTCCTCAACATTAACCACAATTGCCCACACATTAACTACACCTGCCCATAACATTAATCATCTTCACCACAAGTGTCTTCAACATTAACCACAGCTATTCACAACATTAACCTCAATAACTATAGCTGTCCACGATATTAACCACACTAATGCGGTCACCTGTATTGATAAGAGACATTGACCATTAGAACTTATGGTACAGTCAAGCCAGTAGCCGTACCTGTAATACCGCCAACAACAGTACTCAGGATGTGAGCAAAAAGTATCTACCATTATCCTTAGTTAATCACAAGAGAGTTAGCTTCAATACTTATGTGCCAGTTAAGTGATGTTCGTAGTGCTGCATGGCTATCAGGCCATCGCAATTTACTTAAAACTGAAATCCAATAAAGTTACGACGCTAAAATCCTCACTGAAAATACTTAACGCTAAGTGAATAAGGACAGGTGTGCGCCGTAATGACGTCATCACAGGTGTCATAAATTAAGACTCTTATCCACCTGGGTCGCTCACCTGCTCCCTCCTTCCCCTCCATACCATTTTCCTCTCTCTCTCTCTCCCCCCCTCTCTCTCTCTCTCTCTCTCTCCCCTCTCTCCCCCTCTCTCTCTCTCTCCCTCCCTCTCTCTCTCCCTCTCTCTCTCTCTCTCTCTCATTTCATTCCTACCATTCCTTGCATCTTTCTCTTCTCTTCCCTCCCTCTCTCTCCCTTCCCCCTCCCCCTCTACCCTCCCACACGTCTCTTCACTTATCAGACTCGTAGTGTCTATTAACAGTCAAGTGCGTCAATAAATATACCCCTAAAAGTGAAGCAAATGGAGAAAGTGTTGGAGAAAGTGTTGGAGAAAGTGTTTGAGAAAGTACCCTGAAAGTGTTTGAGAAAGTGTTTAAAAAAAGTGTCAAGGAAGTGTTTGAGAAAGTGCTTATGAAAGTGTTAACGAGAAAGTGCCTAAAAAGTGTCTATGAAGTATTTGAGAAGGTGTCAAGAAAGTATTTGAGTGTGTTTAGAAAGTGCCTTGAAGTGTTTATGAGAAAGTTCTAAAATTTTGTGAGTGTCTAGAATGTGCACTGTAATTGTTTGAGGAAGTGTTTATGAGAAAGTGTCAGGGGAATTAATAAGAAAGTGTTGGTGGTGTTAGGGTAGTGTTATTGGTGTTCAAGATTTCACATATGATGAGAAAGTGTCGAAAGTATAAAGTGTCAAATGTTAATTAAGTGCTAAGAACGTGTCAGATGCGTTGGAAAAGTGATACACATGTTAAGAAAGTGTCAAAGGTGATAACAAAAAGTCAGGTGTGTTAGGAAAGTGTCAATTGTGTTAGGAAAGTCTTAGGGGTGTTAGGAAAGTGTGGGATGTGTGAGGAGAGTGTTGGATGTGTTAGGAGAGTGTTGGATGTGTTAGGAGAGTGTAGGATGTGTTAGGAAAGTGTCGGGGTGTTAGGAAAGTGTCGGGGTGTTAGGAAAGTGTCAGGGGTGTTAGGAAAGTGTCAGGGGTGTCAGGGGGGGAGGTGTCAAGGATGTTATGGAAGTGTCCGATGTGTTAAGAAAGTGTCAAATGTGATAGGAAGTGTCAGGGGTGTTAGGAAAGTGTCAAGGGTGTTTGGAAAGTGTCGGATGGGTTAGGAAAGTGTCAGGGCGTTAGTAAAGTGTCGGATGCGTTAGGAAAGTGTCAGGGCGTTAGTAAAGTGTCGGATGTGTTTGGAAAGTGTAGGGTGCTAGGTAAGTGTCGCATGTGTTAAGCAGATGTCGGATGTGTTAGGAAAGTGTCGGACGTGTCAGGAGAGTGTCGGGCGGGTCAGGAAAGTGTCGGGCGGGTCAGGAGAGTGTCGGGCGTGTCAGGAAAGTGTCGGGCGTGTTAGGAAAGTGTCGGGTGTGTTAGGAGAGTGTCGGGCGGGTCAGGAAAGTGTCGGGCGTGTCAGGAAAGTGTCGGGTGTGTTAGGAAAGTGTCGGGTGTGTTAGGAAAGTGTCGGGTGTGTTAGGAAAGTGTCGGGTGTGTTAGGAAAGTGTCGGGGTGTGTTAGGAAAGTGTCGGGTGTGTTAGGAAAGTGTCGGGTGTGTTAGGAAAGTGTCGGGTGTGTTAGGAAAGTGTCGGGTGTGTTAGGAAAGTGTCGGGAGTGTTAGGAAAGTGTCAATAAAGTGTTGTAAAGGGAACACCAGTTTGTGGCTCCTATAGCTTCATATTAATCTCAGGGCTTCATGTTGACCTCAGAGCCTCATCACAATCTCAGAGCGTCATATTAATTTCAGGGCTTCTTGTTAATCTTAGGGCTTCATGTTACTTCCAGGGCTTCATCGTTTCTCCGGGGCTTCATATCATCGTCAATCAAAGGGTCTTACTCCGCTAGCAATGATTAACCAGTACAGTTGGCGAATTGTCCGGTCTATCTGGGCTATTCTTTGACACTGGGTCATACAGCCTTGAACATATCATCTTCATTATCATTGTATATTAGCCTCGAGCAAAAACGATTATTGTTATTATTATTATTGTCCACTTTATTCATTGCAGTATATGATCCGGTCTAACTCCCGAGTAAATATCTCTCGTGTGTGTGTGTGTGTGTGTGTGTTTGAGTGTACGTGCACTATGAAATCCTGACCGTCCATTAAATATCGAGGACAAGCGCGCGCGCACACACGCACAAACTCTCTCTCACACACACACACACATTAATACACAGCTAATGTCCGGTTAAGTCGTTCACTGATGCTAGGATTAACCCACATACAAGTCTCAGCTGCCTTTCGTTGAACACTAAAGTTGCCTTTCGTTGAACACAACAGCTGCCTCTCGTTAATCACCACAGATTCCTCTCGTTAAGCACCACAGCTACTTCTCGGTAATCACCACTGTCTCTCGTTAATCACCACAGCTGTCTCTCGTTAATCACTCAGCGGTCTCTCGTTAATCACTACAGCTGCTTCTCGTTGATCACCCTGCCTTTCTGTCGTTGATCACCCGAGCTCCACTAATTAAAGGATCACACACACACACACACACACGTAACACCATCTCTGAGGGAATTACTACACCACGTCAAGCCCCTCATAACACCACCTGTGAGGGAGCTAGTATTCCACGCGATGCCCCTCATAACGCCATCTGTGAGGGAGTTACTACACTACATGTCTGCTGTTCAACACCTCAGCTCACATGATCTACGTGTGTAAACATTCATCTGTATGTTCACTGTATGTTCCTTCACCTTTCTCTAATGAAGGCTTTTGTTAAACCACCAATGTATGTAATAAGTCATTTATGTCCAATGTATATTTTCAGCCTTCGGGCTACAAACTTTTTCAATAAACCGTTTATTATTATTATTATTATTATTATTATTATTATTATATTACACACACACACACTACAACTACTACTACTAAAAATAATGGTTGCCCCTCGTGCAACGCGGATGGCCAGCCCAAGGGCCACCTAGGCGTAAATTTTTTTTAAGGTGTAGAAGCTGTAGCCAACACAACAACCACACCCTAAGTTAACGAGTTGCATGACCCAGTGTTATGGAATAGTCCAAGAAAACCGGACAACTCGCCAACTGCACTGGCTAGCATTACCTCGGAATACGATCCGCAAATTGATTAACATCCAGGTTCCCAATTACTGCTGGGTAGACAGAGGCAAATGGCGTAAAGAAACTTGCCCATAGTTTCACCCTGCCCAGGATCGCACCTGGGTCCGCTCGTTTGCGAGACGAGCATGCTGACTATTACACCACAGGTTGCCATTACTACTACTACTGTACTACTACTTTGCTGTCACCCGGAATCGAGTATGACGATCATCCAGTTATGATACAATGATACGAGATATTAATGATGTTACCTTCGTTGGTAAGGTCTGAGGTGACTCGAGAGGCCGATACGGGACAGGCAGAGACGTTCACAGGTGTTGCACATGTGGGGGGGGGGGGGGGGGGCTACAACTACTGCGTGAGGGGCGGAGACAGCGTCTTTCTGGCGCTGGCGCTTGTCTGACTCGGTTTGCAGTCGGGCAAACTCGAAAATATTTACACCTTCTCTTGTGGTGCTCCTCCAAGCGTTACGGTGTGGAGTAATCGACTCTCAGGTGAGGGGGTCGATTTGGCACTCTTTCAGGTTTGTCTTAAGACTATCCTTATACCTTTTCAGTTACCCGCCATTATTACCATCATTACGTTTACTATTCGTTAAGTGACTGTAAAGTAGCAGCTTTGGCAGTCTACTGTCGTCCATGCGGGTAACATGGCCAGTCCAGCATAATTTTTCATGGATAATAGCAGCCTCGATACTCCTACAGTTGGTGTCAGCAAGAATACTGGCATTTGTTCTCTAGTCTCCCCAGCGAACTCGGAGGATGGAACGTAGACTACATTGGTGAAAGTGTTCAAGAGCCTTGAGGTGCCTCCTGTATGTGACCCATATCTCGCTGCCATATATCAGGGTGGGAGGACCACAGCTCCATATACGTTTACACTCACAGGTATGTCTCAAACACATAATACCCCCCCCCCCCCCCACCCTCACTAACAGGTTACAAATCCTAGCAGGTAATCTTCAGGGCACATGTGAAAAGTCCTAAGAAATTTCATTATCCTGTGATGGTTCTGTTTGCAAAGTTCTGTGTGACTGACGTACGGATAGACAGACAGACAGACAGACAGCCAGACGGAGGGGCAGGGAAGATGTGATATCATTAAGCCTCATCCATAATGAAAGAGGTCATCAACAATGGACCCTTAAGGCGATCATAAAAGGATACGACTTAAAGGATGGAAGCTGTCTAGGATTGTCCTGTTTCCATGACTACTGTGGACGACACCAGGAAAATATAAGGATTCATAAGGGTAATATTACAGTTTATAGTTCAGGAAAATGTATATGTCTAATGAAACACAAAGATAAGACTGAAAAGTTATTAAAAAAAATCTCAGATTAAGAAAAGTTTCCCAAATTATATAAAAGTTTTAGATGAGAGAAAGCAAGAGATATCTCCCACCCCCCCCCCCCCCCCGTAAAAAAAAAAGGAAAAAAACTAAGCCCGATATGGAACAAGAATGTACAGCAGTCAAAATAGTTAGCGTGTGTCTAAAACCAAGACAACAGGAGTGAGAATCTGGGTAACACTTCTTCTCGTGTTTGGCTTCCTAGGTAGGGTACAGTACTGGGTCAACATCTATATATATATAAAAAAGATAGTTTTAAAGACAGTCGTTGTTTCCCATCTGCAGTGCTCCAGGAATAGAAACAATCTGAATAAATCACCGAGTTTTGTCACTGCAAGATGGAGAGTGACGCCGTGCAAGACGAAGGCCATCACAGCAACACCTACAACAAGTTCACCCCGGCAAGAAAAGTTAATTTGAGTTTTTATATTCGATTGGCTTTGTGGTGGTGAGGGGTGGTGGTGGTGGTGAGGGGGGGGTGGTGTTGAGAAGAGGAGGGTGTGGTGATGGGGAGGACTGTGTGGTGGTGGTGGAGGGGGGTGGCAGTGGTGAGGGAAAGTAGGTGTGGTGGTGGTGGAGGAGGAGGAGGGTGTGACTGTTGGAACTACCACACACACACACACACACCACATTGACCCTGGATGGTAAAATAGTAGGTGGGGTCACTTCCTGCCCTCTATACCTGTCGCCATACTTTAACTTAATGACGTCACACCCTCACCTTACCTGCATTGACCTGTTTCCTTAATTACCTCCACCTTTAATGATCTTGACCTCTCTTGACCTTTGTATTTACCAGAAGGGTTATTTAATGCATTGACCTTTTTCTAACCTAACCTCACCTTATTTTACCTAACCTCACCACACGTAACCTAATGTAAGCTAACCTCACTTAAATGAATACATGGACCTTTCTAACTACATTAACCTCCCTTTATGGCATTAACCTCTCCCTATGGATGGCATTAACCTGACTAACTATCCTAACCAATTTCTAATACCTCTATCTCCTCCTCACCCTACCTTCCCTATACTATACACGGACCTATTCCATTCCCTTGATTCCACTTTAATAAAATTTGTCTAATGTTCTAACCGCTTATTATTCTCACTTGACTATATTACGTTGGTCACCTAACCTAACCTAACCTAACTTAACCTAAACTATTTTAACCTGTCTTAAACTGATCTGACATAACCTACTTTAACCTAACCAACCTACCTTAACCTAACCTAACCTTACTTACTCTATCCTGACTTGCCCTCATGAAATATCTTAGGTTACGTTAGTGCTTCGTGTCTTCATCTTACCCCCACAGGTGCGGGTAAGCATTAATCAACAGGTTAGACACATGTGTGATATATATATGTGTCTTTTAAACGCATTAGCTTGACCTCCGACACACACATATAACAATTGTTTTATAGAAGGTCAGTCATATGAGTGAGATTTGTTTTATTTTGGTTAATCGTACGAACGTTTTTTTATTCACACGACTCAAAGGAAAGTTTGTACAGCACAACAAATGTTTCAGGTCAGGCGAGAGGTATTTGGTTCTTAGTAATAGTTACTGTCCAACCCCAGAATATATATGAGAGAGAGAGAGAGAGAGAGAGAGAGAGAGAGAGAGAGAGAGAGAGAGAGAGAGAGAGAGAGAGAGAGTTTTTTCAAGGCACCTGGACGTCATCACCGATTCAGTCACTACTAATGCCCCGAGTTTTTGTCTCAGTAACCCATTACGGCGACAGGGGAGAAAAACCCGGAAAATATATGAGGATATAAACTAGCAAAGGTGAGTGAGTGAGTAAATGAGGTAGGTAGGTGTGAGTGAGGTAGATGTGATTGAAAAGTAAAGTGAAATAAGGGAGTGTATGGTGTTACACAGAAGAGCTATGGTGGTGGTAATGGTTTCAATGGTTACAGTGTTTATTATATGGTGATGATACATTATGGTGTTGGCAATACAGTATGGTGTTGGCAATACAGTATGGTGTTGGCAATACAGTATGGCGTTGGCGATACAGTATGGCGTTGGCGATACAGTATGGTGTTGGTGATAAATTACGGTGTTGGTGAGTATTTTTATTGAGTTCATGTAAATTAGACCAACAGTAGGTACAATGGCACTTTGTTTTGGTTTGGTTATTAACGTTGATAAAGTATTTATATAAGTGTTAATTTAGTCCTCGTGCAATACTGTGCTTTTTTAACCCCGTATGATGCACATATGGTACAAACAATCTGGAAATGGGAAATTAAAGGCAAATTTATCGCGATTTTAGCATAGTTACTACACACGTTTCCATCAGTAAGTTAAATACGGCAGGTTAATACGGTAGACCTTGAGTTAAATACGGCAGGTTAATACGGTAGACCTGGAGTTAAATACGGCAGGTTAACACAGTAGACATTGAGTTAAATACGGCAGGTTAACACAGTAGACATTGAGTTAAATACGGCAGGTTAACACAGTAGACCTGGAGTTAAATACGGCAGGTTAACACAGTAGACCTTGAGTTAAATACGGCAGGTTAATACGGTAGACCTGGAGTTAAATACGGCAGGTTAACACAGTAGACCTGGAGTTAAATACGGCAGGTTAACACAGTAGACCTTGAGTTAAATACGGCAGGTTAACACAGTAGACCTGGAGTTAAATACGGCAGGTTAACACAGTAGACCTTGAGTTAAATACAGCAGGTTAACACAGTAGACCTGGAGTTAAATACGGCAGGTTAACACAGTAGACCTTGAGTTAAATACAGCAGGTTAACACAGTAGACCTGGAGTTAAATACGGCAGGTTAACACAGTAGACCTGGAGTTAAATACGGCAGGTTAACACAGTAGACCTTGAGTTAAATACGGCAGGTTAACACAGTAGACCTGGAGTTAAATACGGCAGGTTAACACAGTAGACCTTGAGTTAAATACAGCAGGTTAACACAGAAGACCTTGAGTTGAATACGGCAGGTTAACACAGTAGACCTGGAGTTAAATACGGCAGGTTAACACAGTAGACCTTGAGTTAAATACGGCAGGTTAACACAGTAGACCTGGAGTTAAATACGGCAGGTTAACACAGTAGACCTGGAGTTAAATACGGCAGGTTAACACAGACCTGGAGTTAAATACGGCAGGTTAATGCGGTAGATCTTGAGTTAAGTTCGCCAGGTTCATACGGTAGACCTGGAGTTAAATACGGTCGGTTAACACGGTAGACCAGGAGTTACGGCAGGTTAACACAGTAGACCTTGATTTAAATGCGGCAGGTTAATACGGTAGACCTGGAGTTAAATACGGCAAGTTAACACGGTAGACCTCGAGTTAAATACGGCAGGTTAACACAGTAGACCTTGAGTTGAATACGGCAGGTTAACACAGTAGACCTGGAGTTAAATACGGCAGGTTAACACAGTAGACCTGGAGTTAAATACGGCAGGTTAACACAGTAGACATTGAGTTAAATACGGCAGGTTAACACAGTAGACCTGGAGTTAAATACGGCAGGTTAACACAGTAGACCTGGAGTTAAATACGGCAGGTTAACACAGTAGACCTGGAGTTAAATACGGCAGGTTAACACAGTAGACCTGGAGTTAAATACGGCAGGTTAACACAGTAGACCTGGAGTTAAATACGGCAGGTTAACACAGTAGACCTTGTGTAATATGAAAGATGATGGTTTTGTTAATAGTTAAATAAGTGTGTTTTAATTGTGCTAAAACTTTTTAACATTTGCCTTTTATTTACCATTTACAGTTTGTTTGTCACGAATGAGAGTTAATGAAGATGAAAACTGCAGATGGACGTTATAAATTTCTCTCTGTAGAATTATGAAGTATATATATAGAAGCCAAAATTTCCAGTGTTTCTGAAATTTCTTTAATAATTGTTACAGGTTTATTGGTATAATTTCTTGTTTAAAATTGATTTATTGGAAACGAAAAATATATTAATGATCTTGTTTACTGTCCGAAATTACGTCTTTATTCTCACTCTTTTCATAAAAATAATAAACTCATTCTTAGTTTAAAAAATTGACTGTACACTGTAAAGTTTTGTAGGTAAACATAAAAACACACACACACACACACACACACACTCTCTCTCTCTCTCTCTCTCTCTCTCCTCGCTTAACAAACTAACTGTGTAAATAACCCTGACGTGCACAACTTCAGTCGGGTTTTTTGCGTATTAACTAACAAAAATTAAAAATATTAATAAAATCTGACCCACATGTATCAAGGTTTCATTATCTGTCTCTGTCAATTACTGGGATCAACATTGGATTGTTCGGTTAGGGGGAAATATTATTTTTACTTGAACGACTTTATTAACCTGTGTGAGGGCGTGTTGTGGTTTGTGTTGCTGTGTGGGGGTGTGTTGTGGTTTGTGCTGGTGTGTGGGGGTGTGTTGTGGTTTGTGTTGTGGTTTGTGTTGCTGTGTTGTGGTTTGTGTTGTGTGGGGGTGTGTTGTGGTTTGTGTTGCTGTGTGGGGGTGTGTTGTGGTTTGTGTTGCTGTGTGGGGGTGTGTTGTGGTTTGTGCTGGTGTGTGGGGGTGTGTTGTGATTTGTGTTGCCTTGTGGGGGTGTGTTGTGGTTTGTGTTGCTGTGTGGTGATGTGTTGTGGAGATGTGTTGTGCTTTGTGTTGCTGTGTGGGGGTGTGGTGTGGTTTGTGTTGCTGTGTGGGGGTGTGTTGTGGTTTGTGTTGCTGTGTGGGGGTGCGTTGTGGTTTGTGTTGTTCTGTGGGGGTGTGTTGTGGTTTGTGTTGTTCTGTGGGGGTGTGTTGTGGTTTGTGTTGTTCTGTGGGGGTGTGTTGTGGTTTGTGTTGTTCTGTGGGGGTGTGTTGTGGTTTGTGTTGTTGTGTGGGGGTCTGTTGTGGTTTGTGTGGGAGTGTGTTGTGGGTCTCGTGTTATTGTGTAGGAGTTTGTGTTGGTTTCTGTGTTGCTGTGTGTGGTTGTAGCGACCTCTATATAACCAACGTCACATGGAACTTTCAGCCATCACAAGAAACAAAACAACTCCTCAAGAAACTAGCCAACATTTGAAGAAACTAGCCAACATTTAAAGAAACTAGCCAATATCTGAAGAAAATAGCCAATACGTGAAGAAACTAGCCAACATCTCAAGAAAATAGCCAACATCTCAAGAAAATTGCCATATAATATAGCCAACAATCACGGGTCAGCTGCCTCCAGAAGATCAATGGCATCCCAGACCTCAACACACCACACGTTAAGTTATTCATCAATCACATACACAAGCACTTCAACTATCTCCACACACCAGCATAATTAATCACCACCTCGCTTACACATGAAAGAAGAATTAGGTTAAGCTAGATTAAACTAAGAGGAGAGGGCGGGGAAGGTTCACTTAAGCGGAGTAAATTATATGCGTCTGGAAATGGTTGGAAGTAAAAAAAAAAAATATCGAATTTTGATTAGTTGTGATATATTTGTGACTTAAGGAAGCTCATTCTTATTGGTTGCTGTAATGGCAGATCGTGTGTGTGTGTGTGTGTGTGTGTCCGCCAACTCTCAAACTCTGTCCGCCAACTCTCAAACTCTGCTCTGAATCCACTCTTTGTTCTCGGGTGTTGGAGAATCTCTCTCTCTCTCTCTCTAAGACAATTGCCATCCACTTCTCGACAGTTCGATATAACACCCGGATTTGTTTTTCCTTTCTCTCTTTCTCTTTATTTTCGAAAGTGAAATCTCCTTTTTACTTTCACTTGTTTTTTTCTTTCGTTTCTCCTTTCATCTCATTTATTAAGAGATGTCTCCTTGTAATTTCTCTTTGCTCTTCCATATTTTTTCCTCTATCCCCATTTTGATTATTTTCCCCTTTCTTTTCTTTTCCCTTCATATATATATATTTTCTTTGTTTTTCTTTTCCTTTCTCCTTATTTTACTATGATAAATCTCCATTTCACTTTCTTGTACTCTCAATGTTATCTTATTGTTATATACTCAGCTTGTGGTGGTCTCACTCTGAGGGCTGGCTGAACACGAGGTACCTGGGCCTACCTCAGGTGTTGATGGACCCAGGTGAGGCACGTGGGTGGGTCATTAATACCTTCGTTGGGAGTGGAAGAAAATATATAAGCGTAGTGGAATGGGATACAGGTATTATTATTATTATTATTATTATTATTATTATTATTATTATTATTTGTACGCATATAAATCTTACATAATAACATAATATCTCAAACTAATAAAAGTACTTTACCCACATCTGTAAATCATCAACATGTTCTCAGTCTTGCTTTATCGCCTACAGTGACGATAATTTGTTCACTGATAACCAATTTACAGCATCACGTAGTTGGGCCGTCAATCAATAGATGGCGTTAACTGTGAAGTGTGACGTCAGCTGTCCCATCGACATGTTTCGACGTGTTTTCTGACGATTCGATTGAGTATTTCAGATATTTCCATTTCATTTCCTGTTGCTGTTTTCCATCTGATAATTTTATTCGTGTGTTTATAAAAGTAATTAGCTGGGTTGGATGCATCAGTGGGCAGGGGGGGGGGGGGGTGTAACATCATCAATACTTGCAAGAACAGTGGCGGAGAATCAACACCAATAACAGTATCACCACCCACAACTTCACCACCACCACCCAAAACAACATCAGCAAGAGCAGCAACACAAGTGAAAGTCAGCAGTTTAGGGGCAACAGCATCAGCGGGAGAGGAAGAGGGAAGGAGGAAGGGGAGGGGGGGGGAGGAGGAGGGGGGCAGGAACCGGATTATTGGTGTGAGGGTTCAAGCGGAGGTACGACCCAACAACATCTCCTCAACAATATAGCCAAACAAACAACATTCCCTTGTCGTAAGGTGCCTCCTCCCCCATCCCTCCTCACTCCCTTGACAGTGAGGCAAAGGTGGTGAGAGAGTCAAGGCAGAAGTGAACTACCTCCCAGCAGGGGCCTTTACCAGCTCCCAGTCTCTCGTAAACAACTTACAACATAAAGCCGAGTGTTTTCAACTTCTGAATGCTCGGAGTTAGGCAAATGGGGTGCTGGGGAAGGTCCGGCGTCGGAAATGTAATGAAAGTTGGCCTTCATGTACGCCCCAGGGGTGGAGAGGTGGCCCGCCGGAGGGAAGTTTGGCCACAACAAAGGTGGAGTTGAATGAAAGGTGTTGTTCTTCATACTACACTGGTCTTTGTCGTCTTGTTATTTTTATCATCTCTCTCTCTCTCTTATATATATATATATATATATATATATATATATATATATATATATATATATATATATATATATATATATATATATATATATATATATATATAAATATGTGTGTGTGTGTGTGTTATGTTGTCAAAATAACAAACAATTGAGACCCTTCAATTGTGTGTAAATGAGGCAGAAAGTCAGATCAACAGCCTGGGACTTGGTCACAATTTTCGTGATGCCATATGGCAGCAGGGTCTACCATTAGACAACACATTATGCTTCCAGTATCTTCCCAGGCGGTAGTACCTCCCTGTTTGGTAGTTACCTCCTACCAACTACTACTACTGGGTCTGGGCAGGGGGTGTGGGTGTGTTTATCCTGCCGATACTGATGATGTGGGTGTATGGGTTTATCCTGCCGGCACTAGTAATGTGAGTGGAAGTGTATCCTGCCGGCACAAGTTGACGTCAGCTTTAAAGGTTAGAGAAAAGCGAATATCATGGCACTCCGGGTGACACAAAATGCGACAGGTTGTTCTTGCACGGGCGTTCCTTCCCTTCCTGTCAGATCCTCGTTAAGTTGAAGAGGAGAGTTTAAGAAAGTTACATCAATCCTGCAAAACTGATTTCAACAATATTTTACCATATTTCACTTTAATTTTGCCAGTTTCCTCCAATTCCCCCTGAATTTCATCAGATTTCGCCAGATTTTCTCACTAGGATTTCAGTAATTTTCACCAAATTTCGCTAATGTTTCAGGAGATTTCACCAATAATTTTGAATAGCCCCCATGAACGTATACTGTAGACAATAGTACTTATACTAAATGTGCCCGATTTACAGGTATCAATTGTATACCTTACACTACCCGAATTAACAAGACAAACGACAACTAAGCAGCGATTATCACTTCCAGAGATTATCACTTCCAGAGATTATCACTTCCAGAGATTATCACTTCCTTCTCACGTATTGGATGACAACTCATGACCACCTCGCACCTCTGATTTACATAGGTCATCACCACGTGCCCCGCCCTCAGTGGACCTAACTCCTGTACCTCACAGGCGACAGAAGTGTTAAAGGAGCTCTGTAAATTACCTCCTATATTCTCCCGTAAAAGGACAGTTGCCTATCCTCGGTTAATTCGTCATTATAACAACATAGTGTATTAGTGTCCATATATGTTTATAATAAACAAGAAAGTCATATAGTGTCTGTGTGAACATTAAGGACTGTGAAACAACTACAAACAAAGATTACAAGTAACTCCACCTGAAACTACAAGTGTTACAAGTGTGACGATGGTAATAATAACAACCTATCTACAAGTAAACACCACACGATTACATTACAATGAACTAGTCGATTACCAATTGTCCTGTTCATAGATGACTAGCAGGTGTAGCTGGCAAACCATGACTAGTTACAAAGGTGATGCCAGGCAAAATATATAAAATACTCATGCCTAGAACAGATTTCACGTGATTTTGCCAGGAAAACATGAATGACAGGCAGACGGACACACTCAGACATAAAGACTGGTAAAACAGATACAGACGGGGAAAAGCAAAGCTGTTTGGGCACCCAGACAGACAGACAAAAGGACAGAAAACAGCCAGACGAACACACACACACGTACAGACATGCATCATACACGAGAACATCCCAACACGTATTCACATTCAAACAGTGTATGTAATATGAACTCATACATCATACAGACTCTCACACAAACGCACACACAGATCATTCAACACACAACTCATAAAACAGTGTACACGATAAAACACGGGAGACAACACACACACACACACACACATCTCTTCATACGGACGTGAACAACTTGATCCTCTTCCTCCACTTCCTCCTCCTCCTTAGAGAGTCTTAAGGCACCAACAGCACCTAACAAAAACATAAACCACTTCCTCCTTTCATTCCCTGGACTTTTATTCTCAAAGGATTCTCTGACCCCCCCCCCCCCCCAATTCCCCAAACTCTAAATATAACAACATGGCTAACTATTTCACCCAAGCTACCTCAGTGGATAAAATGGCGTCGAAGTTGTATGGAGACTGGAATATGACGCATCGCATTGTTTTGTTGCCCTACAGTAGAGATGGTTGGTGAATCTGTACTCCCTGAGATGTCGAGGTGTATAGTTATGAACGTCCTAGGAAAGGGGTGAGGGGAGGGGCGAGTGGGGAGATGGAGAAGGGGGAGGAGAGGAAAGAAGAAGAGGCAAGATGGGAGAGGGGTGAAGAAGAAGGGGGGAGTGGAAAGGGTTGAATGGAAGAAAAGAAGAAGAGGCGAAATGGGAGAGGGGTCAGTGGGTGGGGAGAGAGGAGAGGAAGGGAGGGAGGGAGAAGAAAAAGAGAGAGGCGATATGGGAGAGGAGTCAGGGAAAGGGGGACAAAAAGTGAAAGGGAGGAAAGGGAGAGGAGAGATGGGAGAAGAGTCAAGATGGGAGAGAGGAGAGGGGTGAATGGGAAGAAAGGGGAAGAGGAGAGATGGAAGAGGGGTCAGTGGATGGGGGGAAGGGAGAGGGGGAAACGGGGGAAGTAACATCTCATTATGCCAAAAGCTAAAGATAGGGGGAGGAGGGGTCGCAGCTGCTCTGTTTTAAGGTGGGCCATGGTGTCTCCGTCGTCCACCCGACCTCCCCTAGCATCAACCCCTCCCCCAAGTCAGCCACCTCACTTCCCCCAGCAGCCTTGCCGTCAGCAGTCTCACCTCCCCGGTCAGCAACCTCATCGTCAGTTGTCTCACTCCTTCCGTCAGCATCCTCACCGTCAGCAGTCCCGCCGTCAGCAGCCCCCCCCCCCCTGTCAGCCGTCTCGCCGTCAGCCGTCTCGCCGTCAGCAGCCTCGCAGTCAAGAGCTGGCCATGTTTTGCTCTGCTCGACCCATCCTCTCTGGCAACATCCCAACCTTGACAAAAATTAGTTTTATGAATTTCCTGTTCTAGATCCTTTGCTCTTTACTCTACCAACATTTTTCTATCTTTGAGAAGCTTTTAATCCTCATCTGCCGAGACAATGGGTTTTACCGCGACGTTAGCCAGAGACGTTCTCGATGTATTCTCTTGAAATGACGTCCTTAACCCACCCCCCTCCCCCTGCCATGGCCTGTCTGCCTCCACTAACTCTACATGGTGATTGGGTACACTTATATACTTAATACACTGTACTTTACGTAGTATACGATGATGGTACGCCTAAAATATATAGACATATGGTTAGGTTAGGTTACGAGAACCATATCGATAAAAAAAACGAACTCCTCCAACTATTAAACGAGAAGCTCTACTGTCAAGTCATCAAGATACATCCCGAATTATTACATTCTCCACGTTCAGTATAATCCTCATAAATGGACATAAGACACGCATTCTAAGACCATAGTCTGAGTGCCATAATGATGCCATTTTTGCCGTTAAGTCCTTGTGTTTCTAAGTTCACAGTGACCGAGTTAAGTGAATTCCAACATATATTTGCATTATATTAAATTAGATTCACGAGGCTCTGGGAAACCAACCTCATCATTCGTATGGTTTAACCCAACTTGTGCTTCTCCTTGGAGTCGCGGCATTCACCTTTAACTAAATCTGACCATTGAGGTTTATCTTGCTTAATTTACCCGTGCTGGAGGTGAGGCGAGACGGATCAGTACTAGGGTGTGGAGGTGGAATGAACACACACACACACACACACACACACACACTAAAAATAGGTTTAATATCCAGCACAATATTGAAAAGGAAACCCTCATCTTACCTCAGTTATAACTTCCACCATGAACTCCACCATTAAGAGTGGCTCATGTGGACTAGGCTGCCATCCGTCTATTATATCCCAACCTATACAATACAGACTCCACGTAACCTAACCTGACCTGACCTGACCCACCCACACCTATCCAACCTCCACCACACCTAACCTGACCTGACCTAACCAACTTCAAGATAAACCTAAAATGATAGCCAGCCCCGTCATACACATTCTGGGTAATGCATGAGGATGAATATTCAATTAATCAAATCATTCAAATCATCGTCCGACCGTTCTTAAAAATGCCGAGTGCCATCTGGTGGTTTGGCACAAGTGGCACTCCTGCGCATGCGCTTATGAACCACCTCGGGACCAGCTGGATGTTAGAGGCGGAAGATGGTGTTTATCTGTGACTATTTTTAGTGTCATTTTCATCTGTACTTATTAGGGTTACTCCACTTCACGGTACGGTACGGTACTATCATGAAATGACTACTGACTCGTGTCCAATTCGTATTTTTTTCTGGACAGCGGGGAAAACACATTTATGTCTTTGAACAAAATAATCGGCCGCCATTCACGTGGGGTGGATATAGTTTTCACACGGAGCCATTCTATTCTGGTCTGGTCTGGTCTGGAAACGGGTCACCAGCCTTGACTCAGTACTCGTTCATCCAACAAGCAGACGGCCTGAATAATTTAGTAGTTTCCAAAACTATCTTGTTAATTAGTCTTTATATAATTAGTCATCTCGATTGTAACACAGAAATACCGGTACAAAAAACAATTAGCCTTTACCATAAAATAGTTAAGACAATTCCTGAGATAAACTAAACTGTATTTAGAAATGTTTGTAGTAGTCCAGTGTGATATTAAGTTATGCCACTGCTTCAGGTGTCGGCCCTGCACACTTTGGTCGTATGAAACAGAGTGCGTGTAATGCCCTGGAGTGCCTCTACGACTGCTGCTGCACCACAGACCTCTCTGCCTCACTCAGTACAGGAACAGCAAGGTCCTTCGAGTGCCGCTAATAAAGCACCTGTCCCTGTCTTATTATCTCGAATTCCACTTTTAATGACGATGTAGATGACTTTATCACAAGTCGGCTTAAGTTCACCTGTGTTGTTGTTGTTGTTCAAAGTCTCAACGAAAATTGACCAAAATTAAGTCCATCACTGCTTAGCTGATAAACCACTGATATTTGCACTTGGTTCCGACTTAACTGCCTTAAACAAAATTCCTCAGCTTGTTCAATGAAGGCTTTACTATCACCCCCTGTTTACACATTGTAACTGTTGCTCAAGATAGACCTCAATACACCGTAGCCCATGTGTAATACTGGGGTGCTCTGCCACACAGCATGTCATCTACGACTCGTGTGGATTCTCTATCTTAGAAGGGTCACCCACTGATAATTTCCAGGAAATGTGCAGAAAATTATGATGGATACATATTTTGGACGACGGGACAGTATCATATTGAAGCTTTTGTTTTAAATTCAGCAGATACCGGGTGCAAAAACTCCTTTATAGACCCCACCAGCTGCTTGACTCACTCCAACAATAACTTTATGCCCGTCCACTTTACGACAACTGTGTGTGTGTGTGTGTGCCGATAATTATATTCCAGTGATAGAGATGGTGTTGTAAATGACCGAAAAATGACCAAGAATATTTATAAGCACTTAGAAATAAACTGTTAACACGCAAATGACTTTAAAAATTCAACCAGAAATTTGTAATCTACGAAATCTGAGAATTGACTCTTCCTGACACGTTTTCAGGTCATCCAGCATAAATTCACCCCCAAGTGACTCACTGACTCATAACCCGCCGACCCGTTTCCATCCCTGGTCTGGTTTGGTCAGGTCTGGTCAGTCGCCCCCAGACAACCATAACAAAACTCAGGCGAGGCAACAAATCTTGAGCACAAAGTGTTGTGTCATTAATAAACTATCCGGCCTCTACTGACCTCTTAAAACTTCTCACATTACACACAACAAACTTGAACTCCTGCTTCCGTGACCAGGGGGAAGACCCTCCTATGACCGAAAATTCTCATATACTCAAAAGTTTAAAGTTTTCACTTGCCGTAGATGGATTTAAGAGTAGGCATATATTACGGTAGTCTCAGCTACAATTTGGCGCCATTTTCTACTTAGTTAATAACAAGAGTATATAATTTGTAACGTCATGGCGTCATTTTAGACCAGCACTGTTTGTTACGTAACTCAAGTTGAACACAACACTAAATTAGGTTGATACTTCAGTAGTTAAGGAGGAATTAACAACCGACTCTTGAGAACCCAACTTGGGGTCAAGATTGTCAATAGTTCATAAGCTTAAGTTCCCAATTATGGTAAGATGTGAGAGAACTTTAAACTAAACAGCTAAACATGGCGTCGACATTGCACTGATACTCTACAGTAAGTTGAGTTCTCTTAACCCGATAGGTGAGCCACTGACCACCATAACCCCGGTGCTGATGTTAATATGACCAGGGAGGTAGCCACACCAGTAGTTGGCTACACCAGAGGGTATCCACACCAGTAGTTGGACACACCATTAGCTGACCACATTAGTAGTTGGCCACATTAGTAGTTGGCCACACTAGTAGTTGGCCACACCAGTAATTGGCCACAATCATAGTTGGCCACACCAGAAGATGGTCACACCAGTAGTTGGCCATACTAGTAGGTATCCACACCAGTAGTTGGACACACCATTAGTTGACTACACCAGCAGTTGGCCACATTAGTAAGTGATCACACAAGTCGTTAGCCAAACCAGTAAGTGGCCACGTCTGTATTTGACCGGACCAGTGGGTGGCCAGACCAATAGGTGAACCCATAAGGCCACGGAGAGACAGTTACCAATATCCAATAACTGTAAACCGCGAAAAGGATATCCAATGTGTATAGATTTTGGTGATAAAATGTTGCCATGAATAATAATAATAGTAATAATAATAATAATAATAATAATAATAATAATAATAACAATAATAACAATAATAATAATAATAATAATAGGTTGTGTGTGTGTGTGTACAAGAGCCAGAATACACCCAGGTAAGGCCAGAGTCGTCCAGTGTGGTGAATGGCCTTGTTTTGGCAGGACCCGTGGTAGAGTTGCGCCACCCATTACATCTAACTCGATTTTTACGGCGACCCCACCACCTCATGAGCCTAGCGAGGGTGTTAGCGGGTGTCAAGCTGTAGATGTGGGGGGTTAGGGGTCTGAAGCTGGAAGTCTGGGGGGTTAGGGAGTCTCAAGCTGGGGGTTAGAATACAGGAAGAAGGGAATAAAGGCAGGAGGAAGGAGGAAATACTGTACAATAGACACCAACATTATAACAATTAATCTTGGGAATGGTTATTATTTGTATACTCACAAATATAAACAACACAACAATGATAAATAAATAAATAAATAAATAAATAAATAATAAACCCAAATACATCAACTAAACCCCAGCAGACGGTAACTATAGTAACAATGTTTTCCCCCTCGTGACCTACCTTGACCTGGCTCAACCCTCACGTGTTTCTCCTCACCAGTTTAATTGTCAATATCAATTAAGATTCATGCAAAATGGTGATCCGTTTAAATGACCGGCCAGCCATTAGTCACTTTGGAATGGTGGGAGGGAGAGTGAGGAAGAGGTCACACACACACACACACACACAAATTCAAATATGTTCGCAAATATGGCTAATTATTACACTACACATCCCACACTTCACATAACTGTACCTAATATAAATTCACGTAAAAATACATTTCATATTTACGTTACGTTATGTGTAGTTGGGTTGTAATGTTAATATTTATGAACTACAGTTGAGTTGCAATGCTAAATATGTACCTCGAACGCTTGAATACGTGATAAATGAATGAATTCAGTTTTGTGTGTTTATGACGGAGTTGTTTTACACCTGTGGATGGCTACAGGAATATAATACACCCCTACAACTGGCTACAGGAGTATAATACACCTCGACAACTGGCTACAGGAGTATAATACACCTCTACAACTGGCTACAGGAGTATAATACACCCCTACAACTGGCTACAGGAGTATAATACACCTCTACTACTGGCTACAGGAGTATAATACACCTCTACAACTGGCTACAGGAGTATAATACACCTCTACAACTGGCTACAGGAGTATAATACACCTCTACAACTGGCTACAGGAGTATAATACACCTCTACAACTGGCTACAGGAGTATAATACACCTCTACAACTGGCCATAGAAGTATAATACACCTCTACAACTGGCCATAGGAGTATAATACACCTCTACAACTGGCCATAGGAGTATAATACACCCCTACAACTGGCCATAGGAGTATAATACACCCCTACATCTGGCCATAGGAGTATAATACACCCCTACATCTGGCCATGGGAGTATAATACACCCCTACAACTGGCCATAGGAGTATAATACACCCCTACAACTGGCCACATTCTCTCCCTCTCCCTGGCTATTTTATGACTCGTGTGGCCAATTGTATAATGCAAGCAGATGCTCACTTTAATCAAGTATAATGACACCAGCTGTTTAGGATAATCTAGTATAATGACACCAACTGTTAAGGATAATAAAGTATACAGTAATTTAATCCTATCACCACAGAACCCTGATATAACTCAACAGAAAATAGGTTATTTATAATACCGGCATGGCTTCATAACAAAACACAGACTAGAAATGACGTCGAAATTGAACCAAGACTTGACTTATATAACCAGATATACATTCTCTTAACCCAAGTTCGGAGAGAAACAGGAAAACAAACGTAAGAATATCTAAGAACACGAGAAAGTTATAAGTATCAGCTGATGTGAGATAAGTTTTAGCAGCATAAGTTAGGTTCTCCCTGGAGGCTTCGGAATAAAAACATCGACACTGAAATGACTAAATAATGAAGAAAAATGACCGTGTGGTAATACTTCAGCTGTAGGCTCGAGTTGGCGGGGAAATGGTTAGGTTAGGTTAGGTTAGTTATGTAAGCATAGGTTAGATTATGTTGGCATAGATTAGATTATGTTAGCATAGGGTTAGCATAGGTTAGGTTAGATTAAGATGTTCAGACACCTGTGAGGGCAAATTGTAGATACATTAGTGAGAAAAATAAAAAAGTCTAAGGTTGTAAGGTAAACAGGATAATCGTTGTTGTAAACGTTAGGTGTATTAATAAATGTCTTAGTCACGTTTCTACGCAGGTGACCATAATGGCTCCCTCCTGCAGTGTATACCCTCACTATCTAAGACTTCCCTTACCCCTACCTCTCCTCACCCTTACCTCCACCCCCTCCTGCCTCTCCTCACCCTTACCTCCACCCCCTCCTGCCTCTCCTCACCCTTACCTCCACCCCTCCTGCTTCTCCTCACCCTTACCTCCACCCCCTCCTGCCTCTCCTCACCCTTACCTCCACCCCCTCCTGCCTCTCCTCACCCTTACCTCCACCCCCCTGCCTCTCCTCACCCTTACCTCCACCCCCCTGCCTCTCCTCACCCTTACCTCCACCCCCCCTGCCTCTCCTCACCCTTACCTCCACCCCCTCCTGCCTCTCCTCACCCTTACCTCCACCCCCTCCTGCCTCTCCTCACCCTTACCTCCACCCCCTCCTGCCTCTCCTCACCCTTACCTCCACCCCCCTGCCTCTCCTCACCCCTGCCTCTCCTCACCCCTGCCTCTCCTCACCCTTACCTCTCCTCACCTCTGCCTCTCCTCTACCTCTCCTCACCCCTGCCTCTCCTCACCCTTACCTCCACCCCCCCCCGCCTCTCCTCACCCTTACCTTTCCTCACCCTTACCTTTCCTCACCCCTGCCTCTCTTCACCCCTGCCTCTCCTCACCCCTGCCTCTCCTCACCCCTGCCTCTCCTCACCTTTACCTCCACCCCCCGTGCCTCTCCTCATCCCTGCCTCTCCTCACCCTTACCTCCACCCCCCGTGCCTTTCCTCACCCTTACCTTTCCTCACCCTTACCTCTCCTCACCCCTGCCTCTTCTCACCCCTCCTTCACGTTCTTCCGAGAAGTCGTCCACTTTAGACTCTCTCTCTCTCTCTCTCTCTCCTCTGTCTCTCGCTCCTCTGTCTCTCGCTCTTCTTAACTTTTCTCCTCTTTCATCTCTCTCCCTGCCCCTCTCTCTCTCTCTCTCATCTACACTTATTCACCTTTTTCCCTCCCCATGGCCGAGACACCATCATTATTTTTTTCCTATCTCCCCGTGCCTCTCTCCCTCACCTGGACATTCCATTACCTCAGATTACACCTTTTCCTCCTCTCTTCCCTTCCCCACTCCTACCCACCCCTCCTCCTACCCTCCCTGCAACGTGTGTACTTCAAGTTTATTACGTGTTTAATATTCAACCGCATGTAGGTCTCTCTCTCTCTCTCTCTCTCTCTCTCTAGCTCTCTCTCTCTCTAGCTCTAACGCAGTCACTTCACACAGTGTACTCAACTCTCACACACCTCAATCACTCTTTCATTCACTCAATCATTTACTCACTGTTCACTCCGTCCCTCAACTACCCACTCACTTACTCATTCATCAAGGGAGAAAAAAACAATTAATAAATTTCTTTAAGCAGATAAAAGGTGAAACTGTCTTACTCCCATACCTCTGTTTCAAACCTGTATATTATTATTCATCTATCTATTTTGTAATAATTTTTTGGTTAATCCAAGTTTATTCTGTTTCAATATGTATCCGATATTAAACTTATTATTATACAATGTTATCATCTTCATCATCTTCATTATCATCATTATTATTCCGGGATGATATTTTCCGCAGTGATTATCCTATGACTGAATTTAAAGCATCCCACGAAGACGCTGTTGGTAGTACCGCTCCAACATCTTCAAGAGGTGTGGGTCTTGTATCTAACCCAGGTACCACACAACCAACCACAGGTGTAATAAAGTCCTGGTTATCATAGAGAAATAGTTTGGTTTAGGTCTTCGAGGGTTGAAGACACGGAAGTCAACTTTTAGGGAGGCAGCAGCAGTTTTAGACACTTGATCATGTGTCGCAACTCCTCGGTGGTGATGACCTTCTTTGATAGGCGAGTCTCCAGGTAGGTAGAGAGGTTCATGGCTGTTAAGACCCTCTCTCTCCGTCCATGAGGGGCGGCGTGGTTGTTATTATTATTATTATTATTATTATTATTATTATTATTATTTTATTAGTTGTAGTAGTAGTAGTAGTTGTATTATATTTTCCCCAGTAAAAGGTACAAATATTCTGACTTTAATAGTTTGAAATTTCCCGAGTGATAATTTTCCCAAGCCAACTGAAATTTCCCCCAGGACAAATGACGAGTTTTCTCACAACTGAAAATTTCCGCTTTAGAATGTAAAAATAAAATTCCCCCTCACTAGCAGTACCTTTCATGGAACATCTCCCGTTGTAAATTTAGCGAGGCAAGCTGAAGTTATCTCCGGGTTGTGTTGGGGTGAGGGAGGGACAGCCACGGGGGCCCACTCCCAACACATATGTACCATAACGTCACCCTGAAATAGGATCTCACTAGCGCCGGGGTAAAGGCTTATATAATTCTCTTTTTTACTCGTATATACAATTTTATATTTGTTTAAATTCTTTTTCTTATAAATTGCTGCATATTATTATTATTTTTATTTATTTACATTCTGTATATAAATAAATTTGGAAAAAGGTTAAAGTTCTGCGGGAAACGAAATTAGTTGAAAGGAATAAACAAATACGTAAACACACACAGAAATAATAAATAGAATACGCAACAACAGGTAAATAAAATTAAGTTAAATATTATGCAATTAACCTATGATGAAATAAAAATAAATGAATGAATAAAATGGACGAAAAATAAATAGAATAAGTAAAATAGTTACAAAAATAAAGCCACATTAGTCAGCCTTTCATAAGAGGAGGAAGAAGTAACACTCCAGACTTCAGTAACACTTCAGCCTCCAGCACCACTACCACCTCAAGTAACACTCCAGACTTCAGTAACACTTCAGCCTCCAGCACCACTACCACCTCAAGTAACACTCCAGACTTCAGTAACACTTCAGCCTCCAGCACCACTACCACCTCAAGTAACACTCCAGACTTCAGTAACACTTCAGCCTCCAGCACCACCTCAAGTAACACTGCAGAAAGAAGTAACACTTCAGCCTCCAGCACCACTACCACCTCAAGTAACACTCCAGACTTCAGTAACACTTCAGCCTCCAGCACCACTACCACCTCAAGTAACACTCCAGACTTCAGTAACACTTCAGCTTCCAGCACCACTACCACCTCAAGTAACACTCCAGACTTCAGTAACACTTCAGCTTCCAGCACCACTACCACCTCAAGTAGCACTCCAGACTTCAGTAACACTTCAACCTCCAGCACCACTACCACCTCAAGTAACACTCCAGACTTCAGTAACACTTCAGCCTCCAGCACCACCTCAAGTAACACTATAGACTTCAGTAACACTTCAGCCTCCAACACCACCTCAAGTAACACTGCAGACTTTAGTAACACTTCAGCCTCCAGCACCACTACCACCTCAAGTAACACTCCAGACTTCAGTAACACTTCAGCCGCCAGCACCACTACTACCTCAAGTAACACTCCAGACTTCAGTAACACTTCAGCCTCCAGCACCACCTCAAGTAACACTACAGCCTTCAGAAAATTCCAGCATCCAACCTCAAACTACATTACAACCTCTAGTAACATTCCAGATGCCAATATCACTTCTACCTCAAGTAACAATTAAACCAACATTTAGTAACAACACACTGGTAACTAATAAGAACCCAAGTAACAACACCAATAACAACTCCACCCCCCCCCCCCCCCGCACAGTACAACCTCACGGCGGGTCACATCACCAAAACAAACCGAGACGTCGACTGCATCCTCAAGTTACGGTAAGTCCCAACCTCCCTAGTTTGTATTCCCAGCCTGATGTTCTTCCTCCTCCTCCTTCTGCTCCTCTTCCTCCTCCTCTTCCTTCTCCTGCTTGTCTTCTTCCTCTCCCCCCCCCACCCTCTTCATCCACCAAAGTCTCCACACCTGTACTACACTTGTTTTATTTTCTCATCATTTCTACCACTTAAAAAAAAATGGTCCCCAGACTCTTGATTATAAAAAAAAATAATAACCCTCTCTCTCTCTCCTCCCCACGTCTAAATATTTCCCTCTATCCCAAAATATTTCGTTCACACCAGCTCGTTTCTCTCTGCTTTATTTACATTTCTTTATCCCCCTTTTTTATCACGTTAATTTTGTCCATTAATCCTGATATTTCTCTGGTTAACCCTCCCTCCCCCCAAACCCTTATTCCATCACACCAAAACTGTTTAAATATATTCTTCTCTTACCGACAGTCTGCCACACCTTCTGGGTCTCCTCACTTCACCTACCTGTAAAAGAAAAAGAAAAAAATAAATTCATTATCATTTCAACTCGACGAAGCTCATGGAATCGGTTTTGGCTGCCGGGCACAACACAAGTCACTCAACACACTGATGGGGAACCAACTCTGTTTTATTTCCAAGTAATTCTCAACATAAAGGTCAATGATATATTTACGCATTATTTTATTTTATTTTTTTATTTAATTCGTTATACTTATTCATATTTTTAAGTATAATGTATTATTTTTATTCATGCACGTTTTTATTTATTATAGTCACTCACGTTTTATTTCATTAATCTTGTTCACACACTTTAATTTTATTCACACACACACACACACACATATATATATATTTACTCACAAATACCAAAAAATAATTCAAAATACTTTTCTATGTAAACCTGCCAATATAATTCGTTTTTTTTCTCTCTTTTTCTTTGCCACAAAACTATGACATCTAGTGAATTTCTCGTCACGGAATCACACAAATCCTCAGATGGATGAAGGTCAGGTCTTTTGGCAGCCCACCTGACTCTTTCCATCGTAACGTGGGACTGACTCCTTTCATCTTAGAGTCAGACACAATAATTTTCCCAGTGCCTTGACCGCTTCCACCGTCTGTCTGATCTTGAGGTGAAATGCAGACATGACTGTGTGTCTCAAATGACAGACAGACGAGACAGAAATTATATATCTCAACTGACCGTCTAGAGCGGAGAAATTATACAGGATTATTTGAAAGATTAGATACCCAAGCTTATATCACCTGTGGATTACCTACGCTAACCTAATATAACAAACCTAACCTAACAAACTTAAGCTAAGCCTAAACTAACTAACCCAAAATTAAACAAAATTAATCTAACCTAACTTGAACCCAGCCTAACCTAACCTAACTTAAACCTAACCTAACCTAACTTAAACCTAACCTAAATTAAACCTACCCTAACTTACCCCACAGTTACCAAAAAGCATTAGGGTGTCTAATCTTATGGTGAAAAAAGCTGTGGGTGTCTTATCCTGTGGTGAAATAAGCTGTGGGTGTCTAATCGTACAGTGAAATAAGCTGTAGGTGTCTAATCGTACAGTGAAATAAGCTGTAGGGGTCTATTCTTCAGGTGATCCATTATATCTCATACGTTGAAAGGAATATGTCGAGGCTACCTACTGTCGACCATTCCCATTGAGGTTAAGTGTCACGTTGTTTCCTACACTGGAGACGGTAAGGTAAGGGGGAAGTGGTAAGGAGACGTCTGAGAGTTCTTTAATTAAACACATGCACACAGACGCACGCACGCTGCACCTCATTTACATACTCTCTCTCTCTCTCTCTCACTCTCTCTCTCTCTCTCTCTCACTCACTCTCTCTCTCTCTCTCTCTAGAACACGAGGGAGCCCGTTTTTAATTATGAGATTAATGAAAGAAACAGACTTTTAATAATTAATATAGATAGATTAAATACAGCGAGTTACATTAGTACTACAGAATGATTCAAAATAAGACGTGAGGATTATAGGATGGATCCACACAAAAAAATCTACTGTATTTGACTTCCATGAAAGAGTTTATTGTTCTATTTCACATCCATAATTCTTAATTCTTGATGGACTAGTAAAATTACTTCCCCTATGTTTAACAACCCACATGATAATATTTACGTATCCAGAAATCCTAAACATAGACAAAAAAACGAGCGAGAAAAAGCGTCCGATATATGCAGGTGGTTAATAACGTCATAGGAGGGATTAGTGGTGAAGCAACGAGAGGTATGAAGGGTGGAAATTACTCTATCGGTTTATACAGTGAAAACCTGGCTTTAAATATACAAACGCTATCCAATGACGAATATTCACAAAGGTCTATTTATAAGTAAAGATTTAGGGTACTTATGGTAATGCTACTTATAAACATATATCACCCTGGCAGTCTTGCGGCTCACTAGTAAATGGTAAAATATGCAACAATATCTAAGTAAAAAGTAACACTGTTGTTGTTAAGGGAATAATACGTTCATAAACAACACCTTTATATTAGAGCTTACAATATTATTAACATCAGTACATGTAACACTACCAGTACTAAGTAACATACAGTACATGTACTGATAGTAGTACATGTAACACTACCAGTACTAAGTAACATACAGTACATGTACTGATAGTAGTACATGTAACACTACCAGTACTAAGTAACATACAGTACATGTACTGATAGTAGTACATGCAACACTACCAGTACTAAGTAACATAGAGTACATGTAGTGTTAGTAGTACATGTAACACTACCAGTACTAAGTAACATACAGTACATGTAGTGTTTGTAGTACATTTAACACTACCAGTACTAAGTAACACACAATACATGTAGTGTCAGTAGTACATGTAACACTACCAGTACTAAGACAGTTGGGAGCCATTCCAATTCAGACAAGACAACAATACCATCTGCTACATCGACAATAAAGTGTTTTCTCAGTCAACAAGGACCACCACGATAAGACAACAGGCGGATGTGTTCTTTTGACGGAGATGTTACCAGCTGTGACATCCAGCACCTGGTACTGTACAATCCAGAGCTTCTTGGTCATCCATGAGTCATCTGTATAAAACTTTAGGCTTTACTTGATGAACTAAGAAGCAAATGTTCATATACATTGAACTAGCCGCCTCAACTCTTCCCTGACCTCAACAACACCTTTACTGTCAAGATATCACAATAGCATCAGAGTCGCTGACAGAGAGCCGTTCACTTTACTACTACTACTACTACTATCATCTCTTTTTATTAGTCCATCTAAACTATTGCTACGTTAGCCGTCTGTAAATTGTCGTTTGTTCATCCAAAAACTTGTCAAAATTTCGACTCCACAAAAACTACCGTCTCAGTCTTGTTCAACTTTTCAGACGTGCCCCATCGACGGTCCACCACCAACACTCCATTCTCTCATCTCCGGCCAGGAAGAACATTTAAAATACGAGTCCCAGTCCAAGTAAGAAGTCATTTTAGATGCTGGGTTATATAGAACTGGTATCTATCTCCAGGGCTTATGAGAAATAGATTCCATCTCCAGGGCTTACAGACAGCTGGGACCTACAGTATCTCCAGGGCTTATGAGAGCTGGGACCTACAGTATCTCCAGGGCTTATAAAGCTGGGACCTACAGTATCTCCAGGGCTTATAGAGATCTGGGACCTACAGTATCTCCAGGGCTTATAGAGAGCTGGGACGTACAGTATCTCCAGGGCTTATGAGAGCTGGGACCTACAGAATATCCAGGGCTTATAGAGATCTGGGACCTACAGTATCTCCAGGGCTTATAGAGAGCTGGGACCTATCTCCAGTTTCTCATTACCAGGGTCAGGTGGGGCAGTGGGAGAATTATACCCACAAATCTGGTGCTGACGAAGAGTAAAGTTTGGTAGTAATGACAAAATATTGCCTCGTTTATCTTGTGCATAAATGATCCTCCTCCCCCCCCCCCCAGACCACCTGCCTCCCCTTCTTCCTACTCCTACTCTGTCTCTTCTTTCTCCTCCTCCTTCCCCCCCACATCTTACTACACTTAATCAACCTCCTCCTCTTACTCTTCCTCCATCTTTCTCCTCCCCCTCTTACTCTTCCCCTCTTCACCCCTTCTCCTCCTCCCCTTACATTTCTTGTTCTTACTTCTTCTCTTTTCCATTCCCTCTCAAACACTCCCACCCTCTCTACCGTCACCCCTACTCCTTTCCCTTCCTCTTTCCTTTCCTCCTTCCTTCCCCACCTCCCCAAGCTCGATGGTTCAAGCAGAGAGCAAGACAAGCATGAAACACGTGTAGTGAAGAACAGCTGGGCTAAGACAAGTGTGTTGAAAGATACGAGGCTCCACCACCTTTATTTACCTGCATAATGGCTAAACTTTTAATTCGGAAGGGAGAAGCGTGTTGAAGTTCACCTACCCCCAAATGTTTACTAGTTTATGAGATTGTGGGGGGGGGGTGAGTCGGGTAGGTAGTAGGAAGACGGTGGGCACTGGGGTGGTAAGAGGGGGAGGAGGCGGTGAGAGGAGGAGGAGGTGGTGGTGATAGTGGTGGCGAGACAGTATTGGTGACGGCACACACACACACACACACACACACTAAAACACCCCCAGCCGCTTTTCACAACATCTATATAATAACTCTAACTGACCAATTACTTTTAACTTGCGAATATTTCGGGGGAGGGGGTGAGGCGTGAGGGCGATGGGGGCTGGTGAGTTAGGGGGAATTAAAGTTGACATAACAGCGTGTTCCTGTGGTTCAATTACCAGTAATAATCGTGGCTGAGATTGAACCACACTGTCCCTCGATGCTTTGTGGACCTGCCAAAACTTTTATTTTATGGGGGTGATAATTGTTATTTAGTTTACGCGTGGAGTCCATTAGTGTATCTGGACCATTTTTTTTCCTTCTATGATATGTACTCAAAATGCTCTGCCTGTCTATGTTAAGTACGCTTTTCCCACACTTTTGAAGACGAAGTTGAAATTTGGTAGGGAGGTGCGGGTGGTCTAGGAAATGGTTATGCACTATCTCCTGCCCCTACATGAGATGCGTGGCGCCTCAATAACCCAAGTAACTCGTCTCGTATAATATAATTTTAACTCGCCAAAAAATTATCACCATAAAGGAAGCATTAACTACATGACACTCGAGGAAGGTGACACTATCAAAGCTGGTGAGTATTTACAAAGATATGCCCTTGACCTATGAGACACTAAGGACATAAAAGCATTAAGGGCATGAGGTCTATTTCAAATGTATCCTGTGAATACACCTGCTTACATACACACCTGTACACCTGAAAATACACACACCCCACACCCGCTTACATACGTTCATACACACCTGTTTATACATCCTCTTACATAGACAATTGCGTACACACACACACACACACAGGCAGTGAATAATGCAACAGATGAACCAAAATATTCAGAAACACTGGAGCAATAAAAGGAAAAACTCGAGACACTAAAAATGTCTCGTAAGATGTAAAATACGAAGCTTTTTGTCTTGAAATTTCCCCAGATTCTCATGACATTACGAGATATTATGAGAAACACGCAAGATATTTTTGTCTTCTGAAGGCGTTTGAGTCAGCTCTCTCTCTCTCTCTCTCTCTCTCAACACACACACCTTCACCAAACATATACACAAACAACAACACACAAACACTAAGCGAAGAGAATAAACCCCCATTGCTTCTGGGTCCATAAATACAGTTCTTTTAAGGAATGGAACAATGAACAGTACAGTATATAAGTTTCTCTATCACCAGGAGGGTCACAGTTCTATCCACCCCGAATGAAAATCCCATTGAAATACCAATGGTAAATATCCCTCCTGGTCGTCTGCATAAGAGCCTTTGACATTACTTTTACTTGCACGTCTACCCATTTTTTTTTACTCCAGGACACAGGTTATAGGATCAGTAAGTTAAACATGGATGGATAAGACCGTAGACTTTATTCCTAGGTTGTACGAAGGGTTATCATTGTGCCTTTCCCTATTTCATTTTCCAATTTCTCTCTTTTCTTTTTATATCTTTAACAAGATTTTTGTTATATAAATATGTCCCTGTTACCCTGAAATATGGTAAAAAAAAACGATGTCAGAGATAACACTAAGTCTATAGCGTGTTATCCTGCCGTGTTTAATTTGCTGCTCATATAACTTGTACGAATATGTACGTCAATCTCTCTCACACACACACCTGAGATAATCTGCCATTTGAGATTATATACTTACTAGATTAATCCGCTTTTATACTGAATTAGTGGTGAGGGAAAATGAAAAGAATCGATCTGTGGTTAAGTATTGAAGTGAATGACGCAGTGACAGTCCAGGTAGCGGGAGGTGGTGGCCGTGAGAGGTGAGAAAAGTGGTTGCTGTTCACACACACACACACACACACGGCTACATGAACCCCATCTGCTAAAGAGAGAGGACCTTCCTACCCCATTACCCCCTTCTTCCCATTCCCAGACTTACCAACTAGATGAGTTAAAAAGGGTAAGTGTTAGCCAATTAGAGCCCACACCTCGTAACTACGGACGGGATACTATGAACTCTCTCTCTCTCTGTATGTATGTATGTATGTATGTATGTATGTATGTACGTATGTGTGTATATATGTGTGTGTGTATATATGTGTGTGTTTAACAATAGCAGGACAAGATTTGCTCACGTAGGAGTTCAATGACCCCCCCCCCCCCCTCGTGTTATTCTTGTAAGGGTGAACCATAAAGAAAACAAGAGTGTCAACTATCGATCATAAACCCCCCATCAATGGACAGGATCTGGAGTGTGGATTTTCTCTGACTTTTAAAACGGAAACAAATGGTAATATATGAAAAATTATCCTACATCTTGCCTCATTTAACAACACCAAACTGGATCGTAGTTAAGGGCCAGATATATAAACAGTATAGTCTATCGTAGTAATAATCTGTATCGTAATTTTCTTAATAATACGTTATCTTTTACCGTTATATATAGTGTATCGATATTTGCTCTACGCGTACATTATGCCTTTACTGAACACCACCACCACCACCACCAAAAAGATCACTAATTACGTGCTCTTCGTCAACTCCTTAAAATCTAATGTTATAATTCCAATAAAAAACATCAATAAAAACAACACCAAAACAAAGAGTTGATGAGTAGATGTGTGATAGGTAGACGGATAGAGGAACAGGCAGACGGATAGAGGAACAGGCAGACGGATAGTAAGACAGATAGATGGGTATAAGAATAAAAGAATAAATAGTGTGATAGATGGATAGTGTGATAGGTAAATGGATAGTGTGATAGGTAGATGGATAGTGTGATAGGTAGATGGATAGTGTGATAGGTAGATGGATAGTGTGATAGGTAGATGGATAGATGAATAAATGGATACAGTGACCGGTGAATCAACGAATAAATATATAAACCAAGAGGTACATAGACACATGATTCGATAAATTAGATGATGGTTTAATACTTTTAATAAGATGGTTTACCACTTTGAAGAGGACTGGTTTAACCCAGTGAGGAGGATGGTTAAACACTTGAGGAAGATGAAGGTTTAACCCTCTGAGGATGATAGGTTAACCCGTTGATTACCATGGAGTTTAACCGGACGAACATTTAACCTTTCATGAGGATGGTATATTTGGATGATGGTTTAACCCTCTCAGGTTAAGGATTTAACCCACTGAAGGCCATGGTTTAACCGACGATAATTTAACTCTTCAATGAGGACGGCTTAACTGGAGGATAATACAATTTGAGGATGTTGGTTTAACCCTTTTTTTAGAAGGTTTAACCTCAGCAATATTATACCATACACCATCGGCCTCAAGGGTTTAAAAACAATATAAAACAATACACCACAGACACGAAATAAAATTAATAGAACAGCCATAAATGTTCAGCAAGTTCAGTTCGGCTTCCGGCTGCCCCACACGATGTTAACAATGATTCTCAAAAATATATATCTGCAGTGAAGTTACGATGGGTCGATCTTGTTGAAGTCAATGACCTGAATGTAATAACAGTATGTGAGGTGAATGTGGTGCGATGTTTTTAGTGCAAGCTATTTGTGAAGGTTGAAGTTGATGATAGGTTTACTGTGCGTGGATTTGATTAAGTAAGGTTAAGAAAGGTTATCTCAAGTTTAGTTTAGTTAGGTTAGGTTATGTCACGTTAGGTTAGTTGGTTAGGATAGGTCACGTTATGTTATTTTAGATGTTAGGAGAGGTTAGATTATGTCATGTTAGGTTAGTTTATGTTAGGATAGGTTAGTCTATTTCAAGTTAGGGTAGAGTATGCTTATTTAATTTACGTTAGTGTTGGTCCTTTCATTTTCAGGTTCAACAGGTTGTTATAATTAATTTGAACTTTAGAAAGAAAAATCGGAAGCGTGCGCGCGCACGCACGCACACACACACACATTAACAAACTCCCAGTCACAGCCACAATAAGATACTCGCAGAAGGAGGCGGCAGAAGAGGGTGATCTGTATGTAGGAGGGATAATGCTGCCTCCCTTACGGCCGCTTGTAAAACACTTCTTATCTTCATATAATATTGCGGGCTGGAGTAATGCTCAATGATGGCTGATAGGCGGACCACCACCACAGCTGCTGCCTCCTTCAGCCCCGCCGGGACCAGCCTGGTTTATGGCACGAGATCTTTATACCCGGGACGACCTATTAACAGCGAAGTTTATGCTAAGACCTTGATGCCTCCGTGTGTGTGTGTGTGTGTGAAGGTTGTATTTTGTGTGTATCTGTGCGTTAGTGAGTTCGGTAGGCCAACAGCTTCACCCACAGGAGAGGAGACGTAACTCTTCTGCTTCACCTACGATGGATCACCGCCACAACACATCTGTCAACACACCTGTCACACCAACAAGCCACACAGTCGTTATCATCACCGTTAACACTACCTGTCTCTTAGGTCGAGTTTGGTGAGACAGATGACGTGCGTTAGCAGACCAGCTTAAGAACCCTAGCGGCGTCCCTCACAACACCTCCGCCGCCCGAGAATGGACACGCTGGCGTTCTTAATCGGTTTACGAATAATCGCCTCCGAGGCTGAGTTGCGGTTTGGTAGCGGCTCCCTGGACTGGCAGCAGCATCATATATCGTGCGGTTGTCAACAAAAGCTCCTGCCGTCCACGACCACAGAATGCTAAACCATCCACCACCACCAACCTGCCACACACCACCACCCACCCACACACACACACACAATACACCCAACATTTTACTCTCACTTTTTCACCAATAAGCACACTCTAATGACTCCTATCGAATAACCATCAACAATAAAACACACATTAGTAAGGTCCCAACAAACTGTACCCAGAAAATGTTTGATAAATGACTTACTGAAGAGAGAATAGACGAAAATATAATCGTCAGGGATTTGGCAACGACTAACCGCCAGCTGTGAGCGCCGGGCCTGCTTAGAATGTTTATAAATCTGGCCCCCCGGAGTGTCAATATTGAACCCTAAACTTGGGCCTCTCTTTAGTTCTTACTTATTGACTTCTTCCCTGATTTATCCATAATGACTTCAACCCCAACTTCCAGTGTCCTTTCTCAGGGCAGGTGTGTGACGTGATTTATGTCAGAAAATGATAAGATTATGGTAATTCTTCTTCACTCTCGCCTGTGTGTGAACTGTGAGTGATGGTGGTGGTGGTAGTAGAGGTGATGGTGGTAGTAGGGGTGATGGTGCTAGTAGGGGTGATGGTGGTAGTAGGGGTGATGGTGGTAGTAGAGGTGATGGTGGTTGTAGAGGTGATGGTGGTTGTAGAGGTGATGGTGGTAGTATTGGTGATGGTGGTAGTAGAGGCGATGGTGGTGGTAGTAGAGGCGATGGTGGTGGTAGTAGAGGCGATGGTGGTGGTAGAGGCGATGGTGGTAGTAGAGGCGATGGTGGTAGTAGAGGCGATGGTGGTAGTAGAGGCGATGGTGGTAGTAGAGGCGATGGTGGTAGTAGAGGCGATGGTGGTAGTAGAGGCGATGGTGGTAGTAGAGGCGATGGTGGTAGTAGAGGCGATGGTGGTAGTAGAGGCGATGGTGGTAGTAGAGGCGATGGTGGTAGTAGAGGCAATGGTGGTAGTAGAGGCGATGGTGGTAGTAGAGGTGATGGTGGTAGTAGAGGTGATGGTGGTAATGAATGGATGACTTGATTGAATCTGAAATTACAGATGTTTTTTGTTTGTGTGATTTAATTTCCTCGAGTCTTGATAGTTTTGTGTCTTGTTACGAGTGAGTACTGTAATACTTTTGACAATATTATTATTATTATTATTATTATTATTATTATCATTATTATTATTATTATTACTATTTTAATAATATTATTAGTATTATTCAGATTCCAATGAAGTCAGTGAACACTCGAGTGACTGATAGTAAAAGCGCTGGTGTCTGACAAGGATTACTGAACTGAGCGGTGGTGTCAGAACTAACTGAAGTTACCTGACAGTGTTGTAGTTCATTCAAGTGTTAGAGGTAGTTTCAGAAACTTCAGTGTCCGATTATAACTGAAGTAAATTACTGTCCTGCAGTATCGTTTTGTAGGTTAATGAAGTGTGTCTTATATACCGAAGTGTGTCTTATATACCGAAGTGTGTCTTATATACTGAAGAGTCTTAATATACTGAAGTGTCTTATACACTGAAGAGTGTATTATATACAGAAGTGTCTCATACAAACTGAAGTGTGTCTTCTTTACTGAAGTGCGTCTTATAAAATTTGTCTTATATACTGGAGTGTGTGATGAGAATGTATCATTGGGAGGGGAATGTCTCGTTGGGAGGGGAATGTCTCGTTGGGAGGGGAATGTCTCATTGGGAGGGGAGTCAGTACAGATCGTTGGGTCGGATGGCACGTGCTAACAGTCATGTGTGTTTTTCCATTTTCCGGCCAATTTTACATTTTTCCTCTATTTCGGTTCATCGCTTCTCTCCCCTCACCCCCGTCCACCCACCGTTAGTGTTAAGGGTCAGGGTCGGGGAGGGTCAGGTCAGGTTAGGGTCACATTACCAGCATCAGTATAAAGGTCGGGGTAAGTCAAGGTCACATTACAAGCGTGCATCAATATAAGGGTCAGGTCAGGGTCACATTACTAGCATCAGTATATGGGTCAGGTTAGGTCAAGTCTCATTACAAGCGCGCATCAATATAAGGGTCAGGTCAGGGTCACATTACTAGCATCAGTATATGGGTCAGGTTAGGTAAAGGCCACATTACTAGCGTCTATTTACGGGTCAGGTCAAAATCACATTATCAGCATCAGTATATGGGTCAGGTCAGGGTCACATTACACATACACCACTACACAATAATGCCAGCGAGTCAAACGATACAATGATGTAATTTTGAATAAAAGGAATTTGGTAACAAAAGTATTAATTTAAATTCTGGGTTAGAATTAATTATTGTTGACGGTAATAAGGTTTAATTAATATTAGATAATTCTTGACAGTTGTAATACGGGTAAATTGATGTGGTAATCGACATATCCGACAACCAATTATTTATTGTTATTTATGTTGTTGATAATAGTGCTGTTATTATTATTATTATTATTATTATTAGCTGTCTATCGTTGAGGCACAAGAATATATATAAACAACAACAATGAGAACATAACATCTGTAACAATAACATAATAATATCAATAACAATGACATAACAAAAATAACATACCGATAACAACAACACTAACAACAGCTACCATTTAAACGACCCCAGTACATCAACCTTAAATCTTTACCCAATTCTTCCTCCTTTGTCTTCAGAAGTTTTTATCACTCCTACATTCACTAATTAAACCTCTAATATATGCGCGACAGCTCAAAAACTTCCCCGTCTAACTTACTTAAGATGTTCACACAAGTTCAATACAGTATTCTCAACTCATCCTTTTAAAAGATCTTGAGACTCTTGCAACATTTCCAGTGTTTTAGGATTTTGAGAACGATGCAACATTCTCACATAGCATTATTACTATTTAACACCCATTCAAAGTTTATTATTATTTTTTTTTTTTACGTTGATGCCATTCCAACATTCCTAAACCCATTATTTGAGTCTGTACACACCATTCCAACATTCCCCAACCCATTCTGATCATATACCCACAACCAATCCAGCATTCACCCCCTCCCCCCCCCCCAAAACCCATTCCAACAACATTCCTCCAAAATCCAGACTCAGGATCCACTTTCAACATTCCCGATATGTTTCTGTCAGATTTATCACCCAGATGTTTACACAATTCCAGTAGTGTTTCTTCCTCCTGTCCTTTGTCTTGCCCTCTTGTCACTGTCCTCTGATATACCTTCACTTTCAATTGTAATCCTTGGCTTAATACTTTCCTAAGATATTCTCAGTGTGTGTGTTTATTATCACTTATTCTTCATCCCTTCTTTACTTTGGTTTCACTATTTTTTTTGTCACATATTTTCATTTTCGTTTTTCTTATCTTTTAAATGTTCAGCTTATCATTATCTTCGCGTTTCTTGTACACACTCTCTCTCTCTCTCTCTCATCGCCTATTGTCCTTAGTTTTCGTGACCGTATTTACTTTTTATTTTTCTCATTTATCATGTTTATCAGTCACTCTCTTTATCATCCTTGAAAATAAGTAAATAATTCCTTTCTTCTATTTTTTATCCCCTTCTTTTATTCTACTATATATCTTAAATGTCATTTTTTCTTTCAATTGTCTTTCTCTGTTTGTTTTCTTATTTCTTCTATGATACATATTTCTCACCGAGTCTCTTTAGCTTCTCACCATTTCATCTCTTCCTTGTATCTGTCATTTGCTCCTTTCCTCTTATTCTTTCTTGTGTTTCCCTTTCTTTATCATCTGTTTCATATATCACTCGTTTTCGCTTTCTCTCTCCCTATCACTTCTCCTCCATTCCCTTGTGTCATTCATTTTCTCTCCCCCTCCCCTCAGTCGACTCTCACCTCTCCATTCTCAACCCTTGTGTCTCTAAATTGTCCTCTCTCTCTCTCTCTCTCTCTCTCTCTCTCTCTCTCTCTCTCTCTCTCATTTTAAGCAGTATGTGCCAGTGCCATGTGCCATTAAAACGAGAAAATTAAAACAACACCATTAAGACACCATGAAAATATCATTAAAACAACCCCATTAAAACAACCCCATTAAAAGACACCATTAAAACAGAACCATTAAAACAACGCCATTAAAATGACACCATTAAAATAACGCCACTAAATGACCATAAAATCAATACCATTAATGCAATTAAAACACCACCATTAAAACAACGCAATTAAAACAACTTCATTAAACGCCATTTAAACGCCATTAAAATACAAACTTCATCATTAAACAATGCCATTTAACACCATTCAACACCACCATTAAAACACTTAAATAACACCATTAAACAGCACCATTAAACAACACCATTAAAACAGCGTCATTAAACACCATTAAAAACACGATTCAACACCTATAAATAACACCATTAAACACCATTAAAACGCCATTAAACAACACTACTAAATAACACCAATAAACACCACCATTAAACAACACCATTAGAACAACACCATCAAAGCAAAACCAATAAATATCATTAAAACAACGCCATTAAAATAATACCATTAAAACAACGCCATTAAAACAATTCCATTAAAATATCGCCGTTCAAAAACACCACGAACCATTAAATCATACAAAATTTGCACCACCATCACCCTTAAAAAAAATGTGACCTTGACCTACATCCGTGACCTTGACCTCATTTTATCTAATTGGTGGCATATAAACCAAGAATGTGTAAAATTAGTATATATTACACTACATATACCACATAATTTTGACCTCAGATCACCTTCCTCCAAAATAGAGGCCAGGTCAGCGGATGTGTCTATATATTCTGTATAAACTCGCTTCTGTTGTTTACCTCACAGACAGACATAGAAAAACACAGACACAAAGTGAGTGCAGTACCCCCCCCCCCCCCTCCTTTTGTCTGTTGGGCTGAGGTTACGATGGTGTCGGGTCCTCATCATCTAGTCTCTCTCTCTCTCTCTGAGACCTTGAGGCGCTCTTAGGAGGATGCTGCCCCTCCCACGTAACATAAATTATTATTATTTTTCTAAGCACCTGCCAAGTACTGTCATTACCCACCAGCTTAAAGGCCCTTGACACTAACGACTTCTCTTGTGTACCTTCCAGCGTTGATAATATCCAGCCTATTTACATTCCTCCACGTACTCTCTCCCTACTTAGTCAGTGTACACCTCCCTACGTCCACTACCACTATCCTCTTTGTATACATTCTTATACTTACATTTTATCACTACCCAGCCCGTGTACATTCCTCACGTACACAGCCTTTACTCAGCCTATTTGCATTTCCCATATATATTGTATATACCAGTGCTTGTATAATTATATCCTAAACATACATAACTGCCTGTGTACATTTCTCAGGTACACCTACGTAAGTGTACATCCCTACTGTGATACAGCCGCCATTATCATTATGAAATGACTGTAATTTGAGCGTTATTGCCGTGGGGATATAATAATGCTGTACCAGGTCTTGTGTTCCTGCTGTAGTGCTGCTCCGACCATTACTGAATTTCATTATCGCTGTTCCAACACAACTTTCCGAGGCTTCAGTGTTAATATTCCAGAATCTTAACACCAGTCTTCCAGTTTTAATACCCGTTTTCCAGTTTTAACACCCGTCTTCCAGTTTCAACACCCGTCTTCCGGTTTCAACACCCGTCTTCCGGTTTCAACACCCGTCTTCCGGTTTCAACACCAGTCTTCCGGTTTCAACACCAGTCTTCCGGTTTCAACACCAGTCTTCCGGTTTCAACACCAGTCTTCCGGTTTCAACACCAGTCTTCCAGTTTCAACACCAGTCTTCCAGTTTCAACACCAGTCTTCCAGTTTCAACACCAGTCTTCCAGTTTCAACACCAGTCTTCCAGTTTCAACACCAGTCTTCCAGTTTCAACACCAGTCTTCCAGAACATTTATACCAGTCTTCCAGAACATTTATACCAGTCTTCCAGAACACTAATACCAGTCTTCCGGAACACTAATACCAGTCTTCCAGAACACTAATACCAGTCTTCCAGAACATTAACACCAGTCTTCCAGTCGTAACCACAAAGAGACTCTGCACAGCCTTCCAGCATCCTCACAACACCATGTTCAGGATATATTAGTCTAGGAGCAGCATCAGGTCTTCCCCACCACACCTTCCTCTTTAGCTTCAGCCTGGAACACACTGCCTCCGAACTTCTACGTCATCTTCCTGTACTTGAAGACCACCGTTCCAGACAAGGAAATGAAGTTAAAAGTCTTCATGTTTACGTTTTATAAAGCCTCCAAAACATTTAAAGTTAATATCAATGTTTTATAAAATCATAAAAAAATATAAGTTCCATATATTGTACAGTACCTTATTATCCACGTTCTTGAGATTCATTAAGACAACAACAAAAATCACCATTCCATAGGTCTTGCTGATCACCTTCCACAATTATACGGAAATTAAAATTATTTATGTTTGTGTTGTTTAAAGCCCCCCCCCCCCCCCCCTCCCCCAAATATCACTGTTTCAGGTATCTTATCATAACCTTTCCAGAGCGCTAAGACTACATACGTACTTTTTCTTTTGCCATTGTCTCTTGTCGCCTCTTCCTCCAGTTCTATAATTCACTTGTTCATGTGATAATGTCTTCATATCATTGTTATCAGAGTTTCTATGCTTTCATTCTACAGTTTTGGAAGTTATTTTTTATCACATGTTTATCCTCATCTTTCCAGGACATTTGCGTCACCGATCAAGAAGTTCAAAGTCATCATTCCAAAGCTTCTTTGTCACTATTCCTAATGTTCAGTCACCATTCCAAAGTTAAGCCACCATCCCTTGAGGCTCAATCACTATTACAAATGTTGAGTCACAAATCCAAAGGTTCAGTCACCATCCCTGAGGTTCAGTCACCATCACACAGGCTCAGTTACCACTTAATGTTTAATCACCATTCCAAAGTTTCAGGGTCGCATGGTGAGTAACCATTTTAGATGTTCAGAGTTACCAGCACCTGAGGATCATTATTCCAAATCTTTAAAGCAGCATTAATAAGCTCCTGAACAGGCCGTCAGCAATATGTGGTGACCCCCGGACTGACATACTCATAGACACTATACGAGAAGAACGTGCGCTTATCAGTGGCGTTCTTTTATAATACAAACACCACCATTCCAAAACTGTGTTCCCGACGCTTAGCCTCAGTGGCACTATTCCAGGATAGCCATCTTAAAGCTTAAGTGGCACTACTCCAACGTCTTAAGTGGCACTAATCCAAGGCCGTCATACTAAAGTTTGTGTCACTATGCTAACATCATCTTTATAATGCTCTAATATAATTTTCCATCATCTTAACAACAACTGTTCTTGATGCTTAAAAGTTCACCGTTACAACGTCTCACCACCACACACACCCACGTCTCGAAGAAGCCACTCCACCGGCTTAAGCACACAAGTTTGTCAGCATCAACTACCAGGTCTGAAAGCTTCCGTAATATCTACCAGACTCGGGTTCTGAAAGATACACACGTTAAATTCTCTTCGTAAACAGAGAGGTGAGAGGGCAACGTTAGCAGTCTGATGGTGACGTAACTGTAGTGAGACTCGATATTCAGTGAAGAAGATAACACACGAGATACGTTTAAATGGTGATGAAAGTGAGTCGAGACTTTACTGTTGGTGATCTTTAGTTACGGGGAAGAATAACACTAGTTTGTGAAGACTCTTGACCATGGGACTTAGGGGTCATTGTTCTACTCAATATCATCTTCACCATCACCTTGACCTACACCTTCACCTTTATCATCACCATCACCCCAACCATCTTCATCACCATAACCCACATTATCATATTCACCATCTCCTTGACCAACACCTTCGCCCTCACCCTCACTATCACCTTCACCATCACCGTTCTGGCTCCTCACCCACCAATTACCAGCCAACACACGCTCGTCGGGGCTAATACTGTAATCTAATTGGTCGTTGGAGAGATCGTTAGGCCCAGGATTTGATAGCTGTTGTTAGTGTTGCCATATTCGCTGACAAAGAGTTCACTGCGGGCACGATGGAGACCTCTAATGACGATGGCAGCTTAGGTCAACAGTCTCCAATGATCGTACGATGATATTTCTGACGTAAAAATATGTCTTAATGATTCACCGTGGCTGCGACGTAAACATAAATGCTCAAAATTGTCTTTTTTTTTTACCTGGTGAAGACGAGAAATAATCCCCGACATCAAGATAAGTTCCAAAATTTTTAAACTGTAATGATATCCTTACGGAAAATTATAATTGTTGTTAATGATGATAATGTGACGAGGCATCTAACTGTCTCAATTTACCTTTATCGTCACTGGTGGAGATGTTTGTTGGGCCACTAGTTAGCAGGAGAGAAAATACACCCAGAAACATTTGAGAAGCGACGCCCTCCAGCCCATCCTTCGCTTTACTGAATTAAAAGGTTTAATCGATCTCTCCCGGCGGCCCAACACGTGATATAAGATAATGAAAATTGAATTAACTGCTGGTTACCCTGATTGACAAAAATCACGTCAGGCTCAACGAGTTTGTGAATAACTATAAGTTGTTGTTGTTGTATCTCGATGGTAGTTCAGGCCTAGGATATGGGGTGTGCAAACGTATTTAGGGTTGTTTAATTATTCATATACAGTACAGTTCATACATTGTCTTTATCACCTGCGGAGGTACAAGCGCAAGTATAAGCGCTCAAGCGCCTACATATACATTACTACTACTTTGTTGTCACTCGGAATCGAGTTTGACGATCATTCAGCGACGACCAGACGCATGCATCGTTGATGCGCACGACTGGTGTGAAAGGCCTCGGAAACGTGTTTAATAAACTCATTCATGTGTGGGGAGCTAGCTCCCGAACGTGTTCACGTAGCTCCCGAACGACTAAGAAAACGGCTGTGAATTATATGAGTTATTAGAGGTGTCACCTTCGTTGGTGAGCTGTGAGGTGGCTCGACAGGCCGATACGGGACCGGCAGGGTCGTCTATGTGCTGGAGGAGCGGAGGCAGCGTTTTTCAGGTGTTGGCGAGTGCTAAGGCCTAACAAGGAGTGTCAAGGCATATCATGGAGTGGCAAGGCATAGCATGGAGTGCCAAGGAATAGCATGGAATGCCAGGGTATAGCATGGAGTGCAAAGACATAGCATGGAGTGCAAAGGCATAGCATGGAATGCCAGGGCATAGCATGGCGAGTGTCAAGGCATAGAATGGAGTGCCGGAGCATGGCGAATAGTGCCAAACATAGCGTGCAGTGCCAGAAGAGCGCCACAAAAGTTAAAGATGATGGCGGTGTCTGGTACAACTAACGTAATTACTCGACGTAATTATATAATTCCTTGTGTCTTGCTTCGTTACACCAGTCTTACAAGGGGAGGGAGAAGAGGGGGGGGGAGAAGAGGGGGGGGGGGAGGAGGAGGATGAGAAGGGAGATGAGGGAGGGGGAGATGGGGAGATGGGGGAGGAGAGGGAGATGGGGAGATGAGGGAGATGGGGAGGAGAGGGAGATGGGGAGGAGAGGGAGATGGGGAGGAGAGGGAGATGGGGGGAGGACGAGGAGAGGGAGATGGAAGAGGACGAAAAGAGGGAGATGGAAGAGGACGAAAAGAGGGAGATGGAGGAAGATGAAGAAAGGGAGGAGGAAGAGGGAAGGGAGATGAAGGAGGAAGGGGAGATGAAGGAGGAAGGGGAGATGGAGGAGGAAAGGAAGATGGATGAGGAAGGGGAGATGGAAGATGAGAAGAAAGAAGGGAAGAGGAAGGAGTGAAGAAGAGGCAGGAGGAGGAAGAAGAGAAGAGGTGAGAGGAGGAGGGGGAGGAGAGAGGAAAGAGGAGGAAGAGGCGGCTCCGAGACAACAAGCGACGTGCAGTCAGACCATCTCTCAAAAGCTATTTATAAAACCAGTAAGACGTCGAGAGAGAGAGAAGGGAAGATTACTGAGACACAAGTGAGAGAGAATATATTACCAGAGATGAAAGAGAGAACGTGATGATAATTCCCGGTGAGAGACTAAGAAAGATAAGAGACACGGACCTGAGAGAGAGAGAGACCACCGTCGATAATTAATTAATGACGGGAGACGAACGAAGGGAGAAAAAACCCACGGAATATATGATTGGCATAAGAGGAAAGAGATGACTATTAATAGAAGGGGACGGGGACACACACACACACACACACACGAGAGAGAGAGAGAGAGAGAGAGAGAGAGAGAGAGAGAGAGAGAGAGAGAGAGAGAGGAGGAATACATAATTGGTAAATAGGGGTAAATAGGGAAAAGACTTGATAACAGCTGGAAGGGGAGGATGAGTGAATAAAGGGAGATAGAAATATGAAGAAATAATTGTTAGAGAGAGAGAGAGAGAGAGAGAGAGAGAGAGAGAGAGAGAGAGAGAGAGAGAGAGTCATGAAGAAGCTGCCACAGGATGAGAAGAGAAGCACATAACTTGTATGTATGTATGTATGTATGTATGTATGTACTGTATGCATGCATGCATGCATGCATGTATGCATGCATGTATGTATGCATGTATGTATGTATGTATTTTTACTCCAATGGTCTTTTTCAACCCAGCTCCCGAGAAAGTGGTGACCATGGAGGCTGAGAGTTAGGCTGAGTTACAGGTTGTAAACAAAGTGGTGGTGGGCCGCCTTGCAGTACGTGGGGCAGAAGCTTACAGTAGCAACACTGGGAGGTTGTCTGTACAGCAGGCGTCCACTGCTCTGGTTGATAGTAACGCAAGTTTGTGACTTCCTCAGTTCCGGTCCTAGAGGGTGGGGGTAGGAGTGGAGTCCTAGAGGGGGTGATGGGGGCCCTGGAGGGGGGGGATGGGGTGCTAGAGGAAGAGGGAAGGAGGGGGAGGAGAGTCATAGAGGGAGGGAGGGGGGAAAGGGTCTTAAGAAGGAGCTGCATCATAGAGAGTGAGGGAAGAAGGGGATTCTGAAGCTACTGCCACACAAATACGTTCTCCATCCAACTTTTAAACTTCTTGAATGTTTATATAATTCTTGTTATTCACTGCATCACAATAACTTCCATAACAACGACGAAACAACAGCATAAAATAACACACTGCAGGTCATAATCACCCTGGACCCCCTCAACCACCTTCAGCCCTGTTATAACACATTAGTATTACACGGGTCTTACGCTCGGAATAAAATACTCTTCATTTCCTTATTTAATTCATCATGTCCACCGAGTCAACTTCTTAGACAAACTCAAATTCTCCATTGTCAGTGATACTAATCTGAGTTAAATTCCTTACTGCATATTATTCACCCTCGTCTTAATACTTCGGTGAGAGGGACACTTGTCTACATCTGTCCTGGCCTTCTGAACTTCTGTAAACCATAGCTTGAGACCTCTCCTCTCTCTTCTCCACTTACCACCATCATCACAACCATCCTCTCCACCAACCACCATCACCATAACCATCCTCTCCACCAACCACCATCATCACAACCATCCTCTCCACCAACCACCATCACCATAACCATCCTCTCCACCAACCACCATCATCACAACCATCCTCTCCACCAACCACCATCATCACAACCATCCTCTCCACCAACCACCATCATCACAACCATCCTCTCCACCAACCACCATCATCACAACCATCCTCTCCACCAACCATCATCATCACAACCATCCTCTCCACCAACCACCATCATCACAACCATCCTCTCCACCAACCACCATCATCACAACCATCCTCTCCACCTACCACCATCCTCTCCACCAACCATCATCATCACAACCATCCTCTCCGCCTACCACCAATCCTCTCCACCAACCACCATCATCCTCTCCACCAACCACCATCATCCTCTCCACCAACCACCACCATCCTCTCCACCAACCACCACCATCCTCTCCACCAACCACCACCATCCTCTCCACCATCCTCTCCACCAACCACCACCATCCTCTCCACCATCCTCTCCACCAACCATCATCATCACCACCCTCCTCACCACCAACCACCATCACCCTCTCCACCAACCACCACCATCCTCTCCACCAACCACCATCATCCTCTCCACCAACCACCATCATCCTCTCCACCAACCACCATCATCCTCTCCACCAACCACCACCATCCTCTCCACCAACCACCACCATCCTCTCCACCAACCACCACCATCCCCTCCACCAATCACCATCATCCTCTCCACCAACCACCATCATCCTCTCCACCAACCACCATCATCCTCTCCACCAACCACCACCATCCTCTCCACCAACCACCACCATCCTCTCCACCAACCACCACCATCCTCTCCACCAACCACCCATCATCCTCTCCACCAACCACCATCACCATCATCCTCTCCACCAACCACCATCACCACTATCCTCTCCACCAACCACCATCATCCTCTCCACCAACCACCACCATCATCATCTCCACCAACCACCACCATCATCATCTCCACCAACCACCACCATCATCATCTCCACCAACCACCATCATCATCATCTCCACCAACCACCATCATCATCTCCACCAACCACCACCATCATCTCCACCAACCACCATCATCCTCTCCACCAACCACCATCATCCTCTCCACCAACCATCATCACCATCATCCTCTCCACCAACCACCATCATCCTCTCCACCATCACCCTCTCCACCAACCACCACCATCCTCTCCACCAACCACCATCATCCTCTCCACCAACCACCATCATCCTCTCCACCATCACCATCCTCCTCTCCACCAATCACCACCATTCTCTCCACCAACCACCATCACCGTCATCCTCTCCACCAACCACCATCATCCTCTCCACCAACTACCATCATTCTCTCCACCAACCACCATCATCCTCTCCACCAACCACCATCATCCTCTCCACCAACCACAATCATCCTCTCCACCAACCACCATCACCACCATCCTCTCCACCAACCACCATCATCATCATCTCCACCAACCACCATCATCATCTCCACCAACCACCACCATCATCTCCACCAACCACCATCATCCTCTCCACCAACCACCATCATCCTCTCCACCAACCATCATCACCATCATCCTCTCCACCAACCACCATCATCCTCTCCACCATCACCCTCTCCACCAACCACCACCATCCTCTCCACCAACCACCATCATCCTCTCCACCAACCACCATCATCCTCTCCACCAATCACCATCCTCCTCTCCACCAATCACCACCATTCTCTCCACCAACCACCATCACCGTCATCCTCTCCACCAACCACCATCATCCTCTCCACCAACTACCATCATTCTCTCCACCAACCACCATCATCCTCTCCACCAACCACCATCATCCTCTCCACCAACCACAATCATCCTCTCCACCAACCACCATCATCCTCTCCACCAACCACCATCACCACCATCCTCTCCACCAACCACCACCATCCTCTCCACCAACCACCATCATCCTCTCCACCAACCACCATCATCCTCTCCACCAACCACCATCATCCTCTCCACCAACCACCATCATCCTCTCCACCAACCACCATCATCCTCTCCACCAACCACCATCCTCCTCTCCACCAACCACCATCCTCCTCTCCACCAACCACCATCATCCTCTCCACCAACCACCATCATCCTCTCCACCAACCACCATCATCCTCTCCACCAACCACCATCCTCCTCTCCACCAACCACCATCCTCCTCTCCACCAACCACCATCCTCCTCTCCACCAACCACCATCCTCCTCTCCACCAACCACCATCCTCCTCTCCACCAACCACCATCCTCCTCTCCACCAACCACCATCATTCTCTCCACCAACTACCATCATCCTCTCCACCAACCACCATCCTCCTCTCCACCAACCACCATCATCCTCTCCACCAACCACCATCATTCTCTCCACCAACCACCATCATCCTCTCCACCAACAACTGTTACTGTGTCCTCTCCAATAGGTTTCCCCGGTCTCCTCACTGTTGCGCTTCCGTACCATAGAATTCTTTTCATCCTCCATATTTTTCCTCCCAAGACAGACAGACAGACAGACAGACAGACAGAAGGATGGATACAGACAGACAGACAGACAGACATAGACAGACAGACATACATAAAATCAGGCACGATAACAGATGGTTTAATAATATTTGCATTGCTTAAGATTTTTGCACTCCAATCTCTTTTAGCCAGAAGGTTAACCCGACCTAGGATGGGTTAGGTTCGATTAAGGTGCTTAGGTTAGGTTGGGTTGGGTTGGGTTGGGTTAGGTTAAGGTACGTAATCACTAAAATTCGGTTATTATTTTCATCACCAATAATTAGTTTCTCTTCTATATCTCATCACATCACTAAATAATATTCTCTCACATCCGGCCACAATTATATACCAGAAGACGACGATTCCCGATAATAATTATACTCTATAATACATAAGGTGGGAGAGGCGGGTGTAAATAGTTTGATTTTCGACAAAAATTATAGGTTATTGTATATTCCTGTAGAGAGATAATTGTATAATTTGATTTTTTACTGGAACTATACGAGTAAGTTATGTGTTATATAAGCCGACAAACATGCTCTCTCTCTCTCTCTCTCTCTCTCTCTCTCTCGAATAAATTCATTAAATATTTACTTGGGTATGATAATTCATTGGAGTATTACGCACGCACACAAAGTACTGACTCCTCGTAATGGCGATGTTGTGGATTGTTCGTTAGTGGAGCAGCGGGTAGAGGGGGAAGGCAGCAGGTAGGGGGGCAGCAGGTAGGGGGGGCAGCAGGTAGGGGGGGGGGGGGGGGCAGCAGCAGGTAGGGGGGGGGCAGCAGCAGGTAGGGGGGGGCAGCAGGTAGGGGGGGGCAGCAGGTAGGGGGGGGCAGCAGCAGGTAGGGGGGGGCAGCAGGTAGGGGGGGGCAGCAGCAGGTAGGGGGGGCAGCAGCAGGTAGGGGGGGGGCAGCAGCAGGTAGGGGGGGGCAGCAGCAGGTAGGGGGGGGGAGCAGCAGGTAGGGGGGGGAGCAGCAGGTAGGGGGGGGAGCAGCAGGTAGGGGGGGAGCAGCAGGTAGGGGGGGGAGCAGCAGGGAGGGGGGAGCAGCAGGTAGGGGGGGAGCAGCAGATAGGGGGGGAGCAGCAGGTAGGGGGGAAGCAGCAGGTAGGGGGGGAGCAGCAGGTAGGGGGGGGAGCAGCAGGTAGGGGGGGGAGCAGCAGGTAGGGGGGGGAGCAGCAGGTAGGGGGGGAGCAGCAGGTAGGGGGGGAGCAGCAGGTAGGGGGGGAGCAGCAGTAAGGGGGGGGAGGCAGCAGGTAGGGGGGGAGCAGCAGGTAGGGGGGAGCAGCAGGTAGGGGGGAGCAGCAGATAGGGGGGGAGCAGCAGATAGGGGGGAGCAGCAGGTAGGGGGGGGAGCAGCAGGTAGGGGGGGAGCAGCAGGTAGGGGGGGGAGCAGCAGGTAGAGGGGGGAGCAGCAGGTAGGGGGGAGCAGCAGGTAGGGGGGGAGCAGCAGGTAGGGGGGGGAGGCAGCAGGTAGGGGGGGAGGCAGCAGGTAGGGGGGGAGGCAGCAGGTCGGGGGGAGGCAGCAGGTCGGGGGGAGGCAGCAGGTCGGGGGGAGGCAGCAGGTCGGGGGGAGGCAGCAGGTCGGGGGGAGGCAGCAGGTCGGGGGGCGGCAGCAGGTCGGGGGCGGCAGCAGGTCGGGGGAGGCAGCAGGTAGGGGGAGGCAGCAGGTAGGGGGAGGCAGCAGGTAGGGGGAGGCAGCAGGTAGGGGGGAGGCAGCAGGTAGGGGGAGGCAGCAGGTAGGAAGGGGCAGCAGGTAGGAAGGGGCAGCAGGTAGGAAGGGGCAGCAGGTAGGAAGGGGCAGCAGGTAGAAGGAGGCAGCAGGTATGAAGGGGCAGGGGAGAGGTAGCAGTATGAGGGAGGCGAGGGAGGTAGCAGGGGAAATGTAGCAGGTAGGGGAGGCAGGGGAGAAGCAGCAGGTTAGGGTAGGTAGAGGAGAGGTAGCAGGTAGGGGAAAGCAGGTGGAGGGAGGAAGCAGGTGGAGGGAGGCAGAGGAGAGGCAGGGGAGAGGCAGGAGGGTGGCAGCAGCTAGGGGAGGCAGGGGGAAGCAGCAGACACGGGAAGCAGGGGAGAGGCAGCAGGTAGGGGGAGGCAGGGTAGAGGTAGGGGAGAGGCAGGAGGGTGGCAGCAGGTAGGGGGGGGGAGGGGAGAGGCAGGAGGGAGGAAGCAGGTGGAGGGAGGAAGCAGGTGGAGGGAGGCAGGGGAGAGGCAGGGGAGAGGCAGGAGGGTGGCAGCAGGGGGGAGGCAGTAGACACGGGAAGCAGGGGAGAGGCGGCAGGTAGGGGGAGGCAGGGGGGAGGTGACAGGTAGGGGGAGGTAGCAGGTAGGGGAAGGCAGGTAGCAGGTAGGGGAAGGCAGGTAGCAGGTAGGGGAAGGCAGGGGGAGGCAGAGGGGAGGCAGCAGGCACGGGAAGCAGGGGAGAGGCAGCAGGTAGGGGGAGGCAGGTAGGGGGAGGCAGGTAGGGGGGCAGCAGGTAGACGAGGGCAGCAGGTAGAAGAGGGCAGCAGGTAGACGAGGGCAGCAGGTAGAAGAGGGCAGCAGGTAGAAGAGGGCAGCAGGTAGAAGAGGGCAGCAGGTAGAAGAGGGAGCAGGTGGGAGGTAGCCAGTAGGGGAGAAAGGGTGAGTGAAATGCTGCAGGTGGAAGAGGTTGGGAGAGGCAGCAGGGGGATCTGGTAGAGGCAGGGCGAGTGAGAGGCTGCAGGGGGATCTGGTAGAGGCAGCAGAGGGTGAGGATCAGCTGGTAGAGGCAGGGTGAGTGAGAGGCAGGGTGAGTGAGAGGCAGCAGGGGGATCTGGTAGAGGCAGGGCGAGTGAGAGGCAGCAGGGGGGTGAGGATCAGCTGGTAGAGGCAGGGTGAGTGAGAGGCAGAAGGGGGGTGTCGAGGGTCAGCTGGTAGAGGCAGCAGCGGCGACAGCTGGGCCATGTATTGTCGGAGTAGGGACCGGGGGGGAAGGGGGGGGGGGGTCTGCTGTCTGAGCCACGGGGCTTTGTGGAGGCTCCAGGCGGCGTCTGAGGGCAGCACAGTGCTCAACCACCAAGCTGCGACACTGGAGGTCAAATGTGTGACCCCTGACAGTCTCAATACAGAGATCAGGAGAATGACCCATGACGTCAGAGGTCATAACCGCAGGGCAGGTCAGAGAAGTAGTGTGTGACAAGCACCACTATCATCATCACTACCATTACCACAACTACTACCATCACTACTACCTTCACGAACACCACGATTGCCATCATTACCACCATCACCACTGCCATCATAACCACCACCACCACTATCACCATCATCCCCATTACCATCTTTTTCACCACCAATGCTACTATCACTATCACCACCACTACCACCACCACTAATAACACCACCACTAGGTAGCTCACATAATTTACAAAATCAGAGGGAGTGATAATATAGTCTCTCTCTCTCTCTCTCACTTTTTTATTCCAGTTTGTCTTACGCACTTTCATTTTCTTTCTGTTTTTCTTCATCCCTTTCTGTTTTTCTCTCTCTCTCTCTCTCTCGCTCTCTCTCACAATAAGGTGAAGGAACAACTCTGGTTCGCTTTAACTACGACACAACGATGGCGGAGGAGGATGGCGTCGTATTAGCACTGAGACTCTACCATCACTCTATCATCTGTTGAGGACGAGAGTTTCTGCCGTAAGAACTTTGAAGGTAGAGTCTCTGAGCTAAGCGGAGGTCATGACACATTTAGGCTGGCTGTTGTATAGTCATGTTCCTACGTGACGGCGGCGGTGATGGAGAGGGTGAGAGTAGTGATGGTGGTAGTGGTGATGAAAGTAGTTGTAGTAGTGGTGGTGATATTGATAGTGGTGGTGATATTGATAGTAATGGTGTTGATGATGACGATAGTTGGACTGGTGATGATGTTAGTAGTAATGGTGTTCTTATTGTTATTTTTGGTGGCGGTGATAGTGTTGTTGTTAATGGTGGTGATAGTGTTGTTGCTGATGGTGGTGACAGTTATGGTGATACCTGATACTGGTGGTGGTGGTTGTAGTAGTGGAGGCGACCTACAGGAGATCTTGAACACCTGTGGAGACGCGTATGCATACTTCGGCCTTGAGGTGAATGTACGTAAGACTCAGATTCTCTTTCAACCTGCCCGTGGTTCACACACACTTCCACCATCCATCCAGCTCAACGGTACTACCCTCTCTAATGTTGCCCACTTTCGGTACCTCGGCTCCCACCTGTCAACTACCGCAGACATTGATGAAGAGATTCAGCATCGGATCAGACATGCATCTCAAGCCTTGGGCGGACTCCGAAATCATGTCTTCAGCTGTAGGGAGCTGAAATTTTCCACAAAGCTGCATGTATATCGAGCACTGGCCCGACTGCAAACCGAGGTAGACAAGCGCCAACGTCGGAAAGACGCTGCCACCGCCCCTCCCGCAGTAGATGGAGCCCTCCACATGTGGCATGTGGTGGTGGCAGTGGCATGTGGTGGCGGCAGTGGCATGTAGTGGTGATGGTGGCAGTGGCAGGTGGTGGTGGCAGTGGCAGGTGGTGGTGGCAGTGGCAGGTGGTGGTGGCAGTGGCATGTGGTGGTGGCAGTGGCATGTAGTGGTGATGGCGGCAGTGGTGGTGATGGCGACAGTGGTGGTGGCAGTGGCAGGTGGTGGTGGTGGCAGTGGCAGGTGGTGGTGGTGGTGGTGGCAGTGGCAGGTGGTGGGGGCAGTGGCAGGTGGTGGTGTTAGTACCAGATGTTAGTGGCAGGTTATAGTGGGGGTGATAGTGATGGTTGTCTTGATGATGGTGGTGGTGGTGTTGTTATGGGAGGTGGATGGATGGTGAGAGAGTGATGGGGGTAGGGGTCAGGGAGGTCGCGTCTCAAAAGTGCTGAATATCGAAAACGCCAAAGTCCAGGACGAGGGAAAGAGAGCGGAAGCCTCCACACAGTCCATGGTGGGGAGGGGAGGAAACCTTGGGGGAACGTTCGGAAGAGAGGAAGCCTTGGGGAGAAGCGAGGAAGAGCAGAGGGAGTCCGCTTCAGTCAGAGTTGGGGAGTATAGAGGGGGGAGGAGAGGGGGTTAAGAGGGTTCACGTATAGGGGAGAGGAGAGATGACTGGGGAGAGGGTAGAGGAGCAGAGAAACGGTGAGACAAAAAGGAGAGAAGCGGAGTGGTGAGGAAAGAATAAGGAAGAGAGAGAGAGAGAGAGAGAGAGAGAGAGAGAGAGAGAGAGAGAAGAGTTAAAGGTTGTTCTGTGTCTGTATCTTTGTGTCTATGTTACTCTCTGTATGATTGTAGGGCTGTGTGGATGTGTTATGTGTGGATGTGTTATGTGTGGATGTGTTGTGTGTGGATGTGTTATGTGTGGATGTGTTATGTGTGGATGTGTTATGTGTGGATGTGTTATGTGCGGATGTGTTATGTGCGGATGTGTTATGTGTGGATGTGCTATGTGTGGATGTGCTATGTGTGGATGTGTTATGTGTGGATGTGTTATGTGTGGATGTGTTATGTGTGGATGTGTTGTGTGGATGTGTTGTGTGTGAATGTTTTGTGTGAATGTGTTTTGTGTGAATGTGTTATGTGTGGATGTGTTATGTGTGGATGTGTTATGTGTGGATGTGTTATGTGTGGATGTGTTGTGTGTGAATGTTTTGTGTGAATGTGTTATGTGTGGATGTGTTATGTGTGGATGTGTTGTGTGTGGATGTGTTATGTGTGGATGTGTTATGTGTGGATGTGTTATGTGTGGATGTGTTATGTGCGGATGTGTTATGTGCGGATGTGTTATGTGTGGATGTGCTATGTGTGGATGTGCTATGTGTGGATGTGTTATGTGTGGATGTGTTATGTGTGGATGTGTTATGTGTGGATGTGTTATGTGTGGATGTGTTGTGTGGATGTGTTGTGTGTGAATGTTTTGTGTGAATGTGTTTTGTGTGGATGTGTTATGTGTGGATGTGTTATGTGTGGATGTGTTATGTGTGGATGTGTTATGTGTGGATGTGTTGTGTGTGAATGTTTTGTGTGAATGTGTTTGTGTGGATGTGTTTGTGTGGATGTGTTATGTGTGGATGTGTTGTGTGGATGTGTTGTGTGTGGATGTGTTGTGTGTGAATGTTTTGTGTGGATGTGTTGTGTGTGAATGTTTTGTGTGGATGTGTTTGTGTGGATGTGTTTGTGTGGATGTGTTATGTGTGGATGTGTTATGTGTGGATGTGTAGTGTGGATGTGTTGTGTGTGGATGTGTTGTGTGGATGTGTTTGTGTGACTGGGTCTGTATAGCTTTATGACTGTGTGTCTGTGTGACTGTCCGACTCAATATCTACTGTACTCCTGGACCTGTACATGTGTATGTTGGCGTGTCTACAATGTCAGTACACACACACACACACACACACACGTAACCATTAAAGTTACAAGTGTGTATGTGTGTGTGTGTGTGTCCCTCCCTCCGTGCCTCGGTCAATAGCCGTTCTGAGGTTAAACTCTTAAACGAACGACTCCCACGCCGGCAGTTGAAGGGCCCACCATGTTCACTGTCAAGGCCCGCGATTATAGTCTTACGACAGTTTTATTATTGTCTGTTACGATAGTTTTGTTGTGTTACGTTAGTGTTGTTGTGTTACGATAGTTTTGTTGTGTTACGATGATGATGTTGTGTTACGATAGTGTTGTTGTGTTACGATAGTCTTATTATATTTTAATATTCCCAGTTAGGGGAGCCAGTTAACATATCTTCTCACATCACCAGTTAGGGGAAAATATGAACCTAGGGAACGTTTGAGATAGACCCAGTTAAGATACCTTCTCAGTTAGGGGAAAATCTTAACTTAGGGAACTTTTGAAACAGACTCGCTGTTCTTTATAACTCGTCATCAAAACCCACATCCCCGTAAACCTGTCAAGGAATTTCCCCTTTACACACGGTAGTCTGGGATGACCTAGGGAGAAAAAATAAAAGACACACAGTGACCTCGCATACTTCCTTCTTGCATGAACTTTGACCTGACTTACTTCCTTCCTGCATGACTTTGACCTCTTTCTCTTCACTGGTTATTTTCGTGGAGCAATTTTTATGGTTTAGCGGCTCTATTATCCTCTTCTGTGTCTATATATTATCCGTTATTGCCATTGTCTTCTCTACGTGTAAAACGGTTCAGTATTTTCGGTACAATAAAAACATCACTGTGTTGACGGGAGGACGATGCGCATCTTCCATAAGGATTTGATTCTGTATAAAGATTCCGATTTTAATTCTGTGAGAAGATTCCGATTTTAATTCTGTGAGAAGATTCCGATTTTGATTATGTATGAAGATTCCGATTTTGATTCTGTATGAAGATTCCGATTTTAATTCTGTGAGAAGATTCCGATTTCGATTCTATATAAAGATTCTGGTTTTGATTCTGTATAAAGATTCCGATTTTGATTCTGTATAAATATTCCGATTTTGATTCTGCATAAAAATTCCGAATTGATTCTCAGTAACGATTCCAATTTTGATCGTGTGTGATTAAGTTTGTTACTCGAGTTCTCTCTTTAATTTTACGAGCGAATTATCTCACTGTGTTTGGCGAGTCAAGACCAAGATGGAGTCTGAATTAACCTACACCATCAATGATCCTCGCTTTGCTAAGACCCTCACAACGTATCTAGTAAAGGCAAGAGTCTCGGTGTAAATTCGAAGCCATTTTGGAAATGCTTAAAATAAATGCGAGATCATTAGATACCTTAATTACATCACTAATTAGGAGGAAAAGATTCGCGGTGTTAACGCGTGCGACCTTGCAACACAGTACAGTAGGGTTAGGAGGGGGTATTAGTGAACGGCGTCGTGATGGTCTCTCAGATACGTTCATAGTGTGCGTTTAGTTCTCAAGGTGTTCACATACTCTCTCTAATGCCTTGGTAAACACAACGTTCTTCTCTATAACTCCAAAGGATCTCTGGAAATTTCAGTAACCCGCATTTCGCCAACGTTTACACGCTGCTATCTAGTGTCCTCTTACCATCGCCTTACCCAATCCACCTATATTACCTGTTTAATTATAACACCTCCAAGTTCGAATCACCGGAAGATTCGATACCCCAGCTTAATTCACTGTAAAGTTAACTCTTCTAGCGCTAACTTAACCCTGTAGGTTGCGCTAAGGTGGTTAATCAACAGGTGAAATTAGCTGGGGTGTCTAATTTTCATGTGAACACTAAACAGTACTATATTTTTCTCTGGTAATCTGTATTCATCCGCTGGCAGCCACTCCTATTGTGAAACAGACAACATCTAACCAAATTTTTTTTCTTTTTTTTTAATTATCATCATCTGGTATAAGTGAGCTGTTCGTCCACGGTCAGAAATAAACCATACACAGTGAGTCATTAAAACACAACACTGCGTGAAGGATTTCGTATGTGTTGTGGACGAGTCATGCACTTAACATGTTCAAAAGACTCTTAACACGCCTTATAGTCCATATGACACCTGAACGAAAAAAAACAGACGATGTATCAAAAAAATCAGTCAGTCAAAATTTTAAACACTACGACTTGACCCACATATTATAATTTTACTCAGGTATATTCTTGTCAAATCTTGAAATATACGTCAAGATATAAGAGGTTTAGTGTGCGGGGATAGTACAAGGTAAGGTAAGGTATCAGCAAACTTTTTCTTTTCTTCATAACAGTGGAATGTGACTATGTAGGTTCTGATCAATCATATACTACCTATGTTGACACGACGGTGGAGACATCTGGCGTAGGAGTAACACAACAATGGTAACGCCAGAGTCGACAAAATGTTCCTCAACCTTAAAATAAAAATCCACTCGGTTCTTCATTGTTCTTCACCGTTTTATGTTCTTCCGTTCTTCAAAGTTACCAAGCCATCATTTGACTATAACATGTACGGCTCTCACATCACCGAATAAAAAACATTTCACCATTAATCGTTACGTTTCAATATATTTCGATGCTATGTTATACCGTAGGAATAACCTCCCAAACAACGAAGTGTATGAGGAAGGTAGAGAGGCACATGTTGACTTCTCTCACATTGAAATTACCCATAAACATTTGATGGGGTTGTTAGAGGTTGTGTTCAGAGGTGGTGGTGGTGATGGTGTATCCAGAGGTGATGGTGGTGGTGATGTATCCAGAGGTGATGGTGGTGGTGATGTATCCAGAGGTGATGGTGATGTATTCAGAGGTGGTGGTGGTGGTGGTGGTTGTTGTTGTTGTTCCCGGAGGTGGTGGTTGTTTATTGTAGTGTCTCAGCTGCCCCCCCCCCCCCTTCCACCTTACCGCAGGAAATATTGATTCCCACTCCTTCCAAATTGTCTATGAAATTTTCCATGAATGTGTGTACTAGTGTTAGGGCACCGTCAGGAAGGTCTTGTGCTAGTGTACAAGTAAGTTCACCAGGCGTCTCCGTGTTGCTTGATTTAATGTCACCAAGTTTAGATTCCTCACGGAGTTTTTTTCCATGATTCTAACGCATTTCACCAAAAGCAGCGATGAATTTCAGATATGTTCACCAAGTTAACAATAATAACAAGACATTCTCACCAAGAAAACAATAATAACAAGACATTCTCACCAGGATAACAATAATACCAAGACATTCTCACCAGGATAACAATAATACCAAGACATTCTCACCAAGTTAACAATAACAAGATAACTTCACCACGATCACAACAACATGATATCTTAACCAAAACAAAGCCGAGTTATTTTTCACCAAGTTAATGATCTTCGCTGAAATAAATAGTCCCCAAAACACTACATCAATGCCAGGCCTTAACGGAAGGTCTCCCCGCATCTACATATTACGACCATTACTTGACAATAGTGAAGTGCTGGACTTAAGAGGGTGACCAGGAGGCATATACCGCTGACTCATCCTACCAACGAACGAGAGAGAGAGAGAGAGAGAGAGAGAGAGAGAGAGAGAGAGAGAGAGAGAGAGAGAGAGAGAGAGAGACGTTTACCCATATGATGGTCTCAACTATAACTTACTGTTTGTCTATTTTCCAAAAAAGTTTCATTGGCCAATAAAATCTCACCCCTCTGATATGAAATTCGTATGGGAGAAATTCCTCAACCATACTTTTTTTTTTTTTTTACGTGTGTCAGGGAGGATGAACCCAAGGAGCGGAACACTACACAATGTTGGCCCGCCCCTACACCCCCCCCCCCCCCCATATACACGCCCATCACCCGTGTTATTGTAGGAGCCGCAGGATACACCACAAAAAATCACCTCGGTATTGTTCTTCTACAGGAGGTGATGACAGATGTGAAGAAGGAAAGTCTTTTATGTTTATTGAAGTTATTGGTTATTATTCTTAGTATACAACAAAGGCAGCCCCCTCTCTCTCTCTCTCTCTCTCTCTCTCTCTCTCTCTCTCTCTCTCTCTCTCTCATTTTTTTTTACAAGAGAAAAAATAAAGTGTATGGTGTTGACGTAGCGCACAGAGAAGGGGTGGGTGTTTTGTTGTGTTACGGGGTGTGGATGAATGAAGGTGGATGTGTGGGAGTGGGAGGATGTGGATGTGTGTGTGTGTGTGTGTGTGTATCACTATACGACCCCCACAACACAGCTCATCATATAATATATTCACCCACCTACTTTACACAACTAAACACACCTAATCTCGTCTAATCCCAGCTAATTCTAACACATTCTGACCAATCCTGGCGCATTTAGAACCTTGCACAACGTACCAAGGTGTTAGCTAATCTCCCCCAATCCAGGTAAATTCTCACAATACCTTCACAAAAGACTAATTAAACCTCTTATTTCGGGTCATCAGTGTATTTTGTTGCCTAGGTAGTCTCTCTCTCTCTCTCTCTCTCTCTCTCTCTCTCTCTCTCTCTCTCTCTCTCTCTCTCTCTCTCTCTCTCAGAGCTAAGTAAATGATAAAGAATAAGCTTTTCCATCACCTAACAACATCAATAATAATAATAATAATAATAATAATAATAATAATAATACAATAACAATAACAATAATAATAAACATCTCAAGAAAAATTGCTTTCATGTGACTATCATAAAAAAAAACCCACGGCATTGGGAACGATTTAATTTTTTTCCTAAATTTAAATGATTCTGAATAAAATTTAAATAATTATTAAATGTTACACTCGAGAAGAGGTGACTCGTAATCTATGTTTTATGTGTGTGTTTAGTGTGTGTGTGTGTGTGTGTGTTTAGTGTGTGTGTTCAAGTTCATTTTCAAATTACTCAGGATTGTATTTTTTATGGTTATTTAATTTAAATGTTTCTTGTTTTAATATTTTCTACCACTCACCCTTCCATCACCCTCTCCCACTCACCCTTCCATCACCCTCTCCCACTCACCCTTCCATCTCCCTCTCCCATCCACCCTTCCATCACTCTTTCCCACTCACCCTCTCCCATCCACCCTCTCCCATCCACCCTTCCATCACACATCCATTCCTCCCGCTTTCATTACCCTCTCCCACCCACTCACACCACCCTCACCCACCCACTCTTCCAGCTAAGCCTCTAAACCATTGTGCCGCAACTCCCACGTCTCCCCCCCCCCCCCCAGCAGCGGTCAAGACGAGGGAGAGGCACTTAACGCCTCTCTCTCTCTCTCTCTCTCTCTCTCTCTTTTTCATCTATTCCACTTCATAATCTCCTTCACTTCCGTATCTCTTCCTATATTCTCTCTTCGTATCTACATAGTATATCCAGTAACACCCCCTACATATAGCCAGTAACACCCCCTACATAGGCTTAAAAATATCTCTTTCATACGTCCTAAAAATCCTCCGCTCTCCACGCGTCCAAAGACAAGCGCTCAGGTACACACATGCACGGCACCCTACACACCTCCACACGCGGCGCCCTACACACCTCCACACGCGGCGCCCTACACACCTCCACACGCGGCGCCCTACAACACTCCTCCACACGCGGCGCCCTACAACACTCCTCCACACGCGGCGCCCTACAACACTCCTCCACACGCGGCGCCCTACAACACTCCTCCACACGCGGCGCCCTACAACACTCCTCCACACGCGGCGCCCTACAACACTCCTCCACACGCGGCGCCCTACAACACACCTCCACACGCGGCGCCCTACACACCTCCACACTCGGCGCCCTACACACCTCCACACTCGGCGCCCTACACACCTCCACACTCGGCGCCCTACACACCTCCACACTCGGCGCCCTACACATCTCCACACACGGCGCCCTACACACCTCCACACACGGCGCCCTACACACCTCCAAAGGCTCTTAACGTCCAGGGGATCTGACAGGTACTCAGGTAGAGACCATATAGTAGGTACCTCCCTCTCTCCCCCTCTCTTTCTCTCTACACAATTCGTCAACCTGTTCCCACCTGTGTCTTCTTCCGTCCGTAACAATCGCTTTCATCCCCACGCTTTCCTCCCAATACAAATACTTTTCAACAAAAACGTTTCTTTTCATTGCGACACTCGGCGCTTTTCAATGAAGACGATACAAGAATTCGGCCTCGTTTGAAAAAAAAAAGAAAGTATTTACTTCTTTTTTAAGAGTTATATTGTAAATGTGGGAACTGCCATCTTCAAAGGTTTTATGTAATACTTGATATTTTTTCGGTATCACCCGAAGATTAGACACCAAGGCCTATATTCATTTGAAAATTAACAACCCAATCCTAACCTAGTAACCTAATGTAGCTTAACCTAACTTAACCTAACCTAACTAAACTTAATCTAAGTGAACCTATTCTAACCTAACCAAATTTAACCTACTCTACTCTAACCTAACCTAACCTAACCCCTCCTAGGTAGCATTAGGATGGTTAATCTTCAGGTGAAATGAGGTGGGATGCCTAACCTTCGGGAGATCCCTTAACCGATCAAGAAAAATACGTAAAAATTATCAGTATTGGCTCACAAATGGACTCTCTCTCTCTCTCTCTCTCTCGTACTTAAGGTGTGATCGGGAAAGCATTTTTTACCAATAAGTGTGACCTTGAACTTGATCTTCGAGTTATTGATAAGGAAACCACTTACACGTCACGGGGGGAGGGGGAAAGGGGTCTCAATAGTCTTCAGATCAAGTTTCTTTGGTGATGCCTCTTGAAATTTTAAATTAATATTGCTAGACGGATTGACACACACACACACACACACACAGAGAGAGAGAGAGAGAGAGAGAGATTGACAACAGAAATTTCCCGACATATATCGCGGTCTCTATAACTAATAAATTTCTCGGTCACTCTGTCTAACTGACTGAACGACATCAACCTCCCATTAATAACTAAGAATGAACTGCCGCACTCCACCAATTACAACTCGGGGAGGGGAGGGTGAGGGAGGAGGGGAGGGGTGGTGGAGGGTGAGGGAGGAGGTGGTGAGGGTGAGGGGGAGGGTGGTGAGGAGTGGGGAGGAGGGGTGGTGAGGGGGAGGAGGAGGGGGTGAGGGTGGTGGAGGAGGGGTGTGAGGGTGGTGGGGAGGGAGTGGGGTGGTGAGGGGAGGAGGGGGTGGTGGTGAGGGGAGGAGGGGTGGTGGTGGGAGGAGGGGTGGTGAGGGGGAGTGGGTGGGAGGGAGGAGGGGGGTGGTGGAGGGAGGGAGGGGGTGGTGGAGGGGAGGGAGGGGGGGGGAGGGAGGGGGAGGGGTGGTGAGGGGTGCGGGAGGAGGGGTGGTGGAGGGAGGGGGGGGAGGGGAGGAGGAGGGGGGAGGGGGGAGGGTGGTGGGGAGGGGGGGTGATGGGGGAGGGAGGAGGGGGGGGGGGGAGGGGTAGGTGAGGGAGGAGGGGGGGTGAGGGTGAGGGTGGGGGGTGGTGGGTGGGGAGGGGGAGGGGTGGGGGGTGAGTGGTGGGGGGTGGTGGTGGGTGAGTGAGGAGGGGCGTGGTGGGTGAGGGAGGGAGGGGGGTGGTGGGGGAGGGAAGGAGGGGGGTGGGGGGGTGGGGAGGGGGGTGGTGGGTGAGGGAGGGGGGGGGTGGGAGGGCGAGGGAGGAGGGGGGGGGTGGGGGGGGGGGGGAGGGGTGGTGATGGGTGAGGGAGGAGGGGTGGGGGGTGGGTGAGGGAGGAGGGGTGGGGTGGGGAGGGAGGAGGGGTGGTGGTGGGGAGGGAGGAGGGTGGTGATGGGTGAGGGAGGAGGGGGGGGTGGGGGAGGGAGGAGGGGTGGTGGGGGTGAGGGAGGAGGGGTGGTGGTGGGGTGAGGGAGGGGGGGGTGGTGGGGGGTGAGGGAGGAGGGGGGTGGTGGGCGAGGGAGGAGGGGTGGTGAGTGGGCGAGGGAGGAGGGGTGGGGATGGGCGAGGGGGAGGGGTGATGGGCGAGGGGGGAGGGGTGGGGAGGGCGAGGGAGGAGGGGTGGGGTGGGAGGAGGGAGGAGGGGTGGTGAGTGTGAGGGAGGGGGGGTAGTGGTGGGTGAGGGAGGGGGTGGGATGGTGGAAGGAGGAGGGGTGGTGATGGGTGAGGGAGGAGGGGTGGTGATGGGTAGAGGGGAGGGGTGGTGATGGGCGAGGGAGGAGGGGTGGTGATGGGGGAGGGAGGAGGGGTGGTGTTGTGTGAGGGAGGAGGGGTGGGTGAGGGGGGAGGGAGGAGGGGTGGTGATGGGTGAGGGAGGAGGGGTGGGGAGGGAGGAGGGGGGGGGAGGGAGGAGGGGTGGTGAGGGAGGAGGGGTGGGGAGGGAGGAGGGGTGGGGAGGGAGGAGGGGTGGTGAGGGGGAGGGGGGGTGGGGAGGGAGGAGGGGTGGGATGGGAGGAGGGAGGGGGGGGAGGAGGGGTGGGGATGGGTGAGGGAGGAGGGGTGGGATGGGTGAGGGAGGAGGGGGGGGGTGGGTGAGGGAGGAGGGGGTGGGGTGGGTGAGGGAGGAGGGGTGGGGTGGGTGAGGGGAGGAGGGGGTGGTGGTGGGTGAGGGAGGAGGGGTGGTGAGGGAGGAGGGGTGGTGAGGGAGGAGGGGTGGTGAGGGAGGAGGGGTGGTGAGGGAGGAGGGGGTGGTGGGGGGGGGGGTGAGGGGGGGGGTGGTGAGGGGAGGGGTGGTGAGGGAGGAGGGGGGTGGAGGAGGGTGGAGGGAGGAGGGCGGTGGTGGGGAGGAGGGGGAGGAGGGGGTGGTGAGGGGTGAGGGGGAGGGGGTGGAGGGTGAGGGAGGAGGGGTGGTGATGGGTGAGGGAGGAGGGGTGGTGATGGGTGAGGGAGGAGGGGTGGTGATGGGTGAGGGAGGAGGGGTGGTGATGGGTGAGGGAGGAGGGGTGGTGATGGGTGAGGGAGGAGGGGTGGTGATGGGTGAGGGAGGAGGGGTGGTGATGGGGAGGGAGGAGGGGTGGTGATGGGTGAGGGAGGAAGGGTGGTGGTGGGTGAGGGAGGAGGGGTGGTGGTGGGTGAGGGAGGAGGGGTGGTGGTGGGTGAGGGAGGAGGGGTGGTGGTGGGTGAGGGAGGAGGGGTGGTGGTGGGTGAGGGAGGAGGGGTGGTGATGGGTGAGGGAGGAGGGGTGGTGATGGGTGAGGGAGGAGGGGTGGTGATGGGTGAGGGAGGAGGGGTGGTGATGGGTGAGGGAGGAGGGGTGGTGATGGGTGAGGTCGGAGGGGTGGAGGCGGAGTAGTTAGGCAGGGAGGTGGTGAGAAGGGTGATTTGCATACGCCATACACAACTTCTCTCTATTTTATTATGTTTTTATGTTTACTGCATGACACGCCTGGTAGTTTTTCGTTACAAGTGTCAATAGTGTGTTTATGTTCCTGCGTTTGTCTGTGACTTTTACGACACAAGAGAAACGAAACGCATTAATAACTAGAGATAATAAAAGATAATATTTTATGTTCGCCGTTTCTTTTCTGTTCTTGTTTTTTTTTATCGTTGTGTTGAGTAATTCTGTGAAGTGGTGTATAAAATGTGCTCTCTCTCTCTCTCTCTCTCTCCAGCCTTGATGTTTATCTTTACGACGTTTTCTATTGGATATTTAATTCAAGGTCGTTTCCCATTGGACGCTCTAACCTTCGCACGTTTCCTATTGGTTGTTTTAGCTCGTATAACATTTCCTATTGGAATTTCTATAGCCCATGAGTGTTTACAATTCAAATCTATACTAAAACTGGGCTAACCAACCCACCCCCCCCCCCCCACGGCACACACATGATGGCGACAGTAAAACCTGATTCACAGCTCAGTACAGCAAGGGGTGGAGATAAACAGCACATTTGCTGTTATTCTCCGCGTGAAGCATTGTGCTCCCGTTTATCATGACAACAGGGAGTGAATAGCAAGTGTTCCTAGAATGACCGTTTCACGGGCTCTTGTGTTAACCAGAAGCGTTCGTGTAACGTTTCATCTGGTTTCAGTACAAGTTTCGCTCCGTTTCGATCGGTTTCAGTATAAGGTGCAGAGTTTGTCATAAAAGTTTCGTTGGGTTTTATGAATATGACCAGATATACATTACAGGCTAAAATATTCATATAATTATATTGCCATACATAAAGAACAGAAACACAAAATCTCACACGTTAACGGAAGTGAGTCGGTATATATCTGTTAACTGTATCTCCTGTTAGATGGCAGCAGGGGTAATGGACCCCCTCCCCACACGGTAGCACACAAAGTACTGCATATTTCACCGCTTCTCCTTTACTCTAGCTGTGCCTTACTCTAATAATGGAGGAGTATTTTATCTTGAGTAATAAAATACACCTGGGATCTAAATAGCTGAATAATGAGGTTGTTTGGGTAGGAATCAGAGTTATTGAGTGGGTTAGGTTAGGTTAGGCTGAATACTTTTGTTAGTTATTTGTTTACTTACTGCTAATGTATTTTGAAGATTCATAATCGTATGTATAAAGACAATACATCAATCTGCTAGTATCATCAGTGCAGTAGGGACATATTTTAATAAGTCATTAGCCGTAACAGATATGAACCTGGTTGGAACACGTACTGGGCAACGTATCATTATGTCTCACCTCTTATTCTAATTTCATTATAATTGGTGTACTAGAGTAAATGCCCTGGATATTTAGTAGTGTAAACCTCATTTAGTTGATCAAAACTAAAGATTAAATACAAAAAATATTCAAATATTTACTTTAATCTATTTGTTGTTGTTGATTATATGACGCCAAGTGGAGATGATAAAGGGGAAGAGAAACATACAAAAGTAGGATGTAGTAAGAGAGAAGGAGGGCAAGAGTCTCTTAAGACATTAAGGAAGGACTGAAACACCAAGTATCAACACTGCCTCAGGTCCTCAGCTCACATACAAGAACGTAGAGTGAACCCTTGGTCGACGTCCTGATTACAATGATTCCCAACAAGTCACTTGGCACAGTCCTGCTCTCACCGATGAAGCAACTCTACCCCATCCACCGTTCTTCTTCCATCGTTCTATATAACACCAATCATCTACGTGTGGGAATGATTGATTGATTGATCTACAGTACAGGTGGCGTCGTAGCAGTAGTAAGTTAAATGTGACGGTCTATGGTTCTCACTTTTAATACAACATAATAGTATAGATAATACTCATACACCACCAATATACACGAGCCATAAACTTAGGCTTGAAAAGAGTAAAATGTTGCCGAGATTTGAGGAGTCAACAAAGGGCGGCCATGTTGACATTATGAGGACCTCCTTCACCTGGCGGCTGATATATACACACCTGACAGCTCCATAAACCAAACACATTGATTCTGATGAAGCCAAACAGATTTACCGACTTAGTTTTAATTCAAAATGTAATGTTTCCACCGTAGCTCTCCGGGCCAGGCGATGGAAAGTTCTGACTGAAAACAATAAGAGAAAATAATTGAAAACCTGTCTGGATACAAAATACCTGACGGCTCACTGATTGGCGGGCGATTTTTTTACATGTAGTATACAATATTTTTACGTATTTTATTATTTTATCGTTTTATCATTCTAGAGGTTTGTGAGCTTTTATAACATTTATTTTATATTACTTTATACTGATAATGTAATAAATAACTATCTCTCGTCATTAATGCTGTGTGAACTATCCGTTTATTGATTTCCTCCACAAATAGTTTCCAATAACATCACTACAACATCTTAACATCATTTATCTTTGTCTGTTTAGGAGGACGAGCAAGAGTCGGGGGGTTGTGAAGGTAAGTCTTCAACGCACGACTGTTTACATCCGCTGACGGTGTTCTTGTGAGAAGTTTGTCATGTTAATACTGGTCTTGTGGCGAGTATTGTTCTTGTGTGAAACCAGAAAGTGTCTTTGTTGTGTCTTATGTCTTTAAACTAATTGACGAATATCCAGAAGTTAATTAAGACATTTCACAAAGATAGACAAGACAAATTTAACTAATTCCTCACACTGGACAGACAAAACGAGACATTCTGCTAAAAAAAAAAAAAAGTCGACCCAGCGCTGCCTGCACTCAACGAGGTGGTCTGTTCCATGCCCGAGATACAGCGACGACCCTTGGTCATGTTCTCTCAAAAAAAGAAAACAAAAAACTAATGTTCCTAAAAAAACACAAACAACCTAACCAGACAACACCGTGTTCATTGATGGGTGGTGTAGGAAGGAGAAGGGAGGGGTGGGGGGAAGGCGGAGGGAAAGTTAGACTAGGTCAACTAACACCATCAAAACCTTGACACCTCACCACTTCACCTTCTTAATAGGATTCCTCACTATATCACCAGGACACCTCACCAGGACGCCTCACTAACTCCTTCCTATGCACCAGATGGACTGACTGTAAATTACCAGTAAAAAATGAACTATCTTTTGCGCGAGCTGGAAGAGGTGACTAGATCCGTATTATTGATATTAAAAACAATGCTAACGATATATTTCGAGTTTGGTTTAATTACTACAAATTTAAAACAATATTGGTGATAAAAGTTGTTCATAAAATTCTATAATGTTGAAATGTTAAAAATGTCGGTATATATATAATAATTAGAATGACAATAACAATTTAAACCGTTTAATGCCTTTTGATAATCATATCGACGATAAACGCTTATTTTTAATTAACAAATGGCTTATATTAGTGATTTTTTAGCACTTTTATAATCAAATTAATAACAGCAAACTTTAACAAAATAACTGTTATTAACAATCATTTCTAACCGATACAAACATGTGATACCGTTACACACAAACACATTATCACACGAGTAAGCTGAACAACATTACAGAAGACAAAGCTGGAACTACGAAAGCTTAAAATAACAACAACCACTGTACAGAACAAGCTGCTGTAGATAAACTAAAGAACCCAACACTGGAAATAATCATGGGTTGGCTTTGTCGGCTCACCTTGGTCAAATTGCCTAAATGTGTTCAGCCGAGGACCAGCCAGGTACTGATGACCACAACAACAGGTAAGAATCAACGTCACTCTAGTGTTACTGCATCAGAGCATCACACGAGTTTGTTTTACATGTGGTGATATATATGTGTTGTTTTATTGGTAACACTTCTGTCTGTGATATATATAGTCACACACACACACACACCTCACCCACAAACTTTAATTTTTCAACAAATGGTAACACCAGAAAAAGAAGATGATGATGATAATAATAATAATAATAATAATAATAATAATAATAATAATAAAACAAGAAATAATCACACAAAACCTACCATTCTGAAATGAACACACTAACCTAGGTCGTCATAATGATGTTCTCCCCTTCACAAACTATAGCGAGCATCATCATCAACACCCAGCCACAGCGTATAAAAGAGATCATAAATATACCGTGAAAACCTTTGTGTGTGTGTGTGTTCGACGTGAGAGAAAATGGTGAGTGGATGGGAAGTGGTGGGGGGGGGGGGGGTGAGGAAGGAGAGGGGAAAGGTAATGATTATGCAGCTATGGTCATTAAGGAAGAAAGAAACACGGGCGGCGGAAATGAGGGTGTCAGGAGAGGTTAAGATGGAGGTGATAGAGGCGAGGTGATTTATGACGTGGATCCTGAAGACGACGATGGTGACGTAGACGACGATGGTGACGTAGACGACGATGGTGACGTAGACGACGCACTCAATCAGTTCACACACACTCAACCAGCTCACATACACTCAACCAGTTCACACGCAATGTGCCATGCACAGGCCAACCGGCCTATTGCAGACTCCTTATTTTCTTATGTTCTTATTCCACACACACTCAACCAGTTCACACACACACTCAACCAGTTTACATACGCTCAACCAGTTCACACACACACTCAACCAGTTCACACACACACTCAACCAGTTCACACACACACTCAACCAGTTCAGTTCTTGTTTATCTTATTATTTTTTTCATATTAAGTGAAGTTAAATTAATGGAAAAAAAACTGATTTCTACATTTTCCTTCATTTAAGATTAAGTAAAATCATATAAGACAAAATAATACTTTTTTTCTTTTGGTAATAAAACCCCCCAGTAATATCGATTTTTTTTTCCTACTAAGATAATTAAAATCAATTATAAAACCATAGGATGAAATAATCTTAAATCTAAATAATAATAATAAATTAATAATGATGGAGTAAATTGATAAAAAAGTATATAATTTCTTCTTATTAACCTGGACGAGATATTGACCGAGTAAGGAAATATTTAACAAAGACATGAAGATTTATTTAACAAGTCAAGTTTATTTTTTTATAAATAGTTCATATGAAAAATAAGTCTTATGAACTTTTTACGTGAAATGCCAGCCCTACAGTGCAGTATTACTGAACCTGAAACACTGAACCCCGGACACAGCCTTAACACTGAACCCCGAACCTGAATCCCGAAAACTAAACCCAAACACTTAACCTTGAACACAAAACTAAAAAACTGAACCCAAACTAATGAACAACGAACACTAAAGCCTACACTAAACTCAAACACTGAACCCCGAATACTAAACCTGGAACACAAAACCCCCGACCTCTGAACCCAAAACACTGAACCCCGACCTCTGAATCCGAAACACTGAACCACGAACATTAAACCCAAACACCGAACACTGAACCCAAACACCGAACCCCGAACCCAAACACCGAACCCCGAACACTGAACCAAAACACTGAACCCCGACCACACGAGGAAATAACCAGCATCATATTTAAAGGCAGGCAGAGAATAGAGTTACAATATCGGACAATTAGCGACTTACAGCAACAGCCAATATACCCAAGTTAATTATAGGTGTTTCAACCTTATCGCCCGAACATTCCAATATCGTTTAACGTTATAGCCACTTTGTATGTCAGAGGATAACGTTTATAATATCGCAACCTAATTTAAACTAAGTAAACTAACCTAACCAAACTTAAGCTAACCTACCTAAACGAAACCTAAACTAACCTAAGCTGAGCTGAGCTGAGCTAACCGTAAAATCTAGAATGATAGCGTAGTGATATGATGGCGAACTTCTTCGTTAAAAGCAATGAAACCCAGAGTAGGTTAGATTAAGTTAGGTTACATTGGGTTAGGTTAGGCTATATTATGTTATCTTGGTTAGGTTAATTTTGATTAGAGTAGGTTAGATTAGATTAGAGAGAGTGTTAGGTTAGGTTAGGCTAGGCGTCATTTTCTATCTAACTTAAGTAGTATTTGTAAGAGTTTCTGTAATAATGGTCACTCCTTATCGTAAATTATCGTAAATTAACGTTATGCAGGAAATTGAAGACACAAGACTCCTTAAAGCTGACATTGCCTTAAAGTCCAACAAACAGATGCAAGTGCAGAGGTAAATCAATATTGTGATGCAACGGGAGGAGAATTTAAGATTGCACGCTGTAGATAAAACTGAAGGAGTGTTGATATCGTTGCATGAAGAGTGAAAAGTTGCAAAAAGGGAGACGTAGGGAGAGAATTCATTTATTGAGAGTGAAGAAGGAAAGTGACAGTAGAAGAAATAGGGAAGTAGAAGAGTAAAGACAGATGATAGAGAAGAAGAAAAATATAGGAGAGAAGAAGGAAGACGGGAAGAAAAGGAGAAAACTAAAAGTAAAGAAATAAGACAGACAATAAAAAAAAGATAGAGAAGAAACTAAAAAAAAAAATAGTATGCCAGAAGAGGACGAACAAGAATAATGAAAGGAAAGCAACTTTGTCAATTTAACAGTGACTGAACACACACACAGTCCCGCTACACCTGGATACTTAACTCGAGCAGGTAATTGTCACGTAACACAGAGGTAAAAAGAAACAGGTAAAGTTAAGAATTACAAGGAGACACTTTGTTTCCTTTGCCCGAGCTGTTGAATTATTAAGGCCTTGCTGTTAGGGTGATGCTTCTTCCCGATTAAAAATATCTGACGCATACAGATTTCAGATTAAATTTACCTGAGTGAGATGTGTTTCAAAATGTCAAATAACCTTCCCACATCAGATTTCAACAACACGTTTCCTAAATATATTATCTTAATCCAACTCGCCATTCAAAAGCACCGACTGTTGTGATTGGCTATCTTTACACGCGATTCAACCAATTAAAACCCAACTTAAATCTTTCTTCAGCAATCACACTATTTTATGAGATCTATGTCCAGCTTACACCATGATCCAATTGCAGTATTCGGTATATAACTGGAAATATAATACCAAAAGCTTCCCTGGCTTGGAGTACAGTCTAGTTTAAATCCCCCAGCTTTTGGAAATTGGAATTTGTTTTACGGCCATCACTCAGCTTGGTCCGTCTGCATGATCTATGTACTGTGGACACTACCGGCCAGGTGCGGGTGTTTGTGAGTCTTGTTTGTCTTCCTGTAATTGTTTGTCTTTGTCTTCCTGTAATTGTTTGTGTTTTTTGTCCTGTAATTTTTTTTATTTTTTGTCTTCCTGTAATTGTTTGTCTTTGTCTTCCTGTTATTGTTTGCTTTTGTCTGCCTTTAATTATTTGTCTTTGTTTTGTCTTCCTGTAAATGTTTTAAATTTTTGTCTTCCTGTAAATGTTTTAAATTTTTGTCTTCCTGTAATTGTTTTTATTTTTGTCTTCCTGTAATTGTTTGTCTTTGTCTTCCTGTAGGTATTTTATAGTGGACACTAGGCAGCTCTCAAACAGGGAGGTACTGCCGCCCGGAAAGATACTGGAAGCATAATGTGTTGTCTAATGGTAGACCCTGCTGCCATATGGCATCACGAAAATTGTGACCAAGTCCCAGGCTGTTGATCTGACTTTCTGCCTCATTTACACACAATAGCAGGGTCTCAATTGTTTCTCTTACTTTGACAACACAACATATATATATATATATATATCGTTTCTCATTATTGATCTTTTTTTCATTTTTGTATTTCTTTGTGGTTCTTTATTATTGTTGTTATTATTATTATTATTGTTATTTTATTTTTTATATTTATTTACTATGAACCAATTATTATTATTATTATTGTTATTATTATTACATTATCGCCCCCCAGGCCCCATGTGGGTCACTGACATGTGCCCGGATGGGCTAATCCCTGTAAGAAAAAGTTTGTCTTCCTGTGACTGGCTGTGCGTCCCTGTGACGGTCTATGTCGCTGTGACGGTCTGTGTCCCTGTGACGGTCTGTGTCCCTGTGACTGGCTGTGTGTTCCTGTGACGGTCTACGTCCCTGTGACGGTCTCTGTCCTTGTGACGGTATGTGTATCCCTGTGACTGTGTTCCTGTGACTGTCTATATATCCCCGCGACTGTCGGTGTGTCCGTGACTGGCTGTGTGTCCCTGTGATTATCTGTGTCCCTGTAACTGTCTGTGTCTCTTTATAACTGTCTGACTGTCCTTAAAGCTGACACCTGGGCACGATAGATGTGAGAATGAGCAGAATGGGTCTTGTCATCTGGGAATGGTTTCAGATTCTTCGTTCATTTTTCATATGGTTTTTGGTGAGTGTACATTAGACTGCCTTGTTAGCGTTGGTGATGTACCAGCCCAGGTACACGCACACTCTCGCTCTCTCTGTCTGTTCATCAAAATACCTTCTACCCACCCCTGAGGCAGAGTACATAATATATATATATATATATATATATATATATATATATATATATATATATATATATATATATATATATATATATATCTTGATAAAATCACACGGGAAAATGGAAACAACGGAGTACCTTAGCTTTCGTCTTTATTCAAGACATCTTCAGAGGCAACTGTTGCCTCTGAAGATGTCTTGAATAAAGACGAAAGCTAAGGTACTCCGTTGTTTCCATTTTCCCGTGTGATTTTATCAAGATTTATCTTATCCACGTTTTCATTGTGGATTTTCATAAAATATATATATATATATATATATATATATATATATATATATATATATATATATATATTTTTTTTTTTTTTTTTTTTTTTTTTTTTTTTTTTTTCCGTGGATTAGCACACCCGGGCACAGATCACTGACCCACATCGAGGCCTGGGGGGGGGCGAAAATGATGTAATAATAATAATAATAATAATAAACATTAATAGTAATAACAGTAATAATAATAAAGAATAATAAAGAATTATAAAGAAATAAAAAAAGAAATAAAAAGTGAGAAACGATATTTGTATGTTGTGTTGTCAATAGTAAGAGAAACAATTGAGACCCTGCAAGTGTTTGTAAATGAGGCAGAAAATCAGACCAGCAACCTGGGACTTGGTCACAATTTTCGTGATGCCATATGGCAGCAGGGTCTACCATTAGACAACACATTATGCTTCCAGTATCTTCCCAGGCGGTAGTACCTCCCTGTTTGGTAGCTGCCTACTACCTACTACTTAGTACTTTTAAAATAGTTTATTAAGATCATTAATGTTTTTCACTCCTCTGAAATTTATTAAGGTACGGTACTTCCGCTTGACTGTCATTAAAGGTAAGTGAATACAATGAATAACCTCCCCCTCAAGCGTCCTCCCCACGTGTTGGCGGACCTTGATCACCCCAGAATATATGTATACATCACTAGACAAGTTGATGGTTTGTTCCACTGCATTATCTAGATTGCTTGTGAAATCTTTTGGAATAAATCTTTGGGCGTGTACAGAGACGAAAAAGAATGGGAGGCAGTAAATTTGAAGAATAAACTTTCCGCGGGAGATATATGACAACACAATAAGGGAATGTGTTTCTTTCCTCGTACGAATGATGCATCTCTCTAACACACACACACACACTAATCAATTCATATAATACGTCGGATTACGCTTAAAATTGAAACAAATTTAGTGTTTTAAGTTTGTCAGACAAACTTCCTCCACAAATAAAAAAATGTTACTGGAATATGTATTATAGTGTTATAGTGACACCCAAAACATGGTGCGTTATCAGGCTGGTTGTGACACCGCTGTTGATACCATCCCCTCTATCCACCACCACTCACACTATTACCACAACTACCACCATACTCCCAGTATTATCACCACCAACTACCACCACCACTCACACTATTACCACAACTACCACCATACCCCCAGTATTATCACCACCAACTACCACCACCACTCACACTATTACCACAACTACCACCATACCCCCAGTATTATCACCACCAACTACCACCACCACTCACACTATTACCACAACTACCACCATACCCCCAGTATTATCACCACCAACTACCACCACCACTCCCACTATTACCACAACTACCACCATACCCCCAGTATTATCACCACCAACTACCACCACCACTCCCACTATTACCACCATTAACACTACTACTACTACCGTCACCACCACTCACACTATTGCCACCACCAATACTAAAACTACCATCACTACTCCCAATATTATCACCACCAACTATCACCACAATTCCAACTATGATGACCACCATCACTCCCACCACTCCCACTAACACCACCATTAACACTACCATCACCACCACTCCCACTATGATCACTACCACCACTCCCACTAACACCACCATTAACACTACCATCACCACCACTCCCACTATGATCACCACCAACACGACCACCACTCCCACTAACACCACCATTAACACTACCATCACCACCACTACCACTATGATCACCACCATCACTACCACCACTCCCACTAACACCACCATTAACACTACCATCACCACCACTCCCACTATTATATCCCCTGGAATCACCACCACATTACCAATTACCAGTTCCCAATATTATATGCACCTACATTACAAACGACAATCGCGCAATAGTCAGTCAGTTAATCAGTCAGCCAATCAGTCAACTAGTCGGTCGTTCGATCAGTCAGTCAGTTAATTTACTCAAGCAATTTTCGATTTTGTGGGACAATTTTTCGAGTGACTTGGTTGTGTTTTGAAATCCTTCCAGTATATAAAGTACCATTGTTTTAGGCCCCCCTCCCCCTCACAATTTACAGTATGCACAGGTTAAGGGCCTCACAATTTGCAGCATACACAGATTCACCCTCACCACCCATAAAATACACAATTTCAGGGCCCCTCACAATTTGCAGCATACACAGGTTTCAGGGTCCCTCCTCCACGATTTATACACGGAAGCGCGGGCCCTAACTTGCTCAGGGGCACCACCGAAACCACACACATGTTTTATTGACTCTGGCGACAGTTGCCGGAACACGGGGAGAGTCAATATTTGGGCCTTGAGTCCTGCCGGGCCAAACAATTGGGTGTGGTCGCCTTTGACTCTTTGGTTGGTTTATAATTATAATTTCTTCTACTTCCTCGTTTCTCGTAATTTTTAAGTTATTCTTTTCGTTAATGTCCTCTTCTTCTTCTTCTTGATTGTTATCTTTAAAGCACTGCCAAATATTAGTTGTGGTAAAAACACTGAAGAGGAAAATATCAGGAATTTCAAGATTAAGCTGAAGGAAGATGAGAGAGAGAGGTGTGTGTGTGTGTGTGTAACGGCTCAACACAAATATTTACCTTTTAAAACTTACACCCGCTCCACAAACAAACTTCCTTCATAACCAAACTCTATACCCTCAAACACGTCACAAACACCCCAAACACGTCACAAACACCCCAAGCACACCACTAGCATCCCAAACACACCACAAGCACTCCAAACACACCACAAGCACTCCAAACACACCACAAGCACTCCAAACACACCGCAAGCACTCCAAACACACCACAAGCACTCCAAACACACCACAAGCACTCCAAACACACCACAAGCACTCCAAACACACCACAAGCACTCCAAACACACCACAAGCACTCCAAACACACCACTAGCACTCCAAACACACCACTAGCACAAACACAAACACCCTAATACAATAAACACCACAAACTCAACACCCTAGCACACTGCAAACACAACAAACATCCTATAACATTACAAACACAACAAACACCTTAACATACAACAAACACCCTATAACATTACAAACACACCAAGCACAAAACAAACACTAAACACACAACAAACACCTTAACACAACAAACGCACTAAACACACAACAAACACACTAAACTCACAACAAACACCTGAAGCCACTTAAACCTACAGGAGTAACACAGACTTGCTCTCTCACCGCGTTAACACACCAATTAAGAAAATATCCCTCGCGCATGAATGACATCTACCAATCAGATCAGATAAGGAAGGCAGGCAGCGAGTTGACTAACCACATGTAAAAAAAATAAATAAATAAAAAAAAAACGCAGGAAAAAAACGCAGGCATAAAACACACAATAGCGCACACACAAAATTATAGGGAAATATTATACTAGAAAAACAACTTATGAAAAAAATACAAACAAAAAAACACAAGAAGTAAGATCATAAAGTTCAGACAAAAGGTAAAAAAAAAAAAAATCAAAGGTAATATCATCATTTAGTTATAATAAAAATAAAAGGCACATCCTCCTAAAAAAAAATATACCAACATGAAACTTCTATAACAAATTACGTTTAACGGGCGGCCCTCAAACACTGAAATTCCCAAGACATCAACAATAAGAATAAAGTAAATCAAATAAAGTCAGAATACATTCATCGAGTTCCTTTCCCCGTGAGGCATAAAAGATATTGTAGCAGCCAAGCCAAGACGGTTCACAAGGAGGGACACATCTATATGGTAATGGGAGTATTGTGTTGACTATCTCCCTCAACACGGACTATGCAAACGAGACTGACAATCCACAAGATGATGTCATTGTGGTGCGTTAAGTCAAACTCGATCCCCACCCCAGCCTTCCTACCTCATCCTTTCCTATCCTCCTCCTTATCCTTCTACTACTCCTCCTTCTCCCAAAATCGTTCCCCTTCTCTTCCTCCTCCTCCGTAACTGCCTCGGGTAAGCTTACTGACCCCAAAATATCATCCAAGTTCTTCTGGAATTCGGATCTTAATTATCACTACAGTCTAGACCAGTGGTTCTCAACCTTGTTTGCCCCATGCACCCCTTTCACCATATGTCAGAATGTCATTCCCCCCTCCTTTCCAAGATTGTCTGACTCAAAAAAGTACATTCCAAATAATATGCATATAATACTGAAAATCCTTTATTTTTTCCATATTAGTATCAGTTCCCCCCCCCCCCCTGAAAACCTGAGGGGGGAAATTCCCCCCTAGTTGAGAACCCCTGGTCTAGCAGATAGCATGGCGACTCAACCTAAAGCGTCTCTGACTCATGTGGTGGGCAAGACTCAGCCCTGGTTGATCTTAAGGAGTTGACTGGTATTCTATTGTGTTTTTCCTTTCCCATCGGTGTCGCTTGATGGGAGTGTTTGATGTGAGCTGTAGATGGCAAGGAAAAGGAGGAGGATTGTGAGAGGAATGAAGAGGGAGGATGTGGGAGGAAAGAAGGGGGAGGATGTGGGAGGAAAGAAGGGGAGGAAAGAAGGGGGAGGATGTGGGAGGAAAGAAGGGGGAGGATGTGGGAGGAAAGAAGGGGGAGGATGTGGGAGGAAAGAAGGGGGAGGATGTGGGAGGAAAGAAGGGTGAGGATGTGGGAGGAAAGAAGGGGAGAAAAGAAGGGGGAGGATGTGGGAGGAAAGAAGGGGGAGGATGTGGGAGGAAAGAAGAGGAAGATGTGGGAGGAAAGAAGGGGGAGGATGTGGGAGGAAAGAAGGGGGAGGATGTGGGAGGAAAGAAGGGGAGGAAAGAAGGGGGAGGATGTGGGAGGAAAGAAGGGGGAGGATGTGGGAGGAAAGAAGGGGAGGATGTGGGAGGAAAGGAGGAGGAGGATGTGGGAGGAAAGAAGGGGGAGGATGTGGGAGGAAAGAAGGGGAGGAAAGAAGGGAAAGGATGTGGGAGGAAAGAAGGGGGAGGATGTGGGAGGAAAGAAGGGGGAGGATGTGGGAGGAAAGAAGGGGGAGGATGTGGGAGGAAAGAAGGGTGAGGTGTGGGAGGAAAGAAGGGTGAGGTGTGGGAGGAAAGAAGGGTGAGGTGTGGGAGGAAAGAAGGGTGAGGTGTGGGAGGAAAGAAGGGTGAGGTGTGATGAGTAATAAAAGGCCTGGGGTCTGATCTCGCAAATAAATGAACACAAAGCGAGGATGAATAATTATACACAGTGAAGTGTAAAATATACCGGGGTATGTATATACTGTATAATATTTTTTACCAAGAGTATGTTGCCGCCGTCATGGTCGACACAAACACTGCTCTGTATAGTGATGGTGATATACTTGGTCCATTCTTTACGGGGAATGTATGTTCTTATTGGCAGTAAAACACTGTGCTGAGATAAAATATTACGGTTTTCTGTTATTCCTCAAGATACATCCATTATCTGACCTCACTAATCATCACATTCCAACTGTTTCATGTTTAATTTCTCTGTCTCGGTCACCTTTCTCCTCCTCCCCTTTCTCTTGATTCCCTTGTCTGTCTCTCACTTTTTATCCTAATCAGGTGTTCATTGTTGTCTTTCACTCGCTAAACATGCAAATTCCTTTCTTTCTCTCCTTTATTCTCTATTTACATGTCTCTCCTTTTTAGTTCCAACATTTATCCGTCTTTTTCTTCCGCACAAAATGTTTATTCAATTTTAGTTTCTTATTGTTTTTGAGTCTCTCCTCCTCTATTTTCTTTATCCTATTTTCTTAATTATTCGTTTCTCCTATTTCACAGTTCATTCCCCCCTTTCTCTCTTAACCATTATTTACCCTCCTCTTTTATTTCCATTATTCACACCTCTCTCTCTCTCTCTCTCTCTCTCCCTCTCCTTCACCCATCCTTTATGGATTCACTGAAATACACAACGCCAGAATACCAGCATCTCTCTCTCTCTCTCTCTCTCTCTCTCTCTCTCTCTCATTTAATCCTATCATTCTTTCCTCCTCGTCTTCCTCCTTCTACTCCCATCCTCCTACTCTTCCTCTTTTCTCTCCCTTTCTCTTCTACCTACTCATCCTCCAGCCCCCTTCCCCTCCTCATCCTCCAGCCCCCTCCTCCTCCTCCAGCCCTCTTCCCTTCTACCTCCTACAATCCCCTCCCCCTCTTCCTCCTCCAGCCCTCTTCCTCTCCTCCTCCTCCAGCCCCCTTCCTCTCCTCCTCCTCCAGCCCCCTTCCTCTCCTCCTCCTCCAGGCCCCTTCCCCTCCTCCTCCTCCAGCCCCCTTCCCTTCTACCTCCTACAACCCCCTCCCCCTCTTCCTCCTCACACATGGTTCGCCACTCACAAAGTCCAATTTTCATCTCACAGTTTCACTTCCCCACGAGAGAAATATTTTCTGCATTCATCATCTGACTTGTCCCACAATCTCTCTTCCGAACACCTGCGACAGTCAAAGTAAAATTATTATTATTATTATTATTGTACTTGTTGTTGTTATGCAAATTAAAGATCAAATACAAAAACCAGATTCTTCTCCACAAATCACTGTTCTTTAATAACTTCATTCAGGTTTAATAATCTAAAGATGTTTTGGCGTCTTTTCTTGTAATTAACACAATGGTAAATTTTGTCCGGGATAAGAAGTAGGTCAGCGGCAAGGTTTAACTTAATTAAGGAGTGTCGGAAAAATAAATGAGGTGCTTGTGTTGGAATACATTAGGCACTTGAAATACAGCAGACACGGGAAATACAGCAGGCACTAAATCTACAACCATCCCTTGTTTTACGAAAGATATAGGTTCTTGGAAAACGTGCGCGTAAGACGAAATTTCGTATATCGAACCAAAATTTCCGACTAAATTACGTTATATAATTGGAGATTCGTTCATAAGAAGAAAAAAAAACATTTACAAAATCCGTCCATGAATCATAATAAAGACACTTATGGATGCAGTACACCTTTCTTACGCTCATAGTTAAATGATGATAATAATAATAATAATAATAATAATAATAATAATAATAATAATAATAATATGTAATCCTGAACTTATGTCACAGAAATATAACATGAATATTTTGTCACCAGCAAGACGTCTCCCATAACCTGAACCTATGTGTACAGTGAGGAACTGATCTTAAGACTTAAGTGTGTTGGTCAAAATTAAATATTAAGACTTGCTAGTCCCGTACAGTCAGAGGAGAGAGAGAGAGAGAGAGCGCGCACGTGTCAATTGAGCAGGGTCATTGTAGCTGCCGAAGACAAAACATGATTACTGTACATTTTAACGATATGACCGAGTCCATAGACACGAACGTTGCTCAATAACTTGAAACAAAAATTTGACCAAAACACATGACTAACCTCCAAAAGCTGTGGTGGCCCCAACATGCACACCACCCCAGTATGTGGTGGCCCCAACATGCACAGTACCACAGTATGTGGAGGCCCCAACATGATGCACACTACCCCAGTATGTGGTGGCCCCAACATGCACAGTACCACAGTATGTGGTGGCCCCAACATGCACACTACCTTAGTATGTGGAAGCCCCAACATGATGCACACTACCCCAGTTTGTGGTGGCCCCAACATGCACAAACAACCTTAGTCTGTGGTAGCCCCAACATGCACACACCACCTCAGTATGCGGTGGCCCCAACATGCACACACCACCTCAGTATGCGGTGGCCCTAACATGCACACTACCCCCCTAGTTATCCCAGGGAGTCTATGGACGCTCCTATGTAAGACCTCTGGCTGTTTTAGATGCTCTAAGGGACATGTCGAGCACTGAATTAATGTCCCTCACTAAAACAAATGAATAACACAAATGTATATACTATGATAAGCACAGTATGGTAACCTGAAAGAAAAATAAAAAATATATATAAATCAGGTTTATCCCACCGTAAGAAAAAGTAAGTGAATACCTGACAAATTGCAAGTGTCGAGGTAACATCAGTTCCCCATCACCTGGTGTAGCCGCCGCCAACCTCACCTTAAGAGGGTGTCGCCGCTGCCATTACTCAATCCAACCCAACCCACCCAACGCGCTAGACTTTGTTTCATTTTATCTACGTATAGGAGGCAGAGGTGGTGGGCGGGTGCATATATACAAGACAACGGTACAGGTACACAGGTTTATTATATCAACTCTTTTACTTAATTGCCTCTCATCAATATATCTTGATTTATTTGCCTGTCGTCATTCAATTCTCTTTATTAACTTTTTAATTTTCATCTAAGACGCAGCTTCTGGCGCAGGACGAGACTTTGATCAACAATAAGCAGTCCTAAGTAGCCCTGCCGCCCTGAGCAACCAATGAACAATCCTGCACAGTTGGGAGCAGCACCTGAACAACCATGACCAATCATGAGTAGTCCTGAGCTGCCCTGAGCAACCCTGAGCAGACGAGAGACAGAACAAGTGAGTGTGGCGGCGGGCAATAACTTACGTCTTTCTCGTCATAAGTGTCAAGAGGTGAAGGCAGGCAGGAAGATGTCATGGATAACTGTCATACCACACGTTATCTTCTTCTCTATACTTTATAACGAAGAGAATGAATAAGAGAGAAGGAATATGTTGGAGGTTATATGACACAAAAGAGACCATGATAAGAGGCTTCGTAAGAGTCCGTGGGTATGTGATATATCTTCGGTCTTCCGGGAGTATGGTACATTACACGACCCTGTGTTGGATACGATATATTATCCTACCTTACGTCAACATAAAATGGTTCACGAGGGTATGTGATGTATTATAAGACCTTCCGTGAATATAACGTATACAGTATCACGACCCCAGTGTGGCTGAGATACATTATACTGCCTCACGTCGATATGGCCATATTTTACGAGCCAATTGAGGAAGTAAATGCCATGTTATCTATCAAACAAGAATGTCATTATCTCCCTTAAGACAACGCCGGTGCTGTCTGGCCGCCATTATCACCACCACCCCACCAGTCACCCCCACCACCCCACCAGTCACCCCCACCACCCCACCAGTCACCACCAACACCCCACCAGTCACCACCACGAGTCACCACCAACACCCCACCAGTCACCACCACCGCCCCACCAGTCACCACCACCCCACCAGTCACCACCACCACCCCCACCAGTCACCATCCCGCCACTCACCACCACCACCCCACCAGTCACCACTACCCCACCACTTACCACCACCACCCCACCAGTCACCACCACCACCCCACCAGTAACCAGCAGCCCCCCTCCAACACTCACCACCACCCCACCAGTCACCACCACTACACCACTTACCATCACCACCACTCACCATCCCGCCTGTCATTATTCACTATCCTTCTAAGAGAATAAAATAATGATTAGTCGTTTGTGGGGACGTAGACGACGCACCACGATACAAAGGGTGAGTGAAGAGGAAGGGTCTCTCTCTCTCTCTCTCTCTCTCTCTCTCTCTCTCTCTCTCTCTCTCTCTTCCATCCCCATTTCTTCCTTATATCTCTTCCACTCCCTGTTTCTTGAATTCTTCCTCTCCCTCTTCGTATATTTTAACCCTCTCATCATTCTTATTTTCTCCTATTAACTTCCTGCTGCTTTTCCCACTCTTTGTAACATTCGGTAACTCCTGGTGTGAGACAGACAGACAGACAGACAGAGACAGACAGACAGACAGGCAGACCTTGGAAATACAGCTGATATTATGTTGAAGTGGGTACAGGTGTATAAAGGGGTAAGTTGATGCAGGTGTATGGAGGGGGGAGTGGGTACTGGTGTATAGAGGGGGAGTGGATGCAGGTGTATAGAGGAGTAAGTGGATGAAGGTGTATGGAGGAGGGAGTGGGCACTGGTGTATGGAGGGGGGAGTGGATGCAGGTGTATGGAGGGGGGAGTGGATGCAGGTGTATGGAGGGGGAAGTGGATGCAGGTGTATGGAGGGGGGGTGGATGCAGGTGTATGGAAAGAGGAGGAGGGAGAAGCACAGGTGAGGGGATAATAAGATAAAGACACCGGTAATCGTGAGAATAGAGGAAGAGATAAACACCTGAAGAGAAAGACGTGTCCATTAGCATCAGACAAGGTAGGTATCGTAGACGCTCTCACCTGGTCATGATGGTAATGAGATTAATTAGAAGAAAGGAGAAGGAAGTGGCGGACGAAATCTTGTATGCAAATGACCTGACAATTGTGGTGAAGACAAACAAAGAGTTCCCAAGTGTCACTGAGAGTTCCCGTGAGTTACCAAGAATTACCAAGAGTTATCGAGAGTTACCAAGAATTACCAAGAGTCACCGAGTTACCAAGAATTATAGAGAGTTATCAAGAATTACCAAGTCAACAAGTTACCAAGAATTACCAAGAGTCACTGAGTTACCAACAATTACCAAGATTCACCGAGTTACCAAGAATTACCAAGAGTCACCGAGATACCAAGAATTACCAAGGGTTACCGAGAACACTAGTGGACTGGTATAATGAGCTCAAGTATCACGAATAAAAATAAACTTCAAGAAGATACAGAGACGAGACTCAGGGTTAATGTTCTTGAGTCCGTTAACAGCTTCTTGTACACCGGAGAAGAGCAATGAACAATGAAGGTGATAACAGGAGATAAAGAGAATAGACAAGGATGGTGATAACAGGAGAAAACGAGGAGGATAAACATGGATGGTGATAACAGGAGATAACGAGGGGGAATACAGGTAGAAACATCAACAAACAAGAGAGTAAACGGAATTATAAACAATAAGACGAAAACAACCAATAACTGAGAGAGAGGTAACAAGAACGAAGAAACAGGTAGAGATGGAGAAACAGAGAAAGACGTCGAAAGGAAGAAGAGAGAGAGAGAGAAAAACAGAAGCAGAATAAGAGAAAGAAATAAATAAGGAGGAATAGAGATAAACAGACAAACGGGAACAGAGAGAGAAATAAAGAAGGAGGAATAGAAAGGACGAGAGGGATAGAGAAATAGAAGCAATGGGTCACGAAGAACAACTGGGTCCGAAAAATAGGTGAAATAAAAATGGAAATAAAGAAGAAGGTTGACGGAGATGAGAGAGGAAATTGAGATGAAGCAGATTAGAAGAAAGCAACTTGGTAGGAGGAGGAGGAGGAGGAAGAGAGATTGGCAGGATAGTGTAGAAGGAAGAGGTAGAGAAAAGAAGAACAAGGAGGAGGAGGGGGTGGAAGAAAGGTAGTCAATGAATAAAGTGGAAAAAAAAACCAGAGTGAATATAGACTTGGGAAGACAAGGAGGAAGAAGAGGAAGGAGGAGAAAGAGGGGAAGAGGAAGTAGGAGGAAGAAGATGATGGAGGAGAAGAAGCCAAGAACAGGGTGGATAGAATAGGTGGATAAAAGGAGTAGTGGATCGTGGAGCTGAGAGAGAGAGAGAGAGAGAGAGAGAGAGAGAGAGAGAGAGAGAGATAAAACATTAAACAATATTGACCCAAGAATCTATAATACTTTTAATTCACTAAACAACAAATACTTGAGTTTTAGCCGTATAAGACTTCATTGAACTTCCGCCATTTTTAATTACCAATGAGACGAAGCAGTCAACCAAGAATCGGCCAATCAGACACCGAGGAATGGAGTCACCTGCCACAATCGACCAATCACAGTCCTCCTCCTGGTACCATTGCGTGACCACCCCTGACCCACCGCGTATTATCTCTCGCTGTTGTGGCCGTAACGAGATGTAATATATCTCTCTCTCTCTCTCTCTCTCTCTCTCTCTCTCTCTTGATTACAATATTATAACCCTTTCAGTGCAATCATAAGCCTCAGTATAATAACACACCCTGACAGACAGACAGACAGAGTGGCAGACATTCCTACAGACAAACAGACGTATAGACAGACACTCAACCTCTATAACACGAAACGTCAAACCTTATAAAACAGAAAAAAAAATAAAAATACCGACTGAAATGAAGAAAAAACAAGACTCAAGAATTCTCAGCAGGTCGGAGGGAGGCAACGTGACTTAGAACGAAACCAATTAAACCGGTTTTATTATCGCGATAAATCCAGCGTGTCCGAACCCTACCTAATCCAGCGAATTTATCCCAATTAAACGTCGCTAAGAAGGAATCAATTCCACTTAAAGCGGTTCCTGGAATTACAGCGGCAGGAATTTAGTCCAGACTTAAAGCGAAGAGAGAGAGAGAGAGAGAGAGAGAGAGAGAGAGAGAGAGAGAGAAAGAGAGAGAGAGAGAGAGTTCTAAAAAAAATTTGAAGGAATGAAATATTTGACATATTCCTTCCATCGAAGAAACAACAACTCTCTCTCTCTCTCTCTCTATATATATATATATATATATATATATATATATATATATATATATATATATATATATATATATATATATATATATATATATATATATATATATATATATATTTATAAAATCACACAAGAAAAAGGGAAACAATGGAAGACCTTAGCTTTCGTCTTTATTCAAGACATCTTCAGAGGCAACTGAAGATGTCTTGAATAAAGACGAAAGCTAAGGTGTTACGTTGTTTCCCTTTTTCCTGCGTGATTTTATCAAGATTTATCTTATCCACGTTTCCACGTTTCCATTGTGAATATATAAATATATATAATATATATATATATATATACAATCAACACCTCACCCCTCCAGGATTCGAACCCACGGCCCACGAGCCCTTGACTGTGACCGGGGAGCTCTACCTCTGGACCACCAGGATACTAAAAGCAGTTCTAGACTGTTATATTTCACACAAAGCCTGTTCAACGAGCTTATGGCGCCGTGAACCTCTAATGGGGACTACCCGTATCACTTAGGTGGTCAGAGTAACGTTATACCAAATCCGGCTTCGAAACACGAGGATCCATATATATTTCATTAGCCCAATAAAGCACGCGGACTTCTACATACAATCAACACCTCACCCCGCCAGGATTCGAACCCACGGCGCCATAAGCTCGTTGAACAGGCTTTGTGTGAAATATAACAGAGTCTAGGACTGCTTTTAGTATCCTGGTGGTCCAGAGGTAGAGTTCCACGGTCACAGTCATGGGCTCGTGGGCCATGGGTTCGAATCCTGGCGGGGTGAGGTGTTGATTGTATGTACAAGTCCGCGTGCTTTATTGGGCTAATGGAAAAAAAAAATTATATATATATATATATATATATATATATATATATATATATATATATATATATATATATATATATGAACAAACAGGTAACGCGACCTTAATTAACCTGACAGATGGAGATGAAACCTCAGGTAAGACGAGCGTACACAAGGTCAGGTCGCATCCCAACCTTAAGACTAACACACTAATCTTGCTCATGAGGAGAGTCTTAAGTTACTCAGGCCAGTGATAATGTTGGTATTGTAATAGTTGTCTTACCTGGAGGGGGTTACTTCATCTACACCTGTCACGTTAATTAAGGCCCCATTAGCCCCCCTCCCCCCACACGAAGCTACTCAGGAGAGGCTCTGAAAATTGATACAATGAAATAGAAATTCCATTCTTCCTTCCCTTTTCTCTCTCCCAGCCCCCCTCTATTCTTTCCAGCCCTCTTCCCACTTCTCCCCATCCCCCTTCTCGACATCCCATCTTTCTCCTCTCCATGTCTCCTCTTCTTCCTTCTCCCCGGTGTCCTGTTCTTGTAGTTCTCTCCTTCCTTTCGTCTTTATTCCCCTACGCTTGACTTCTTATCATACCCCCCTCTTCTTCTTCATTCCTCACTTCGTCCTCTGCATCCCCCCTCTTCCTTCCCCGTCTCTCCACCTTCTTCTTCCTTACCCTCCTCTTCCCTTCCCTACCCTCTTTCTTCATTTCTCTCCCTCTCACACACACACACACACACACACATACAGGAAGAGCGGGGCTACATTAATCCACCATCGGAAATTTCCTGGAAGCTGGAACACGACGAAGCCGCAACTGCCGGAGTCCCTCATTGCTAGTTAATGAGGCTGACCAGAGAGAGAGAGAGAGAGAGAGAGAGAGAGAGAGAGAGAGAGAGAGAGAGAGAGAGAGAGAGTAATTGGCCCAGGTGGTCAGGTCACTAAATGTGTTGACCTGAAGGGACCAAATGAGGTCATACACTAACTAGACATCTCTAATGTATAATGAACCTCACCTGTCCACCAGCTCATCTGCCCGCCCACCAGCTCATCTGCCCGCCCACCAGCTCACCTACCCACCCGATAGTGTTAAAGAAACTGATAAACGTTTGGATAGGTAAATTCGAAGCCTTCATAGAGCAATTAGTTAATTACCGTGAGTAAATATAGAAGGTGGAGGAATAGGCAGGTGTAGGGAGAGATGGGGAGATGGAGGAAGCGAAGAGAGGGAGGTAATGAGAGGTGAGAGAGAAATAGAGAGAAAAAGAAAGGAAAGAGAGAGATCAAGTAGAAAATGAGAGATGGGGAGAGAAAGAGGAAAAGGATAGGATAAGAAAGAGAGTAAGGAAGATGGGAAAGAGATGGGAAAAAAGGAAAGAGGAGGAAAGGAAGAAAAGAGAGGGTGAAAGAAAGAAAGCATAGAGAGTGAAAGGAAGAAATGAAAGCGGGGAGAGAAAAAGGGGAAGTGTGAAAAGGAGAGGGGAAGTACGAAAGGAGAGAAAAGGGGAGAAAAGGAAAGGAAACTGAGGGAAATACAGGGGGAAAGAGAGGAAAGAGTGAAAGAGAGAGGGGAAATATAGGAAAGGGATAAAGGGAAATTGAAGGGAGTAAATGAAAGGAAAAAGTGAAAGAAAGAAGACAAAGAGAGTGAAAGGGACAAGGGAAAGACAGGGAGGGGAAAGAAAGTGAAAGGGCGAGGAAAAGGAAGAATGAGAGGGGAAAGAAAGTGAAAGGGCGAGGAAAAGGAAGAATGAGAGGGGAAACTCAGAGAAAGCAAGGAAACACCAATCCCGCCTGATGGACGGAGCTGGCACACCACTACAGTCAAGGGGGGCGACCCGCTGAGACCAAATTTAAAGCTACAACGTGTCCCAGCTCATGACCGCTGAACACAGGTCAAAGGGTAAGGTCATACATAGACGTTATTTGGAACAATGAAATCATGGCAGGCTCAGACGACGATCGAACCAGTATATGGAATGCAAGAGTCATCAAATAAAAGGCTCCAAGCAGAGGTCATTAAGAAGAGGCCACTAAATAGAGGTCAACAAGCAGAGATCACCAAGCAGAGGTCACTAGGCAGCTCATCACCAAGCAGAGGTCAAATTTAGTCACAAACTTTTCATTTTAGTCAACAGCAGACGGCTCCTGACGCTGTGATGGCAACACACAAGATATATCCACGGTCAGGGTCAGTGGTCAGAGGTCAAAGGTCAAGAATACAGAGACTCGTGGTATTCAACTATTGTGTCTGAATTATTCTGTGTGTGTGTGTGTGTGTGTGTGTGTGCAGCAGTGTTATAGTGTACGATCTAGTAACAGAATAACACAGTGTTATGCAATATAGTGTACCGTCCAGTAACACAATGTGACTTAGCATGAACCAGCGCAATACAATCTATCCTGTTATAACACACTTGTAGTTTAATATTCTGCTTTGAGATGAAACTTGTGTAGTCCACCATCAGCCCTCCTCCACATTGTACTTACACTTTCAAAGGATATTCTTGGATGTCTACCTTCTGTTATTCTTGTGGTGTGTTCTGCCCGCCCTAAAATTTGCTCTCTTTAACAAATCTGCGATCAGAGTTCCCCCCTTTTAAGTCTCCAAGATCCACCATGTGACTTGATGTTAATGTCATACTGCATTACTGGACTTCAAAAACTAAGACATTTAGGTGTGTATAATAAATCAGTGATTATATTACTCATCAACAATTTATGCGCGATAAAACTTTCTATCTCGGCGTCTCTTTCTCCACACAGTAAGACAGTATATCGAGCACCTGGTCACACACACACACACACCAATAACTCTCAAAATCACAACTAATATACTGATTTACCAATGGCCACAGTATTGATGATGATGATAATAATAATAATAATAATAATAATAATAATAATAATAATAATAATAATAATGAGTGATTCACTGATAAAATACACGTGTGTGTGTGGCTTCACCGCCACAGCCCAGCCATCACCAGCCACGTCTCTCGTCCCGGCCTGAAACAGATTTGTAATTCGTGGCGGAAATATTGAAGCCAGGGTGATGAGCGAACGACTAATGGCTCTATTTGGTGATGGTGATTCATCAATTGGGCTTCTTAATTGGTTGTTTTGACAGTTAACTAAAACTCTATCCTCTGTTTTGTGTGTGTGTGTTCAAAAACAACGTTGATAGTAATGAGTGGTGAGGTGTGAGGGAAGGTGTTGACTCGGTGAGGTGAGGGAAGGTGTTGACTCGGTGAGGTGTGAGGGAAGGTGTTGACTTAGTGAGGGAGGTGTGAGGGAAGGTGTTGACTTGGTGAGGTGTGAGGGAAGGTGTTGACTTGGTGAGGTGTGAGGGAAGGTGTTGACTCGGTGAGGTGTGAGGGAAGGTGTTGACTTGGTGAGTGGGGTGTGAGGGAAGGTGTTGACTTAGTGAGGTGTGAGGGAAGGTGTTGACTCGGTGAGGTGTGAGGGAAGGTGTTGACTCGGTGAGGTGTGAGGGAAGGTGTTGACTCGGTGAGGGAGGTGTGAGGGAAGGTGTTGACTCGGTGAGGGAGGTGTGAGGGAAGGTGTTGACTTAGTGAGTGAGGTGTGAGGGAAGGTGTTGACTTAGTGAGGGAGGTGTGAGGGAAGGTGTTGACTTAGTGAGTGAGGTGTGAGGGAAGGTGTTGACTTAGTGAGGGAGGTGTGAGGGAAGGTGTTGACTTAGTGAGGGAGGTGTGAGGGAAGGTGTTGACTTAGTGAGGGAGGTGTGAGGGAAGGTGTTGACTTAGTGAGGGAAGGTGTTGACTTAGTGAGGGAGGTGTGAGGGAAGGTGTTGACTTAGTGAGGGAGGTGTGAGGGAAGGTGTTGACTTAGTGAGTGAGGTGTAAGGTGTCTTAATTATCAGGAGACTATTACTGGCGATTACCATAAACATTATTTTTTAACGTCTCTCTCTCTCTCTCTCTCTCAGGCCTCTTCTAATTAACCCTGTTTTTCTCTCCCCACTCTCATTATCACGCTCATCATCTCCTCTTCATTCATCACCTTGATTTGCCCACCTTAATCTATTTTTCCTCAGGTTACGATAACAAAGATAATCTACCACAGGTGACGTAACGTAATTAAGGTATAGGTCCAGGATTTTCAGATAGTCGTGAATTATATTTTCTCATCCCCAGGCGAGAACAACAGAAGGCATGCAGTTACGAGAGGCTCTGTGTAATGTTGGCGCCATTTTAGGTCCATTATCTTCGGGTTGTGGTCAAATGGAGGAAACTAGATACGTTTTTAGTTTTAATTAGGGTGACCACTTAACCTTACCTGACTAAATCTAACCTTATTTGACATTACCTAGCCAAATCTAACCTAACCTGACATCACCTAGCATTACCTAGCCTGACCTAATCTGACCTTACCTAATTCTTATCTAACATTACCTAGCCTAGCCTAACCTAACCATACTTGAAATTACCTAGAATTACTTGGCCTAACCTAATCTAACCTAACCAAACCTATCTTTACCAAACCATGAGACAGTTGAGTTAAGCGGTCATGTGTTGGCAAGAGGTAAAGAGGTCAAGCGTTATAAAGAGGTCAAGCGTTATAAAGAGGTGAAGTGTTGTTAAGAGGTGAAGTGTTGTTAAGAGGTGAAGTGTTGTTAAGAGGTCAAGTGTTGTTAAGAGGTCAAGTGTTGTTAAGAGGTCAAGTGTTGTTAAGAGGTCAAGTGTTGTTAAGAGGTCAAGTGTTGTTAAGAGGTCAAGTGTTGTTAAGAGGTCAAGTGTTGTTAAGAGGTCAAGTGTTGTTAAGAGGTCAAGTGTTGTTAAGAGGTCAAGTGTTGTTAAGAGGTCAAGTGTTGTTAAGAGGTCAAGTGTTGTTAAGAGGTCAAGTGTTGTTAAGAGGTCAAGTGTTGTTAAGAGGTCAAGTGTTGTTAAGAGGTCAAGTGTTGTTAAGAGGTCAAGTGTTGTTAAGAGGTCAAGTGTTGTTAAGAGGTCAAGTGTTGTTAAGAGGTCAAGTGTTGTTAAGAGGTCAAGTGTTGTTAAGAGGTCAAGTGTTGTTAAGAGGTCAAGTGTTGTTAAGAGGTCAAGTGTTGTTAAGAGGTCAAGTGTTGTTAAGAGGTCAGGTGCTGTCAAGAGGTTAAGATGTTAGGTGCTGTCAAGAGGTTAAGTGTTGTCAAGAGTTTAAAAGGTCAGGTTGTTTTCAAGAAGATAAAAGGTCAGGTGTTGTCAAGAGGTTAAGACATCAAGTGTTGTCAAGAGGTCAGGTATTATCAAGTGGTTAAGAATGTCAGGAGTTTTCAAAAAGTTCAGGACAGGTATACAGTGTTTTTTTTTATAAAGTTCACCTGCACTGTTAAAGCTTGATAACTCTGAAAACACATATGCTAGAAATAATCTGTAAGTGACAAAGAAAAGGTAAAGTGAATACAGTTTTAGCACACTAACTACATACATTTCTAATTACTAACATAACCACCATCTGCCACGGGTTATAGGAGCAGTAAGTTAAACTCGGCAGGAAATCACCGGAGACTTTTTTGTGCTATATTATACCAAGGTTTTTTTTAATGGTCACACACACACACAAAGTAGGTCACTTAGTACACTCGCCTAGGTCACCCACTACACCACTACGCCCCCAAGGTCACTCATTACACCACTACGCCCCCAAGGTCACTCATTACACCACTACGCCCCCAAGGTCACCTCGTACAGCCGCCTAAGTCACCTGCTACACCAATACTTCCGCCTAGGTCACCCACTGCACCCTCCTAAGTTACTCCCTACACCCTCCTTGGTCACCCACTACATTCTCCTAGGTCGCCCACTACACCCTCCTAGGTCGCCCACTACACCCTCCTAAGGCCACACACTACATACCCCTAGGTCACATACTACATCCTCCTAGGTCACACACTACACCCTCCTAGGTCACCCAATGCAGCACCATACTCTCCTAGATTACCCACTACACCCTCCTAGGTCACCCACTACAGCACCATACTCTCCTAGGTCACCCACTACACCCTCTTATGTCGCACTACACCTCCATACTCAACTAGGTCACCCACTACATCACTACACACAGGGGAGGGCCAGAGGCGGCGTTCTTAAGGTAATGTCAACAAGAGCTCAGGTAAACAGGTAGTGGGGCTCCTGTAGACGATGAGTAATGAGCACACACACACACACACCTGGACCTTCAGCCTACGCCTTGTGCAGCGCCACTCGAGGGCATGGCGAGCTATGTAATCCTGTTTGTATAGCGCTGAGGGCCTGGTTAATGGCAGGATAAGATGGCCTTTGACAGTAATGTGGTTTTGGCCTCGTAATGGGCGTCGGTTAGATAAACATGGTTGCATGGACTTGTTCACGTAATGTGGGTGTGAGGAGGAAGAAGAGGAGGAGGAGGAGGAGGGTACTTGGTTGTGATGTACTCCATGATATCACACTCGGATATCCGTACACATACATACATACATACGCACGCACGCACATTACATTACATTTCATACACACAATAAACACACACATACACGCACGCGGGAGTACACACACAGTCAGCCGTAGGAGGAGGCCTGGGCCACTGGGCCAGCCTATAGTTAAGTCGGTGTATACAGAGTGTGTGAATAGCCAGTTAAGTTGGCGGGAGAGAGTACTTTATCAACTGTGGTGAAAGATGCTGCGCGCGCACACACACACACGCACCTTACAGATCTCCACCCTTTAAAAACCACCGAGCGAAGGTTCCGCTACACAGAAAAAGGATGACGTATGTTTGACCCCCCCCCCCCCCCCCCCGGTCGACATGTCAAATGGGAGACTGCATTGATGGACAAGTCAATATTAGTTCAAGGACTGTAAGGAGACGGCGACCCTCTTATGAGAAGCGTGTTTAAACGTCTTCATATCGGATGGGACGACTCGCCGAGGAGTCTTCGCTTTGAGGGGACTTATTACGTGTGAAAATAAAGAAATATCTCATCTGTCTCGAGGAATCTTCTCTTTGTCAATATGTAAAAAGGAGGTTATGTGTCATTTCTCTCATGTGATGTGTAAAAATAAGATGTGTCATTACTCGTAATATAAGTTCATAAGTAAACTATGGCTCAAGTGATTCGTCTCTCATTTACTTAACAATCACACTGGATGGTTGATGCAAGTGGCCTTATGGGATTTCGATTTTTGTTTTATTTAATTATCAATCTTGAACACCACTACTCCTTACCCACCCAGCCTCCTCCTCCTCCTTCCAACCCCTCCCTCATTTAACTTCATTCCACACCAATGCTACCACTTCTACTCTTCCTTCCTTTCTCTTCATCCTTCTCTTCCTTCCCTCCCATCACCTACTTCCCTCTTTCCACTGCCATACCGACCCTCCTCCTCCTCCTCCTACACTAGCTCTGCTCATGGATGATAAGATGAAACAAACGTATTCATCTATATGATACGAGCGAGTGTGTTACTTCAGAGCGTGTTAACTCAAGGTGCGTTAATCCAAGGAGTGTTAACTTAAGGGCGTGTTAACTCAATGATGTGTTAACTCAAGGATGTGTTAACTCAAGGATGTGTTAACTCAAGGGTGTTTTAACTTGGTGTGTGTTTACTGAACGTGTTAACTTAAGGTGTATTAACTCGGGATTTGTTACCTCAGAGCATGTTAACTCAAGGTGTGTTAACTCAAGGGGTGTTAACTCAAGGATGTGTTAACTCATGGAAGTGTTAACTCAAGGTAGTGTTAACTCAGGGTGTGTTAACTCAGGGTTTGTTAACTCAGGATGTGTTACCTCAGGATGTGTTAACTCAGGATGTGTTAACTCAGGGTATGTTAACTCAGGGGTACGTTAACTCAAGGATGTGTTAACTCAAGGATGTGTTACTTCAGGGTGTGCTAACTCAGGGTGTGCTAACTCAGGGTGTGCTAACTCAGGGTGTGTTACCTCAGGGTGTGTTACCTCAGGGTGTGTTAACTCAGGGTGTGTTACCTCAGGGTGTGTTACCTCAGGGTGTGTTACCTCAAGGGGCCACGAAACTTTTTAATTGCTGCCTTTATTCCTCGACTGAGTTGAAAAGAGACTGATTTGAGGTCCTCACCCGCTCGCCCCCTGGAGTGTTAGCTGTTGGAGTGTTAGCTGTTGGAGTGTTAATTATTGGAGTGTTAATTATTGGAGTGTCAATTATTGGAGTATTAGCTGTTGGAGTGTTAGCTGTTGAAGTGTTAGCTGTTGGAGTGTTAGCTGTTGGAGTGTTAGCTATTGGAGTGTTAGCTATTGGAGCGATGGTTGTTGGAGTGTTAGCTATTGGAGTGTTAGCTGTTGGAGTGTTAGCTATTGGAGTGTTAGCTATTGGAGTGTCAATTATTGGAGTATTAGCTGTTGGAGCGATGGTTGTTGGAGTGTTAGCTATTGGAGTGTCAATTATTGGAGTATTAGCTGTTGGAGCGATGGTTGTTGGAGTGTTAGCTGTTGGAGTGTTAGCTGTTGGAGTTCTAGCTGTTGGAGTGTTAATTATTGGATTGTTAGCTGCTGAAATGTTAACTGCTGGAGTTCACCGATGGTTTGTATTCATTAATAATTTTTAGAAAGATACTGTATGTTGTTCCGTGTGTGTGTGTGTAAAGTAATCATGTATGTATGTCTCTCTTTCCCCCAAATCACAGTTTAATATACCCCGACGTTGGCCCAGTTCCCTCCATACACCTGAACACCAAACCGTACCTTGTGGAGAACACGTCACCTGGTTTGCTTACCTTTACACCTCCCTGCCTGGTATACTGCACACCGCCCTGCTGCTGACTCAACTTACCTGTAGAAGATGAACACAGGTAAGATGGATATAGTTACGTAGATATATAGGTAGATAGACATATATAGTTACATAGTTAAGACAGAGAATTATCGTTCAGTGGTTCCCAAACTGGGGGAAGGGGGGGGGGAGGGGGGAGGCCTTGTGGGAAACATATATTGACATTAATTTTTACTAAAAAGATTCAATTAAAATTTGTCAACAATATTGTTTTTCTTGGTATATTTCAATCTTCCCCTTATCCACGAGGTACATAAATACAATAATTACGAGTTACATGATCTTGAAGTAATATGAATGGAGAGAGAGAGAGAGAGAGAGAGAGAGAGAGAGAGAGAGAGAGAGAGAGAGAGGACTAATACATTCCTAACGAGTACACAAGCATCAAGTCCTACAATCCCAAACTAACAAATATAGATGAACATGGATTACTTTCTTTATTTGGTCATATTACAAGTGTCAAATGTCATTGTGTTGGTGAGTGTTTTTTCAAACGTCTCAAAACCTTTCTCTACCTCTCTCTATCACCCTCCCTCCATCCCCCTCTCATTCTTCCTCTCTCCTTCCTTCTCTCAATCTTCCTCTCTCCTCCCTTCTCTCAATATTCCTCTCTCCTTCCGTCTCTCAATCTTACTCCCTCCTTCCGTCCCTCCCGCTCTCCCTCCGTGTCGAGTCACTGCTGTCATCAGTTAGCAAGGTGTCACTTAACCCGCTCTGCCTCCTACCTGTTGCCCACCACCGATAGGTCCCGTGTCTTCCCCAGTCCCCTCCACACCACCTGTATACCACCTGTCATGCCTGTGTCCCACCAGTCTTACCTGTGTCCCACCAGTCTTACCTGTGTTCCACCTGTCTTACCTGTGTTCCACCTGTCTTACCTGTGTCCCACCAGTCTTACCTGTATCCCACCAGTCTTATCTGTGTCCCACCTGTCTTACCTGTGTCCCACCTGTCTTACCTGTGTCCCACCTGTCTTACCTGTGTCCCACCAGTCTTACCTGTATCCCTCATGTCTTACCTGTATCCCTCATGTCTTACCTGTATCCCACGTGATTTACCTGTATCCCACTCTCCTCTCTATATCCCACCTACCCTACCTGTATCCCACCTTTCCCACCCGTCTTAAAAGTATCCCATCTATCTCACCTGTCTTACCTGTATCCATCACTCCTTTAATTTTAGGCTGATTAAATGTGATGTTAAAAAATATTATTATTACTATGATTGCTATGATTGTTATTATTGTTACTATTATTATTATTATTATTATTATTATTATTCAAACCTAATGTCAGCTCATTTATACCGTAACATACTTCATAATTCTGCCCACTTATTAGTGTCTCACACAAACTTCATACTGAATAAATTTCTCTCTCTCTCTCGCGCACACACACACACACACACACGCGCGCACGCACGCACACGCGCACGCACGCACACGCACCATAGACAACAAACTAAATTGGAAACCACACGTCAGTGAAGCTGTCAAATCCTCCAGTTTCCGTCTCCACCTCCTCCGCCGACTCAAGTCCCTCGGAGTTCCTGCACACGAGCTTCTCAGTGTTTACACAACATTCATACTTCCCAAGCTCACCTATGCCTCCCCCACCTGGTCTTCCTCCCTAAATGCCACACAACGTAAACACCTAGAAAAAGTGCAAAAGAGGGCATGCAAGATTATTCTCTCCCCTTCCTACTCCACATATCAAGAAGCGCTCAACACACTGACCCTTTCGACTCTCACTGACCATCACCACGACCTCATCTGCAAATTTGGTAAGAAGCTTCTACACCATCCTCGACACCGGCTCCTACTACCACCTGAGATCCCTAGCCCGAGAATTGCTGTTCGACACCACAACCGCATCCAGCCCATACGTGCACGAACTGATCGCTATAAGAACAGCCCAGTCCCAACCATTGTAAAAATTATCAATAACTTGTAATAAACCAGTGTATTCACTCCCAGTAAACACTACTTCTTGCACTGTCACTATGTTGAAATGAACTGTAGTTTGAGCTTTTCCCCATCTAGTTATTATATATCTTATTTGTGTCACTTATGTTACTTGTATATTATTTGTAATTCCCCAAATATGTAACTGTATATTTTCAGCCTTCTGGCTGCCAAGCTCTTTCAATAAACCGTTAATCATCATCATCATCATACACACACACACACACACACACACACACACACACACACCTGATCACAAATCTTCTTAATTACACTTAACCATCTGACCTGACCACCAACCGTTGTGTACTATTTAAAGATTAGTAGGGTCATTACCTAATACCTGACCATTGTGGACCTGGTCTCACCCTCCTCTGTATATACAGTATACACCTTGATTTGTATTACTCTCTCTAGTCTGTACTCACCCCTGAAGATGTGAATTACGCGAAAGCGCTTGGGAACTTCGTGTTTTCTTCTTTCCTGGTGGTTATCAGCATATACCTAGATCACGCGCACCTACAGTGATTTACTTGCATATATATAATATAATATATATATATATATATATATATATATATATATATATATATATATATATATTCTTCCTTCTGAATGCTTTTATCTATTTCCTTGTTTATTCACTTTTTATAACATCTACACATACGTTCTATTGTTCTATCTTTCTTCTATATTCTCTTGTCTTCAATGATTCTAAATTAACTGTATTTTTATTCGTTTTGTTATTTTCATCATTTAACTTGTGATCATTATAATGTTGTTTCTTATTGTTTCGCACCGCATAACTTAACATAGCAGAACACAACACAACATAACATAACTAAACATGACAACATATCATGACATAACATAAAATAATATAACATAACATACACAAAATAGCGATATAAATAGTTTACCCAACACATATTTCGATATCATTTCTTTAATTCCAATACTGTGTTATGTTACCTATAATAAACACTACACGAAACAAACATTATATCAGTGTAAGTCTTCAGCTATCACGTGGTGCTCCAGGGATCACGACCCATAAGGCCATTAATAAATAAAAAGGTTTAGGGTGTAAATAGCGTATCAGAGCGAGCGTCCGACCAACACCTGGTGATGGAGGTCGGTAATTACGTGATAATGGATGCCTTCATTTGTTTTCTTCAGGGCTGGAATATTCCCGCTAATATTTATTCCAGGACGAGCGATATAATCAATACCCGGGTCAGGCAGCAGGGCTTTGTTATTCCAGGATGAATAAGTGGCTCGTAGGCGATAATGAATGGTGGGCCACGCAGTACATGTTTGTTACCCCAGGATGAACAGTTACTCGTACATGATAATGAATGGTGGGCCACGCAGCACATCTTTCTTACCCCAGGATGAGCAGCCACGACTTCGAGTTAAGAAAAAGGTAATTATGACAATTAGCGACAGTTATCATTAAAACTTATAGAATTTTATTAAAATTAATTATTGGCCAATTTAGGCCACCGTGAAAGCCTATTTTATATAAGGTTACGTAACAATATTATGTTTATTCCTCTATGGTTTTAATTTTGAAAAGATTAAAACAAATATGACCCCATAATTCCCATTAAATTCGACTGAAAAATATAACTTAAAAACTATTCATAATAGGTCATATAACAATCATTGACCTACTATCAAAGGTAACATGTACTCATCACCTTCTCTAAACAACCAAATTAGTTTATATATCTCCAGGTATTGAAGATGTACAGCAGAGATCATAATTTCCTGGACACTGGGCGGTATCTGGCATGTTAGTACTTAAGGATAATTAGGTGAGAGGGATTGGAATTTTAACAAACAAGGTATCCTCATCAGCGTTCCCCTAAGAGAGAAACTCCCGCTAGCTGGAAATATATCGTCGACTCCACCATTGGGATCAGTGTCAACAACTCGGGTACCGATTATACCGCCCTCCAGAATATATTGAACAGTCTTCAAAATTGGGCAACCAAATACCATGTCACCATCAACTATACCAAGACCATGGTTGTGCACATCAACCTCTCCTCCGATCATGCCTCACCTCCCTACATTACTTTGATTACTTTGGGCCCCAACATACCCCAGGTTGTGGACTCCCACCAAGCTCCTCGGCGTCACCATAGATAACAAAATAATTGGAAAACACCGTCAGCGCAAATATTAAATCTTCCAGTTATCATCCCCACCTCCTCCATCGTCTCCAGTCCCTCGGAGTTCCCGCACCCGAGCTCCTCGATGTTTACTCAACATTCATACTTCCCAAGCTCACCTATGCTTCCCCTGCCTGGTCCACTTCCCTAAATACCACACAACGTAAACACCCAGAAAAAGTTCAGAAGAGGGCGTGCAAGTTTATTATCACCTTCCTTCTCCACATATCAAGAAGCGCTCAACATACTGACCCTCTCGGCTCTCTCTGGTCATCACCATGAACTCATCTGCAAATTTGATGAAAGACTTCTGCACCATCCTCGACACTGGCTCCTGCTCCGAGATCCCACGTCTGCGAACTGCTGTTCAACACCACAACAGCATCCAGCCCCTACGAGCACGTAGTGATCGTTATAAGAACAGCCCAGACCCAACCACTGTAAAAATTAACAACAAATCGTAGTCAACCAGTGTGTTCACTCCCTTCTAATCTTATTTACTTTGTACTGTTATAATGCTGAAATTCCCCGTTGAATGACGCTCTCCCTCTTTCATATTATATATTTGTATCACTTATGTTACTTGTATATTATTTAACAATTAAGTGACCCATTCCTAATTACGTAACTTTCATCATCATCTGTTGACTGTATATTTTCAGCCTTTTGGGCAGCCTTGTTCTTTCAATAAACCGTTAATAATTATTATTATTAAAATTATTATTATTATTATTATTATTATTATTACTATTATTATTATTACTATTAAATTCACACAAATAACTACTACCCATTACACAGAATAACACACACAAACCCACACACATATAATACAACCCCCCAAACACAAGCCCCCAAATACACAAACTCAAACCCCCCACAAACACACAAACAAACACCGTGACCAGAATGTAAACAAGGCACATCAAAACTTACACAACCCACCACCGTATAAAACAATAATAGTGTAAATTTGTGATGGTGCAGAGCAGTATAATGCCTCTGGTTATGTCCCCATCCGTGCAAAGATATCCCCTGCAGATCCAGTCATACCGGGAGAGATAGGTGGGGGCCGTAAAGCGATAGCAGCCCAGAATCTCCGCGTGTGGGAAATAAAAAGGCAGATCGACTTGCATATTTGTATGTCTGAGGCTATACTGGACGAGGAGGATGTGTTCCTTGAGGAGGAGGGTGATGGAGGAGGAGGAAGGTGGTGGTGGTGGAGGAGGAAGGTGGTGGATGTGTTCCTTGAGAATGATGGAGGTGGATGATGTGTTCCTTGAGAATGATGGTGGGGGATGTGTTCTTTCAGGATGATGGTGGTGGATGATGTGTTTCTTGACAATGATGGTAGTGGATGACATGTTCCTTCAGGATGGTGGAGGAGGAGGAGGATGATGTGGAATCAAACGGACATCTTCTTAAGGTCGGATTTAAGGCGGAAGTCGAGGAATAAGGAAGGAAATCTCCTCCACCACCATACACTGTCGCCACGATAGTTCTCCAAGTCACTGTTTATATTGTCTCATTAGTGCAGTAATGTGGAGGGAAGGAAGGTAGTGGAGGGCCCTTGTGCGGGAGGGAGGGAGGGAGGGTAGTGGAGGTAGTGGAGTGCCTTTGTGCTGGGTGGGTGGAGGGAGGGAGGGAAGAAAGGTAGTGAAGGGCCCTTGTGCTGGGTGGGTGGAGGGAGGGAGGGAGGGGGGGGGGAAGAAAGGGAGTGGAGGGCCCTTGTGCTGGGTGGGTGGAGGGAGGTAGGGAGGGAGGGAGGGGGGGAAGAAAGGTGGTGGAGGGCCCTTGTGCTGGGTGGGTGGAGGGAGGGAAGGAAGGAAGGAGGTGGAGGGCCCTTGTGCTAGGTGGGTGGGCGGTGGGAAGGCCGGTAGTTAAGGTTCTCTTGCTGGATAAAAGAAAGGGGGGAAGGGAAGGGAAGGAGGTAGAGGGTCCTCGTGCTAGATGGAAGGAAGGAAGGAAGGAAGGAAGGAAGGGGAGTGGAAGATTCTCGTCCTGGATGGAAGGGAGGGAGGGAGGGAGGGAGGGAGGGAGGAAGGAAGGAAGGAAGGAAGGAAGGAAGGAAGGAAGGGAGGGAGGGAAGGAAGTGGAGGGTCCCAGTACCAGACGGAAGGAAGGGAGGGAGAGAAGTTTAAAGTAGTGGAATGTTCTCGTTCTAGAAGAGAGACGGAGGGAGGGAAGTAGGAACCAACGCCAGGTAGGGTGGTGACTGGTGAAGGGTCCTCATGCAGGTGTGGAGGAGAGGAGAGAGAGGAAGGACCGGAAGACGAGTAATTAGCATCATGTGACAGGAATGAAGGTTGACCTGATAAGTAAAAATAAAGTTGCTTCTCAGTGAACAAATTCTTAAGGATCTTGTGATGATTGTTTCTCGCGAGTAAATCAGGATGTATATAACTGGTCAAATTATGCTAAGCCATTAAATATACGCATAAAGATAGTCTCAAAATTACACTGAAACTGTACTTTAACTAAATACGTTCACTTTTACATGGGATTAAGAGGGTGAATTTAATGTTAAGAATCTTTCAAAGAATTCTGAACACAATCCTATACCTTACCCCAGACCTAAACTTAAACCTAACCTAACCTATCGTATCCTAATCTCTTCAATTCTACCCTAATATAATCTAACCAACTCTAACCGAACCTTATCCAACCCCATCCTAATATAACCTAACCTTAGCCTAATCGAACCTATCCTAATGTAACCTAAACCTAACCTACCATATCATAACCTAGCCTAAAAAACAAATCGACCCTATCTTAACCTAACCTACCTTAATGTAAACCTGATTTAACCTGACCTAATTATCTTTTTACGGAGATTAGCCCACCCGGGCACAGGTCATCGACCTACATCGGGGCCTGGGGGGCGAAAATATTATTATTATTATTATCATTATTATTATTATTATTATTATTATTATTATAATAATAATAATAATAATAATAATAACAACAATAATAAACCATAAATAAAAAAAAAATATATATATATATATATATATATATATATATATATATATATATATATATATATATATATATATATATATATATATATGCAAGTAAATCACTGTAGAGACGATATACAGAATGTGTGTTATGTTGTCAATAGTAAGAGAAACAATTGAGACCCTGCAATTGTGTGTAAATGAGGCAGAGTCAGATCAGCAACCTGGGACTTGATCATAATTTTCGTGATGCCATATGGCAGCAGGGTCTACCATTAGACAATACATTATGCTTCCAGTATCTTCCCAGGCAGTAGTACCTCCCTGTTTGATAGCTGCCTACTATCTAACCGACTCTAATTTGATGTAACCTAACCGTACCGTACCGTACCGTAACTTTAACATTAATTTCCAGCCAGTGTTATATAAGACTCATACATAGGGAACTGTAGTTAAAAGGACTTTTATGGCCACTTGTAAGCGAAGCGTTGTGAGAGCCGGGCCGATAGATGGGAAGGAGTCTATTGGCTACATATATATAGATAATATATACAAGTCTACAGGCCATGTCGTTCCTCTTCCTCCTCTTCTGCTCACTTCTTCTCTTCAACTCCCTCCTCTTCCCTCCTTCCTCTGCTTCCTTCTCCTCTACTTCTTCCTCCTCCTCCACCATCACCAAGGCTACTGTCACCACCATCACCACAAGTACCATCACCACCACCACCATCACCACCTATCATCACCACTACCACCACCTCCACTACCAATACAACCAAAATTATCACCACTACCACCATCACTACTCACCATCATCACCTCTACCACCATCACACTACCATCACAACCACCTCTACCACCACCACCATCACCTCTACCACCACCGCCACCTCAAACACCACCACCATCACCTCTACCACCTCAAACACCACCACCACCTCTACCACCACCACCTCAAACACCACCACCACCACCTCTACCACCACCGCCACCTCGACATGATAACGTATAGAAGCCTCAGTCACCGTTCCTCCACCTTGATGAAGTCATAAAAACAACAATAGACGTCCCGTGTCTTGCTACATTATTTCTGCGTCGTGGCAGTGGTAATGGTGGTAGTGATGGGAATGGTGGTAGTGGTGGTGATGTCACTTGTGGTAGTGGTGCTGATAGTGGTACTGGTGGTGGTGATGGTGGTAGCGGTGATGATATTGATGGTGGTTGTGGTGGCGGTGGTGGTTGACATGATGGGGTTGGTGGTAGTGGTAATGATGGTGGTGGTAGAGATGGTGGTGGTTGGGGTGGTGGTTGAAGTGGTGGTGGTGGTATGGGTGGTTGTGGTGGTAGTGGTGGTAGTGTTAAGGGTGGTCGAGATGTTGGTTGAGGTGGTGGTGGTAGTAGTAGTGGGTTTAGTGGTAGTGGGAGTGGTAAAGGTGGTGGTGGTGGTGGTGGTGGTATGGGTGGTTGTGGTGGTAGTGGTGGTAGTGTTAAGGGTGGTCGAGATGTTGGTTGAGGTGGTGGTGGTAGTAGTAGTGGGTTTAGTGGTAGTGGGAGTGGTAATGGTGGTGGTGGTGGTGGTGATTGGGGTGTTGGTGGTGGTTGAGGTGGTGGTGGGATTGGTGGTAGTGGTAATGGTGGTGATGGTAGTGGTAATGGTGGTTGAGGTTGTGGTGGTTGAGGTTGTGGTGGTTGTGGTGATAGTTGAGGAGGAGGTGGTGGTGATGGTGGTTGAGGTGGTGATGGTAGTCGAGATGGTGATGGTGGTCGAGGTGGTGATGGTGGTTGAGGTGGTGATGGTGGTCGAGATGGTGATGGTAGTCGAGGTGGTGATGGTGGCTATTCATCGGATAGTCACTGAGCTGAAAGCTGGGTGATTGGTCGACAACCTAAGCATCTTTACGTTGATTGGACGGAAACTCAAACAACTTCATGTTGATTGGACGGGAAAAATAGCATTTTGTTGTTGATTGGACGGAGAAGTAAGTAGCTTGATGCTAACTAATCAGAAAAATAACCACAATAAAGCTGATTGGACGATAATAGAAGTACCCTGAAGCTGATCGGAGGTTAATAAATGTAACCTAAAGCTGATTGGACGAAAATAAAAGTACCCTGAAGCTGATTGGAGGTTAATAAAGGTAACAAAGCTGATTGGACGATAATAAAAGTACCCAGAAGCTGATTGGGGGGTAATAAAGGTACCTTAAAGCTGATTGGATGGTAATAGAAGTACATTAAAGCTAAATGAACGGTAATAGAATCTCTAGAAAGAATTCAGAGGAGAATGACGAGACTAATCCCGGGCATTAGGAACCTTGAGTACAGAGACAGGTTAAAGCATCTTAATCGGCACTCCCTCGAGAGACGTAGAGTGAGGGGCGATATGATAGAGGTGTATAAATTGAAGTCAGAGCTAAACAAAGGTGATACAACAAAGGTACTCAAACTATTCAACCAGGAGCGAACTCATAGCAATTGTTTTAAATTTAAAAAAAAATAGATTTAGGAGCAAGACAGGTAAACACTGGTTTGGAAATGAAGAGTAGTAGATGAGTGGAACAAGTTACCAAATATCATCATTAACTCGAAAACGCTGGATAACTTCAAACATAGGTTGGGTGGATAAATGAGCGATAGGGGTTGGGTGTAAACAGGACTGCCCAGTATAGGCCAATAGACCCGCTGCAGTTTCCTCCATTCTTATGTTCTTAACAAAAATACCCTGAAGCTGATTGGTCGATAATAAAAGTATGGTAAATCTAATTGAACTTAAACAAAAGTACATTAAACCTGATTGGAGAGGAAAAAAATTACTTTGAAGCTGTTTGAGAGAGAACATAAGGGTGTGTGGACTGCTTGTTGGAGAGATATTGACTCACTGCCTTCATTAATATTACCCTCGTCTGGCTGTTTCCTCTCTTCTATATGTACGTTTTCTCATTCTTCCACATTCATTACAATTTACCTCTATCTTTCATGTCTGTGCGGTTCTTTTATCAATTTTTATTTTCATTATTATATCATTTATTGTTACTATTACCTATTCTTTTTTTATATTGGTGTGTATGTCTATTTTTTTTTATTCATTATTGTCAACCCTTTTTTATGTATTTGCATTTTTCTCGTTATTCCTTCATTATCACCATTTTTTTCATCCTATCTTGTCTTCTTTGTTTTCTTCTTCCGTTCACACAATACGTCCACGTCCGTCTTATCTTTTCATCTACCTTAATCGTTCCTTTACTTTCTTTCCTTCGTCTCTAAGTCTCTTTTTCATTTAATTTCCACGAACTTTATCATATTTCTACTCATAGCATTCACCTCTCTCGCCACCCTCACCTCTCTCGCCACCCTCACTCTCTCCTTCCCTTCACTCTCACCACTACCACATTCCTCCATTCTCCATCCTTCAATTTTCTCTTACGGTTTCTACTATCTACTCTGTACATCCATATTCCCTCTACCCTGTTTTTTTTCTCTCTTTAGGACGTGATGGCCGAGTGGTTTCACAACTAGACTTCGATACCAGGTTCCTTAGATTGATTCCCGGTGGCTGGTGGCTTCGTGAACAAGGTAGTTTTATAACCAATACCCAAACAAAGGATGGTTTGATTTATCCCGGTCTTGTGTTTTCAGGCTTTATGGATTCGTCCACTGAGGGAAGACGTGATCAGCTGCGCCTTATGTACTGTATAACTACTGCTGATGCTCTCTCTCTCTCTCTCTCTCATCTAATAAACAATGTCTCTTGCCACACAACAACACTGTTACTCTCCCTGATCTTTCTATTTCCCTGATCTCTCCCTGATCTCCCACTATCCACCTCTCTGTCACCCCTAACCACGCCCCTACCCCCACCATACCTCCCACGTCACCACCACACATCTCGAGTCACAGTACTTCACCAGTAGAGCGTAAAGGCCTGCCCACCCCACCACGGCAGTCTCCCTCCCTCCCTTACGTAAGTCGCCGATGTGGTAGACGCCAGCACCTTGGGTCCAATCCAACCTCCGGTGTTTATGTCTTGTAGTTCCGGTAGAGCGGGTAGAAAATGGTTGGCTGGGGTTATGTAATGATCATGTTCAGTTGTATGTGTGTTTGTCTGTGGTAATGTAATATAATAATTTTTTTAACAATTAAACAAATAAATAAATAAGAACATCAACCACAACAGTAGTGATAACTGATGAAATAACAACGGACATAACCAACACAAGCCTAACCTAACCTTAATTAAACTAACCTTACCTTACATAATCCTACATGAACCTAAACTCACCTATACTAATCTAACCTAACAAAGATCTTCATAACCTAACCTAACAATACCTAACCCAATCTTATCTCACCTAAACCAACCTAGCCTAGCCTATCCTAGCCTAGCCTAACCCGACCCGACCTTAACTTACATAACCGCAACTTAACAAGGCCTTCCATATAACTTTACAACAACTTCAATATATAAATGGGTTCCATCAATTAAGAGAGTGGTGATGTTCTTATCAACAATCTCTCCACCTAGTCGCTCTTAGAGACGTCTCACTGCCATACAACATTCTTCCGTCAATAATGGCAGCAGCTCCTCAAATTTCCCCCAGCTACCTCAAACTCTTGCAACTGAGCGGGCTTCAGCACCCCCACCGACCATGTAACAGAGGTAACAGAACTCGTCGACAAGATCCAGGGACTATCTTCACTGTTGAGTTTCTCCAGCCTAATGACATATAAAAATAGTTACTTCGTTAAGACATATAAGAACAGGTACATCAACTAGGTACATCAACTCAGACTTATAAAACAGGTATACCTATTTTGTGTGTCTAAGCTGAAGTACCTATATTATGTGTCTTAATTAAAGTGCCTATCTTTATCTTAGTTGAACTACGAATTTTTATTTGTCTTAGTTGAAATACGTACTTTGTGTGCCATCAATTAAGACACATAAAATAGGAAATTCAACAAAGATACAAAACCAGGTACTTCTACTAAGGCTCTCCTCTTTCATAACATGTTTTGGCCGGTGCTCAGGGGAAAAAACTGCGGAGGAGAGTCAATGGTCTGGAAAACTGAACTAAAATGTAAGCATAAAAAATACATTATAGCCTTCATCAATAAGACCTTTTAAGGCCGCCTTTACTTGTTGTTGCTGTTGCTACTTCGCCGCCCACCACCATCGCCGCCGCCCCACCACCATCGTTACCCTTACCGCCGCCCCACCACCATTGCCGCCTCCTCCACCATCACCATCAATACTATCTCCATTACCCTTCTACTACCAACCTCACTACCATCACAATCGTAACTACTTCCACCACTATCATTACTACCTCCATCGCCACCACCAACAATGTCATCTCCATCATCCTCCCACTATCAACTTCACCACCACTATCACCCTCGCTACCAACACCACCTCCATCATCACCTCCTCCACCACCACAATATAGCTTGTCCTCACCATTTTCCCCGTCACATAAAACACCACTTTCTAAAGACAGAAAATCTTTCACTTTCAGAAAAAACGATAAGAGAATTTATTAATAATTCGTTGTATGTTGTCTTCGCGTGCTTAGCCGAGAACATCAAAGGTTAACACTCCAATAAACGTGATATAGAATGTGATTTCTGTGCACAGAATCATTCTTAATCTGTTGAAGGAAGTAGCTCATGGGTACAGCGGCCGTGTGTAATATTATTTGGCTTCCTTGCACAGCTGCCGTGTTATCGCCATGCTCCGACGGTCGTGTTTCCTCCCTTACTGTTGCAGGGAAACAGAGTTCACTGACTTGGGAGGCGTTGCCTCTCTCTCTCTCTCTCGTTAAGACAAATATATAATAACGCAGCAATTTACATGGCGGAACACTTACGTAGCGTATCAACATTCATTTTCTTAATCGTATCAATGAATACCTGGTTGGTTCGTAAGCATTTATATTTCAGAAGAGGATGTGCAAATGTAGTATTCAGTGGACCATCCGGGCTCAGTGAGCCATCCGGGCCACCATATTACAGTACTCAGTGGACCATCCGAGCCACTACCGTAGTGTTCAGTGGACCAACCGGGCCACTACCGTAGTGTTCAGTGGACCATCCGGGCCACTACCGTAGTGTTCAGTGGACCATCTGGGCCACTGCCGTAGTGTTCAGTGGACCATCCGGGCCACTAACGTAGTGTCCACTGAACTATCTGGGACACATCTTGCTGTAGAACACGACATAATGTTTTGATATATTAGGATGTATTTTTCTTGTAGGTCAGATGTTGTGGTAGAGCACAGGGGTGTTGCCCAACGGTGCCCCGGTACTAACCTGACCTACTAATTAGGTCTGGACCCTCCTCGAAATGGGTCCTAATCCAAATGGGCCTCAGTCTTATTAGTTAGGTTCTATTAGGTCAACTTGGGTTGGTTCTGGTCAGTTTTAGCCACGGTCTATTCTAGGTTGAATTAGCTTAAATTAGGGGCTAGTCTGACTGGAGCCCATTTGGCCACCACGACACCTCCACATGCCTAGACACTTGGCCACTTACACAACATTTACCACTTTAACTCCGGCGCCTGACACGTGTGAGGGTCTCCAGGAGGTCGATGGCACCTCAGTGAACATCGACGCACAGCCCTCAAAGTACAGGTGCTGGTGAGCGTCTTATCTAATATTTAAGATCATTATCCATGAACTTAAGTCTACAAATGAAAGAAACAGAGGAACCCGCTTTGTATTATATGATATTAGAATTACTTTTCAAATTAATGCAGGTAATGTGGTTGGGTGTAGTCATTCTTGTCGTAAGTTTTAACGATTAGGCAGGTGAAATATGAAGAAAAAAAAAGACTAGGTAAGATGCAAGAAATAGCCTATTGTAAATTGTTGGAGTCTCACTAAAGAATGAATGAAAAACTATTATGATAAAACACTCCTTGGCTGGAGACTTTCAACCTGAGGTGTCTGGTTCATATAAGTGAGACTGTTTCACTTCTTCACTAACCAAAGAAAAGAAAGTTCACCCGAAGATTAGCCCCTCAGCTTATTTCACCTGATGATTAAACACCCTTATACTAAGCTAACCTAACCTAACCCAACCACCAATGTAACGTTATTGTTTAATCCTCAGATGAAATAAACTGAGGGGGTGAGGAGGGGGTAAGCTTCAGGTGATCCCAAAATAGTATATCTCAACTCCTGGTAAACAGTGGACTTGGCCCCTCCCAGTGTAGTCTAAGGCAGGTGGGTGGTAGAACCTCGTAGGTCTGGTATACAGTATAAATGGGTCAATGGTTCGGATAAAATCCTAGAGTAAAACGAATGTTTTACTAGACGGCAACAAGGAGGAGAATCGCTTAACACTCCGAAATGCAATACCTAGGGGTTAGGTTAGGTTAGTAGAACACAACGTTAGGGTGGTTAATATTCAGGTGAAATAATCTGGGTGAAGGCGAATCTTCAGGTGATCCTTAATGTTTTTCACCCCGACTCGTGACACACTTCAGCACGGTACATAAGTCAGCCTACCGGAGCAGTAAAGTGTACCATAACTAATGTGAGTAACAATACATCCCTGGAGATAACTTAGGTACGATGTTAGTCGTCCTTTATGGGTCAGGGTGATATATATAGCCGTCAGTAGCTGGGCGAGTTATGACCTCAAGTTGATTCATTAAACAACTTATAATCAGTTTTTTGTGCCTTGTGTCTCCTCTGTGATGATGGAGTCTTAAGGTGTAGTTAATTAACTCTTTAACTAAACTAATTTATTCTCTTTCCATTTTTTTCCCGAGGGAAGATCACAATAGTACCAGCGTGTCAACACTTACTCCTATAAACTCTATCCCTCCTCAAGAGAAAGGGGGGAAAGATTGGAAAGGAAGGAAGTAATGAGAAATATATAAAAAACGAAGAATGGATAAAAAAAACAATGCATAGATTTTCATAATATATACAAACATTCAATGAAAAATAACAATAAAAAATAAAAATAAAATAAAATAAAAAATAAATAAACAAAAAAAAAGTCGAGTCATCAAATAAGGAAAAAAACTCTTGATACCATTCAATTAAACTATTTACCAACACAGCATCACTCATCTATTACTAAGGTTTCATGGGCGTCTCAAAAAATACACTGTAATGCACTTGGCGGGCGCTTTAATTCTTCTTTCCTTCAAAACTTAACGCCAAGCTCATGAATCCCTGCTGTTGTTACTGCTGGGTGCTGCTGTTGTTACTGCTGTCTGGTGCTGCTACTGATGGGTGCGACTGTTGATACTGCCGAGTGCTTTTGTTGCTACTGATGATACTGCCGAGTACAACTGCTGGGTGCTGCAGTTGCTACTGTTGGGTGCTGCTATTGATACTGTTGTCTAATGCTTATATTGCTGGGTGCTACTGCTGTTCGTACTACTGGATGTTGCTGCTACTGATGTCTATTGGGTGCTGTTCCTACTACTGTTGGGTGCTGTTTCTACTACTGTTGGGTGCTGTTACTACTACTGTTGTGTGCTGTTTTTACCACTATTAAGTGCTGTTTCTAATACTGTTAGGTGCTGTTTCTACTACTGTTGGGTGCTGTTTTTACCACTATTAGGTGCTGTTTCTAATACTGTTAGGTGCTGTTTCTACTACTGTTGGGTGCTGTTTCTACTACTGTTGGGTGCTGTTTCTACTACTGTTGGGTGCTGTTTCTACTACTGTTAGGTGCTGTTTCTACTACTGTTAGGTGCTGTTTCTACTACTGTTGGGTGCTGTTCCTACTTCTGTTGGGTGTTGTTTCTACCACTATTAGGTGCTGTTTCTACTACTGTTAGGTGCTGTTTCTACTACTGTTAGGTGCTGTTTCTACTACTGTTGGGTGCTGTTTCTACCACTATTAGATGCTGTTTCTACTACTGCTGGGTGCTACTTTTGGATGCTGCTTACTACTGTTAGGTGCTGTTCCTACTACTGTTGGGTGCTGTTTCTACCACTATTAGATGCTGTTTCTACTACTGCTGGGTGCTGGGTCCTACTTTTGGATGCTGCTTACTACTGTTAGGTGCTGTTCCTACTACTGTTGGGTGCTGTTTCTACCACTATTAGATGCTGTTTCTACTACTGCTGGGTGCTGGGTCCTACTTTTGGATGCTGCTTACTACTGTTACTGCTATTCCTTAATCACGACAACAGCATCGCTTAAGTAAACACGGCCAGTGCTATTTGTCCAACTGTAAAATTATTAAAAACTTTTCTGTGTGTGTTGGCAGTACACTTAAACAAGAAACACACACGCGCGCGCACGCGCACGCACGCACGCACGCACACAGCTGATATGCTTATAAGCTCGAAAGGTGACAGTATAAGCTCACAGTTTCGAGATATTCCTGAGTGCAAACGACTATGTAAATTCCTACAACGTAACACAAAGGCGGATAAGCTACAATATATACAGCATACTTAGTATATACTGTACACTATAAGCTAAATTACCAAGACACTTACTTTATCGAGGTGTTCGCTTTAGTGAGTACGAATGATATAGCTACAGCAGTGTCATTCTAACTACTTAAAACCACAGATCATTCTAATTGCTAGACTCCTTGATCATTCTACCTGCTAGACTCTCTGATCATTCTACCTGCTAGACTCTCTGATCATTCTACCTGCTAGAGACTCGGATCATTCTACCTGCTAAATTCTCTGATCATTCTATCTGCTAGACTCTCTGATCATTCTATCTGCTAGACTCTCTGATCATTCTACCTGCTAGACTCTCTGATCATTCTACCTGTATGACTCTCTGATCATTCTACCTGCTTGACTCACTGATCATTCCAAGTGCTATTCACTGATCATTCTAACACGAGAAAAGATTGGACCAATACAGTCTGATACCGGGGAGCTAACTGATAACGACGGAGAAATGAGCAATAATAATCTGAATAAATGTTTTTCAACAGTTTTCACCACCGAAAATTTAAACATGATACCCGAGGCACCGACTCTATACAGAGATAGTGAAGAAAATAAATTAAGCGAGATAGTAGTGACTAGTTACGATGGAAGTAAGCAAATAGACAAACTAAAGCCTAATAAGTCACCAGGTCCCGAGGAGATATTTGCCAGAGTATTAAATGAATGTAAGGAAGAGCTTAGTATGCCCTTAGCAGTGTTGTTGAACATGTAATTTAAAACGGGTGTAGTACCAAAATCCTGGACGACAGCGAATGTAACACCGATTTTCAAGTAAGGGAGATAGATCACTATCCTCTAACTACTGTCCAATCAGTTTTAACATCATTTGTAAGCGAATTACTGGAAGCAATAATTTCAAACTATTCGAAATCACCTGGAGAAGCGCAAGTTGATCAATGATTCCCTACGCCTCCTAAGATGTCCCCACACACAACGCTTCCGTGACGCCTGCTGGACCACCACTCCACGACCCCCTGACGGAGACACGATGATCTTCCCCATACTGGCCACATATTTTGTAAATAACATTGATTATGTGTTAAAGGAATATCCTTCCTTCCTTAGGCTTTAGTAAGCCCCTTTATAATATTTATACTGTATATACTTGTCACACTTGCCAGATGCTTCTGGTGTCATTGCACAGGGGTACCTAGTGACAGCACTAGGATCCCGCTTCCTCTATCAAGGAATAAACAATTGAACTTGAAATTGAATTAATTCCCTACATGGCTTCACAAGCGGGCGTTCATGTTTAACTAATCTATTAACATTCTTTTCGGCTGTTTTAGGATCAGTGGACGAGGGGCACGATTATAATGTGGTATATCTTGACTTTAGCAAAGCCTTCGACAGAGTCCCCCACGAAAGACTAATACTGAAAGTGGAGGCTCATGGCATTGGGGGAGATATTTTAAAATTGATAGGACGTGGTTACAGGACAGGAAACAGCGAGTAAGCATTAACGGCACTAAATCCGATTGGAGTAACGTAACTAGTGGAGTACCCTAAAGCTTAGTACTTGGACCATTATTATTTATTATATACATAAACGACATAGATATAGGCGTACACAGCAACATAAGTAAATTTGTTGATGACACTAAAATAGGACGTATAATTAAATATGACGTGACTCCGCAAAACTACAGGAAGATCTAAAAAAAAATTTCGAATGGTCTGAAAATGGCAGATGAAATTTAATGTGGACAAATGTAAAGTACTTAGTCTAGGAGATGTAAACAGATAAACCAGATACCAGATGAACAACGATGATAGAGAGAAATTCGACTGTGAGAAAGATTTAGGAGTAATGATAAGTAGGAATCTTAAACCTAGTAAACAATGTGTATTTGCTCGAAATAAGGCTAATAAAGTACTTGGGTTCATACAAAGGAGTGTTAGGTACAAGACTAGCGAGGTCATTCTAAAACTATGTCTTGCGCTTGTGAGATTTCACTTGGATTACGCAGTTCAGTTCTGGTCACCGTACTACAGAAAGAATTCAGAGGAGAATGACAAGACTAATCCCGGGCATTAGGAACCTTCAGTACGGAGATAGGTTTAAGCATCTTAATCTGCACTCCCTCGAGAGACGTAGAGTGAGGGGCGATATGATCGAGGTGTATAAATGAATGTCAGGGCTAAACAAAGGTGATATAACAAAGGTACTCAAACTATCCAACCAGGAGCGAACTCGTAACAATTGTTTTAAATTAGACAAATTTAGATTTAGGCACATTGGTTTGGAAATAGAGTAGTGGATGAATGGAGCATGTTATAAGAACATAAGAATGGAGGAAACTGCAGCGGGCCTATTGGCCCATACTGGGCAGTCCCGTTTACACCCAACCCCTATTGCTCATATGAGCATCCAACCTATGTTTGAAGCAATTCAGCGTATTCGAGTTAATGATGATATTTGGTAACTTGTTCCATTCATCCACTACTCTGTTTCCAAACCAGTGTTTACCTATTTCACGCCTAAATCTAAATTTGTCCAATTTAAAACCATTGTTACGAGTTCGCTCCTGGTTGGATAATTTGAGTACCTTTGTAATGTCCCTTTTGTTTAGCCCTGCCTTCCACTTATATACCTCTATCAGGTCGCCCCTCGCTCTACGTCTCTCAAGGGAGTGCAAATTAAGATGCTTTAACCTGTCTCTATACTCAAGGTTCCGAATGCCCGGGATTAGTCTTGTCATTCTCCTCTGAATTCTTTCCAAGGATTCTATATCCATTCTGTAATACGGTGACCAGAACTGAACTGCGTAATCCAGGTGTGGTCTCACAAGAGCAAGATACAGTTTTAGGATAACCTCGCTAGTCTTGTAACTAACACTCCTTTGTATGAACCCAAGTACTTTGTTAGCCTTGTTACGAGCAAAAACACATTGTTTACTTAGCTTAAGGTTCCTACTTATCATTACTCCTAAATCCCTCTCGCAGTCGGATTTCTCTATGGCATCGTTGTTCATCTGGTATCTGGTTTCCCTGTTTACATCATTAACTAGAATACGCTGGATAGCTTCAAACATAAGTTTGATGGATATATAAGCGATAGGGGTTGGGTGTTAATGGGACTGCCCAGTATGGGCCAATAGGCCTGCTGCAGTTTACTCCATTCTTATGATTAAGTCAATGGTCATTCTAACTACTGTGAACGTTTACCACCTGACCTGAGTATATATAACTTACCAGCGAATGTCCTTCCTTTGACCTTGGCTGACCAAGGCTTCCCTACTACTACACATAACCTCAAATTGACCTGAACATTGAGCCGCTAACTTTGACACTTCCAGCACCGAGTTTCGAGGCCAGGTCATCAATCCACCCCCTTTTCTCTCCCCCTGTGATGTTCAACTCTAGTGTCAGAGACAGACAGACAGACAGACTCTCTCTCTCTCTCTCTCTCTCTCTCTCTCTCTCTCTCTCTCAAAACTGCGGCCTGTTACACATCTGGACACAGTTTACGTTTACTGGAGACGCACCAACATAAACAGCGGGGGTCGGGTGGAGCAACAAGTAGGACAGATGGTGTAAGTGTCATATGCCGCGACCAGTCGTTTGTCAGCCGAGAAGTGTTGTGTCGCCCAATGTTCTTTATGGTTTTTTCATTACTATATTATAAGTCATTATTGGCGTAGTGAGGGGAGAAAGATGGAAAGTATGGTGAGGAGAGGTATGGTGAGGAGAGATGGTGCGGAAAGTGAGAGATGGAGAGGTGTGGTGAGGGGAGAAGACAGATGAGGAGAGGAGAAGCAAGATCAGTGGAGGAGAGATGAGGAGAGGTATGATGAGGGAAAGAGAAGTATGGTGAGGGGAGGAGAGGAAGTATGGTGAGGGGAAGAGATAGAGATATAGGAAGAGGGAGAGGAGAGGTGGTGGTGAAAGGAAGGATAGTGAGGAGGAGATATGAAGAAAAACGAAACACAACAGCTCCACCAAACAACTAAGTCAGACATGAACCAAAACCTACATATGATATTTAACAAACAATCATTCATCACCAACTATCCCTCCTATCTACCGTACATCCTAAAGGTCAGCATCATCCTACAGGTCAGCATCATCCTGAAGGTCCGCATCATCCTGAAGGTCCGCATCATCCTACAGGTCCGCATCATCCTACAGGTCCGCATCATCCTATAGGTCAGCATCATCCTACAGACCACCATCATCCTACAGCTTACCACCATCATCCTACAGCTTAACACCATCATCCTACAGCTTATCACCATCATCCTATAGCTTACCACCATCATCCTAAAGCCTACCACCACCATCCTACACGTGACTGTCATCCTACGGGTCGCCATCAACCGACGGATCACCATCATCCTACAGACCACCATCATCCTACAGACCACCATCATCCGACAGGTCACCATCATCCTGTAGACCACCATCATCCTATGGGTCACCATCATCCTACAGACCATCATCATCCTCCGGGACACCATCATCCTACGGGTCACCATCATCCTACGGGTCACCATCATCCTACAGACCACCATCATCCTACGGGTCACCATCATCCTGCAGACCACCATCATCCTATGGGTCACCATCATCCTACTTGTCACCAACATCCTCCGGGTCACCATCATCCTGCAGACCACCATCATCCTACAGGTCACCTCATCCTGCAGACCACCATCATCCTATGGGTCACCATCATCCTACAGACCACCATCATCCTACATGTCACCATCGTCCTCCGGGTCACCATCATCCTCCGGGACACCATCATCCTACGGTTCACCATCATCCTACAGACCACCATCATCCTACAGACCACCATCATCCGACAGGTCACCATCATCCTACAGACCACCATCATCCGACAGGTCACCATCATCCTGTAGACCACCATCATCCTATGGGTCACCATCATCCTACAGACCATCATCATCCTCCGGGACACCATCATCCTACGGGTCACCATCATCCTACGGGTCACCATCATCCTACGGGTCACCATCATCCTACAGACCACCATCATCCTACTTGTCACCAACATCCTCCGGGTCACCATCATCCTGCAGACCACCATCATCCTACAGATCACCTCATCCTGCAGACCACCATCATCCTATGGGTCACCATCATCCTACAGACCACCATCATCCTACATGTCACCATCGTCCTCCGGGTCACCATCATCCTCCGGGACACCATCATCCTACGGTTCACCATCATCCTACAGGTCATCCTACACATCCACGTATCTGGGGTCGTGTTCCATCCTCCAGCACCACTATCACGCCTCCGACATTTATCCTCGTTTCATCAATATCTCCTCCTCTCTCTCCTACGTCGTCCTCTTCCAAACTCACATTTTCTTTCGCATTTCAATTTTCTGCTTCTTTGGCCATTTCGTTCCTCTGTCGCACCGTGAATCGTCGACTTGTAGCGGCAGTTGTGTTGTGGACTTGTAGTAGTGGTTGTGTTGTGGACTTGTAGTAGTGGTTGTGTTGTGGACTTGTAGTAGTGGTTGTGTTGTGGACTTGTAGTAGTGGTTGTGTTGTGGACTTGTAGTAGTGGTTGTGTTGTGGACTTGTAGTAGTGGTTGTGTTGTAGACTTGTAGTGGTGGTTGTGTTGTGGACTTGTAGTGGAGGTTGTGTTGTGGACTTGTAGTGGAGGTTGTGTTGTGGACTTGTAGTGGAGGTTGTGTTGTGGACTTGTAGTGGAGGTTGTGTTGTGGACTTGTAGTGGAGGTTGTGTTGTGGACTTGTAGTGGAGGTTGTGTTGTGGACTTGTAGTGGAAGTGTGGTGGACTGACTGTGTGGTGGCGCCCCTGCAACACGATGGTGGTTTTAGAGATGGGTCTTCTTCCTCTTCGTCCTCCTCCTCCTCCTCCTCCTCCTCCTACAATCCAGGACCTCGTGAGAACTACACCATCCTGCCACTTCTCCTGCACTCTGCCTCTACTTATCACCACCTCCTCCTCCTCCTCCTCCAAATCCATCTTTCTTCTTTTTCTGTTCCTTTTATTTTCATTCGTCCACTAACTTCCTTCCCTTACTCTTTGTTTACTTTTCCTTCTCCTCCTCCTCCTCTATGTCATTCTTTTTCTCCTATCCTGCTTCGTCTCCTTCATCACAACAGGAGACACATTTCTTGCTGAGAGACATCACTGCTCAGACACATCCCTGCTGAGAGACATCACTGCCAAGGGACATCACCATTCAGACATATTACTGCTCAGACATTCCTTGCTGAGACATAACACTACTGAGACATATCACTACTGAGACACACCACTGCGACATATCTCTGCAGAATACACAAGTGAGGCGAAGTTATAATATTCCTTAACTTCTAACTTCACGGCAGTAACTTAACTCCCTTCTTGAAGAGAAGATAGTTACCAACGACTGAACCTAACTGCAACCAAACCGAACCTTACCTACCGTAACCACATAACCTAACAAAACATAACATAACCTAACCAAACCCAATCAAACCTAGCCTAACCAAACATAACCAGTCTAAACCTAACCTATTGTAACCAAACCAGGCCTAAACAAAACAAACCAAACCAAACCAAACCAAACCTACCCTAGCCAAACTAGACCTCCTACCAAACTGATAGAGAAAAAAATTCAGGGGGGTTTTCTGCCCAAGGTTGTTATAAAGAGCCTATTGACGAAGTACGTGTAGCAGTGTGGGCCAATTTATGAGTGGGGGGGGGGGGGAGGGAGAGGGAGGAGCGGAGAGGGAAAGAGGGGCAGGGGACGGAATGGGAGAAAGATAGGGAGAGGGGTAGAGGAAGGAAGGGGAGAGAGATAGGGAAGGGGAAGGAAGAGGAAAGGGAGGTAGGAAGGCAGAAGGAAGAGAGAAAGAAGAGGAGAGGGGAGAGGGATGGGGAAAAGAAAAGAGGATGGGATAGTGGAGGGATAAGGGAGAGGGGTGGGATATGGGAGAGGGAGAAGGGGTGGGATATGGGAGAGGGAGAAGGGGTGGGATATGGGAGAGGGGTGTGATAGGGTAGATGGGAGAGGAAGAGGGGTCGGATAGGGGAGAGGAACAGGGGGAGATGGAGTGGGGGTGGGACATGGACAAGGGAGAGGGATGGGGATGGAGGTAGGGGAAGGGAGGAGAGAGGGGCTTTTATCAAGCTCTCAAGACAGCACGGAGATAAGTGGTTACGGTCGAGACTTGGTAAATGTTAATCTAAAGGAGGAGATGTAGGTCTTATTTTTTTTTATTTCTTTTTATTTCCTTTGGAGTGTGTAGAATGGGGAGCTAAAGAGTGGGGTGGGTAAGAGGGGATGGTGGTGGTTGGTGAAGGTCTTTAGGGAGACGGTGGTGGTAATGATGCAGGTGTCTACGTGGTCAGCTAAAATACGGTCCTCGTTCTAGAGTAGACAGTCGACTATAAGAGGCGAAGGAAGGAACCTACATAAACTAAAACCCAAATATGGATCACTTCAAAATATCACAACTTTCTTTATCATTATAATAAAAGGACGCGTGTGTTAGCCAGTCTGCTCCAGCCATACCTCCAAAAGAAAAGCAGTTAGAGACCTAAAACGTTACCTGGGTCCCAGGTTGTGCACCCTGATATTACTATTGACCACGGACCCCCCCGGGAGAACCGTAGATCTTCCCCGACTGAAATATCACCACGACGATTGTGGGAAGTGGTTACCCGTGTCAGGGAAGGCAGACTGTGACAGTCAAGGGTATACAGTATATAACTAACCATATAAAGCAAACATAAACATCTGGAAACATAACAATAAATCTCAAGCTTTTTAAACAAGGCAAATGTACAGAACATTATCTCGGAGACTTACCTAATAACTTTCAATTTATATCATCCACACTGCATCACTACAGTACCGTAACTTCGTCTAGGCTGGGGAATATACCTTACTGTCTTGGCTCATACTTCTGCTCAAAAGTATCTTAATATAATCTTGGAAATGCGTCGTAGTTTTAAGAGACTCTCAGTCATTTGCATATGACTACACTAAGAAACACCTGCAGGGCATTAGAGTAGACAGAGTTCACACTTAATGACCCAGCAGTTAAGGCTACTCCAACTCATAACGTAAACTGACGAACAATCTATGGATCACCTGAAGAGAAGACAACTCAGTTTACTTAATCCGACATAACACTACACAGTAAGAGAGGGGGGGGGGGGGGTAGTTAAGGTTAGGTTTAGGCTAGTTTAGGTTTGGTTAGATTATCTTTATGGTCTTTAATAACCAGGTGAAATAAACTGGGGTGTTTAATCTTCAGATGATCCAAATTTAGTATATTTAAATACTCCATAAGATATACAGTATATAACATACAGTACACACAATGTTACGTGATACACAGTAATACCTGCATAATACTTCAACATATTCCCAGTCATACAGGTAAGACCCTGGGCTTAGGTGTATGTGTACAGGTGATGGAGCTCACTACTGTAATGTGGTTTAGTGTTGGTTATAATGAGGACCATCCAGGCGCTGTTACATAGATGACGTGTTGATACAGAGAAGCTGCAACGCGGCGATGAAACGTGAGAGAGGTGGAAGGTCGGGTGATAATAGTGATAACCAACAACGTAACAAACACTAGACAAGAGAATTAAATATGGAATTAACAGGAAATTTGATAAATACTGAACTGCATTAAATACAATAACATTTGCCATGAAAACCTATTACAATTACACCGTATATAATATAAGCTTATAGGACCTCCATCTTATAAGAGGAATGGTGGTGAGGGGGATGGTGGTGAGGGGGAAGAGACGGATGGTGGTGAAGAGGAAGAGAGGGATGGTGGTGAGGGGGAAGAGAGGGATGGTGGTGAGGGGGAAGAGAGGGATGGTGGTGAGGGGGAAGAGAGGGATGGTGGTGAGGGGGAAGAGAGGGATGGTGGTGAGGGGGAAGAGAGGGATGGTGGTGAGGGGGAAGAGAGGGATGGTGGTGAGGGTGAAGAGAGGGATGGTGGTGAGGGTGAAGAGAGGGATGGTGGTGAGGGTGAAGAGACGGATGGTGGTGAGGGGGAAGAGGGGGATGGAGGTGAAGGGGAAGAGAGGGATGGAGGTGAAGGGGAAGAGACGGATGGTGGTGAGGGGGAAGAGACGGATGGTGTTGAGGAGGAAGAGAGGAATGGTGGTGAGGGGGAAGAGAGGAATGGTGGTGAGGGGGAAGAGAGGGATGGTGGTGAGGGGGAAGAGAGGGATGGTGGTGAGGGGGAAGAGAGGGATGGTGGTGAGGGGGAAGAGAGGGATGGTGGTGAGGGGGAAGAGAGGGATGGTGGTGGTGAGGAAGAGAGGAATGGTGGTGAGGGGGAAGAGAGGGATGGAGGTGAGGGGAAGAGACGGATGGTGGTGAGGGGGAAGAGAGGGATGGAGGTGAAGGGGAAGAGAGGGATAGTGGTGAAGAGGAAGAGAGGGATGGAGGTGAAGGGGAAGAGAGGGATAGTGGTGAAGAGGAAGAGAGGGATGGTGGTGAGGGGGAAGAGACGGATGGTGGTGAAGGGGAAGAGAGTGATAGTGGTGAAGAGGAAGAGGGATGGTGGTGAGGGGGAAGAGAGGGATGGTGGTGAGGGGGAAGAGAGGGATGGTGGTGAAGAGGAAGAGAGGGATGGTGGTGAGAGGGGAAGAGACGGATGGTGATGAAGGGGAAGAGAGGGATGGTAAAAAGGTTTGAAATCTTATCAGATATATTAACAAATCCTACATTATCCTAACCCAATACTAGAGGATACCGATCAAGTTTGTTAAATCCTACAATCCTACACCTAAAGTTGTAAAAAAACTAACCTATACTTAAAACTATTCAAAACAATCCTACATCTAAAGCTATCAAAAACGACCCTATACTTAAAGCTATCACAAACAATCCGACAATCCTTCACTTAAAGCTATCAAAATAATCCTACATTTATAGCTATCAAAAACAATCCTTCAACCCAACACTGAAAGCTAAATAAAACAATCCTACACTTAAAGCTATCAATAACAATCCTACACTTAAAAGCTATCAAACACAACCCTATAATCCTAAACTGAATGATATATAAAACAATCCAACACTTAAAGCTATCAAAAACAATCCTACAATCAAACCTATATAAAACGATCTTCCAATTTAAGCTATTAATAACAATCCTACACTAGCAAGAATAAAAAAATAAGCCTACAATCCTATCCCACTATTCTTATTCCTGCCTGAAGGACTTAGAGGTGACCTTGACAGCGAAGGATATTGACCATCCTGACGGAGCCGTCGTGGTCACGTAGTCAACCAAGGAATATAATCTTGTGGTATAATTCCCTGTATTTTTTTTCTCATATAATTTGGGACTATCATTTGTTAATCTCTCTCTCTCTCTCTCTCCAAGATATAAAAAAGACATAACCAATCAAAATGTCCCGTTCTGTGGTGTCCCATGATCATGAGGGTGTCCAGGTGTCCACTTGAACCCTGCAGCTGAGCACGGACCCACAAAAGCCCACCTACCGACCCATAAAATCCCCTATAATCCCCCACCGACGAAACCACAAAAACCAACCAACTGACCCACAAAAGCCCCTATAAGACACCAACTGACCCACAAAAGCCCCTATAAGACAAGGAGAGCCAGGGGGAGTAATATCACCCCCGTCCACAATGGCACAAAAGCCTCATCAGACGGCAAAAATTTTCTCTGCACGAGACCACAGTAAAAATTTTATGATATCGGTCCATTATGCGTCAACAAAGGGGAAGAATAAAAAAAAGGGATAAGGAAGTGTAGAATAAAAAAGGGGGGGGGGAAGGGAAAAGTACGATTAATACTTAAGTCAACAAAAGAGGAGGAATAAGAAAGGGGGAAAGAAGAAATGAAGGGTGAGGAGGAGAGAACGATGATTGGATCTGTTATCATCTGAAAACAAATATAGGAGAGAGAGAGAGAGAGAGAGAGAGAGAGAGAGAGAGAGAGAGAGAGAGAGAGAGAGAGAGAGAGAGAGAGAGAGAGAGAGAGAGCAATAATAAACAAACAAGAAGAAGAAGAAAACAAAGAAGAATAAAGAGAAGAAACAATAACAGTAAAAAGTTTTCACCCAGACCATTGAGAAGATGAATTACACTGGGCAAGAAAAAGCTATTGTCCTTTTGTTAACCAACCACTTAAAACTTGAAAACAAAAGACCAAAATTAAAAAAGGCTATTTATATATATATATATATATATATATATATATATATATATATATATATATATATATATATATATATAAATTCTTTACAAATTATATAAAAAAAATATAATATGACCTTGTAAATTATATAAGAGAATGAATTATATATAAAGTAATAATAACAAAATAAAAATATGTTAGGCCGTGTTCACCTTCCTACCCAGCAGCTTATTTCAAGTAATTTCTTTAGGGATTCATTTTCCAGCACATCGCCAGAACAATTTCCAGCAAGCAGTCCACCAGCCGGCCTCGCCCGCCAACCAACTAGCCTCCTTCCCCCGCCCTCGCCAGTCTCCCCTGCCAGCTAGTCAAACTCCCCCGCCCTGGCCAGCCAGCCAATCTCCCCCGCCCTGGCCAGCTAAACAATCTCCCCCGCCCTGGCCAGCCAGCCAATCTCCCCCGCCCTCACCAACCAACTAGCCTCCTTCCCCCGTCCTCACCAGTTAGCCAGCCTCCCCTGGCCAGTCAGCCAGCCTCCTTCCCTCGTCCTCACCAGCTAGCCAGCCTCCCCCGTCCTGCCCAGTCAACCAGCCTCCCCCGCCAGCCAACCAATCTCTCCCCAGCCACCTACCTCCTACTCGTACCGCCCTGCCAGCCCCTCCTCCCCCGCTGCTACAGACTAAAAACTCCTGTTTACTAAGAGTCCCTCAGGTGAGCCATAACAACGTCCAGGTGTATTCGACAAACACTCGCACACCTTTTTCAGCCATCGCTTGTTCTTGCCTTCTTATACATATACATATTTTTTCAAAATTTCTATCCTTGAAAAAAAAAATTCAAATAACAGCATAACTGGATAGTTAAACTCATTAATTCACTGTCAAATAATGAATAAAAAACACAATCATTAAAAGTCCATTTTCCCCTAAACTGATTCATAGTTAATTTACAAATGAATAATTATATAATAAGTGAAAGATTATTAACCATTACAGTAGGAATTTTCTTCAATGCATCAAGGATAGTTAGTGACAATTACCTGGGTGTCGTGCTTGAGTGCTTCACGGACTAGCGCTTCTTTTTCATCGTCCCGCTTCTTCCCGTCCTCAACAAACATTCTACCATTCTTCTTATTCCCTCAAATCCAACCCTTTTCATCACCTCAGCGAGTCATCCATTCATAAACTTCAATAAATCATCCAATTCTCTTCTTCCCTCCACTGCAGTGGTTCACCCATCCTTGATATCCATCCTCTTCATTAATTCATTTCAGTGAGCCATACATCATCCATTCCTTACATTCATCCATTTCAGTGAGTCATCCATCATCCATTCCTCTCCATCCCTCCTCCTCCAAGCCCCATTCACAGCACCCTTCTTTCAGCTCCATTCATAATACAAATCTTTCAGCCCCACTCACGGTACCAATCTCCCAGCCTCACTCCTAGCACCCATCTCCCAGCCTCACTCCTCGCACCCACCTCCCAGCCTCACTCCTAGCACCCATCTCCCAGCCTCACTCCTAGCACCCATCTCCCAGTCTCACTCCTAGCACCCATCTCCCAGCCTCACTCCTAGCACCCATCTCCCAGCCTCACTCCTAGCACCCATCTCCCAGCCTCACTCCTAGCACCCATCTCCCAGCCTCACTCCTAGCACCCATCTCCCAGCCTCACTCCTAGCACCCATCTCCCAGCCTCACTCCTAGCAACCCATCTCCCAGCCTCACTCCTAGCACCCATCTCCCAATCACCCAGTTCACAATTTCCCAATAAAGTGGATGATTTTAACCCTTGTCTTGGGCGCTTCAGTAAGCAGGAGAACGTCCACCACTAGCCACTGACCCGCTCTAACTCATTCCCTTGAGAGAGACGCTATGGTATGGTACACTGAACCTTATCCGATGGGTGTGTAAGGCGGTAAATGGTTAAGGGGACAGCGTTGAGGGATGTAACTAGCCACTCTGGAGCCTCTGATTGGCGGGGTCCTGGACGGTCAGTGTCAGGCAATGAGGGAAGTAGTTTTATACAAGGTTATGACGCGACACTCGGCATTATCCCGGGACAAACGACGCCTGAACGTTACTCACCAACATGATTGGATTTTCTTGCGGGTAATCTTGTCCCTTTTGGGGTCTGGATGATCAAAGATGCACAAGTTAATTTTCTCTTTCCTGTAGAGTTTCAGCGTTATGTAATCGTCATTTTGGCTACTTTGTATGTGCCGTGGTCGAAGTACGCTAGTCTACAGTATATATTCCTCTGAGGACTGGAAACTCAAACAATCAGAAGTTAATAATTCCGTCCTGGAGCTGTTATTATAAAACTAACTTACGGTAGAATTTCAGTACAATATCACCGCCATTGAGGCCATCATATTTGTGTCGTAGTTTAAGTGAGCCATTCACGAGACTTCTCACATCTTCACTGATGAGAAAATGTACGGAATGAACGTCTAGGAATCCGTATTTGTGTCTTAAGTGAAGCAATTGGACGAGGTTTACACATGTACAATGAAGATACAAATTTACCATACGAATCTTTGTATCGTAACTTGAGTCTATCAGAAGCGATCACAAATTTCCAGTTAAGAGACAGACTTAATAACTCGCTAATCTTCGAGAATCTATTTTTGTGTCATAGTTTAAGAGAGCCAGATAAGAACATTCCTACAGCTCGACTTAAGGGAGAATATATAGGACAGGAGCCTTATCCCGGTCATATAGTGCCTTACCCCCCCCTCCCATAATGTTACAGAGGAAGGGTTGAGGTAAGGTATAATTTTGTAGTCGCGGTGCAGTGACAGGAACCGCCACTATCAGTCTGGTCACCGAGAGAGAGGGGGGGGGGGAGGGTCTGTTCTTGGTCAAGCTGTTGTTTGGTGAAGAGTGTCACTGTTGTTCTGTGGTAATTCAACCTAACATACTTACCCTAGCCTATCCTGACCTAGTTTAACCTAACCTAACCTAAACTAACCCACCTTAAGAACTAAGTACCAAATACGATCCTAATTTTCCCCCAGGATGAACAACCTTCAATTACATACCCCAACAACAAAATGAAATTCCTGGGTTATACATTTTTTCCCCAGTACGAGCAAGATCTTCAATTACTGCCCCCCCTCCCTCCTCCCCACACCCACATAAACACACACACACAAAAAAAAAAACTTGCTGAGGCTCTGGTTAGGTTCTCACGTGCCCGGACTATCGCTTTTGTGGTCGACTTGCCTTTCCTAAAACACATAGTCTATATTTAATTCCATTGGTAAACATCCAGGCGAGTTCTCAGACGACCATTGATGACTTTTTTCTATAATTTTCCCAGGTTCGTCAAGGAGGGCGATCGTTTTATGATTTAGTGGGGCGGGGCGGGGCGGGGGGTGGGGTGGGGTGTGGGGGTGGGGTGGGGGTGGGGTTGGGGTGGGGGTGGGGTTTCGGGGTGGGGGTGGGGTTTCGGGGGTGGGGGTGGGGTTTCGGGGGTGGGGGTGGGGTTTCGGGGGTGGGGGTGGGGGGGGGGTGATAATGGGCCCTGTGATTTTTTTGGTAAATACCCCGAGGCCAGACAGGCGTTTACCGTGGGCGAGTGAAAGTGAGTGGGCGAGTGGAAGTGAGTGGGTGAGTGAAAGTGAGTGGGTGAGTGAAAGTGAGTGGGTAGTTAGTAGCTGAGAGGGGAAGACAGTGTCAGTCACTTTGTATGGCTCGGGGGATGAGTTGATCTTCACACCGATTAATATCATAGGTCAAGCCTATCTCATTCCCCCCACCCCCCCAACACACGAGAGAGAAAGAGGGAGAGGAAAAAAAGAAAGACCACAAAACAGAGAGAATTAAACACAGACAAACATATAAATGAGATAGAGCGAGAGAAAAATACAAAGGCAGAAAATAGGAGAGAGAGAGAGAGAGAGAGAGAGAGAGAGAGAGAGAGAGAGAGAGAGAGATCCTCCCTTTTGAGGTTGGTCTAGACTGGACTCTGAGACGTAGTAATTTTGAGGAAGTGGGTGTATAAATTAAGGTGGAAGGGAGAAGAAGGAAGAGGAGAGGAGGGGAAAGTGAGGGGTATACCCCACCATCTCTCTTTCTGCTGACCTAAGCTGACTCAACTTCCCTCACTCAGCCTGTCTTCCTACCCATTCCTCCACCCCCATCCCACCTGAGAGCACTATTGCCAAACCTTCTTTTCAATCTGGTGGCCTTCCCTGGCATACATAAAACCTATCCATTCATCTACAGTTCAACCATTTATTAATTTATCATTTATCGATATAATTATTTTTCTATAAACACTTAAGGTCTTTTTTTTTTTTGTCATCATCATCGGTTTCAAGTCACGAGAGTCAAGTCTTACATCTCCGTCTTAGGTTTCACTAACTAGAGAAGTCCCTGGCAGCACCACAGTGGCGAGTTATGAGTCCTGGTTTTTATTTGTTTAGGCGTATGGGTGGATGGGGGTGTTTTGGGTGGATGGGGGTGTTTTGGGTGGATGGGGGTGTTTTGGGTGGATGGGGGTGTTTTGGGTGGATGGGGGTGTTTTGGGTGGATGGGGGTGTGTGGGTGGATGGGGGTGGAGTATGGGCAGAGGGACGTGTGCGTGTGGGGGGGGGGGGGGGTGGGCGAGCGGGCGGGTGTGTAGACGAGCGGAGAGGCGTTTGGGCGAGCGGTGGGCGTGTAGAGGGAAGGTGAACACTGGGAACCGGTAAACTTGAGACGCCCACCGCTGCTATTCAAACAAAAATTCCCTATCCAAGTTGGACCCAGAGTATTTCCCCATGTTTTACTCTCTCTCTCTCTCCCTCTCTCTCCAATATCCTTTATCACATTTTCCCTTTTTCCCAATAAATTAATTATATTTTCCTTGTTTTTGTGTTTAATTCTTTGATTTTCCTTCATTCCAATAATCTCAATATAATCCACTTCTTTTTTCCCCCCAGGATGGTATAAGATAACTAAAACCTCACAAGTTACGAGTGATTCTGACTGAGGTGAAAATGTTAAGAGTACGCCCAGCCACTACCTCATACCCTCACACCTCACACCCACTCACCTCACACCCATTTTACACACCCCCACAGCTCCCGCCAACCACCTCACACACCCCTACGAACTAAAACAATAACACAACACCATGTTCATCCTGCGGGAAAAAAATACAACATCTGTCATGGGATATGTACACAATAGAGAAATGTCATGTTTTGTCTCTCTCTTTCTCTCTCTTACTGTATCTCACTTACCACACAGGGAGATACTGAGTAGTGATGGCGGTGCGGGATGGAGGAGAGGTGGTGGTGACGGTGGGGGATGGAGGAGAGGTGGTGGTGGCGGTGGGGGATGGAGGAGAGGTGGTGGTGACGGTGGGGGATGGAGGAGAGGTGGTGGTGGCGGTGGGGGATGGAGGAGAGGTGGTGGTGGGGGATGGAGGAGAGGTGGTGGTGGCGGTGCGGGATGGAGGAGAGGTGGTGGTGACGGTGGGGGATGGAGGAGAGGTGGTGGTGGGGGATGGAGGAGAGGTGGTGGTGACGGTGGGGGATGGAGGAGAGGTGGTGGTGACGGTGGGGGATGGAGGAGAGGTGGTGGTGACGGTGGGGGATGGAGGAGAGGTGGTGGTGGGGGATGGAGGAGAGGTGGTGGTGACGGTGGGGGATGGAGGAGGAGGAGGTAGTAGTGGCGGTGGGGGCTGGAGGAGGAGGAGGTAGTAGTGGCGGTGGGGGCTGAAGGAGGAGGTAGTGGTGGCGGTGGGGGCTGGAGGAGGAGGAGGTGGTAATGGTGACGGTGAGTGATGGAGGAGGAGGAGGTGGTAATGGTGACGGTGGGGGCTGAAGGAGGAGGTAGTGGTGGCGGTGGGGGCTGAAGGAGGAGGAGGTTGTGGTGGCGGTGAGTGATGGAGGAGGAGGAGGTGGTAGTGGTGACGGTGGGGGCTGGAGGAGGAAGAGTAGGAGGAGTAAGAGACATTGTTGGTGAATGAGAGGAAGGAAGGTAGTTATAAAAATAAAACAGACGAGGAGAAAAGAAGCAGAAAGGTGGAGGAGGAAGGTGAGCGGCGGAGGTGACTAGGAGAAGCAGAAGAAAGGAGGGAGAGAGAGGAAGGAGGAGCTGGTTCGAAGGAGAGGAGGAATATGAGGGGAAATGAGGAAGGATGTGGTGGAGGAAGGGAGGAGGAGGAGGAGGAGGAGGTGGTGTGTGTGTGTGTGTGTGATCCCAGGACACTGTCAACACCACTTTACTATTATTATTATTGTTGTTTTTCGGGGATTAGCCCACCGGGGCACAGGTCACTGACCCACATTAGGGCCTAGGAGCCTAACTTTTCTATCAATCTGTCTAACCATCTATTTGTGTATTAAGCTATCTCCAACGACTATCAATCAATCAATCTGTCAATCAATCAATCTGCCTGTCTGTATCTATCTATCTATCTACCCAACACCTGTCATTCTTCACGTATTAACACGTGGTCGTCCCGCCTCATTATAAAGACAATAAAACTTTGTCGTGTGAGAATATTGAAAAAGTTTTGAGCTTATTTCAACTTGATTCTCAACCACACATGGTCAGAGGAAAGAAAGATTTATCCAAGAAAGCAGAGTCTGTGATCTATGAAAGCAGAGTCTGTGGTTTATGAAAACAGTCTGTGATCTACGAAAGCAGAGTCTGTGATCTACGAAAGCAGAGTCTGTGGTTTATGAAAACAGTCTGTGATCTACGAAAGCAGAGTCGGTGATCTATGAAAGCAGAGTCTGGGTTGAAAACAGTCGTGATTAGAAGCGGTGTGACTTGAAAGCAGAGTCTGTGGTTTATGAAAACAGTCTGTGATCTACGAAAGCAGAGTCTGTGATCTATGAAAGCAGAGTCTGTGGTTTATGAAAACAGTCTGTGATCTATGAAAGCAGAGTCTGTGATCTATGAAAGCAGAGTCTGTGGTTTATGAAAACAGAGTCTGTGATCTATGAAAGCAGAGTCTGTGATCTATGAAAGCAGAGTCTGTGGTTTATGAAAACAGAATCTGTGATCTACGAAAGCAGAGTCTGTGATCTATGAAAGCAGAGTCTGTGGTTTATGAAAACAGAGTCTGTGATCTATGAAAGCAGAGTCTGTGATCTATGAAAGCAGAGTCTGTGGTTTATGAAAACAGAATCTGTGATCTACGAAAGCAGAGTCTGTGATCTATGAAAGCAGAGTCTGTGGTTTATGAAAACAGAGTCTGTGATCTACGAAAGCAGAGTCTGTGGTTTATGAAAGCAGAGTCTGTGGTCTGAAGGCTTTGTGGTCTATGAAATCAGAGTCTGATCTATGAAAGCAGAGTCTGTGGTTTATGAAAGCAGAGTCTGTGATCTACGAAAGCAGAGTTTGTGGTTTATGAAAGCAGAGTCTGTGGTCTGAAGGCTTTGTGGTCTATGAAATCAGAGTCTGTGATCTATGAAAGCAGAGTCTGTGATCTATGAAAGCAGAATCTGTGATCTACGAAAGCAGAGTCTGTGATCTATGAAAGCAGAGTCTGTGGTTTATGAAAACAGTCTGTGGTCTGAAGGCTTTGTGGTCTATGAAAGCAGAGTCTGTGGTTTATGAAAACAGAGTCTGTGATCTACGAAAGCAGAGTCTGTGGTTTATGAAAGCAGAGTCTGTGATCTACGAAAGCAGAGTCTGTGATCTATGAAAGCAGAGTCTGTGATCTACGAAAGCAGAGTCTGTGATCTACGAAAGCAGAGTCTGTGATCTACGAAAGCAGAGTCTGTGGTTTATGAAAACAGAGTCTGTGGTCTGAAGGCTTTGTGGTCTATGAAAGCAGAGTCCGTGGTTTATGAAAACAGAGTCTGATCTACGAAAGCAGAGTCTGTGGTTTATGAAAGCAGAGTCTGTGATCTACTGAGAAGTCGAGAGAGTCTGTGATCTATGAAAGCAGAGTCTGTGGTTTATGAAAGCAGAGTCTGTGGTTTATGAAAGCAGAGTCTGTGATCTATGAAAGCAGAGTCTGTGATCTATGAAAGCAGAGTCTGTGGTTTATGAAAGCAGAGTCTGTGATCTACGAAAGCAGAGTCTGTGGTTTATGAAAGCAGAGTCTGTGGTTTATGAAAGCAGAGTCTGTGATCTATGAAAGCAGAGTCTGTGGTTTATGAAAACAGAGTCTGTGATCTACGAAAGCAGAGTCTGTGGTTTATGAAAGCAGTGTCTGTGATCTGAAGGCTTTGTGGTCTATGAAATCAGAGTCTGTGATCTATGAAAGCAAAGTCTGTGGTTTATGAAAGCAGAGTCTGTGATCTATGAAAGCAGAGTCTGTGATCTATGAAAGCAGAGTCTGTGATCTATGAAAGCAGAGTCTGTGGTCTGAAGGCTTTGTGGTCTATGAAATCATGAGGTCCTGACTCTGATAGACAGACAAAGTACTAAGTGCACTCATGAAAGCAGAGTCCCTGTGATCTATGAAGCCAGAGTGTTGAGTCTGTGAGTTGTTATGGATCTATGAAAGCAAAGTCTGTGATCTATGAAAGCAGAGTCTGTGATCTATGAAAGCAGAGTCTGTGGTTTAAGAAAGAAGAGTCTGTGATCTATGAAAGTAAAGTCTGTGATTTGTGAAAGCAGAGTCTGATCTATGAAAGTAAAGTCTGTGATTTATGAAAGCAGACACCGTAATCCTATTAAGGTTCTGCATTCATTACTACTGCAGACAACGTGTTTAATCTGAATTATCCTAAGATTAATCCGGGATATTCGTAGAACTAATCTGAATTTTCGTAGGATTAATCTGAATTTTCGTAGGATTAATCTGGGATATTCGTAGGATTAATCTGAATATTCGTAAGATTAGTCTGGGATAAAAGTAAGATTATTCTGAATTTTCGTAGGGTTGAATCTGTTGTTTTATGAGTTAGAATTTTCCCGTGTTTCGTCAGTTATTTTTTCCCGTATTTGTCCTTTTTTCCGTTGTTATATCCGTTTATTTTCCCATTGTTTCGTCCGTTAAAATTTCCCGATGTTCGTCCGAAACAATTTTCCAATGGTTTTACCCGATAGAATTTCACCGTTGTCGATAAACTTTTCCGTTGTTTCGTGTGGTGGAATTTCCCTCCTGTTGTAGTAAAATTTCTCGCCTGTTGTACCTCATAATTGAAATAAAAAATTACCATAATTTACGAGGATTTTTTTTTCTTTATTTCTTTTCATTACAGGCGCCAAGTTTACCTTCAGCGTTAAGCTAAAAAATAGAAGAAGCAATATTTACAAACTCTCTCTCTCTCTCTCTCTTTCGTGTGGCCGTAACTGTACCTATTCTGATGCTGGTCGTGCTGGAGACGATGGCCACCTCACCAGCTGCCGCCACTGCCACCAGCTGCGACCACTACCACCACCAGCTGTAGCCATTAACTCCACCACCAACAACGGCTACCACCACAAATCAACTCCACAATTTTAACATCACCACCAGACCAACACCACCAGTAGTAGTAGTAGTAGTGGCGTGGCGTGGCGTGGAACGTCCTCCCTGATCTAAAGTGTTATTGGTGGGGACATACTCGCTGCGTGGGAGTGGGAATTTAACAATGTGTCGGTGAATATCGGATGTCACCCTAGGTATTGCTACCCAAGGTTTCTTCTCAGCCCTTACGGCATAAATTGTAAATATTCCGCGTGTCCACCGGCGAACACCAAGCGAGTGGTGACCTGTGCTGGGATAATGAGGAGGCTCGGAGCCAAGGTCAGTGTCGATAGGCCTACTTTGACAGGGGTGGTCTCGAGACTTTCGCCCCTATGGGGCCGAGAGTGCTGCCCATGCGGTCGCCTCCCCACCATAGTAACGGACACTTAATGTAGGGTCTCGACGAACCAAGTGAGTATATATAACTGATATTACACCAGTGAGACCATATAAATAGTGGTTATTTGTGCCAAGGATATATAAACAAGTGCTTGGTGTGACAAACTCTTGTCCATAGTGTATTATTCTGATGTATGGATGGTCGCCATTAGGGGGGGGGCTACACACCCACGCGCGCACGTACGCCCTTACTACCTGGACACAGCAGTCCAGCCTGTCACCTCTCAGCCCTTCCCTCATAAGAACCAGTATTATCTTGTGCCTGGGGCTAAATCATATGTTCGGAGGCGGACGTAACTGCCGCCCAAGGTGCAGATCATTATGCCGGGTGACAGACATTGTTGTGTGTTCTAACCAGAACCAAAAATGCACTAGCTGTGTTTGTGTGAGAAACAACCGACCATGTGTGTCCTGCATAAAGGGAAACAATTGCCGCAACCCTTATAACCTTCATGGCAGGGAGCTGTCACAGGAGGCCACATTGGATATCGCCGGGACCCAGCAGCCCGCTGATATCCTAAACGATAGCAGTGAGTCTGCTCAACCTGAAAATGTATTACCAATAAACGCTGCTCCAATAGTAGCTGATGTCCACAAGGTGAATGAGATAACAGCCACCACAGTGGAATGGCATGTCGATGGAAAATGCAGACATATGGGTGAAAAAAAACACTCAGAAATTGTCAGGTGGTCGCCAGCAAACCTGTTTGAACCACCTAAGTGTGCGGCCACCAAAGAAATGATTCAGGAGATGATTAGTCTCATAACTGAGTACACTCAAGACCGCCTCCTTGCCCCGTTAGCTCTTCATATACTAGCAGTAATGCCACATCTATTGTGTCAGAGGACACACACAAAGACTAAGCACAAAGAAAATGCGGCAGCAATGAAGAGAAGACTGACACTGTGGCAGAAGGGGGCCCTTGATGATCTCCTATGTGAAGCAAGAACACTGCAGGAGAGACTAAAATCTGCAGGAGACGGAAAGCAAAACACTGATGATGCTGCAAGGAAGTTTGGAAACAAAATGCGTGTGGGAAAAGTGTCTTTGGCGGTAAGATCTCTCACAGAGGAATCCACCGGTGGGGTCCTGCCCATAAACAGTGAGACATTAAAACAACTGAAAGAAAAACATCCCTCTGCAAGTGATGACGAAGGCATCAGATTTCAGGGTGCCTATATCCCACCAAATGCTGTCCTGTTCGAGAAAATAACAGGAGGGATGGTGTGGAAAAAGGCACTGAAGACTCAGGGAGGTGCCGGCCCTTCAGGTCTGGATGCAAACGGATGGAGAGTCATCCTCAGCACTAACAAGTTTGGCCCCGCAGCAAGTGATCTCTGCACGGCCATTGCCGTCCTTGCAAGAAAGCTGGCATCCTCATGCTGCCATCACCTTCATGCTCTGACGGCCTGCCGCCTCATTCCCCTGGATAAGAATCCAGGATGTAGGCCAATAAGAGTGGGGGAAGTGCTGAGGCGAATCATCGGAAAATGCATAATGGAGGTGGTAAAGGACGATGTCAGGGCAGCAGCAGGGAACCTGTAAGTTTGTGCTGGCCAACAAGCTGGAAGGGAAGCTGCCATTCACGCCATGAGAACGATATTTGAGCAACGTGATTGTGAGGCCGTTCTCCTGGTCGACGCTTCAAACGCATTCAACATACTTAACCGCAAGGCCGCACTGCACAACATCAAGATCAAGTGTCCAAGCTTTGCAATGTACGTTGAAAACTCCTATAGGAATCCATCAGACCTTTATATAGTAAACAACAAGGCCCTAAGAGGTGATACCATCTTACAGTCAACCGAGGGAACAACACAGGGGGACCCTGTTGCAATGGCAATGTATGCAATAGGCCTATCAGTGCTCCAACAAGAAATAAAATTTGAAACAACTGGGGTCAAACAAGTGGCGTATGCTGACGACCTTACAGGAGCAGGAAAAGTGGAGGGCATCAAAAAGTGGTGGGACTTGGTAACATCGCGAGGTCCACAAATAGGGTACCACCCAAACGCCAGCAAGTCCTTCCTCATCGTGAAGCCAGAACATTATGAACGGGCAAAGGAGGTTTTTGGCGGAAGTGAGGTCAAAATAACTAAGGACGGCCAAAGACATCTAGGCGCAGTAATTGGCACTACGGACTTCAAGACCGAGTACGTAGCGGGAAAGGTGAATGAGTGGGTTAGTGAAATCCAAGCTCTGTCTGAGATTGCTAACACAGAGCCACATGCGGCTTTCGCTGCATTCACCCATGGAGTCAAGCATCGTTGGAACTACCTGATGCGTACTATCCCTGATATCGGACCCCTCCTCCACCCTCTGGAAGAAGCTATCAGTGTCAAGTTCATTCCCAAATTAGTGAAACACACTCACTTAACCCCAGCAGAAAGAGCACTTCTTGCACTTCCATCAAGACTGGGAGGGATGGGACTAACCAATCCAGAGGAGATTGCAGCCACCGAACATCAAAATTCACTTAAGCTCACGGCAGCCCTCACGGACCACATAATAGCCCAGAACGCAACAGGGGAGGTCGAGACCAGTGAAGTAAACGAGAATCGTAGGGCCATTACGACAGATCGACAGCACTGCCAAAATGATAAGTTGCAGCAACTGTTGCTGCAGGTTCCAGAAAATTTGAAGAAAAAAAGTAGCTATAGCGCAGGAGGTGGGCGCCTCGAACTGGTTAACTATGTTACCGATAAGGGCAAATGGTTTCAGTCTTAACAAACAAGAATTTACAGATGCCATTGCTCTAAGGTACGGTCGGCCAGTAGAAGGTTTGCCCTCCCAATGGGTGTGTGGCTCTTCCTATGACGGCGATCACGCCATGGTGTGCAAGAAAGGGGGCTTCATATGCATGAGGCATGACGAAGTAAGGGACCTTACAGCAAATATGTTGAAGGAAATCTGCCGGGATGTCATGGCAGAACCGACCCTCCTTCCATTGGATGGTGAGATCTTCCAACATAGGACTTCAAACACATCTAACGAAGCCCGTGTTGACGTCAGTGCTCGAGGATTCTGGACGCGAGGAGAAGCGAGCTTTCTTCGACATCAGGATTTTTGATCCCATGGCCGCATGTCACCGTAACCTAGCTCTCGATGCTGCACATAGGAGGAACGAGAACGACAAGATAAGGGCATATGGGGAGAGAATCCAAAACGTTGATGAAGGCAGCTTCACTCCTCTAGTGTTCACACCTTTGGTGGGATGGGACCAAGTGCAAGATGTTTCTACGCCAGACTCGCGGAGGTGATCTCCGAACAGAAGCAGCAGCCCAGAAGTTATGTTACAGCCTGGATGAGATGTCGACTGTCTTTCTCTCTCCTTCGGTCGGCTTTGCTCTGCCTCAGGGGAACGAGAGCTTCTGCCCCTACTCCGACAACTGCTGCAGATATTGACTATGAGGCTACAGTCACTGAATGCCGCATAGATCTGCGGCTCAACTAATTTAACGCAGATAGGATAGCTTCTTATGTATTAGGATATTTAATATTAAGGTAAATAAATGGTGGCGAAGGTGTGGCTATTGGGGGAGGCTGGAGGCCACGTAAAACAAAAAGAAGAAAAAAAAAGTAGTAGTAGTAGTAGTAGTAGTAGTAGTAGTAGCAGTAGTAGTAGTAGTAGTAGCAGTAGTAATAGCAGTAGTAGCAGTAGTTGCTGTTGTAATAGTCTGTAATTATCATTAAATTCATCGTTATCATTGACATTATTAACATTACTATTATCATCTCCCTTCCGCATTCTTCCTCAAGTACTAAAAAACGTACTCCTTCCTTCCTTCCTTCCTTCCTTCCTTTTTGCTGAGGAATGTACATGATCCGCCCTCACCTCCCAGTGCCCAAGGGAGGTACGTCAGTCCCTCTTCTCTCTCCCTTCTCACTCCTCATCCCAAGGGGGAATTACTAAGCAGTTCCCTCACTTCCCCTTTATTCCCTCAGCGCGGGTCACTCACTTCCCCATTGTATCACCAACTTCCTTCTCCCCTTCCCTTTCCCCTACTGACTTCCTGTCTCACCTGACCCACTTCTTTTCCTTTCCCTTCCATACTGCCCCTCCATTACCCCTATTGATCCCTTGTTCCTCCCTCTCTTGCGCCTACTAACCCCCTGCCCCCTTCCCGCCCCTTGGTGGGTGTGGGGTGGTGTGAGGGGACAGGAAGCAGGGGCAGCCAGACATCCGCCGCCTCATGATCAAACTTCCGATTAATTAAGTAAAAGGTGAACCCCGCTAGAGAGATCACCCTGCCCCCCCCCCCCCCCACCTTTACCCTCACTCCTCCTTCCTTTACCACTTCCTTTATTCTTCTTACCTCACCCCTCACTCCTTCATTCTACTCTTCCTCCAAATTCAGTCTCTTTTCGGCTTCCTCTCCATTTCCTCCTCTTCCTCTTGCTCTCCCTCTTTTACTCCCCTTTCTCTGTCCTCACTTCATTCCCTCTCATTCTCCCTTACTTCTCCCTTTCTGCTCTCTCTCTTCCTCTCTTCCTGACCTAAATAATAATGCCTTAGCTTTCATCACTGCAGCATCTAGAATGGTGAATGAGAGGAAGGGGAGGAGGAAGGGAGGGAGGGGAGAGAAAGAGGGAGGGGGGAGGAAGAAAGGGAGGGGAGGAGGAAGAGAGGGGAGGAGGAAGAGAGGGGAGGAGGAAGAGAGGGGAGGAGGAAGAGAGGGGAGGAGGAAGAGAGGGGGGGAGGAGGAAGAGAGGGGAGGAGGAACAGAGGGAGAGGAGGAAGAAGAGAGAGGGGAGGAGGAACAGAGGGAGAGGAGGAAGAAGAGAGAGGGGAGGAGGAAGAAGAGAAAGGGGAGGAGGAAGAAGAGAGAGGGGAGGCGGAAGAGAGGGAAAGGAGGAAGACGAAGAGAGGGATGGTAAGACGAAGAGAGGGGGGAAGACGAAGAGAGAGAGGGCAAGACGAAGAGAGGGGGGAAGACGAAGAGAGAGAGGGCAAGACGAAGAGAGGGGGAAGACGAAGAGGAAGGGGAGGAGGAAGGGAGGGGAGAAGAGAGGAGGGGATGGGTGAAAAGACGGTTAGAGGGGATAGAGATGGAGGGTGAAGGAAGAGGGCGTGGAGGAGAGGAGGATGGAAGAGGAGGGAAGGATAGAAGGGTGAAGGAGAGGAGGAAGGATAGGAGGGTGGATGAAAGGAAGGTGGATGAAAGGAAGATGGAAGAGGAGGGTAGGATAGGAGGGGAGGAAAGGAGGGTGGAAGAGAAGGGGGAGGGGAGGAAGATAAAAGAAGGAGAACTCGCCCGTGTGCTTAAGAGACAAGATGACAACAATCCCGGGGGATATTTCCTTCGACACCTTATTCCTGGGAGATAATACCCTGGGAGATGGCCTAATATCCTGAGAGATAAACTTGTAAGAGATAGGATCCTAAAGGTATTACCCAAAGAGATAATACCCAGAGAGATGATACTTGAGAAATAATTTACTGAGAAATAATTTACTGAGAAATAATACCTCAAGAGATAATAATTTCCCGAAATATTTCTTGAAAGATTATATTCCATGAGAGATAATAAGCCCTGAGACAAAATATTTACTGGGAGATAATATTCCCAAAAAGATAAATTTCCTGAGATAATTTCCTGATAATTTCCCCGAGAGATACTGCCCGACAGCAGCATTACCTGGGCCGACATCAGCCCTGTGCAGTATCATCGTGTAAACTGTTGCTGTGTTGTGATAAATAATACAAATATGAATTAAATTGTTGGGTAGAATTTTCATCTTAATGTTCTTATACAAATTTGTCAAAGTTCATTCATATTTTGTTTTACCGTTGGTGTGGAGGATTTAGTAAGGTCTGTGTTGTGTTGCTGTGGTGCTGTGGTGTTGTGTTGCTGTGGTGTTGTGTTGCTGTGGCGTTGTGTTGCTGTGGCGTTGTGTTGCTGTGGTGTTCTGTTGCATTGTTGTGGTGTTGTGCAGCTGTGGTGTTGTTCTGTTGCATTGTTTTGGTGTTGATGTGGTGTTGTGTTGATGTGGTGATGGTGTTGCATTGTTAACAATATCATGAGTGGTTCCCGCCAAGTTCGAGCCAGTGGGGTGAATGCCTTAGGCCTGCCTTGGACCAATGGGAAAGCCACGAGACGTGACGTCATGAAAGATATAGCGTCCCTTTGTGGCTGACGCAGTTTGAAAAGTGGAGTCTGTTTTTGGAGTGGGTGAAGTGTAAGCGTCGTGGGTGTCACCTCCTCACATGGCGGGCTATAATGTGAGTACCTATTAGGTTGATCCATTTCACGAAATGTATTGTGAGTCATATGACCCTTGGTTAACTAGCTAGGAAGATAGGTTATTGTTTTGAAAGTGTAACCGTTCATTTTGAGTAACGTCGTTAATAAATGAAGAACCGTTACGATTAGTTCTCAATTCCCCTGTGTTGACTAAAACATTGTTATGCACGTCTTTGATATTATGCAGTAATACAGTGAGTCCTAAATAATAAGTATTTCATATTCCCCCCTCTTGTTAAGTGCTGTATCTTAATCCCCAGTTATCCACCCCAGTTATCCACCTCCTCAGTATCCCCTTGGTGTGAGAGCCAACAGTTGGTCTGACCACAACCTTCTCCTCTTCACTCACACCCTCCCCTCAAACATAAACAAATACCTCCCTCACTCCCTCCACCTCTCAAGTATAACGAGACAGAAGAATAGAGAATGAGATAATAATGAAAGATTAAGAGTAAGTAAAAGAAGTAAATAAAAGAATAAAATAATAAGTAAAATAAAAAATAAAAGTAAATATAAAAATAGAAGTGAGAATAAGAAATTGTAAATAAGTAAATGAAATATAAAAAGCCAAACAAAGCTTACTTTTGTTACAGCCTTGTTTTGTTGTGTTGATGTGGTGTTGTGTTGCTGTGATGTGCTGATGTGTTGTGTTGATGTGATGTTATGTTGTGTTGATGTGGTGTTGTGTTTTGTTGCTGTGGTGTTGTTCTGTTGTGTGGTTTTTGTTTTGCGCTATGTTGTGGTGTTCTTTCTTGTTGTGATGTGTGGTTGCTGTGTTGTGATGTGTTGTTGCTGTGTTATGATGTGTTGTTGTGATGCGTTGTCGTCATAAATTGTTGTAATGTGTTATGATGTGTTGATGTGTTGTCGTTATAAATTGTTGTAATGTGTTATGATGTGTTAAGATTTTTTTTACGGGAATTAGCCCACCCGGGCATAGGTCAAACGACCCACAACGGGGTCTAGGTGGCGAAAAAATAAGAATAGAAAGAAGTTAAAAATAGAAAAAGGTTATATTAATCTACACCACGAAGATGCAGCAAAACCAGCTTTTTAAAGCGAGAGATTGTATGAGTATAGAAACACAGAAGAAGGCAGAGCATTCCACAGTTTGGCTGTGTGAGGAAAGAAGGATGTACTATAACGGGTTATTCTAGTGTGACCGATATCCACAGAGAAACGGTGGGCACCGCGGGCAAGACGAGTGTTACGAGCCCATCTAATTTAGAAAGTGTAGTTGGTAAATACTGAGTTTTATTACTATTGAATCTAACCAAGTTTTTATCTCCCCATCGGAGATGCTGCACAGATCAGCATTGATTGATGTAATGATATCAGCTCTAGAAACATATCTAGTTTGAGAGTTAGGGGGAAGGGGAAGGGGAAGAAGAGTGAAGAGTAGAATCATCAGCGTAAGAATGGATGGAATTAGTCGTAGTGTGAAGTAAATCATTGATAAAAAGAAGGAAGAGAGTAGGTGAAAGAACAGAGCCCTGTGGGACACCACTATTGGGAGAGAAAGAGCGAGAGATCGATCCCTCGACAACATCTGCCATGGATCGGTTCTCAAGGAAGTTAGAGATTAGAAAACAAAGTGGGGGAGAGAAACCATAAGAGGGAAGTCTAGAAAGAAAAGACTTGTGCCATACCCTGTCAAATGCTTTGGAGAAGACGAGGGCCACGACGAAAGTTATGATGTGTTGTTGTGATGTGTTATTATGTTATTATGTGTTGTTGTGACGTGTTGTTGTGACGTGTTGTTGTGACGTGTTGTGGTATTGTTGTGATGATATGTTGTGATGTTCTATGATGTATCGTTGTGATGTGCTATGATACATTGTTATGATGTGCTATGACGTATTGTTGTGATGAGTAGTTGTGATTTGTTGTTGTGATGTGTTATTTGATGTGTTGTTTTAATGTGTTGTGTTGTTGTAATGTGTTGTGATGTGGTATTGAGATGGGTTGTTGTGGTATGTTGTTGTCATGTTATTGTAAGAAGAAGAAAAAGAAGAAGAAAAGGAAGAATCTTATGTTTATAGATTCGTGAATTTCTGGATTAAATAAATGGTAATCCACGTCCACGACCTCCACCAATCACCAGCTCAGCTACCCTCATTACACGTGGGATTATATTGAATTAATTTCATAACTACTACTTTCTATTAGATGGCAATGAGGGTAATTATCAAGATCTGGACCAGTTTGTAATAAGGTCAACCTGATATTTAGCAACAACTACTGGCAAAGGTAAGGTTATGGCAAAAATTAAGTCACGGTTAAATGATTATGATGTCAAGATTCATCTATAGAAAAAATCATATTATGACAACTCTTTAAATCATGACAAAACTTAAGTCGTGGCAAAAACTAATTCAGGGAGCCCAATTATCCAATCACCAGGACAACCAACTCTATACAAACAGTAGAAGGGACAGACACACACAAATAATGCAATATATTCCCTCCACTGTGAAGAGAATAAACACAGCCACACGCCGCAGTACCCTAACAGTAGCACCTAATTCCACCTAACTTGTCTTAATTACTTTTAATGAAACACTACACCTGTGAATTAAGAGTGACTGGCTGACTAATGAACCAATTACATTCTTTTTGGTGTCAACTTTCAGATTCTTGAGTCAGCGATAACACCGACAGCAGGAGGCTAGGACCTTTATCTTGTGTCTACAGTGAGTACCGTAGTCATGACGACCCAATTGTAACGTCAGGTAACCATTAATCAACTGGGTGGATTGAGTCTACCCGGGGATCGAACCAGTGATTCTTAGGACAGGAGATGAGTATTAATTAATCATGGACAAATGCCAAATTATGCCATGCAATGTTTTGATACACACTATAAATTCTAAAGAGCTTGAAAAACCCAAAGAAAATTAGGTTAGGTTAGGACCACTGACCACCACAGTCACTCACAGACACATGAACACTGATCACCACAGTCACTTACAGACACATGAACACTGATCACCACAGTCACTCACAGACACATGAACACTTATCACCACAGTCACTTACAGACACATGAACACTGACCACCACAGTCACTTACAGACACATGAACACTGATCACCACAGTCACTTACAGACACATGAACACTTATCACCACAGTCACTTACAGACACATGAACACTGATCACCACAGTCACTTACAGACACATGAACACTGATCACCACAGTCACTTACAGACACATGAACACTGATCACCACAGTCACTTACAGACACATGAACACTGATCACCAGTCACTTACAGACACATGAACACTGATCACCACAGTCACTTACAGACACATGAACACTGATCACCACAGTCACTTACAGACACATGAACACTGATCACCAGTCACTTACAGACACATGAACACTGATCACCACAGTCACTCACAGACACATGAACACTGATCACCACAGTCACTTACAGACACATGAACACTGATCACCACAGTCACAAAATGGCATTAATAATAAACTTGATATACGTCCTAGATTAATACATATCAAAGCTTCCGTTAAGTATTAAATAATGATGATCCACAGGTATAGCAAAACCCCGTCGTAAGAATGGTAACATTAATACAGAAACACGAGCGAAAATCTCCACAGAACAAAAGACACACTCCAGTATTGTAAACAAATGAATAAAAAACAAGAACAATAATATAAACAAAAGCAACTTCACCCAACAACAAACTCACTCGTTCATTGTAACAACAAAACTATTATTATAACAACAATTGCACAACAAAAGCGGCAGTGAACAAAATAAGCATAGCCAGCAAGGAGGAAGGGAGGGAAGTCATGACACAGGTCCGGGGAAGTAGTGAGTCCCCTGAGGCACTGAAGAACACAATCAGAATACCAAATCTGTTGAACAATGGCACTTGCACTGAGGCCCAATCGCTTTGCTAGTCCCGAGACCCAGCGAGGATAAGAGGGTGTAGGTTGTCTGTTCCAATATACAGACACCCTGAATACATTGTTGATACCGACGTTCCTGTGTATATATTTACTCACAGTCGGGGTGTATTGCTAAGAGAGTCTCCGACGAAGGGCTTGTATGAGCTACTAAGTGTGTCGACGAGCGGTTTTACGTGTTTGGTAGGAACCGATGAATGTACAGAGAGCATCGGAGACGACGAATGAGTACAAAAAGACAACCACATTTAAAGGCAATCTTGGGAACTGTAGGATGATGATATATGAAGAACAGAGGTGGAGAGTAAATGTCTTTTGTGTGGTGATGCCTGAGTGGCCATGGCCCTGGAGGAGTAAGCAACACTACCCGGTGTTAAGACCCGTGCGTATAACTGGCGTGTCAGGGTAGCTAACAGGGAAAAGCCTGGTCTATATGCGGGCTCAACCGAAAGGGTATTTAAGGGGACAGCTCTCTTTAAACACACACACACACACACACACACCGTACTACTACCTTAACTCGCTCAATCTAGACAAGAGTTGGTTCTTTAATAGAAAAACCGTGTCTGGGAGCAGGTAATATCGTAACTATTGCAAACAATAATGATTAAAAAATAAGGAACGAAAACTTAAGAATTATTTGACATTTAAAAGAAAAAATAACATTTGGAAGTCGATTATTTCATGAGCTCCAAGCATTTACAATCTGGGCATTCTTTTCTGTGGTCTTCAATATACAGTAAGGTCCGCAAGACACACGTGTACAGTATCCCCGTCTCAAGGGATAGAAAACGTTGTTTTCCTGTGTTTGTTTTTCTTATTCTGTTTCTCTTAAAACAAATAATAATAATCTTGAATCCTCCTTTTCTGGACCAAAAACTTGAAATCTGTCGGCCGCTAACCATCCTTAAGTACACCACAACACCAGTATTTCGTTTTTCAATTTGGTCATTTTAAGGATGTTATGGAGTCAAAGGCCAAACACCTCAGGACACACCTAACCTGTTATTCGATCAAACTTAAACCAATTAAAATGAAACTAAGCACAAAGATACATTCATGAGCCTCTTGAACATTACACCAAGAGTGCCCAATAGTGTCGGAGTGAATGAAGGTAGTAGACTCGTTGTATTTGAATTAGAATGTTTGATCTTGGTGATTTCAGTCGTTTCAATATATGTTACAGGAACAGTAGAAAGTACATGAGAACGAAAATTAATATTATAGAGGAACTTACGATAATTTATCCTATCTTTTCGCCATAACGTGACCAGGAAGAAGAGAAAACAAAAAAGACCCGAACGCAAAACATATTCTCAAAACGATTCAACTTAAAAATGTGAATAAAATAATTTATGCTTAACGCCATAGAGTAAACATTATAGGAGAAACTAACACAATAATTGAGCGAAACGATGAAACGATATACATCAATTCGTCACAGTATAACGTAGTGATTCACTAAAGTATATAAAAAATAATCCTGCCAACGTATTGACCTAGAGAGACAACTTACTATAGTCAACCAACAACTTGTTCAATCGTGTTAAAGAGTGACGTCACAGGTGGAGGCAAGGGACTGAGGGCACCCGAGGGTTTGTTGCTATTCTGTTGTGGTGGGCCCCGTGATGACCCCCACCCCGAGCCACCCTTGACGACCAGGGTCCCCACCAGTGTTGAGGTCAGTGCCATATCCCACGTCCACACCTGACACATTGACATACGCATCTGATATACCTCCACCCCTGATACACCTCCACCCCTGATACACCTCCACCCCTGAAACACCTCCACCCCTGATACACCTCCACCCCTGATACACCTCCACCCCTGATACACCCTCTTACATACTAGTATAAACATACATAATAAAATAGAAATTGCAGTTTTTTTAATAATTAATTCATTTTATATTAAGTACCTAATCTAACCTAACTTTATCTGACCGAAGTTAACCTTTTCAAACTAACCTAAACTCACATGATCCAAACTAACCTACGTTCGATAAGATTAAGGTTAGATTAGACAAGGATAAGTTAAGTTAGGTTAGGTTAGGTTAGGTTAGCATTAAGGTGTTTAATCACCAATTGCCTAAATCCTCCTGGTATAGTTAACCCGAGCCTAAAAAAAAATTACTAATGCCTATAACACACACGAGAGGTCAGCAGTCTATCATTAAAAGTTATAGCCTCGTGATGTTACACTACAACTATATAATTGTTATAATTTAATTTAAACTGAATCAAAGCTATTAACAACTTGGCCCACTGCGGGATATTCGAGGATTTAACGAGCAGATTAAACGAGTGGATTTAATGCGGTGATTAAACGAGTGGGATTCATGTGGTTATAACGAGTGGAATAAACGAGTGTGTTGAACGCGTAGGTTAAACATATGGGTTAAACGAGTTTATCAAACTAATGTATTAAAAGAGCGGATTTAGCGAGTGGATCAATAAGTGGGTTAATTTATGATTTAATGAGCCATCACAACACCCATGAGCCATCACCACAACAACTATGAGCCATCACCACAACACCCATGAGCAACCACCACAACCGCCATGAGCAACAACCACAACACCCATGAGCAACCACCACAGCCATGAACAACAACCACAACAACCATGGGCCACCAAAACTGCCATGAACAACAACCACAACAGCCATGAGCCACCACAACACCCATGAGCCATCACCACAACAACCAAGAGCCATTACCACAACAACCAAGAGCCATTACCACAACACCCATGAGCAACCACCACACAGCCACGAGCCACCACCACAGCCATGAATAACAACCACAACAGCCATGATCCACCACAACACCCATGAACCATCACCACAACACCCATGAGCAACCACCACAACACCCATGAGCAACAACTACAACAGACATGAACCAACCACAACAGACATGAACCACTACAACAGACATGAGCCACTACAACAGACATGAGCCACCATTACAGCTCGAACACAAAGATCACAAGATACAGGTCGGCTGATTGCAAAATATTCTCTTTAAAACTGGTACCTGGGAGACGCTTCGGAATTTCTTGAAAATATTTAAACTTGGAAGGAGTGGTGAAGCGTCATGCAGCACACAGCCATAAACATGACCGAGTGCTGTGCTGCTCTGAGGGACGATCGAGTGCTGTGCTGCTCTGAGGGACGATCGAGTGCTGTGCTGCTCTGAGGGACGATCGAGTGCTGTGCTGCTCTGAGGGACGATCGAGTGCTGTTATGCTCTGAGACACACCCAGTGCTGTACGATTACCAGATGAACGGCCAAGTGCTGTGCTGCTAAAGGACGACCTAATGCAGTGCCGCTACCAAATGAACCAACAGCTTCAAGCTTCCCTATTGCTGTGTCGCTGTCAGATGGACTAGCCTTACGATTCCTGTGCATGACGCGTTACTCACATAATTAAACTACAGTATAGTTATCTTATTAGTTCAGAAGCAACATAACAGATAAAGGCTAAACTGCAGTTATGGTACTCAAACACTATCCATTAATAACATTAATTCAGAAACTATAACATAGGTTCCACACAGGTACAGGTGTTCATGTACTGTATACACTAATGGAGAAATACTCTGAAACTGTGAATTTTCTTACATTATTTAATTTAAAACAATATTAACAGTAAAGTTATTACTGAGACAATTAATATATATATATATATGTGTATATATATATATATATATATATATACACTCGAAGAGTTTATTTATGTGGATGTGCGATAGATGAATGACTCAATATATTCGGGTATATATTTAAGAGTTGTTTGTGGTAATAACTCTGGTTAAAGTCATCTTCCTTGAATATGTTTCCACGCTGAACCCACAAGATTTTTAGACAACAGAGTTCCCGACACAAAGGCGTTAACTCCAGCGTTGGTATTATTCCATACATAAAAATGTTCAATACAAGGGCGTAGATACATAAATCATTCAATACATTACAGAAAACGACAAACTTTCTTGAGAGATTACAGAAATAAATGAAATTAAACATCATCCGAGCAGATAAATACCCTACCAGCGAACAGTTATTATGGCAGAGTAAATATCGAACTAATTGCGTTGTTACTTTAAATTAATGTTGTCATCACTGAACATTGTCTCATGCCATCGTTCTCTTTAACGCCCAAATAACACTGTTATCACTACGCGATCTTCACCAAAACAATTATCATGTGGACCTTGGCACTTGTTGATAACACCTAACAAGTTTGGTGCAAATCCAAAAAACATTTCTCGAGTTATTTTGGGGACAGACAAACAGGCAGACGGCACCAACAACAAGGATCTGCTGTGCAATTTCAGCAATGCAAAGACATATGAGAGAGAGAGAGAGAGAGAGAGAGAGAGAGAGAGAGAGAGAGAGAGGGAGAGAGAGAGAGAGAAGCCATCTATATTTCGTCCAGAATTTGCTGCCTGCTGGGAGGGACGACGGACTACCTCGCCCTCAACACAAACATTTGTACCAACAAACTTCTGCAGGTGGAAACATTTGTGCTCTAGTGTAGGTGTAACGGAGACAACTGTGGTTTAAATATTTTTAGCTCTGACAACCGACTGTGGTTAAAATACTTTTTACGGAGACATTTGAGACTGAACTTCTACAGTATACCGGAGATATTTTTATAGTTGTCATACACATACAGTGTTAACATTTATCATTAAACATTTATAGTAAACACAAATATCATTAAACTCCTGGAGTCAAAAAAATTTAGAGTCGATATATTTATGGCCTGAGGTTTCCGACACTCAAATTATGGCATCAAATTCCTGACAAAAACATCCGGCGTGTACAGTCTACTTATGTGTGCATGTGTGTAATACTCACAAGGAACAAAAATACATATAGGTATATATGTTTAGCTTCATAAAAATAATAAATAATAAAAAAAAAGTTAAATGTGTTCACAGAATTAAATAGCAAAAAAATACATTTCAATAAGACCATCACACAACCTGAACATCAACCAACCAAACAACACACACAGGTAGTATTTCTTAACCACTAACTACTACTACTACTACTACTACCACGACTACAGCTTTTTCTCTACGGCATTGAAAGTAGATTAGTGACACAGGAGTACAATAGCCTGGTGGGATAACTGGCCGGGAAACCTTTGGTATGTTGGCCGCTTCCTCAACTATATGCAAACAGACGGGTTGTTTTCTCAAGAGGCGCCCCAGAACTTTTTATTTTTAAGACCTATATTACAAACTTGATCTTTTAAAGGGTAGAGTCTGACGAAAAAAGAATAAAGTGTATAATAGTGAGAAAAAATTACGGGTTATGGATCACGTGAAGATTAGGCACTCTAGATAATTTCACCTCATGATTGAATATTTCTAATGCTACTTGGGCGGGAGGGGTGGAGGGGGGTTAGGTTAGATGCGTGGACACTTGCAGCAGACACCAGAAAGAAGTTGGAGGCCTTTGGAATGTGGTGTTATAGGCGAATGCTAAGAATAAGCTACACTGACATTATGAAAAACTGATATTAGCAAAAACAAAACAAAAAAACGAAAAATACTCGACATGGGCAGAAGAAAATGATATACTTTGGTCATATAATTAGGCATGAGTGGATAATAACATAAATATTAATGGCCTAAGTTGAGGGTAGGAGGGCCAGGGGAAGGCAGAGACTTAGGATGGATGAATGAAATTAAAAATTGGATTCTCAGAGAGCTACGAAACCTTGACAGATTGGTAAAAAAAAAAAACCCAGAATGTTTAGAGATGGAGGACTGTGGTCGCCAACCCTCAGATATGAGGACGGTACTCTGATTGAGGTTAGGCTCGGTTAGGTTAGGCTCGGCTCGGTTAGGTTAGGTTAGGTTAGGTTAGGTAAAGTTAGGCTCGGTTAGGTAAGGTAAAGTTAGGCTCGGTTAGGTAAGGTAAAGTTAGGCTCGGTTAGGTAAGGTAAAGTTAGGCTCGTTTAGGTTAGGTTAGAGTAGATTAGGTTAGGTTAGCTTAGCCATCTATAGTATCTCACCCTCCTCCAGCTATCAGTAAAATAGACGTAAAAATGAAAATGAGAAGTTAAAAATTTCGTGTCATGAAAACGCCATTATTTCTCCCACTTGAAATTCAATAGGTTTTTGCCCCCCCCTCCTCTCCAACTGGATCCTCCGATAATGAAAACCAAATTAATCAAAATTTTCCACCGAAATCCAAAAGAATTTGGACCAAATTCTTTCATCGATGAAATTTGAGCATCTGTAAGCGGGCGGAAAAATGGGTCAGAACAGTCATGTGAAAATTTTAAAAATCTCGTAAGTTCTTTTCAACAATTTATAATAATATCCTGCGAAAGAATCTGGAAAACAAATCTTCAGAAAATATAGGAAGATAGAATTATAAAAGCCAGAGAAATAAATAAAAATAAATAAAAGACGAATAAAGATGAGGAATTGATCCCAGTAAATTATAATCATTTATATTTTTGTTAAAAGGACCAACCAGTCAGTTTTTCAACGATACAGTCACACATTCAATACAACAGTCACCCAAACAGTTAGTTAACAACTTGGCCAACCTGCAGTTAATTCATCAGTGGCTCAACCAAACAGTTATCACAACCAGCCAGTCAGTTCATCAATGATACAGTCAATTAGTTAACGTAATAGCCATCAAGACCGTCAATCAAGACCGTCAGTCAGTTTATTGACGTTACGGTCGCCCGACTCAACAGCCACCCAGACAGTCAATCGACAAAACAGCCAGGCTTTTAGGTCACCACCGGCTCAACTAACCAGTTTACAAATGAAAGTCACAAATTCAATTAAATATTCTAACAAAAGAGTCACTCAGTTAAACCACAGCCAGTCAAACAGGTTATCAAAGAGGGTCATCCAGAGTCAGTTAACTCGGCCAACTCGTCAGCTTAACAATGACACAATCTATCATTCAACTCAACAGTCACCAAGACAGACAATAACAACTCTGCCAGCCAGCCAGTTAGTTTAGCAATGATACAGTCACCCAGAGTGTCAGTTAACCTAGCCACCAGCCAGTCAGTTCGCCATCGGGGTGGGGGGAGGGGGGAGGACGGGAGGTAGTGAGGGAGAATGGAGTGTAGGAGCCTAGTGGAGGGAGGGAGGGAGGGAGGGAGGGGTGGAGTGTAGGAGCCTAGTGGAGGGAGGGAGGGAGGGGTGGAGTGTAGGAGCCTAGTGGAGGGAGGGAGGGATGGAGTGTAGGAGCCTAGTGGAGGGAAGAAGGAAGTGAGGGAGGGATGGAGTGTAGGAGGGATGGAGTGTAGGAGGGAGGGAGGGAGGGAGTGTAGGAGCCTAGTTGAGGGAAGGAGGTAGTGAGGGAGGGATGGAGTGTAAGAGCCTGGTGGAGGGAGGGAGGGAGGGAAGGGGGGATGAAGGGAGGCAACATATTTTCAATGGTGGGGCGGACAATTGGCGTGTGGAGGAGCGCGGCCCAGCTTCCTCCCACACAATGGACCACCATTAATCACCTCTCATATTTTGCCCACTACACAGCTAGGAGACGTGGGAATACCTCCGTCTTCCCTCAACACAGAATACTTCTTCCTACTGGCTGGCTGGTGGTGGTAGTGGTGGTGGTAGTGGTGATGGTGGTGGTGGTGGTGGTAGCGGTGTTCCTGCTGGTGGGGTGGTGGTAGTAGCAGTAATGTTAATGGTGGTGGTAGTGGTGATGGCGAGGTGGTGGTAGTGGTGATGGTGCGGTGATGGTGTGGTGATGGTGATGGTGGATGTGTTCCTGTTGGCTGCTTATCTTGCGGACACTCCTGCTTCGCCTTTAATAGTGCTGAGTGGTTCTAGCAGTCTTGAACCGACTGCTGCTGCTGCTTTTGTTGGTGGTGAAGCTGTTGGCGCAGCTGAGGGCCTTGACACAACACAATGCAGACTCAGGATGTTTTTTGTTATCCAAACTGGGTGCTATTATGACGATCTGACCCAACCTAATTTAACCCATCCTAATCTAACCTAACTCAACGTAACCTAAACAAACTTAACTTATCTTAACCTAACCTAGTAAAAAAAATCAACCCAAATTCAAAACCTCAAGAATTATCTCTGAGGCTCCGTTGTGATGTTTAGACACAAAGTGTAATAAGGAGTTCAGTGTCTCTTAGCGCTGGTCATATATCTCCTACTGTCTCTCAGTGCTGGTCAACCATCTCCTATCGTCTCTCAGCGCTGGTCAACCATCTCCTATCGTCTCTCAGCGCTTGTCAACCATCTCCTATCGTCTCTCAGCGCTGGTCAACCATCTCTTATTGTCTCTCAGCGCTGGTCAACCATCTCCTATCGTCTCTCAGCGCTGGTCAACCATCTCCTATTGTCTCTCAGTGCTGGTCAACCATCTCCTATTGTCTCTCACTTTGGCAATAGAACACTAACAAGCACGCCTAAGTCAAGCCGAGCAAACACACACACGGGAGGGGAGGGTGATGGGCGTCTCGGCGTCATAAAAGGATTTGTTGATGAGCGTCAGGGTGGGCGGAGGACTCTGCTGACTCTCCACTACTGATGGAAAGTTTGTCAGCTACTATACACGCCCTCCACGATACCCGCCCTCCTCCTCCTCCTCCACGATACCAGCCATCCACCTCCTCCTCCACGATACCTGCCATCCACCACCTCCTCCACGATAGCTGCCATCCACCACCTCCTCCACGATAGCTGCCATCCACCACCACCTCCACGATACCAGCCACCCACCACCTCCTTCACGATACCCGCCACCCACCATCTCCTTCACGATACCAGCCACCCACCTCCTCCTCCACGATACTCGCCATCCACCACCTCCTCCACGATACCCGCCATCCACCACCTCCTCCACGATACCCGCCATCCACCACCTCCTCCACGATACCTGCCATCCACCACCTCCTCCACGATAACTGCCATCCACCACCTCCTCCACGATACCAGCCACCCACCACCTCCTTCACGATACTCACCACCCTCCACCTCCTTCACGATACCAGCCACCCACCTCCTCCTCCACGATACTCGCCATCCACCACCTCCTCCACGATACCCGCCATCCACCATCTCCTTCACGATACCAGCCACCCACCTCCTCCTCCACGATACTCGCCATCCACCACCTCCTCCACGATACCCGCCATCCACCTCCTCCTCCACGATACCCGCCATCCACCACCTCCTCCACGATAACTGCCATCCACCACCTCCTCCACGATACCTGCCATCCACCACCTCCTCCACGATACCCGCCAGCCACGCCACCACCTCCACGATACCTGCCATCCACCACCTCCTCCACGATAACTGCCATCCACCACCTCCTCCACGATACCTGCCATCCACCACCTCCTCCACGATACCCGCCAGCCACGCCACCACCTCCACGATACCTGCCATCCACCACCTCCTCCACGATACCCGCCACCCGCCACCTCCTCCACGATAACTGCCATCCACCACCACCTCCACGATACCCGCCATCCACCACCTCCTCCACGATACCCGCCATCCACCACCTCCTCCACGATACCCGCCAGCCACGCCACGATACCAACAGAGGAAATGTCGGTCAAGTGCCAGAAACTCAGGTAGCGGTCAGGTAATTTTAGAGTGTTGAGAAGAGGCCACAGGTTTCTCACCTTCAACTTCCTCCGTTAATATGGAGACACTGAAAGTAAAGTTAAGGTGTATTTGTACCTACAAGAGTAACGTGTACAGACAGACAGACACCTTGATGACGCAGGATGTAGTCAAATTGTTTTTTGATTTAATGCTAAGATATAAATATGTACACACACACACACACACAAACACACGCACAAGACCAGCTCCCACAGTACCAGATCTATAGTTAATCTATATGTTGACTCTGTTTCTTATCTTTTTTGCATTGAAAGCTTTTGTCAATCAAGTGACCCACTCCCCAATTTCACCATATGTAACTAATCATCTGTTTAATGTATATTTTCAGCTTTCGGGCTGCCACGTTATCTTGATAAACCGTTAGTTATTATTATTTTTTTTATTTTACACACGCACGCACCATTAAAAAGAACGCCCAATGACCATCTTAATGACTCCCTGGTAGCAGCAGGTGACCTCACGTGACCCGCTTCATTAACATGACACCTTCAGTCGTTCATTTTAACTTCTTCAGGCCTTCTGAAGTCCTGTCTCCACCTCCCAGAATCCCCCCAGTCAACCCCACTTGTCTTCCCCAACATTCCACTTGTTTTCCCCGAGCATCTCCCAACTCCATCCTTCCTGTATCTCTCCCCCCCAATATGAGTAGAAATTCGGGCTCAGCAGTCATCCGGCTCCTCCCTCATTAGTAAGTAAAATTTAAAAGATTATTAAATATACAAAGAACTTTTAAACCATGAGCTCCCTCACGTAGGCCAACTAATGGACAGACAGACAGACAGATAGATAGATCAAACCAATCCTAACCTAGCCAAATCAACCTAAACTACCTAACCATCGACTTTAAACCAAACCAACTAACACAACCAAGAACAACCAAAATCTAACCTACCTGAGCCTTATAACCCAGGAACGGTAAGGTTACGCTGCGTATATATTTATTCAGCCTGGAGTACTATCAGACTCTCCTAACATCAAAGGAAACGGGACCATAACGGGAAAATAATACAAAATAAATAACATATGTATAGTATTAACCATGATGCGACTTGTGTAAATATTGTGTTTAATGGAATATATATTTACTGTACACACACACACACACACACACACACACACACACAATTTTCTGTATACATATATATTTTTTTTCTGAATAAACATTTCCAGGTTAAGTCCACAATTAAATTGACAGGATTCAAGATTTATTCAAGGCTCAAGATGACAGACAGACACAGACAAAACATGCGGTGGATTAGCTCTAAACATTTCACGCGGTTAGGTATCTATATTGTCTTCAAATTCCGGCGGCGGTGAAGTAAAAAGAAAGAAGTAGAAAGAAAAAGAAGGGAAAGGAAGAAAGAAAGAAGAAGAAAGATGAAGGAAGGAGAATGGAGGAAGAAGGAAGGAGGATGAAGGGAGGAGGAAGAAGGCAGAAAAAGACCATCTTTACATCACAACACAGAAGCCAACAAGAAGTAGGTGTATTAATTAGCCTCGGTGGTACCTGGCTTCTTTGTTTAATCATTAATTTTCTTGTTTTTCATTATGGCGGGTTTATAAAGACTGTTGTAGAGCACCACACGCTATATATTCCTCAATAATATTCCAGCCCGGTAGTGACGTCAACAGCTAACAAAATCAGATGATAGTCGAAATTATTACCACAGATGTCTACCTACCCAACCGCCCGCCCGCCCATAATCAAGTGATCAGTGTGTACATAATCAAAGCAAGTTTACACAATATAGAGACAGTGCAGGTATACAATGTCCATAGACAGTACAGGTATACAATGTCCATAGACGGTACAGGTATACAAACAAACAATGTACTGTACTTATTGCATGTATACAAACAATGTACATAGATAGTGGAGATATAGAAACAATGTTCAGTAGATGGACAATTTAGGTGAAAAAAAAAGGGATGTGCAGTTCATCGATAAAACATTTCCTTTAAAAACACTACGAACACAGAGCATCAACAACACAAAACTCACACACTACACGAATAAAACTACCATGTATATAAAATACCTGTTGTCGTCTCTATTAAAGAAAAAAAAAGAAGAAAAAAATAATAAAACAGACGAAAAGTTCAACCCCAGGCTAGCAGATCAAACAGAGGGGGGTGTTACAGTAGGTGGAGAGAGTGGAGGAGGAAGGGAGGGAAGTAAGAGGTGGTGGAGAGGGAGGGAGGGAGGGAGGGAGGGATTGGAGGAGGAGGAAGGGGGGAAGAAAGGAGTGGTGTCAGGCCGTACCACTTAGTAGTTATGGCTACTTGTAATTTGTCACTTATTCACTTTAAGAACTAAGTGGCGCTACAACAGTGGTAGAGGGAGGAAGCGAGTGTTGGAGGTTGGTAGCGGACAAGTGGAGGAGGTAGGTAGCAAGCGAGTGGTGGAGGAGGTAGGTAGCGAGCGAGTGGTGGAGGAGGGAGGTAGCGAGCGAGTGGTGGAGGAGGGAGGTAGCAATTGATGGGGGGAGTAGTAATTGAGGGAGGGAGGGAGGTAGTGGTGGAGGGAGGTAGCGAGCGAGTGGTGGAGGGAGGTAGCGAGCGAGTGGCGGAGGGAGGGAGGTTGGTAAAAAAAAAAAGAAGTATTTGTACAACACATCATTACTGTAATTGTGGGCAAACAGGGAGTACTAACACCACGTACAAACATTCAATATTAACAGGGAGTACAAGCATGTAATATGAACGAGCAGTGTCAACAGGGTAGGAAGTATAGCGTGTGGTGAAGACTTCCTCCTCCTGCCTCACACAACCAGCGTCTGGAAGGTGACCTAGGTGAATTATTATTATCATCATCATCTCCTTTCTACCTTATCCTCTCCTCTTCCCCCTCACCTCTTCAAAACCCCTCCCCTTCCCCCTCGCCTCTTCAAAACCCCTCCCCTTCCCCCTCACCTCTTCAAAACCCCTCCTCTTCCCCCTCACTTCTTCAAAACTCCTCCCCCTCACCTCTTCAAAACCCCTCCTCTTCCCCCTCACCTCTTCAAAACCCCTCCTCTTCCCCCTCACTTCTTCAAAACTCCTTCCCCTCACCTCTTCAAAACCCCTCCTCTTCCCCCTCACCTCTTCAAAACCCCTCCCCTTCCCCTCACCTCTCAAACCCTCCTTCCCCTCACCTCTTCAAAACCCCTCCTCTTCCCCCTCACCTCTTCAAAACCCCTCCTCTTCCCCCTCACCTCTTCAAACCCCCTCCCCTTCCCCTTCACCTCTTCAAAACCCCTCCTCCCCCTCACCTCTCAAACTCCCCCTTCCCCTCACCTCTTCAAAACCCCTCCTCTTCCCCCTCTTCTCTTCAAAACCCCTCCCCTTCCCCTTCACCTCTTCAAAACCCCTCCCCTTCACCTCTTCAAAACCCCTCCTCTTCCCCTTCACCTCTTCAAAACCCCTCCCCTTCCCCCTCACCTCTCCAAAACCCCTCCCCTTCCCCCTCACCACTCCAAAACCCCTCCCCTTCCCCTTCACCTCTTCAAAACCCCTCCCCTTCCCCCTCACCTCTTCAAAACCCCTCCCCTTCCCCCTCACCTCTTCAAAACCCCTCCCCTTCCCCCTCACTTCTTCAAAACCCCTCCCCTTCCCCCTCACCTCTTCAAAACCCCTCCTCTTCCCCCTCATCTCTTCAAAACCCCTCCCCTTCCCCCTCACCTTCAAAACCCCTCCCCTTCCCCCTCACCTCTTCAAAACCCCTCCCCTTCCCCTTCACCTCTTCAAAACCCCTCCCCTTCCCCCTCACTTCTTCAAAACCCCTCCCCTTCCCCCTCACCTCTTCAAAACCCCTCCCCTTTCACCTTACCTCTTCAAATTCCATCTCCTCCTCCACTTCTAAGCCCCTCTTTCCCCTCACCCAATAATTAACACACATAGAGCTTCCGTCCTGATTGGCTGTTTATGCACTAATTAGTTTATTTTGTTCCATGTTGTTCGTCACGTGATTGATAACGTCAGAACCTTATGATTTATCTGTTTCATATATATTCATTAAAAAATATACAAAGGAATGTGTTTTGCAAACGTGTATAATATTTTTTTTCGTGTGTGTGTGTGTGTGGTGAGAGAAGTAAAAAGTGTAAAACAAAGAGAAACAGAGAAGAACAGACAAGACCCAGACAGAATACGAATAAGCAACTGTGCGTGTAAGTAAACATGCATACATACGTGCCTACCTGAACACCTGTACACGTAAAACAAACAAACACACACACACACACACACGAGGATTCACAACACATTGCCGTGCACCCACCAGCGTTCCTCGTCCTCACACTTCAAGTAAAGACTCGAGCGCGTGTGCAATAGACTCACAAACACCCCAGGAGGACTGTAACTCAGAAACAACCCAGATTAATGTGAGAGCTCTCGAACAACCCGGATATAATGTGAAAGTATGCGGGCATTCGTATAAGGGAGACGGCCCGATGCTTAAGACAGATTATGCAAATTATTTATATATATATATATATATATATATATATATATATATATATATATATATATATATATATATACATATATATATATATGCAAGTAAATCACAGTAGGTGCGCGTGATCTAGGTATATGCTGATAACCTGACCATTGTGGACCTGGTCTCAACCTCCTCTGTATATATTCACCTTGTTTTGTATTACTCTCTCTAGTCTGTACTCACCCCTGAAGATGTGAATTACACGAAAGCGCTTGGGAACTTCGTGTTTTCTTCTTTCCTGGTGGTTATCAGCATATATATATATATATATATATATATATATATATATATATATATATATATATATATATATATATATATATATATATAAATATAAATATATATATATATATATATTTTTTTTTTTTTTTATGAAAATCCACAATGAAAACGTGGATAAGATAAATCTTGATAAAATCACACGGGAAAATGGAAACAACGGAGTACCTTAGCTTTCGTCTCTGAAGATGTCTTGAATAAAGACGAAAGCTAAGGTACTCCGTTGTTTCCATTTTCCCGTGTGATTTTATCAAGATATATATATATATGTATTACAATATTTAGTAACCTTGAGGGGAGCTGAGGACTCTGCCAGCCTATGGAGCTATGGGGAGGTTACAAAGTAGGTGGGGAGAAGATAGGGAAATGGGGTGGGGAGAAGATAGGAAGATATGGTGGGGAGAAGAAAGTACGTGGAAAATATAGAGAAATACGGTGGGGATAATGGGAAGGGTTGGGAAGTGTGGGGGAGGAGAAATGGGAGTGAAGAGGAGATAGAGGCAGAGAAAGTGAAAGGTTGGAGAGAAGGTGTAATTGGAGGGAAGAATGGGATGGGAGAAGAAGAGTGGGGAGAGAAGAGGAAGGAAAGGACTAGGGAAGAAAACAGGAGGAAGTAAAGAAATGGATAAAGAAGATGGGAGGAGCAAGACGCAACATAACAGAGGAAGAGAGAGAGATGAAAGGAGGAGCATGAGAGAAAAGGGATGAAAAACAAATGTAACAAACCCTAAAAAAAATGGAAATAAAAACAAAACAAACACACAAGAAGAATTATACCAACAACATCAACGCCAGTGAGCAGCAAATCAGTATGAAGGACTTTGATTCACGATTTCCTATTAAAACAACTTTTAATTACACTAATAACATTTCATACGGTCAATTTACACTTAACGACGGTAATTACATAATGCTTCAGCAACACTTAATGAAACTCATAAACACAAAAAACTCACCACGCACGCACGCACGCACGCACACGCACGCGCACACACACACACGCACACACACACACACACACACACACAAAACAAAAAGTTACATTTTAAGCCAATCATATTCTTCACAACATTAAGTGCATTAACTGTCAATTAAAACTTTTTAATTGTACCCAACTTTAAAAAAAAAATGTAAAAAGCATTGAAGTGTCTTTATTCATGAGCTGGGATTATTATTATTTTATTATCTAACAACAATGAGATAAAACTACTTAACTTAAATATTGAGAGATGTATAACACTGCCCTGGCGGAGGAGGGGAAGGAGGGTGCAAGAGAGGGTGGGGAAGAGGGTGCAGGAGAGGGTGGGGAAGAGGGTGCAGGAGAGGGTGGGGAAGAGGGGGCAGGAGAGGGTGGGGAAGAGGGGGCAGGAGAGGGTGGGGAAGAGGGGGCAGGAGAGGGTGGGGAAGAGGGGGCAGGAGAGGGTGGGGAAGAGGGGGCAGGAGAGGGTGGGGAAGAGGGGGCAGGAGAGGGTGGGGAAGAGGGGGCAGGAGAGGGTGGGGAAGAGGGGGCAGGAGTGGGTGGGGAAGAGGGGGCAGGAGAGGGTGGGGAAGAAGGTGCAGGAGAGGGTGGGGAAGAAGGTGCAGGAGAGGGTGGGGAAGAGGGTGCAGGAGAGGGTGGGGAAGAGGGTGCAGGAGAGGGTGGGGAAGAGGGTGCAGGAGAGGGTGGGGAAGAGGGTGCAGGAGAGGGTGGGGAAGAAGGTGCAGGAGGGGGTGGGGAAGAAGGTGCAGGAGAGGGTGGGGAAGAAGGTGCAGGAGAGGGTGGAGAAGAAGGTGCAGGAGAGGGTGGGGAAGAAGGTACAGGAGAGGGTGCAGGAAGTGGAGGAGGAAGAGGAGAAGGATAAAGGAAGGAGGAGGGTGTGATTGGAGGGGAGGGGGATGAGAAAGGGGTGGAGGAAGGAAGAGGAAGAGAAAGGAGGAGGCAGAGAAAGGAGGAGGAGAGGGGATTGAAGAGAGGTGGAGGAGGAGAGAGGGCTACTTGAACTGTACCTGTAATTATTCTTGTACCTTTGTACCTGCACGTAGCCTATACCACTACATGTAGACGCACAGGTGCTGAAGTCTCTCTCTCTCTCTCTCTCTCTCTCTCAACTGTACCTGTACCGGGATTCTGTAGCGTTACTTCAAAGGGTCTGTATTGCTTCATCCTAATAAAGTAGCCAGGGTCTCTATAATATTTTCCCTATAACAAATACCTGTATTGCTATTTCTGTAATATATAACGGCAACGAGGTAATCTATATTAACACCCCCCCCCTGTAATAAATACCTGTACCGGGGGTTGGGGGGGGGGGGTCTCTACTACTGAAGTAAACGTAATAATAATGGGGTAAAATAAGAACGCCTACCCACTCCACCATTTACAGAAGCAACACAAAGCCCCGAAAGCAATTCTTTCCTCTCGACACACTTTATATACAGCGATGAATTTCTAAACAACGGTTCTTCTGTCAGCATATTGTAAGCTCACACAAAGCATTACTGTCAGCTTACAACAGTGGCCATCCAACCCCTTGCTTCACATAACAAAAGAACCACAAATTTTATTATTACATTTTCCAGAAGTCACACCAAGTTAAATTATATAGTGAACATAATTTGTTTTTCTTCAGAACGTATCACGATTTAACACACTTCCATTACATAGCATAACATTACGCAAGATATTTATATATAGTAAAACAAATCTTTCTTCACTAACGTTATGTCTACGAAACTGTTGTTATTTACAATATTTTAAACGCTATGAAAATGTGTATACAATTATGCTGATTAAAAATGCATAATTCGGGTCACCTGAAAATTAAACAACCTAACTCATACTGGGGGGAGTAGGTTAGGTTAGGGTAGAGTAGGTTAGGTTAGGGTAGGGTAAAGTAGGTTCGATTAGGTTAGGTTAGGGTAGAGTAGGTTAGGTTAGGGTAAAGTAGGGTAGGTTAGGGTAGAGTAGGTTAGGTTAGGGTAGAGTAGGTTAGGTTAGGGTAGAGTAGGTAAGGTTAGGTTAGGGTAGAGTAGGTTAGGTTAGGGTAGGTTAGGTTAGGGTAGGTTAGGTTAGGGTAGAGTTGGTTAGGTTAGGTTAGGGTAGAGTAGGGTAGGGTTAGGTTAGGTTAGGTTAGGGTAGAGTTGGTTAGGTTAGGTTAGGGTACAGTAGGTTAGGGTAGAGTAGGGTAGGTGAGGGTAGAGTAGGGTAGAGTAGGGTAGGGTTAATCATGTGAAATAAGTTGGGGTTTCGAATCTCCAGGTGATCCCATACGAACACATTAAGGACCTGTTGTAATTCGTGTTTACATATTAACAATTGTTGCGACAGAATGACCCACTTCAACGCTACACATGACAGGCGAGGCTTAAACACAGTGGATAATTTCGTCTCAGTGGAAAGTTATCGTTTCTTGATTACGAGGTCGAGGGGCTGTCATGTTGGGACTATATTTATGATGACGGGGCTATATTTATGATGGTGGGACTATTTCTTGTGATGTTAGGGCGAGTAGTCTTGTGATGTTTGGGGCTACTATTGTGAACCTGGGGCTACTCTTGTGATGTGCTGGACTACTATTGTGAACTTGGGGCTACCGTTGTTTCACCATTGTACAGTACATTGGCTATGCACACTGCTTGAATACCTGCATTATACACATGCGAAATCAAAGTGACCTTGTGTGACTATTGTACTTTTATAAACATTTACCTATCCATCTATCTCTCTACCTACCTATCTATCTATCTATCTATCTATCCACCCATCCATCAATCTATAACTATCTTCCAATCAATCAACAATCTATCTATCTTAGCTATTTCATCTAAGTATCAATTTAGTCTATCTTGTCTCCTGTAGTCAGAGGCTTGCCCAGTCAAGTGCCAAGCTACAGGGAGACACTGAAGGACTCGTTCGTACCAATTGCTTCCAGATGAGAGACCTGAGAGACCCCCTACGAGCAGTTCTCTTCTCTTCCTCACTCACACGTAAAAGAAGTACCGGCTCTTATTTTCTATGCAAAATTTTCCGAGTCACACAGCGTAAAATGGAGAGAGAGAGAGAGAGAGAGAGAGAGAGAGAGAGAGAGAGAGAGAGAGAGGAGGCCGGTGGATCAACCTCCTCTCCTCCTGGTAACCTTAGTGATCAAAGTCGTGTGGAGTTATACTGGGCCTCTGGATCTTATAGCCCACATGACGCTTGACACTATATACGGTACACGTGCATTGATCTTTGTAGTCGGTGAGATTCTGTTCCGAGTTGGAGTAGGAGGAAGACGACGAGGAGGAGGAGGAAGAAGAAAGGGGAATTCAGGCTTTATTTACTGTCTGAGGAAGGATTAGTTGTTATCATGGGTGTTTGAGGGTGAGAAAAATGGTGGTGTTGAGAAGTCATTTTTGTGAGAGAGAGAGAGAGAGAGAGAGAGAGAGAGAGAGAGAGAGAGAGAGAGAGAGAGAGAGAAAACGTGTGTAGTAAAATAAGGTTATTAAGGTTATCGAGGTTATTTGACCGGGTTAAATAGACGTTATCTAAGAAACGCTTCAAATCTCCCTTCACTCTCCAGAAACACTCGGTTACACTTGAAGTATGTGGTTACTCTCACTTGGTCTTATTTTATGTGGTATCGTAATATTTTTTTTCTCCTGTTATGACCTTATGCCGTGACCTAGCTCTTGAACACTTTATGGCATTGGCCCCCCCCCCCCCCCAAAAAAAAAACTCTCTCTCTCTCTCTCTCTCACCACCACCACCACCACCATGGACTCTACACTATCTCATTCCTCCCCTCCTCTTCCCTTCTCTCCTCCCCTCCTCCTCTTCCCTTCTCTCCTCCCCCTCTTCTCTCCTCCCCTCCCCACCTCGGCTTCACCTTTGATCTTGCTTATCTCTGGCCGGCTGGATTAATCTTCCTTTACTCTTTAATTAATGTTCAAATTACAAGAGTCGTAGGGCCTGGTGTGTGTGTGTGTGTGTGTATGTGTGTGTGTGTATGTGTGTGTGTGTGTGTATTTTGAGAGAGAGAGAGAGAGAGAGAGACGCCCTCTTGCCCTACTAATTAACATAATAAACGGGACACAGGTCTTAGGCAGCGAACATGTATTATTAGGGGGATAATTATCTGCAGGACCACACACACCCACTGTCACACACCTCACCCCCCCCCCCCCCCCCTGTCCCCGGGTCATTGTGTTTAGGTCATGGTGTGGAAGCCATTGTGTGTAAGCCACTGAGTTTAGGTCCTAGTGTGGAAGCCATTGAGTTTAGGTCCTAGTGTGGAAGCCATTGTGTGTAAGCCATTGTGTAAGCCTTTGTGTTTAGGCCATTATGTGTAAGCCATGGTGTGTAGTCCGTAATGTTTAGGCCATTGTGTGCCGGGTTAAGTTAAATCCATTGTGTCATTATCACCTTAACTACATCACAAATAATTACCTTAATAAACATACGATTGCATTTGTCATTCTCATCTTAATTGCATCACAAATAATTATCTTCATATATGATTACATTTACCATTATATCCGCATATTAATGAAAGATAAATTACCTTAATGAACAAAAATGAAGGAATAGAGTTATTTTATTAAAATTTTTAAATAGATATTAAAAATCATACACAATTTCTATTAGCGAGACACTGACAGACAAAGACAGAAAGACTGCCAGACAGACAGACAGACGGACAGACAGAAACAGACGGAGCGGAATTACCTTCCTAATTATTCTTGACAGTTGAAAGGCGACCTAATTATACAAACATATGGTAAACACACACACACACACACACACACCTATATGCTTGTTTTTCAATTTGCATTTTTTTAAGAAAAACAATATATACAAATTTGCCTTCCATTTTTTTTCCTTGGGTAAAATAAATTGAATTTATCGGCACTTCCATTCAATAGTTTCCAGCCTCCGACCTCATCACAGAAAAAACAACCAATCAATTTTGTTATGCTTTCGTGGTGTTCAGACACTGTGTGTGGGGGGGGGGGGGTAATACCTGGTTAATTAAACACCTCAATTATACAGTACTTTAAGTTATCTGTATATATGGATTACCATCATCTTTTTCACTAACCATTTTTTTTCAACCAATTACCTTTTTTCTACTAATTTTATTTTTCTTCTTTTTTTCTTTTACATATAAAAATAAATATTTCCTCGCCACTTTCTTTCCTGTCATTTTCAATTACATTATTATTATCTTTTTTTTTATTCTTCACAAATTTATACACAAACATATCCATTTGCTTGATTTTTTTATATTCTTTATTATTTAATATTTTCCTTCATTTATCTCTCTCTCTCATTCCCCCGATTAACGGACACAAACTCCAGATCGTGTATATGTGGCCAAAACAGTGCGATATTGTGTGATTAGTGTGGCCCATCGTGTGTGTAGTGTGACCCGTCGTGTGTGTAGTGTGGCCCGTCGTGTGATTAGTGTGGCCCGTCGTGTGTGTAGTGTGGCCCGTCGTGTGTGTCGTGTGGCCCGTCGTGTCTGTCGTGTGGCCCGTCGTGTCTGTCGTGTGGCCCGTCGTGTCTGTCGTGTGGCCCGTCGTGTGTGTAGTGTGGCCCGTCGTGTGTGTAGTGTGGCCCGTCGTGTGTACACTCTAGGACTAAAGTCGAGCACAGCCGCACGGAAACTACACTAGTGACCTCTGGCAATGAGGAAAATCATAAGTTAAAACTATGATACGACATATGGTAAGGATGGAAGCTAGCCAGGATGGTGGAGGATGAAGCCGAATCTGTACCTCGTAAGGATGGGGTTTAAGTCGAGCAGAATCGAAGAAGATTTGGGAAAGAATCCTGGAGGATGAGGATGTGGGTCAGGGAGGGAAGTGGTCAAGAGTCCCGGCACGCTATACCTGCATCAACACAGGTAAAGGCGTCCCACCCCACCTGGCCACACATTTATCTCCGCCAGCACGCCAACAACTGCCTCATGGAGACCCACCACTTTAGCTTAGGTATAGGACCGACCTGAGAACGGGAGGATGGGGGGGGTGTCATGGGTGGAGAGGGGTCATGGGGGACGGAGGAACCACCTGAGGACGGGGGAGGTTATGCAGGGGAAGAACCACCTGCGAGAGGAGCCACCTGGAGAGAACCTACCTGAGCGAGGAGGTAACAACATGAGGTCAGGACTTAACTGAAGGAGGGAGGAATTAACTAGGGAAGGGAGATATCTTGAAATTAACCTGCCTAAGGAGGTTCATTAATTAATTAAGGAAATCTTGTCTAAGGGAGGGAAGACCTACCTCACCGAGAACTTACCTAGGAGAGGACTACTTAGGAAGACATACAACTTGACCAAGACAGCATCCGTCTAGAGAGGGAGAATGGCCCTGGTAAAAAAATTATAAATAAACAAATATCTAGTGTGCCTCACGAAGCACATCTCTGCCAAATTTCATGTTGACTGGGGTAAACATGACAGAATTGTGGACGAAAATAATCCATCGTCGTATTTTTGACTCTTGGAGGCCAAAAATTAAAATGAATTCTAAAATGACAAACACGTAGATAAATTAACAAAGGAGAAAACAAAACTAAGAATATAAGCGAATCGAGCAAATGTAAAAATAAATTAAACTCTGAGTTACGATGGACCACAAATAAAGGGATATAACACTCAAATGTATTTTATTTTTTGTTTTTTCTTCAATTAAAACCCACCCAAACCAACCTCTCCCCACACGAGTATACTTGTAGACTTTAATTACAAGTCCTTCCCTGTGTGTGTGTACTTGTGGGTCTCGCCGACAAATGTACATCAAAATAACCTATACCTGACTCCTCCTGTGGGCCGGGCTGTGCTGTGTACAGGGCTGTGCTGTGTGTACCTCTGTGGCCCGGGCTGTGCTGTGTGTACCTCTGTGGGCCGGGCTGTGCTGTGTGTACCTCTGTGGGCCGGGATGCGCTGTGTGTACCTCTGTGGGCCGGGCTGTGCTGTGTGTACCTCTGTGGGCCGGGCCGGGCTGTGTGTACCTCTGTGGGCCGGGCCGGGCTGTGTGTACCTCTGTGGGCCGGGCCGGGCTGTGTGTACCTCTGTGGGCCGGGCCGGGCTGTGTGTACCTCTGTGGGCCGGGCCGGGCTGTGTGTACCTCTGTGGGCCGGGCCGGGCTGTGTGTACCTCTGTGGGCCGGGCTGTGCTGTGTGTACCTCTGTGGGCCGGGCTGTGCTGTGTGTACCTCTGTGGGCCGGGCTGTGCTGTGTGTACCTCTGTGGGCCGGGCTGTGCTGTGTGTACCTCTGTGGGCCGGGCTGTGCTGTGTGTACCTCAGTGGGCCGGGCTGTGCTGTGTGTACCTCAGTGGGCCGGGCTGTGCTGTGTGTACCTCAGTGGGCCGGGCTGTGCTGTGTGTACCTCAGTGGGCCGGGCTGTGCTGTGTGTACCTCTGTGGGCCGGGCTGTGCTGGGTGTACCCTCAGGACGGTGACCAACAACCAATAAGTCGGTGGAGCGGCTTCAGAGAGCGAGGATCTCTCTCTCTCTCTCTCTCCCCGTTTGTCTCTCTCCCTACCCCCTCCTGTCTCTCTCTCTCCTTCCTTCCTTCCTTCCTTTTTATCAATCTTTCTGGCCCTCCCTTCATTTCTCTGTCGGTCTGTTTAAATCTCTTTTACCCTTCCTTTCTCCCGCCTTTCTCTCTCTCTCTCTCTCTCTCTATATATATATATATATATATGATTTCTCTCCCTTCCCTTTTTTTTCATTCTTCGTCTTTTTCTTTCTCTTAAATGGAGAGGAAGAAGTTAGAACAGTGCAAGAGAGAGAGAGAGAGAGAGAGAGAGAGAGAGAGAGAGAGAGAGAGAGAGAAATCTACTAGCCAATAAAAGGCCCCCACTTTGTCTCCACCAGCCTTTAAAGTTCAACACCTCAGTAATGGTCGAACTTTTGGTCCAGAAAACGTTCCTCTAACTGATAAATGAACACAAGAGACCGGACCAACGCTTAAGCTTAATAACCTACGAGTGTTCACAAAGTTATGTTCACCATTGTTCATCAGGAAAGATAAATACAGCAGATAGTTTACAGTATACGTAACATGACCTCGTATTTGTTACACAGGTAAACTTGGACACATACACAGGTAAACTTGGACACATACACAGGTAAACTTGGACGTACAATATAATAGGTGAATAACGCATATTAGAGACTCAGTGACGTCATGGGAGAGACAGCTGAATTAACTGTATAAAAAGTTATTTCCAGTGGATATTGATTCCTGCCTTTCACGGCAAGCAACTGCTGGCAACCTTCCTGGATACGTTCAATGGATATTTCCAGATACGTTCACTAGAACTACCTAGATCCATTCAGTAGATCTTCCTAGATACGCTCACTGACACTCTTGAGTCTCGTTCACTAAACTTCAATAAACACGTTCATTGAACCAGTGACGTCACAACCAACAATATTTTTTCCGCCATGGAAGGAAAGTTCACAACTTCTAGCCCCTCTCTCTCTCTCTCTCTCTCTCTCTCTAACTGTCTCTCTCTCTCTGACTGTCTATCTCCTTCTGCCCCTCTCTTTCTCTCGTTCTCAGTCTTTCTCTGTTCTGTCTGTCTCGCTTTAAATCTCTCTCCTAATTCCTTCGCTCCTGAATGAATCGCTCCACTCTGCAGATCTCTGACGTCACACCTCGAAATGCAAACTAAAAATGGAAAGGCTCAAGGCCATTGGTTTTTCGAGCGTAAATAACTTTGATTTCCTCCCCCTCCCCCCCTCCACCTGGCACCTCATCCTTCTTCTCCTTCCTTTTTCTTCCCCTTTCTCCTTCTCTCCTCCTTCTCCTCCCTTTGCTCCTCCTCCTCCCTCTATCTCCTCCACCTTGAAAGACGTTGACCGTGGAGGAGGGCAGGGGAGAAAGGACGCGCGCGCGCGCGCACACACACACCAGCTCTACACTCTCTCTCGTGTCGTAACATAACAAGCAAGCCCCACTTTTTATTTCTTTAAAAAATACATTAATTAATATGTAAAAACGTGGTCATATTTACTAAAACATACATGACTTTGCGGATTTCTCACAATGTAAATTTGCAATGTTTCTAAATTCTTGACAAAGTTGCAAAACAATTATGTAAAATTTCTTCACTAGTTTCGTTTAATTATCACAAATAAGCAAAATAAATATAAACTGCATTCATAAAGGTAATGCCATCTTCAGCGTGAGTAGTGAGTTTTATTCATATCGTGACTCATTAAATGTTTTATTTAGTATGGGTTTGTAATTTTACTTTTTATTCTACTTTTACATATTTTTCTTTATATTTTTTGAGAACTTATAACTTTCATCTTTAATTTGCGTCATGTGGCCGTCAGATATCTTCCTTCTTCCCAAATTCATATGTTGAAATAATTCTTCTAGCTTATGCAAAATCTATATAAAAATATATATATAAAACATAAAATGACAAAGTCCGGTAAACACCAAGAGGTTAACAATATCCATCAGCGATATTAAGGCGAAACCAACCCACTTTCGGGAGTCGTTAAGATAAGAACGATACAGCAAGCAGACGTACAGACAAACTACCCCAGAAGTGATGTTTACATGGGGGGTGAGGGGGGGTAAAGGGGGGGCGGATAAATGGGGGAGGTAAAGGGGGGATAAAGGGGGAGGTAAAGGGGGGATAGTGGGGGGTAAAGTGGGGGATAAAAGGGGGGTAAAGGGGGAGGGTGAGGGGGTAGATGCTGCTGCCTGGACAAAAAATGTGAACTTAATGTTGTGTAACCAAGATGATGTATGCACACAGACCATCTACACTGACTGCTCTCTTAACAGTGAACTCTTTGCCATACTCACAGCCCTGAAACTTGTTGAAGACAGGGTCACTGACAGTCTCGTCATCACTGACTCCTTATCCTCACTACTTGCTCTTGATACCCTAAACTCAGATTGTCACCCGCTTGCCTTTGAGGCCAGACACAAGCATATGTGTCATGTTGGCGGGGGTATCAGGATCAAGCTGCTGTGGAACCCCTCTCACATAGGCATTGGTGAACATGATACAGTTGATGCCTTAGCTAACCTCGCGTCCATCAATGAAAATGTTGAGTACAATCTAGGACTGTTAAACAGAACCTTAAAAACAGTATTCAGGAAAGAGCTTTCTGATGAATTTGAAGCCAGTAGACAAAGTGCAAACAGGCACTAACCAATCCATTGTTTACCATGATGAGATGTATCAAATAAAACATGTATATGGAGCAAGTAACAAGATCACTAGATTACAAGATGTTGTAACCGCTAGACTAAGGTTAGGATATAAGTACCTCAGGCAGTATGTTCCTCAAGCAGATGTGAACAAGACTAAATGTAAAGTGTGTGGCCAGATATATGGCCACACACTCCAACACTACGTCTTAGACTGAAAAAATTTAACCTTATAGAGATAAATCCAAGCACACTGTGTATGCAATGGCACAGCACTTTATATCTGATGACAAGAGAGTCGATATACGAAGGCTGTATCCACACTTCGTATCTAGTACCTAATAAAAATTCTATGTACCGACTTAAACAATGTACTGGAAATACTCTGTAACATCCATTGCAATAATAGCAAAATCACTGGAGTCCGATAAACACCCTTTGTGGCCTCTACTCTGTAATCCTTTTAGCGCTACCGCTCACAGGATGAGTATGGGGGTGCACAATAAACTAGCTGCTGTCCGCGGCAAAACTCCAAATTTAAATGCCCCCAGAACCACCACCTGCCCCCCAGTCCACCATCTGGCCCCAGGAACACCACCAGTGACACCCTTAACACCACAACACAACTAGGTCGTGGTGGTTGGCACTGTGCCTCTATGTAAATTTAAATATAACTTCATTTATTGGTGAGGGTGAAGGTGAGACAAGGCAATAGTCAGTATGAGTTAATAATGCAAAGATCTTCCTGAAGTATACATGGCCGTGACTTACCTTGAAGCGAGGTGTGGCCTCAAGGTCACTCTTACCTATCAGAGGTTAACATGGCGACGACGAAAACCTCATCTGTCAAAGGTCATTACAGAGAAGAGGCCATTCTTACCTGCTAGGGGTCAACACGGGGGTGATGACACACTCACCAGTCAGAGGTCACCACAGGGGATGACAGACTGGTCAAGGCATGACAGTTGACGAGGTCGGACTTACCTGTTGAGAATAAACACAAAACATTAATCAAAGAAAGAATTAATTATAATTACTGAATCACGTGAAGATTACCACCCCAGGCTATTTCACATGATGATTCAACACCCTATTGCTACCTGGGGGTTAGATTATGTTTGCTTAGGTTAGCGTTAAGATTAAAGTGTTTGATAATTAGGTGAAACAATATAGGGTGTCTAATCTTCACTTGGTTTCAATTATCAATTTCAAAGACGCACTTTACGCAAAGCAACACCCAATTATATACAATAACTGCACCTATTATAACTACTGAGTGCCAAGTACAGCGATAATTAATCAACTATACCAATAAATACATTTACAATTTAGATCATAATTATGCATGTCACCACTGTATGATAATTAACAGATAATATAAAATTACTTTACCTTGACGATTCCTACAAATAAGATACCGCCCAGTGATCGTACCACAAAACATAAGTACTGCTGAGAATTCCCTTAGATATACGTCAACAATGAGTGATATAGTTACTACATTACATCATATATCCATCTATATTAAGGTATCTATACACCAGCTACTCATGCTACCAATAACACACTCTTTTATCCGACGAAATCTGAAAAAAATAATTCGAGCGTTATGTATGCAACAGTGTTATGTATACAATTACTAGGTATACAATGACGTTAAGTATACAATTATTATGTATACAATAGTGTTATAATCGTACAGTATATGTAGACATACAACTGTTATGTATACAAAGTTATGTAAGCAAGTGTTATGTATACAGTAGCTGCCCGTACAGGAAGGCCAATACAACACAACCACCATAACCTTACATTAGCTTCCCTCAATAAACATTCTTTGTTCAACAGTAAACACCACTCCTCTTGATCCTTATAATGGAACACAAGAACAATCACCGGTGTTCATGTTCTTATTTGAATTACATCAGTAAATAATATATGCGTTTGTTTGGATCATCTGAAGTTTAGCCCCCCCTTTTATCCCAGCTTAATTCACCTGATTATTAAACACCCTGACGTTACTTGAGGGGTTGGGTTAGGTTAGGTTAGGTTAGGTTATTAAGGTGTTTAATCGTCAGATAAAAAAAACGCCGAGGTCGGGGTGACAAATATTCAGGTGATATTATTATTATTTTCTATGGGGTTTGCTACCTACTGGACGTCCTGCACGACACTATATAACGAACATCAAAACCATCCCTCGGTATAATGGCTCCACACGCCTTGTAAACGGCAGGAAGGTGAGTTACGGAAGATGGCGTGGCGTTTCTCTAAGTTGGTTCATCTAAAAGCTTTTTCGTCGATGGTTTTTGGGACCTTCAATAAATACTATTTATAGTGTCATTGTTTTTTGTTCGTCAGCAAGACTCACTCAACCAAGGCTATTGTGGCTTAATTATCGCAGAGATACTGACACAAGAACGCACGTAAAAACACCTGTGCACGGACAAACAGCGGCGCGGACAAAAAGCTGTACAGACAAACAGCTGCACGGCCAAACAGCTACACGGATACACTGCTGCACGGACACACTGCTGCGCGAACAAACAGATGCACAGACAAACAGCTGCACAGACAAACAGCTGCACAGACATAAAGGTTCAAGAGAAAACAGACACACGGACAAACAAGCTCGAAGGCAAACAGAAGAACATACAGTACGTCAATGATCCCCTCCTTCACAAGCCTTCTTTAGGAACAACAAAAAACAACAACAAAACAACAAACAACAACAACAGTAGTCTTATGGTCCACTCATTAACAGGACTCGGGTTTAATTACCTAATCATGATAACATAAATATCACCTGGTTATTCTTTTTATATTTTCCGCGTGCAAAAACATGTAAATATATGAGAGAGAGAGAGAGAGAGAGAGAGAGCTAATAAACAAAACATCAAACAGCACCTCTCTCCCCCATGAAAAAAAAAAAAACGCATAATTTTTCCCCTTGCCTCACTAGTGGTGTGGACAATACCGGATTATCACGGGGGCCGCTACACACATTACACTGATCTACATGCAAATAGTCAGCGATGGGGAAAATGTGCAGCGATCATAAAGAAGAACCTGTTGCTGCTCAAATTCACAGTAGCTGCTGGGTGTGTGTGTGTGTGTGTTCCCTCACTTTTGTGTCGTATACGTGCGAGATAGAGTTTAATATCATCCGCCTCAATGTTATGGTGTTAATAAGTCATCTGACAACGAGGAACCTTGGTGTTAAAAGTGACATTAGGAGTGTGAGTGTGAGTATTATGGTGTTAAGTGATGTTAGAGTGTGTGTGAGTCTATTAAGCTGGGACACTCATTATGGTAGAGAGAGTTGTGAGGCGTTTAATGGTTATATATTAGTTTACATTTCAGTTAAAAAAAAATTATAAGAACATATATTACGGTGATATTAATTCCGAAAGTTTGACTATTAGGAACACTGCTGTTCATAGGGACACTGTCGTTAATAGGGACATTGTCGTTAATAGGGGCATTATCGTTAATAGGGACACTGCTGCTAATAGACATTGCTTTTTATAGGGACACTGCTGTTAATAGGGACTTTGCTGTTCATAGGGACACTGCCGTTAATATGGATACTGCTGTTAATAGGGACACTGCCGTTAATTGGGACAATACCATTATTAGAGAGACTGTCGTTAATAGACACTTCTGTTTAATCGGGACACAAATATAAGACACGGGAACTGTACAGGTAAATGAATGAAAATTGCGAATTGTTGTACCTACTAACAGTACGAGGTAAGATGAGTTGTAATACACCGCCAAATATATAGTGGACCGCCAAATATACAGTGGACCGCCAAATATACAGTGGACCGCTAAATATATAGTGGACCGCCAAATATACAGTGGACCGCCAAATATATAGTGGACCGCCAAATATACAGTGGACCGCCAAATATACAGTGGACCGCCAAATATACAGTGGATCGCCAAATATACAGTGGACCGCCAAATATATAGTGGACCGCCAAATATACAGTGGACAGCTAAATATACAGTGGACCGCCAAACATACAGTGGACCGCCAAATATATAGTGGACCGCCAAATATACAATAGACTATCACATACACTGGAACACCACAGGCAATGGACCATCACCTACAAAAGGCCACCACATACACACTGGACCACCACATACACACTGGACCACCGCATACACATTAGGCAACCACATACAAAGGGCAACCACATACAAAGGACCACCACATACAAAGGACCACCACATACACACTGGACCTGCAACAAACACTGAACCACCACACACACACACACTGGGGCCACCACATAATAATGGTTGTCCTTCGTGTAACGAGGATGGCCGGCCCAAGGGCCACCTAGGCGTGAATTTGTTTAAGGTGCAGAAACTGTCGCCAACACAACAACCACACCCTAAGTTAACGAGTTGCATGACCCAGTGTCAACGAATAGTCCAAGAAAACAACTCACCTACTGCACTGGCTAACCATTACCCTGGAAAGCGATCCGCAAATCAATTAACATCCAGGTCCCCAATTACTGCTGGCTAGACAGAGGCAAATGGCGTAAAGAAACTTGCCCATAGTTCATTCACCCTGCCCAGGGATCTAACCCGGGTCCGCTCGCTTGCGAGGTGAGCATGCTGACAATTACACCACAGGTCGCCCTGCCACATACACACTTGACCACCACAAGTGACCACATACACACTGGAACCAACAACACACACACTGGACCACCAACATGCACACTGAACCACCAACATGCACACTGAACCACCAACATGCACACTGAACCACCAACATGCACACTGTCCCACCAACATGCACACTGAACCACCAACATGCACACTGAACCACCAACATGCACACTGAACCACCAACATGCACACTGAACCACCAACATGCACACTGTCCCACCAACATACACACTGTCCCACCAACATACACACTGAACCACCAACATACACACTGGACCACCACCAACATACTGTACACAATGAGAATACTACGAAAATGTTCGAGTAAATTTACTAATATCAGGCGTCACACTGTGTAATATTACCAAAATAACAAAATACCAAAATGATATTTTTAGCTGATCGTAATTGTAAAAAAAAAATAAAAATTACTGTGTTTAATTGTTATATACCGGAATGCAGTAAATGTAATCTTACTTCAATAACAGCAAGGAATTATGTGACGTTGTTTTGATTGGCTTCCCGAATGAGCTCCAGGTTATTTGTTACGTTATTGTAAGCGCCGTCTTGCTGGTGCTCTTAGCCGTTGTATGAATGTGATATCTCTTTAAAGAACGTAGATCTAGTTTCTAAATATATGATAGATGTGAACGAACACATGAGTAGTCTAGTGATGTAGTGGGTGAAGGTGACCCATTGTGACAAAGGTAACCCACTGAGAGTGATGAAGGTGACCCATTGAGATTGACTAAGATGACCCATTAAGATTGACTAAGATGTCCCATTGTGTGAGGAAGGTAACCCATTGAGAGTAATGAAGGTAACCCATTGAGTGATAAAGATTACCCATCGAGTGACGAAGGTGACCCACTGAGTGACGAAGGTGACCCACTGAGTGACGAAGGTGACCCACTGAGTGACGAAGGTGACCCACTGAGTGACGAAGGTGACCCATTAAGACTGACGAAGGTGACCCATTAAGACTGACGAATATAATCAATTTACAGTATGAAGGTGACCCCACTAGGCGGCGAAAATGACCCAACGGGACATGATCACTTTCCACTTTAACTCTGCAGAACAAGAGAACAAATCTATCTATCCATCTATCTATCTCAAGTAGTGAATACAAAATTGGTGTACGTGGTTCTAATTCATCTGTGTGTGTGTGTGGTGTGTGTGGGTGGGTGTGTGTGTGTTCTATGTGAGGTGACGAGGCTACGTACACAATGAACGCCTGGCGATCACCTTCGTCAGGCAGGGGGGGGGGGATGTGTGGGAAGAGGGTGTAGGATACGTGAGGGAGAACGGAGGAGGAGGAGATAGGGAGTAAAGATAGACGGTAAAAGGGACAGAGGAGGATAGGGAAAGGAGGGAATAGACAGGACAGAGCGATAAAGGGTGAGGAAATGGCAGACTTGAAGTGAGGAGGAGATGGATTGATGGATAAGGGAAGGGAGATAAAGGTATTAAGGAATGAGGAAAGGAAGAGAAGATGGGATGAAGGAGGGGGAGAGGAAATGTGGGGAAGAGAGAGAGAGAATGTGAGAAATAGGTGGAGGAAGAAGAAACATGGGAGATAGGAAGAGTTTAGTAAGAAGGAAGATGTATAGAAGATAACTGCAATGATGAGAGAGGAAGTGAGATAAAGGGATAGGAGGGTAGGGAAAGATAGAGGGAGGTTGTGAGGGAAGGAAGAAGGGAGGGGTGATGGGAGACTCCCTGACACACATCACCCTGCACAACCCTCGTCACGGAGACACTTCAACATCTTGCTGGGTAAGATAAAAATGCCCCGCCCTGCCCAGTACCCCTACACCCCTCCACCACCTACCAAAATACTGCTGTTGATGCTGTTGTTGTTGCTATCATTGTCGTTGTTATTTTTGTTTTTGTTACTACTACTACTACTACTACTACTTGGGCTACTACTACTATTATTACTACTACTACTGTTGCTGCTGCTGCTGCTGTTATTGCAGCTGTGGACTCCAGCAATCTATCATATCTGAGGTGTGACAAAATGATTGTGTGGATGCTGAAGGAGGGAGGGAATCACCTGACAGAGGAAGAGATGGGTGGAGAGAGAGAGAGAGAGAGAGAGAGAGAGAGAGAAAGTATGAGGGGTAGGGGTGAGAAGGTCGAGGCGTCACAGAAGGGAGGGGGGGGGGAGGGTAGGTAGGTAGGTAGTGGCGGGTCTCAACATCAGGTAGGCTGGTTAGCACTACACCAGCAAAATGAATGAGGAGTCGAGTTGAAACGCCAGTGCTCCCACCCCCTTAGTATTGATTATATTAAAGCCGCTCTGCTACCACCACCCGCGCACCTCCCCCTTCCTCCCCCGCCTCCCTCACCTCCTCCGCACCTCACCTACCCTATCTCTCCTCCTCCAGCAATCCTAGCCTAACCTCTTCCTCCCCCTACCCCACCTCTTTCACCCTCCACTTCCTCCCCTCCTCCTCAGCCACCCTCTCTCCCCAACCCTCCTCGTCACCCCTTCACCTCCTCCTCCCCTCCTTCACACACTTATCTCCTTCCTCCTCCTACTGACACACTTTTTCCTCCCCCCATTTTTTACACGATTTAAAATACACATTCTCCTACACCGAGTCTTACTGTCTTGATTATTTTAACCTTATTCTGCACTACCCCCTTTTACCTCCACCTTCTTTACCTCCCCATCCATCACACTCAACTCCCTTCCCCCCTCCCTCCTCCCCCCCCCTTCCTCCATCACCCTCCCTAATTCTATAATCGTCAACTGTCAACCTCCTCCTTAATACTTGTTCATCATGTCTTAACCCGTCAAGCTTTTTCACAACCCCTCCCCTGACTCCCCTTCGTCTTCCCTTTCCTCCCTTCACTTTCCCTCCCCCACCTCATATCCCTTACCCTCGACTTCCCCCTCTCACAAACCCCCTTCCTTGTCATCCCTTCTCTCTCCTTATTTTATGCTTTTCTTCTCTCTTTAACTCTTCTTCATGATCCACTTCGTCTTCCCGTCTCCTCGACTCTCACCCTCCTCCCCATCCTCTCCCCTCTTCCCTCCTCTCTCCCTAGTCCCGTCCCTACCCTTCGCCCTACCCTCCTCAATTTATCCATCTCACATACACACCTTATTTTGACCTCTTTCCCCTCTTTACCTCAGTCATTCTTGGCCCACTGTGTCTTTCCCTCTCCTCTCCTTTCCTCTCTCCCTCCCTTCTCCTCGCCCTCCTTTCCTCTCCAATCCTCCCCCCAAGCTTTCCTCTCTCTCTCTCTCTCCACTGACCCTACCTACCTCCCCCCCCCCTCCACCAGCCAGGCGCCATACCTTGGTGATCGCCCCCGTAATGTCCACCTTAACGTCAGGAAGCTTTATATTATACTGGCTATAATACCCCACTCCGGCCATTGATACCCCACTCCAGGCACTAGCATCCCACTCCAGGCACTAGCATCCCACTCCAGGCATTATACTACCCCTCTTCAGTTATTAACACCCTACTCCAGACATTGATATACCACTCCGGACATTGATATACCCACTTCAGGCATTAAATTACCCCTCTCCAAGTATTAACACCCCACTCCAGGCATTGATACACCAACTCCTGGCATTGACATCCCACTCCAAGCATTAAATTACCCCTCTCCAAATATTAACACCTCACTCCAGGCATTGATACACCCACTCTAGGCAATGACACCCCACTCCAGGCATTGATACCCTACTCCAGGCATTGATACCTTATTCCAGGCATTATACTACCCCACTCCAGGCATTAATACTTCTCTCTCTCTTATCTCCACGTATAAAAACTGACCCCCCCCCCCCCACACACATGACTCAGCTGGGTCAGACAGGGTTAATTTAAGGCTTACAGTTCCCTTATCTTATTTCCCTTTACTCTTTTTTCCCACCCCCTCCCTCCCCTTTCGTCGCCGTCTGTCTTATTCGTCATGTTTTCCGTCCCACTGTCAATATAGTTTCTCTTTCTTTACCCCTTTCTACCTCCTCCCATCACCCTCCTCCCATCACCCTTCTCCACCTCCTCTCTTCATCGTCCCTTCACCCTCATCCTTTCTCTACTCCCCTCACTCAATAGTCCATCTCTACTCCTCTCTAACTCCTCACTCACCCTTGTCCTCCTCCTGTATTCTATTCTCTTCCATTTCACCATCTCTCTCTCATTCTCTCATTCAAGTTTTCCCCACTCTCCTCCTCTCCCTTCCTCATCGTTCTGTCCCGGTTCCTTTTCATTCCCCTCCCTCAAACCACTCTAACTACCTTCATCACTCTCCCTCTCATCCACCTTTCCTTCAGTCTTCTTCTCCCTCTCCCCCACCTCTCCTTCAGTTTTCCCTTTCCCTCTCCTTCACCCAACTCGTCCCTCTCTCTCTCTCTCTTCCTCTCTCCCACCACTAGCCCTTTCTCCATCTCGCCCTCCTCCTCCACCTCGCTCTCTCCCGCATCTCCCCCTTAGCTCCCACACTCCCCCCCCCCGCCTCCCCCAGCTCTTCTCTCACTTTCCCCTCTCACAGTGACCTTGCCTGACACGGAATTGCTCTCCTCAAAAGCCCATCCGTTATTGTACCTCCTCCCATCTTTCTTATCCTCTCTGTCCCACCTACCATGTTCCTTATTTCCTCTAAGTATCCTCCTCATCCATTCTCATCTTCTTTCTCATTTTTTTTCATTTCCCTCCCTCCTTGTTCCCTCTCACCATCTTCCTCATTCCCTCTTTTCTTGTTTCTCATTTTTTTTTCTCCCCTCCCTCCCAGCTCCCTCTCACCATCTTCCTCATTCCCTCTCACCACCTTTCTCACCTCCCTCCCTGGTTCCCTCTCACCAGTTTCCTCACCCCCTCTCTCATCTTCTTCCGTGTTCCCTCTCACATATCATCGCTCTCACTACTCCTGACATTTCATCATCACCTTCTTGCTATACCTGTTGTCATCGTCCACTATCTGTGTATTCTTCTCCCAGGTAAAATACACATCATTAACACCTGGGCGTTAATGAGTGTGTTTGTTTGTCTATTCTAAGGTAAATTATTAAGTGTTTATGTATAAAGTAATTTTGGTTTCATATTTAAAGCGTATTTTTTGTATTAATCTTTTTTATATATTATATTAAAAGGTAAATAAACAGTAATTGGCCATTATGGTGAATCAACTGTGTTACGTCTCCCTCCCTCCCTCCCTTCCTTCCTTCCTTAGTGCTCTTTCATCGTCAACAAAATAATCCCTTCTTACCTTCACTCTTTATTGCTGTCTACCTGCTACTTACCTTTTTCTTCTCCCGTTAATTATTCCCCCAACTACCTATTATTACCTTTAACAACTACAAATTACTTCCTTCCTACCTCTATTTACCTGCCACTCCTCACTAATTACTCCCTATTCACTAGTGATTACCTCTTCTCTACCAACTAATTAGCTCACCTGTCACATACTACGGTTGTACAATACATTAAATAACTATACTTTATATCAAATTACCTTTATCCTCTCCTTTAATGTCTTCGCCATCGTATAATTAATCACCTTACAATGATATCTAATTAAATCATATCTGTATACTAATAGACGAACCCCTAATTAACTCAACCTCCTAATTACCTCCCTACCTCCTAATTATTTCCCACTAACAATTAATTACGATTCATTTTCCCTATATTTATGTTTAGAGAAAAATAGCAGAGACTCAAAGGTGACACAATACAATTTTGGACGGACAGACGGACGCACGAGCACCTTAAAGTTCTAACCCATCAATTACCTTCTTCCCAAGACTAATTATATTTAATTTACCGACGAACAACTTACCCCACCCAGTAATTACCTTCACTATTACTATTTACCTCCTTTCCTTTGACCTAATTACTTCATTTCACCTTTAATTACCTTGTGTGTTACTGTAGTATGGACTAGCTTCCCTTTCCATGTCTGCATTATTTGTATATATTAGGTAATGTATTGTACTACATTATGTAAAGTGTGGCCAAGTGGTAAAGTGTGGCCAAGTGGTAAAGTGTGGCCAGGTGGTAACGTGTGGCCAAGTGGTAAAAAGTGGCCAAGTGGTAAAAAGTGGCCAAGTGTGGCCAAGTGGTAAAAAGTGGCCAAGTGGTAAAGTGTGGCCAAGTGGTAAAGTGTGGCCAAGTGGTAAAGTGTGGCCAAGTGGTAAAGTGTGGCCAAGTGGTAAAGTGTGGCCGAGTGGTAAAGTGTGTATTAAATATTTTAAACCTGTACCACAAAAACTCCCCCCAAACACAAACACCCCCCCCCTAACTCACTACATACAGGCCCCCCCCCCCCCCACACACACACACTTCCCCACACACACACACTTCCCCTTACACGTACCTACTTTCCCACACGTCAACACACTTCCCCCCACGTCCCACATACCCCCCCCCCCCCCCCACACACACACTCCCACACCATCCTCGTCAGCGCCACCTCCTGCCACCGGCAGTCCCCTGCCCACCTCGCGCAGTCCGCTACTACAACAAAATTGAGCCCATAAGAGCCCGCACTGACAGATATAAGAATAACACCAACCCATCTACTGTTAAAATAAAAAACAACTCCTGAATTATGTACTGTACAGCCCTGTAAATGTATTGAACGTATATCATTATGTCTAAATCAAACGTAAGTTTGTATATTTTCAGCCACCGGCTGCAACTCTATTAATAAACCGTTTATTATTATTACACACACTTCCTATTTCACACACTTCCCCCCAAACACACACACACCAATAAACAATATAACTCCGCTACAAAGTAACAAAAACTATCATTTCATTTTTTGTGTTGGTGCTGACATCCGGCGCCTTCATTAAGAGTTCTTCTCCACCCTGTCTCCCTCATCTCCCCTCACCTACCTTCCTCTCTCACCACTCCCCCCTCATTCCTCACACACTTCTCACCGCTTCAGCAAGACGGGTAAGAGAAAGGGTGAAGGGGGTAAATGGGGGAGGGTCGTAGAGAGAGGGAAAGAAGAGGAGGGGGAGAGAAGAGGAAGGGGGAGAGAAGAGGAAGGGGGAGAGAAGAGTTATAGAGGGGAAAAGACCATGAATGTCTCCACTGAGCGAGACCAACTTCTGCCTCACCCACACTGATGACGCTGCTGATTGTCTCTGTCTGTATATATATATATATATATATATATATATATATATATATATATATATATATATATATATATATATATATATATATCGTTCTCTCTTTAATTTCGCTCTCACGAGGCCGATATATCCACGAGATCACCTACCCAAGAGGTCACATACCCATCAGGTCACATACCCACGAAATCACATACCCACGAGGTCACATATCCACGAGGTCACATACCCACGAGGTCACATACCCACGAGGTCACATACCCACACTACTTATTGAAGTCGTTTAATCATTCCCACCCCCCCCCCTCTCCACTCCCTCCCCTCCATTCTCTCTCCTCCTCCTAGTCTCTCCATCCTCCTGTTCCCTCCCTCCTCCCCTTCTCTTCCCTTTCCACCAATCCTCCTCGCGTCTCGTCTTGCCCCTGGCGTACCGTCTTGTCCCTGGTGTACCGTCTTTCCCCTAGTGTACCGTCTTGCCCCTGGTGTACCGTCTTGCCCCTGGTGTACCGTCTTGCCCCTGGCGTACCGTCTTGCCCCTGGTGTACCGTCTTGCCCCTGGTGCACCATCTTGCTTAGTTCCCCCGAGAGACAGTAACATTGCCCAGAAATATCGCGTGTGTAAATTCTCCCCCGAGCCGCTCTCATTGCCCAGAATTTTGTAAAACGCTTCTACACGTTTCTTTTACGCAATTCCTTTAAGATTTTTCCCAATTTCCTACAAGCTTCTACAAAATTTATATAATAATTTTTTACACAGTATCCACTAAGATTTTTACATAATATTTCCTCATGATTTGTAAACATTTTTATAAACAATTCCTTAATAGTTTTTACAATTTTCTTTTACAAAATCACCTTGGAAATTTTACTTGAATTTTCCTTAAAATGTTTCCACAATATCCTTAAGATATTCACTTCGATGTCTTGTACCAGGACACTAGTACCTGCCAGGGCACCCGTCGCTACCAGGGCACCAGTAACTACCAGGACACCCGTAGCTACCAGGACACCCGTAACTACCAGGGCACCAGTAACTACCAGGGCACCAGTAACTACCAGGGCACCAGTAACTACCAGAAACCTTAACTACCAGAGTCCAAAACTACCAGGCGCCATGATTACCGGGCGCCACAATTACCAGACACCATGACTACCAAACACCATAACAACCAGACACAATAACAACCAGACACAATAACAACCATACACCATAACAACCAGACACCATAACAACCAGACACCATAACTACTAGGCGCCATAACTTCCACCTGCGTCAGTCTCCACATTTTGCTACATTCTCCAAAAATTTGATCTTCAAAGTAAATTGTATGAGAGAGAGAGAGAGAGAGAGAGAGAGAGAGAGAGAGAGAGAGAGAGAGAGAGAGAGAGAGAGAGTATATATCCTGAACACCTGTCCATTAATACTATAACAATAGACATATAAGAGTAGAGAAATATACTTCAGAGTCATAACACAATAGCGATATCTCCCTCTAGCAACAAACACGACTGACAAAAATTGTATTGCATCCGTGATATAACAAAATCTGGTGTTGCCCGCACGTCCGCCCCTCACAAAACCTTCAACACGAGGCTTAACCTGCAATGTCGACAACAAGCCCTTGAAAAAAAAAAGTTGAAAATAACAGAGAAAAGAAATGTAACTCGTTACCTGTTTTCCATACATCAGTTTTTTTTAGTTTATAAAACACGTCTGTATGTTGGTAATATTGCAGTTGATTTTGTAATCAGTCGTTTGTGGTGTTCAATATATTCTCTTCAGGTATAGTTTTTGTTATCAATGTATTTATATATCATAGTCATTACAAATTGGATCATCAAACTTATGTATATATTTATAGAATGAGTTTATAACAGCTAAGGTCAGTGTGGTCATCCTGGCCTGGATATAATTACTCATATCTATTTCATACTAAAAACAGAGATGATGTCTTCAACTGTCTGTTAGTATGTAGAGTTACTTAGGTTAACTCACTACTTTTAACATGATCCACCATAATCTGGGACTGACACCATTATAGTCCTCATCCAATAGAAAACATATATTTTTATTATTCCTGCGGTAGGAAACAAACCATTTCAGGTCTTTTTGACTCTACACCCTTCACCTGTCCCCAGCATATCTATTCAAGGCTCTCCATTCTCTGTTTTCCTCCAAGCTAAGTCATCCGGTATCATTTTGTTCAACATACCTTCAGTCAGTCATTTAACATGGCGCCACTGAAGTACATTCAAGCACCAAAGTCTTTTTTTTTTCTGGTCAAGTGAGGTTACTAGACCATGACCCCTGTGTTGACTGTGTCATGGAGGGATGGGGAACACGCACGCACGCACGCGCACACACGCGCACACACACGCACGCACGCGCGCACACACGCACACACCTGTGATCTGGTCGATTAAGAGGTTCATTAACTCTGAGATTGAGTTCGTCTTTACCTAATTTGTCGCCTCATTCTGCTTATGACTCCAGGGTCGAGTTATCTGTGTCTCCTTCAATGTCTTCCACTTATTTTCGACCGTTAACTGGTCTGTCAAGAATGGTAGAGATAATTTGACTGTATGAGTTAACGAATCTGGTAATCTTAACTGTCTGCCCTGTGGCTTTACTTATAGTTTAATAGAGTATATTAAAAAACCTGATACCGAAATAACCACCACACGGGAAACACTCATGTTGCCCCTGGTCGCCAAATAATGATGCGAGAAAACGAAGCAAAATTAAAACAAATTGTAGGGAAAAATATATTAAATACAACGACTCAATAAAACAACATGAACAATTCCATTAAGACGATTTACAAAATTCATGAACTTTACGTTAGATTTTCTTTTGTGTAATCCAATTGACAAGTACAAGTACGTACTCAGGGACGAACAGGATGAAATTAGCACAGTATCTCCCTAACTACAGAACACAGCGGGGGTGTAAAATATGACCTCACTTGTACACTGTGTCTCTAGCGATCACAATACAACTGGTGTTAACGCTGCAACATCGTACTCACACCTGTACAAGCTTGTAGTGTTCTAATCAAGTCGTCAGTTTTAATTAAATATTCCCACCGAGTTTGTATTAAATGATTTACAAAACACAAATTGATAAAGAAAACCTAAAATTAAATTCACCAAAAACAAACGAGAGAGAGAGAGAGAGAGAGAGAGAGAGAGAGAGAGAGAGAGAGAGAGAGAGAGCTACGTATGCAATTTAACCAGAAGGAAAGTTGTTGTAAAAATATAAGAATTAGTGAGTAATTTGACCAAGAAATCACAAAGTTTGGAAGTTTGTCTCCATAAATGAGGAACTTTGAATCGTTTTTTCATACTGTGAGCAAAAGTTGATCAAACTGGGTCTCAGAATCTATTTTGCTTCGTGTGTATCTTCTCGAACTCCAGAACACCCAGTCTGACCTCACCTAACCCAAGAACACATGACCTGACCTGACCTATCAACCCCAAACCAAAACTAATCTAACCTTTTTCCCTAGAACACAGCGCTATTGACATACAAGACCAAATTATACAATAAATGATAAACTTTTCCTTCACTGTCATAATGGATAAGACCAATAAATTGCCACTACCAAAATTAAGCCGCATAGGAAAGTAAAGAAAGGTGCCTCAAGCGTGATGAGTGTTCACCAGTCCAGTAAAAAATGATCGTGCTGGTGTTCTTGACTGAAGAGAGCGCAAGCACGCACGCACGCACACTTTTGATTACTTTGATTACTTTCACTCGTACGTCTCTCTCTCTCTCTCTCTCTCTCTCGTAGTGTTAGCGGTTGGGGAAAGGGGGGGAGAGGAGGGGGAGAGGGGAAGGGAGGAAGGGGGGAGAGGAGGGGAGGGAGAGGGGAGGGTAGCGGTGGGAGGAGTAGGGTAAAGAAGAGTAGGGAAAGGGGAGGGGTAAGAAGTAAGGTGGGTGGAGAGGAGGAAAGGATACGGGAAGGAGAACGGAAGGAAAATGTAGAGAGGGGGAATAGGAGAAGGGGGAAAGGATGAAGAGAAGTCATATGAGGAACGGAAAAGGCAGAAGAGAAAGGGGGGATAAAGCAGAGGAAATGAAAGTAGGAGAGAGGAGTGGGAGTGAACAGGTGCGTAGGAGATGGGGGGAGAGAAAAGATGGGTAAGGAAAGGGAGAGGAAGGTCGTAGGGAAAGGTGTGGAATGGTTGGGGGAGAAAGAGGTAGGTGGGGGCAAAGTAGGGGTTGCAGCAGGTGGGGGGGGGGGTGGTAAAGTAGGGGTAGCAGCAGGTAGGGGGGAATGTAGGGAATGAGAAGACAGTAGAGGCGGAGATAGGAAAAGAGGGGGAGGTAGGAAAGGAGGGGGGGGGGGTAAGGAGAGAGGGTGAATGAGGAAAGGGAAAGAGGAAGAGGAGGAAGGTAGAGGTGGCAGGGGAGGAGGAGGGGGAGGAGGTAGGAGGAGGAGGAGGAAGCATGGAAGAAGGATGAGGAAGGAGCCATAGGTTTAATATCAAGTCATTTATTCCCGATATTGGCAATTATTTCCACAGAGTTATGAAAGGATGTCAATTTTATCCATATTATTGGTAATTTCTCTTATATTACAAATTATCTTTTTTTCTCAAGTTTTTCGTATTTCCTGATTTTTTTTTTTTAAGCTACGATCGATTTTTTTCTTCATTGTCAGTTTTAATTTTGTTTATTGTACATACTTTATATACCATCAATATTGGTGAGGGGTGTTTATTCAAGATCAACTCTAAGTAAAACTCTAAATAAGAAAACTTCATGACCCTTCAATGATCAATAAAAGTTTGGAGGAATTGCATTTTTCCTACTTTTTGCTTTTTCGATTTTTTTTCCCCTGCCATGGAGACGAACGTAACCTTGGGAGGGACCCGTCCTCTCGGTGCGCCGCCATTACCAGCAGTATACGTGAACGCTAATAGACAAACAGTATAACGCTGTGTTCCTAGAATAATTCATAAAAATAACACGACCATTTTTTTCATTATCTTATTTTTCGATATTATTCCAAAAAAATATAACGTCATTATTGGTGGTTTTCATTATTATTGACGTTTCTTTATTATCGGTGATTTTTTATATATTATTCCTTATTATATAACGTTATTATTGGTGGTTTTCGTTACAGCATTTACAGGTGATATTATCGTTATTTTAAATATACTACCGTCATTACAGGTGATTTTCGTTATCATTAATTACCTTTCACCGGTGATTTTGGTTGATTTTTCGTCTTTAAGCGTGTATTATTATCGAGGTTATTGGTGATTTTATTTTCCTTGTTTTTTATTAGTGACTGCAGAGAGGAATGACTTTTGTATAGGAGCTTAAAATGAGAGGAGGCCATCGTACCATATGTGAGTTCCTGGAGTCATGGTACCATCTGTGAGCTACTGGAGTCATGGTACCATCAGTGAGCTACTGGAGTCATGGTACCATCAGTGAGCTCCTGGAGTCATGGTACCATCAGTGAGCTACTGGAGTCATGGTACCATCAGTGAGCTACTGGAGTCATGGTACCATCAGTGAGCTACTGGAGTCATGGTACCATCAGTGAGCTACTGGAGTCATGGTACCATCAGTGAGCTACTGGAGTCATGGTACCACCAGTGAGCTACTGGAGTCATGGTACCATCAGTGAGCTACTGGAGTCATGGTACCACCAGTGAGCAACTGGAGTCATGGTACCACCAGTGAGCTACTGGAGTCATGGTACCATCAGTGAGCTACTGGAGTCATGGTACCACCAGTGAGCAACTGGAGTCATGGTACCACCAGTGAGCTACTGGAGTCATGGTACCATCAGTGAGCTACTGGAGTCATGGTACCATCAGTGAGCTACTGGAGTCATGGTACCATCAGTGAGCTACTGGAGTCATGGTACCACCAGTGAGCAACTGGAGTCATGGTACCATCAGTGAGCAACTGGAGTCATGGTACCACCAGTGAGCTACTGGAGTCATGGTACCACCAGTGAGCTACTGGAGTCATGGTACCACCAGTGAGCTCCTGGAGTCATGGTACCACCAGTGAGCAACTGGAGTCATGGTACCACCAGTGAGCAACTGGAGTCATGGTACCACCAGTGAGCTACTGGAGTCATGGTACCACCAGTGAGCAACTGGAGTCATGGTACCATCAGTGAGCTACTGGAGTCATGGTACCACCAGAGAGCAACTGGAGTCATGGTACCACCAGAGAGCAACTGGAGTCATGGTACCACCAGTGAGCAACTGGACTCATGGTACCATCAGTGAGCTACTGGAGTCATGGTACCACCAGTGAGCAACTGGAGTCATGGTACCACCAGTGAGCTACTGGAGTCATGGTACCACCAGTGAGCTCCTGGAGTCATGGTACCACCAGTGAGCTACTGGAGTCATGGTACCATCAGTGAGCTACTGGAGTCATGGTACCACCAGTGAGCAACTGGAGTCATGGTACCATCAGTGAGCTACTGGAGTCATGGTACCATCAGTGAGCAACTGGAGTCATGGTACCATCAGTGAGCTACTGGAGTCATGGTACCATCAGTGAGCTACTGGAGTCATGGTACCACCAGTGAGCAACTGGAGTCGTGGTACCACCAGTGAGCAACTGGAGTCGTGGTACCACCAGTGAGCAACTGGAGTCATGGTACCATCAGTGAGCTACTGGAGTCATGGTACCACCAGTGAGCAACTGGAGTCATGGTACCACCAGTGAGCTCCTGGAGTCATGGTACCACCAGTGAGCTCCTGGAGTCATGGTACCACAAGTGAGCTACTGGAGTCATGGTACCATCAGTGAGCTACTGGAGTCATGGTACCACCAGTGAGCTACTGGAGTCATGGTACCACCAGTGAGCAACTGGAGTCATGGTACCATCAGTGAGCTACTGGAGTCATGGTACCATCAGTGAGCAACTGGAGTCATGGTACCATCAGTGAGCTACTGGAGTCATGGTACCACCAGTGAGCAACTGGAGTCATGGTACCATCAGTGAGCTACTGGAGTCATGGTACCACCAGTGAGCAACTGGAGTCATGGTACCACCAGTGAGCTACTGGAGTCATGGTACCATCAGTGAGCTACTGGAGTCATGGTACCATCAGTGAGCTCCTGGAGTCATGGTACCATCAGTGAGCTCCTGGAGTCATGGTACCACCAGTGAGCTACTGGAGTCATGGTACCACCAGTGAGCAACTGGAGTCATGGTGCCATCAGTGAGCTACTGGAGTCATGGTACCATCAGTGAGCAACTGGAGTCATGGTACCATCAGTGAGCTACTGGAGTCACGGTACCACCAGTGAGCTACTGGAGTCACGGTACCATCAGTGAGCTACTGGAGTCATGGTACCATCAGTGAGCTCCTGGAGTCATGGTACCACCAGTGAGCTCCTGGAGTCATGGTACCACCAGTGAGCAACTGGAGTCATGGTACCACCAGTGAGCAACTGGAGTCATGGTACCATCAGTGAGCTACTGGAGTCATGGTACCATCAGTGAGCAACTGGAGTCATGGTACCACCAGTGAGCTCCTGGAGGCATGGTACCACCAGTGAGCTCCTGGAGGCATGGTACCATCAGTGAGCTACTGGAGTCATGGTACCACCAGTGAGCTCCTGGAGTCATGGTACCACCAGTGAGCTCCTGGAGTCATGGTACCACCAGTGAGCTACTGGAGTCATGGTACCACCAGTGAGCTCCTCGAGTCATGGTACCACCAGTGAGCTACTGGAGTCATGGTACCACCAGTGAGCTACTGGAGTCATGGTACCACCAGTGAGCTCCTGGAGTCATGGTACCACCAGAGAGCTCCTGGAGTCATGGTACCACCAGTGAGCTCCTGGAGTCATGGTACCATCAGTGAGCAACTGGAGTCATGGTACCATCAGTGAGCAACTGGAGTCATGGTACCATCAGTGAGCAACTGGAGTCATGGTACCATCAGTGAGCAACTGGAGTCATGGTACCATCAGTGAGCAACTGGAGTCATGGTACCACCAGTGAGCTCCTGGAGCCATGGTACCATCAGTGAGCTACTGGAGTCATGGTACCACCAGTGAGCTACTGGAGTTATGGTACCATCAGTGAGCTCCTTGAGTCATGGTACCACCAGTGAGCTACTGGAGTCATGGTACCACCAGTGAGCTCCTGGAGTCATGGTACCACCAGTGAGCTACTGGAGTCATGGTACCATCAGTGAGCAACTGGAGTCATGGTACCATCAGTGAGCTACTGGAGTCATGGTACCATCAGTGAGCTACTGGAGTCATGGTACCATCAGTGAGCTACTGGAGTCATGGTACCATCAGTGAGCTACTGGAGTCATGGTACCACCAGTGAGCTACTGGAGTCATGGTACCACCAGTGAGCTCCTGGAGTCATGGTACCACCAGTGAGCTCCTGGAGTCATGGTACCACCAGTGAGCTACTGGAGTCATGGTACCATCAGTGAGCTACTGGAGTCATGGTACCATCAGTGAGCTACTGGAGTCATGGTACCATCAGTGAGCAACTGGAGTCATGGTACCATCAGTGAGCTCCTGGAGTCATGGTACCATCAGTGAGCTACTGGAGTCATGGTACCATCAGTGAGCTACTGGAGTCATGGTACCACCAGTGAGCTACTGGAGTCATGGTACCACCAGTGAGCAACTGGAGTCATGGTACCACCAGTGAGCAACTGGAGTCATGGTACCACCAGTGAGCAACTGGAGTCATGGTACCACCAGTGAGCAACTGGAGTCATGGTACCACCAGTGAGCAACTGGAGTCATGGTACCATCAGTGAGCAACTGGAGTCATGGTACCATCAGTGAGCTACTGGAGTCATGGTACCACCAGTGAGCAACTGGAGTCATGGTACCATCAGTGAGCTACTGGAGTCATGGTACCATCAGTGAGCAACTGGAGTCATGGTACCATCAGTGAGCTACTGGAGTCATGGTACCACCAGTGAGCAACTGGAGTCATGGTACCATCAGTGAGCTACTGGAGTCATGGTACCACAGTGAGCAACTGGAGTCATGGTACCATCAGTGAGCTACTGGAGTCATGGTACCACCAGTGAGCTACTGGAGTCATGGTACCATCAGTGAGCTACTGGAGTCATGGTACCATCAGTGAGCTACTGGAGTCATGGTACCACCAGTGAGCAACTGGAGTCATGGTACCACCAGTGAGCTACTGGAGTCATGGTACCATCAGTGAGCAACTGGAGTCATGGTACCATCAGTGAGCTACTGGAGTCATGGTACCACCAGTGAGCTACTGGAGTCATGGTACCACCAGTGAGCTACTGGAGTCATGGTACCATCAGTGAGCTACTGGAGTCATGGTACCATCAGTGAGCTACTGGAGTCATGGTACCATCAGTGAGCTCCTGGAGTCATGGTACCACCAGTGAGCTACTGGAGTCATGGTACCACCAGTGAGCAACTGGAGTCATGGTACCATCAGTGAGCTACTGGAGTCATGGTACCATCAGTGAGCTACTGGAGTCATGGTACCATCAGTGAGCTACTGGAGTCATGGTACCACCAGTGAGCTCCTGGAGTCATGGTACCACCAGTGAGCTACTGGAGTCATGGTACCACCAGTGAGCTACTGGAGTCATGGTACCACCAGTGAGCTACTGGAGTCATGGTACCACCAGTGAGCTACTGGAGTCATGGTACCACCAGTGAGCTACTGGAGTCATGGTACCACCAGTGAGCTACTGGAGTCATGGTACCATCAGTGAGCTACTGGAGTCATGGTACCACCAGTGAGCTACTGGAGTCATGGTACCACCAGTGAGCTCCTGGAGTCATGGTACCACCAGTGAGCTCCTGGAGTCATGGTACCACCAGTGAGCTACTGGAGTCATGGTACCACCAGTGAGCTCCTGGAGTCATGGTACCACCAGTGAGCTACTGGAGTCATGGTACCACCAGTGAGCTACTGGAGTCATGGTACCACCAGTGAGCTACTGGAGTCATGGTACCATCAGTGAGCTCCTGGAGTCATGGTACCACCAGTGAGCTACTGGAGTCATGGTACCACCAGTGAGCTACTGGAGTCATGGTACCATCAGTGAGCTCCTGGAGTCATGGTGCCACCAGTGAGCTACTGGAGTCATGGTACCATCAGTGAGCTACTGGAGCCATGGTGCCATCAGTGAGCTACTGGAGCCATGGTACCATATTCAAGCTTTGGGTTATGGTGCTAACGAGTAATATCTTCAGAGTACCATAAATCCATGGGAGCTCAACTCTTCACCTCGATTTGGAGAGAGAGAGAGAGAGAGAGAGAGAGAGAGAGAGAGAGAGAGAGAGAGAGAGAGAATGTGTGTGTGTGTGTTTACAACTTCACACATGCCAAAAATATTCATGATTACCAAATCATTATTATCTCCCGCCATCACAGGGAGGAGGTGCAATACAATATAATTATCATGCCCCTACGTGTGTTTGTTTGGTCGGGAGTTGTACAGTAACTCGTATATACATGTACAGTAACTCGAACACACTGCAATGAACGTAAATTAAATCTGGTATGTCGATTTATGACAACAAAATCGTGTGCCAGTTCAACAGCCAATCACTGCTGTACAGGGTTATGGCACTTTATGGCACTTTGGTGTTTACTATGGCACTTATGGCACTTTAGTCTTTACTGAGGCAGTGTGACGTTGTGTTGGTTAATAGGAGCGAAATTATTAACGATTATCTCCGCTGTAACATTAATGATAATAAAAAATAAATAACAAATAATAATAATAAACAATAACAACAATAACAATACATACAACGATACTAACAACATCACTAAACTCGGCATCACCTTAACCTCCAAAAATTTACGGACCCATAATTAAATTTCAGCTCTGGAAACGGCTTAGGTAAGTTACATAAACCACAACACAAATATTGGGGAGAAAATACCTTAAAACCATTTTCAAGAACAGTGTAATAATATTTTCTCGTGGGGTGGGAGGGGGGGAAGGGAGGGATGGACGGAGGGAGCGTTATAAAAATACTGAATCAGCCATTACGGGTGAACATAATCTGGGAAAATGGCCTAAGTTTAGTTGGTTACAGAAGGGTGGATGGTTAACTATTGTGGGGAGGGAGGGTGGGAAGGGTAGTGAGGAAGGGAGAGGGGCAGGAGTTACACGGGGGGGAAAGAGGGAGGATAGTTGGCGGGAATGGAAGTGAGGGGAAAGGAAGGGAGAGGAAAGGAGGAAGGGTGGTTGGAGAAGAAGGAAAGGGAAAGAAAAGGAAGGAAGGGATAACACGAGGAACGGTAGAGGGGGTCTGGAGGGTGGGAAGAGAACTATGAGAAGAACGTATTAAATCAGGGTAAAGGAGGAGGCTTAGTTAAGAGGGTTAAGACCAGTGACAGAATCACCAACACGAGGCCAAATATTACCTTCATGAGACTAATGTAAATAAAAGTAAGTCTTCTTAATTAGTTGATTTGGGGAGTCAGGTGTGTCTCAATAGGTGAGTCAGGTGTATGTCATGAACCGAGTCAGGTGTAAGAAGATAGATGAGTCAGGTATAGTTAGATGAGTCAAGTGTGTGCGTCAATAGGTATCAGGTATGGTTAGGTAATTCAGATGTGAATGTCAATAGGCGAGTCAGATATGGTTAGATAAGTCAGTTCTATGTCAATAGGCGAGTCAAGTGTGGTTAGGTGAGTCAGGTGTATATCACGAGTCCTGTATTACGAGACAAGTCACTTAAGAGGCTCTCCAGGTCAAGACAATTTACACCCACTAAGGAACACTATACAAATACTCGCTAGATTCCCGAAACATCACTCGACCAACTTAACCAAATGTTCTGAACCTTGACAACTAACCTGTGACCTTAAAAAGACACCTGTACATCTCTGTGTGGGAGGGTACGGATGATACTTACCAACGTGTAATGTAATTCGTCTCCTCAAAAATAGGGCCAAGTGTTTCCATAGGTGACAAAAGTAAAAAAAAAAAAAAAAAGAACTTTCATCTAAAATTGGCCTAAGGTCGTTGAAAGTACATATAAACAACGCCTACCGTGTCTACAAAACCAAGTGACCTCAAACCACTATAAGGAACGTCGTCTCCTTAGCGGTCAGGTCACTGGGAGTAACGAGGTCACAGGGGTACAGATGTGACAACAATACAGTACAACAATAACACTGATGGTGATAATGTTTCTCTTATTATCATTGGACAATAATTATATAAATACACAGGAATTGAGTTCAAGTAATTACTTCTTGTGTTAGTGTGTAGCATCCAGAGGGTGCAGTAAGGCGCCGCCAAACTCCATTAAGAAAATATCCCATCCGCTAAACAAGGAAGCGGGTGGCCCCACAAAGCCATAAGCTGTGATATAATACCATTACACCGACCTGAACTTACCCTGGATTTTTTCTCGTCTCGCAAACTTAACTCCCAATAAGATTTGATTTTCCAAACAGACCAGAAACACACCATGGCTGGCTGGCAGGCAGGCAGGCAGGCAGGCACGACATTGTCCCACCTCCTTCCATTACTCTAGGTCCGAACACACTCCAGGTTGTAGATTCCACGAAGCTCCTCAGCGTCACCATAGACAACAAACTAAATTGGAAACCACACGTCAATGAAGTTGTCAAATCCTCCAGTTTCCGTCTCCACCTCCTCCGCCGACTCAAGTCCCTCGGAGTTCCTGCACACGAGCTCCTCAGTGTTTACACAACATTCATACTTCCCAAGCTCACCTATGCCTCCCCCACCTGGTCTTCCTCCCTAAATGCCACACAACGTAAACACCTAGAAAAAGTGCAAAAGAGGGCATGCAAGATTATTCTCTCCCCCTCCTACTCCACATATCAAGAAGCGCTCAACACACTGACCCTTTCGACTCTCACTGACCATCACCACGACCTCACCTGCAAATTTGGTAAGAAGCTTCTACACCATCCCCGACACCGGCTCCTACTACCACCCGAGGTCCCTTGTCCGAGAATTGCTGTTCGACACCACAACCGCATCCAGCCCATACGTGCACGAACTGATCGCTATAAAAACAGCCCAGTCCCAACCATTGTAAAAATTATCAATAACTTGTAATACTGTAACACTGTCACTATGTTGAAATGAACTGTAGTTTGAGCTTTTCCCCATCTAAGTTTTTATATGTCTTATTTGTGTCACTTATGTTACTTGTATATTATTTGTAATTCGTAACCCATTCCCCAAATATGTAACTGTATATTTTCAGCCTTCTGGCTGCCAAGCTCTTTCAATAAACCGTTAATTATTATTATTATTATTATTATTACACACACGAGGTAATCTTAAGACCTTTTAACCAGCGTTTTAACCTACATTTTAAGTCAGTGTTTTGTCTGATATAAGCTTCATCGACCTACCATTTAGATGTTCGGATAACCTTATTGTAATTTTGTTAATATATGCATAGTTTGTGTGTGTGTGTGTGTGTGTGTGTAGCCGGCGGACTCAGCACCACACACACACACTCTCCCTTCATTCGCTGTCACATCCTCACTCTTATCAGCATGACAGATGTGTTCCACTGTGGTGTTCCCCTTCCACAACAAGTCCCCAAATATCTCTCTCGTTTACCCCTTTCACTTCATATAACTCAACACCATCCATCACTGGCCACGTCCGACCCTAAAAACACACACACACACACACACACGTACTTAGCTCATTCACATCCACTGCTGTTTCCTGGATATCCCCCCCCCCCACCTCATCTTTCACTCTATTCTTCCATCTCCTTGGTCTTCATCTTTCCCTCTTGCCTTTTACTCAATCGTCCACTCTTCTCACCAATCTTTCAGTTCCTAATTTAACAATACATCCATAACAAACACCCTCTTCAATTCTGTCTGACAACACATTAAATATCCTCACTTCTGTTATTCTCCTAATCACACAATGTCCTCTTAGGTTCCTTCAACCTTTATCTTTTATCTTGTAACCAGAGTTCATTCTTTACCTCCTTTACACCCCTTCCTTTGCGCTCTCTCTCTCTCTCTCTCTCTCTCTCTCTCTCTCCATTCATTTCTTCATTGTTCTCATCCTTCCTCTTCTCGGTGATTCACTTCGTTACGCTTTGATCCATTTGTTGACATCTAGTGAACTGAAACACCTTAGTTCTATTGTTTCTTCAGCCATACAAACAGTAAAAACTCCTCCCTCACGCTTCCTAACCCAAACATCTGATCCATGTCGTGAGGTGATGACTAACAATAAACAAACACATTTCAGTAAATAGTCAATAATTTAAAGGGCGGGGGAATGACATTCTTAATTAGTAGTTTGATAAATTGGTGGTATTTCAATACTTTGTTAATGAGGGCGTTGTAAACCGAAAACTCTCTCTCTCTCTCTCTCTCTCTCTCTCTCTCTCTCTCTCAGCTTCCAGGTAGATGTCTCTATGTTCTCCACCAGAACCTATCACTGCCTACCACCAACCTCCTCTAACAATGCCCACTACCACCATCCTCCCTGCCACCCACCACCACCACCATCCCTCCTGTCACCCCACCATCATCCTCCCTACCATCATCCTCCCTACCATCACCATCCGCCCTACCACCACCATCACAAGTGCTCTAACTACAACAGACCCTTCAAGTGGCTCTTAAGTAGAGAGAGACAGCCACCACTCTGTCATCACCAGACTCTTCAACATCATCCGATTTAGGTGTGTTTAGCCACTCTCCCCCCCTCCTCCTCCTCTCCCTGATTCCTGGAAACTTGTTCTTGTCGCTTTGTAAATGTTTTGGCGTTAAGCCCACGATTAACGCTCCAGATTCTCGGAGATATTTGGAACTTCCTAAACTTATATTTTCCCGAAAACTCCTGTACGGTCGGTGAGGGTAGAGGAAGGAAGGGGGGAGGGGTGGTGGTGTTTAAAGAATCTCTCTATATACGATGGTAGATCATAACAGTAGTTTTCGTCTTTAACTCTAGCGGCTGTTTCTTTTTTTTTTTTTCCTATTGTAGCTCACGTGATGCTGCTGTCCTTCCGCCATCCCCAATTAGGAAAATAACAAAATATTAACGAGGGGAGCCTTACTGGAAGCTTCTATCAAGAACTCGAGTTGTTTCTCAGAGGTAGAACACACACACACACACACACACACACACACACACAAAGCATTGTCTAATTGGAAAAACAAACTTGACGCAGCTGAATAAAAACTAGAGATACCATACTGAAACCGTGTTTAATTCTGCCCACACCGCACCCACACCTAACTCTTACCCCACACTCAATATTAAACCACACCTCCCTACACCTACCACACCTCCCCACACCCACACAAATCTACTCCACCCTGATAACATTCGCCGTCAGAGATCCAACAACTGGAAGAGTGCGGTGATGGGTGGGCGGTACGAGCCAACAGCCGCCTCCAAGGTTGTTCCATGTACAAGTTGTATCGTGGAAGAAATATGTCTTTAATCAACTCTCTGGCTCTTACTACAGTACCTGCTAAGGATGTTGCTGTAGATGATGATGTTGATGTTTTGGTTGTTGTTGTAGATGATGATGTGATGTTTTGGTTGTTGTTGTTGATGATGACGATGATGATGACGACGATGATGATGACGATGATGATGATGACGATGATGATGATGATGATGACGATGATGTTTTGGTTGTTGTTGTAGATGATGTGATGTTTTGGTTGTTGTTTGTTGATGATGATGATGATGTTGTTTTGGTTGTTGTTGATGATGTTGTGGGTATACATGTTCTTGTTGTTATTGTAGATATTTTTCTTATTGAGGGTAAAGTTGGTGAGGTTTTGGTTTTATATTTTTGTTACTGTTTCTATTGTAAATATTTGTTCTGGTGCTACAGGATGTTGTTGATATTAATTTGGGTTATAGATATTTATGGCGTGTGTGTGTGTGTGTGTGTGTGTGTACGAGATGTCAGTGTTATCGTGAAGGCAGACAAGCCACGAGGGTTTCCACTAGTAGGAGTAGGAGGAGGATATGGGAGAGAGAGAGAGAGAGAGAGAGAGAGAGAGAGAGAGAGAGAGAGAGAGAGAGAGAGAGAGAGAGAGAGAGAGAAGAATAATTTGACAGTTCTCACTAACGAGGTCACTCCTACTATCAATTTACCCCCTTTAATTTTGTCCATTTAAATAATAACCACCAAAATTTTAACACCTGTGTAGTGTCGTAATTGATATTAGTGTCCGTGGGCATATCCGAGTCCGTGGCTATATTCGAGTCCGTGGCCATATCAAAGTCCGTGGCTATATTCGAGTCCGTGGCCATATGAGAGTCCGCCGTGGCCATATCAGAGTCCGTGGATATATCAAGAGTCCGTGGCTATGACAGTGCTTGTCAGACTCCAGCCATAGTAATTAACTGCTCGACCTCAGACCTTTGACAGTTTGAACTCGGGCTACACACACACACACACCCACACACAACCAAACACACGCAAGTGCACGCAAGTGCGCGCACACACACACACACACACACACACACAAGGATAAGGGAAGAGGGAGGGGGAGGAGGGGGGGGGAGAAGGGAAGTGATAAAGGTTGGACGAGAAGGAATGGAGAGAAGAGTTAGTAAGGGATGAGGTAGTGGGTAAAGGGGGGACACAGAGAAGGGAAGGGTGATGGAAGGACACAGGGTGGTGGGGGAGGAAGACAAAGGGAGGGGTAAGGGAGGATGAGGGACAGAGGGAGAGCCAAGGGAGAGCCAAGGGAGGATGAGGGACAGAGGGAGAGCCAAGGGAGGGTAAGGGAGGATGAGGGAGAGGCACAGGGAGGGACATAGGAAGGGTAAGAAAGGGAGAGACAGAGAGGGTAAGGGTGGATGAGGGACAGAAGGAGAACCAAGGGAGGGCAGAGGTGGATGAGGGAGAGGCACAGGGAGGGATACAGGAAGGGTAAGGGAGGGAGAGCCAAGGGAGGATGAGGGACAGAGGGAGAGCCAAGGGAGGGTAAGGGTGGATGAGGGAGAGGCACAGGGAGGGATACAGGAAGGGTAAGGGAGGGAGAGCCAAGGGAGGGTAAGGGAGGATGAGGGACAGAGGGAGAGCCAAGGGAGGGTAGGGAGGGAGGCCTGCACAGTGTCAATGTCTAGGTCTTCATGGAGGAGGACAGGATATATATTAACACATGGGGTACGAAGAAGGAGGAGGAGGAGGAGGAGGAAAGAGAGGAAGAGGAGGAGGAGCAAAGGGAGGAAGAGAAAAGTAAACGACTCATTCGAAACAGAAAAGATAAAAAAAGAGAAGGGAAACGCAGAAGAGAAGAGGGGAGAAATTCAGGAAAGAGAAAAGAAAGATGAATAAAGGCCGAATAATAATTAAAGAAGGGATGCCACATATGGAGATAATAGAAGAATATATGAAAGAACTAAGATAAAAGAATATGGAAGAGTAAGGTGAAAGACAATAATTATTAGGTAGGAGAAAGGAAGAGAAGGTAGAATAAGTGGAAGAGAATAAGTAGGAGGGATAAGAGAAAATGTAATAATCGCAACAGGGAAAAAAAAACAGTTGTCACATTAACAGTTGCAACATATAGAGAGGAGAAAGAAGATAGAATTGCAACAGAAAGAAGAGGAAGGAATAAACACTTGGTTGACAAAAAGAAGAAATACTTGCAACATGAAGTATCACAACAGGAAGTAACACAACAGGAAGTAACACTTGAAACAGAAAGTAACAGATACAACGGTAAGGCTTGGTGAGACAGGAAGGAACAGATACAATATACAGAAAGTTACAGCAGCAAGAAGCAGTTGCAACAGGAAGAAAAAGTTGCAAGAATAAGTAAGACTGAGCCCCTCACAACACTGGCCAGCCTCCGTCTCTCTCATCCCAGAACCCAATCACAAACTAAATCCCACGTCTTCGCCTCCAGTAATCCTCTTCTCCCTCAATTTCTCCTTTTATCCCCCCAGTTCCTCCCTCTCTTCCACCATTCCTTCTTCTCTTTAACTCCTACAGTTCCTCCCTCTCTCTCATTCTTTCCCTAAATTTCTACTGCTCTCCTTCCGTCTTCCTAACCACATCTCCTCCCGTCCATTTCCCACCCTTCCTCTTTCCCCTCCTACATCTCTTCCTCCACCCCCCCCCCCAGGTAGTCCTCCTGTCCTTCTTTATAAGAGGATGGAGACTAGAGAAGGAAGGACCAGTTCATCATAGGCAAAAACTAATCTCTATCTCTCTCTCTCTCTCTCTCTCTCTCTCTCTCTCTCTCTCTCTCTCGCCGTTCCCTAGTTCCCTCCCTCCCTCCCTCTTCCTTACTCACTCTCTCTCTCTCTCTCCCTCCCTCACAGATGACTCCATCCTCCATCTCCATAAGACGATGGAAACCAGAGGAAGGCGAGGTTCATCAGTGGGTGTCCAGGAAGCCTGATGAACGACCACACACACACACACACACACACACACACTGCTATTTGCTGCCCCGTCAGTCCTCCGTTACGCCTGGAGTGGCGCCTTCTGGGAGGACCGGGGGAGGGGAAGGGGCGGGGAGGGGAGGAAAGGGAAGGGGATGGTGGAAGATACGGGATAATAGGAAGGGTTAAGGAGGGAGAGAATAGGGGAATGTGGACTATAACTATGATTATAATTTTATCATCATTATTATTATTATTATTATTATTATTATTATCATTATTATTGTTGTTATTATTATTATTATTACACACAGTTCGGTAACAATATTCGGAACTACAAGACAATAACGAAATATTCGGAAAAGGAAATCACACAGGTTGAAGAAGACAGAAGACAACGAACATGAGAAAGAAGAGATGAGGAGGAAAGGGGAATAGAGATAGATGAAGAGAATGGATTCCAGTATATAAAGATAGAAGAAAAAAAAACAGAAGAAAGGAAACCGGTTGGAAGAAAAACTATGATAAACTTGGTAAGAAGAGATGGAGGAAAGAAATAGAGAATAAGGAAGAAAGATACGAATACAAGAATAAGGAAGATATATAAGAATACAAGAATAAGGAAGATAGATAAGAATACAAGAATAAGGAAGATAGATAAGAATATAGAATAAGGAAGATGAGAACAAAGGAAAAATGTGAAAATGAAGAATAAGGGAAAAAGGTGAGAATAGAAGATAAGGAAAGAAAGATGAGAACGATCCAAGAAGGAGGCCATCATCCGGGTCCTCGTCAGTAAGGTGTTCATGACGCAGGTGGACCAGGAACACCCCACCCCTCCCCTCCAAAAAACCTACACATTTATCACAACTATCCTCTTCTCGTTCAAGACAATATTTCTCGAGATATTCAAGGGAACTATGTGTTGTCCTTATAAACAAACTATAGAAAACGCCTTAGATGAAGAAATACCTGTGGATATGATAATTAGCAAAGACACACCTGTACAGCTAAACACAGAGACTTCGTAAGGTAAGTAAACATTCCGAAAAGAAAACGTAAACATCTCTAAATATTTATACGGGGGACAGAAATAGAATTCAAACACTAAACACCGTCAATGTGTGAATAGAGATCCTGAGCTCCTGTAAGGCACCCAACTAAACACCTGTATTATTATTATTACCACCCAGTGAAGAATTCAGATTACAGCTCAACGCCTCATAATTCCCGGCTATAAATCCACCGCAGTAGCCTCGACTTTCCCGATACTTTAGGCTGATAAATGTAACAGAAAGTTATAAATCCCGGCGTAACAAAGACTAATGCTCGGCCAGGTGCAATTCTCAGCAGTGTCATATATCTGGATAACACCTGTAGACCCGCCATCACCTTCCACAATTTCTTGGAACTTTTATATCAATTAGATCTTTTTTTTTATACTTTTGTTTTTCAGTTTTATACATACTTTTGTTTCCTTTTATTTTATTTATTATTTTTTTGGGGGGGTGTGGGGAGGAGGGGGAATTTGGGGGGTTCATAAATTTAGGTTATTTTTTATTATTTTTTTTTAGATAATTCTTCGTTTTATGTGATTTTTAAGGTCTTTTGTTGTTGAGTTTTGTGTTTGTTCTCGAGATGTTTTGTTTGAGTTTTCTTGATTTTTCTTTTATTTTGCGTTTTATATTTTTTTTAAATTAATAATTCCAGCCACCCCCAAAACTCACAACCATCACTCCTTCCCCACCACCCAGCCACCCTTACCACTCACAACCATCACCCCCTCCCCAACCGCCAACAAGCCGCCCCCGCCCCGCCACCCACAACTATCACTCCCCCTTCCGCCCGCTACTAAGCTGCTCCAGCCCCGCCACCACAACCATCACTCTCCCCCCTCCCTCCCTCCCCACCCGCCACCAAACCGCCCCCGCCATCCAAAGTCCTGGGATCATCCGCCTTGGTTTACGATGCAACATATTTCCTCGGTCTTTGGTTCTTACGGACTACTGACCCCGGCTGACACCTGGTGAAACCTGTTGACACCATCTGGCACCTCTTGACACTTGGTGACACCAAGTCAATATTCGAACAACAGTGGCAGGTCAGCCATTATCACTTACTGACACCTAACTGACACTCTGGGAACAGTGAATCTTCTGGGAGGTGGTCACAGGTCAGCAAGGTAAACGAGGTCAACTAACAATAACAGCAGTGTAGTGAAACTGTCTTTGTTTACCTAAGCTCCCCAAACAACATAAACAACAAAGGCAATTTCCTGTTTACTTAAGAGGTCTCACAGGAGTTGACTGGTGGTGGAGCGAGAGTCGTCGACAGATGGTGGAGCGAGAGAGAAGTCGACAGGTGGTGGGGCTCGACAGGTGGTGGGGGCGAGAGAGAGGTCGATAGATGGCGGAGAGAGAGAGAGAGTGGACGGATGGTGGAACGAGAGAGGGGTCGACAGATGGTGGAGTCGATCCATTAGTCTTACAGGTGGTGTAGGGCAAGGGAGGCCAGACGTTATCAGCTTCCCTTGTCGATAACTTGGCTATAACGGGAAACAGATGACAGCCTCAAGGCCAACTACCCCTCACTACACCCTAACACGCGACTTTCTCCTGTAGCGATATTTGTTTTTGTTTTTGGGGTAACGATAGTCTTTCGTTGTTGAGGAAGCGATAGTATTTTGTTTTTGACGTAGCGACAGTCTTTTGTTTTGAGAGGTAGCGATAGTCTTTTGTTTTTGAGAAGTAGCGATAGTCTTTTGTTTTTAAGAGGTAGCGACAGGTTTTTGTTTGAGGTAACGATAGTCTTTCGTTGTTGAGGTAGCGATAGTTTTTTGTTTTTGAAGTAACAATAGTCTTTTGTTTAAGGGGTAGCGATAGATTTTTCGGTGTTAGCGACAAAGATAATATTTTCGGTTGGAGTGACAGATGTGATGTTTACACACACACACACACACACATGTACAACAGGTGTTCTGCTCCTGCACGTAGCACTAATTAATTTACTCTATCTCAGTTTGACAGATGGAGGTAATTGTGTGTGTGTGTGTGTGTGTGTGTGTGTGTGTGTGTGTGCGTGCGTGCTTGAATATATGAACTGTATGTATGTATGTATGCATGTATGTATGTGTGTGTGAGTTTGTATGTGTGTACTTGAATATATAAACTGTATTTATGTATGTATGTATGTATGTATGTACATCCCATAATCACCAACCATCATGCCATCCCATAGTAGTAAAACATCGATGGTAAAAAAATATAACAATAATAATAATAATAATAATAATAATAATAATAATAATAATATACGGTAAACATCCCTCAGTAAACATTATTATTCAGTAAGATTTATTCCATCTGATATTGACTGGGCTCAAGTTGTGTTTGAGTAACATAATTGTTCCAGGTCACAGCTCTATCATACAGGCTTTGTCACGCTCTGATTGGACAGTGGGGTCTAGGGACAGGCCTATATAACTCTTGATAGGCCTAGAATCCACGAGAAGGGAAGGGGAGGAAGGGAAGAAGAGAAATGAGGAAGAGATAAATAGTAGAGAAATATAGCAGTTTAGGAAGAAGAGAAAAACAAGGATGGGAAGACGAGAAAGAGAAAAACGATGAAAGGAAGAAGTGGAAGAGAAGCGATGAAGGGAAGAAGAGGAGGAAGAGAAAACTAGGAGGGGTAGAACAGGAAGAGAAAAACGAAGAAGAGAAGAGTAAGGGGAAGAAAACAAACAAGGAAGGGAAGAACAGGAGGAAGAGGAAACTAGAGGGGAAGAAGAGGAAGAGAAAAACGAGGAAGGAAAGAAGAAAGAAAGCAAGGAACGAAAGAAGAAAAAGAAATTAAGATGAAGAAAGAATAGTTGTTGAAGAATAGAGAATACAATAAAAGAAGAATAGGAAACAGGAGAGGAAATATAAAAAGGTAAAACAAAAAAAGAGGAAAATATGCGAAAAAGAGACAACTAAATGAAGGACAACAGGAATTTGCATAAATGGAGGAGAAGAAGAAGAAATCTGAGAGAAAGGCTTAGAATATCAAGAAACGGAGAAGACATAACAGAAGATTTGGTGAAACATGGAAGGAGAAATCAAAGAGGAGTTGGATATAGAAATTGAAGAAGAAATGAGAGAAGAAAATACACAACAGAAAGAGAAAAAAAGAGAAATAACATAAAGGATAAAAATTGAGAAGTATAAAAAAGACGGGGAGGAAGATATAGGAATACATGGGAGACGAGACAATAAAGAGTACAAACTAACAAGGATAATAAAATAGGAATAGAGAACAGCGAGGAGGATGAGAGAAGGGAAACAGATCAGTATTTACACTCTCAGGCTACCACACAAAATTTCTCAGCGCCCGGCCACAAAACCCGCCTCTCTACAGTCTGTGCCCTCGGCCTTACAAAAACTAAAAGAGTAAAAGCAAATGTTGGAAGGCAGGGACACAATGCTCAAACAACGCCAAGACAAATTCAGTAATTACATAACACAGTTTTATGTTGCAAAGATGGAGTGAGAATGTTTGCAAGCGCTCGTCAACACCACACCAACATGATGCCATTAGCTAAGCACTCGTCAGGCTACACGAAACACCATGCCAGGGTCTTAACATGGGTCAGAGTAATCACTTTCTTACGCTCTCCTGCACGTAAACACTAAAGACAGTATGAACCATTAAACAACACAAAAAACCTGAATCCTATCATGTTCAACAAAGCTTAACTCTAATTTCTCACTCCAGTTATTAAAAATTTACATGTCAAAAATTGAACACAATATTTATTTTAGGTAATTTCATAAGCTACTTAACGTCGACAAGGTTTAAAGGAATTAAAAAACCACGTAGAAACTCCCAAGAAGCACTCAACTCTCTCAGGCATAACAAGTGTAAATTTGGTGAAATATTGTAATAGTCCCCCCCCCCCACCAGCATACCCCGAGCATACACGAGGCAGCGAGGCGCGTCCAGGCGGTGTAGTAGTGTTGACGAGCATTAGGTGTCGGGCAGAGGTGCTGGGTAGTTCTTAATACATTCTTACACACTTTAACTACCAAGTTCTTGTAATCTTTAATTATAACAATAACATGGTGTCAATATGTTATCGTGGTTGGTGACAGCATAACGCAAGTGACACTACAACGAGGAGAAATGACAGTCTAAAACAGTTTCTTGTGTGTTGTATGATAGGAATAAATGATACCGTAAGCTAAGACGGTGTTATATTTCCAGATAACGAACACTGACCATCTCATCCACCTAATCTACTTAGTAAGGAGCAAGGTGATGCAGCCTGTTCCTGGAATGTATTATATCAATCTATCCCGGGAACTGTCAAACGTGATGATAACTGGAGATAAATATATACTGAGAAGGGACCACTATCAACACAGCCATCACCAGCCACTACCATCACCACAGCAACCACCCCAGCCACTATCATCACCACAGCCACTGCCACAACTAGTACCATCGCAATCACAGCAACCACCATAGCTACCACCACCACAGCCACTTACCATCGCCAACACTACAACCACTTCCATCACCACTTCTAGGGTCTGGGACAACTGGCCGCCGCCATCTGGCCGCAGCCCATGAAGTACCTAACCTAACCTAACCAAACCAAACCTAACCTGCCTTGAGAGCGCAAAATTAGGCGTTTGCAGTTTACCCCCAGTCCGCGGCGGCCAGATGGCGGCGGCCTGTTGTCCCATTCCCCCACTTCTATAACCACTTCCATCACCACCTTTATAACCACTACCATCACCACAACCACCAACATAATGCCCCCCAAGGTTCTCTCCAACACAGTATGTCCGGCGCCCAGTGCTTGAGGTGCCGCGTATATTGTAATCAAGGTCTTCTGCTAGGCTCTCACGATGACGAGGAGACTGAGACAATGGGTGGCGGAGCCGAGCCAAGAGACTCAAGTGTTCACGAGTTAAATGCTTCCTCCTAACTGGTGACGTGAGAACACCGTTGACACTCGCTGACTTATAAATCTGAGTAAAGATGACGGTATAATGGTATTGAGACTGTATTAAGAATCAGAACCTGAAGATTAAACCGACATTAACCAACTTACGCTAACCTAACCCTAATCTAAAATAATGCTCTCTCTCTCTCTCTCTCTCTCTCTCTCAACCCCTAAAACTGAAATGGCTTTCCAATGTACCATCAATTTTAAGCTATAAATTCCGTCTTGGCGGCACACACGTGGGATGTCAACACCGAGTGAGAGGTGGTGGGTGAGAGGTGAGGGATAAGGGGTGAGGGGTGAACGGGTGAGAGGTTAGGGGTGAGGGGGTGAGAGGTGAGGGGGTGAGAGGTGAGGGATAAGGGGTGAGGGGGTGAGAGGTTAGGGGTGAATGGTTAGGGGTGAGGGGTTAAGGGTGAAACTGTGAGAAATGAGGGGTGAGATGTGAGGGATAAGGAGTGGAGGTGAGGGGTGAGGGATAAGGGGTGAAGGGGTGATAGGTGAGGAAAAAGGAGCGAGAGGTGAGGGATAAAGAGTGAGAGGTGAGGGATAAAGAGCGAGAGGTGAGGGATAAGGAGTGAGAGATGAGAGGTTTAGGGGTGAGAGCCGAGGGGTTAGGAGTGAGTGATGAGATTGAGGGGTGAGGGGGTGAAATATAAGAAATTGACATAAGGGAAGAAGGAGAGTGATGGTGAGAGATGAGGTAAGGTGAGGAATAAGGAGGGTCATACTGCCTCCTTACATTTTAAAAAGTGACCTTTGACCTGAGACCACCAAAACGGACGGACGGACAGACAGAAGAAATAGGGGGAAGGTAGGAGGAACTGCGACCTTGACCTTTGACCTCGATAACGCCCCTTCATAATTCTCTATACACACGAAAACACCTGGATGAACCGTTGAACGGATGAGATGAATGGGTGAACGAGTGAACGGATGAACTAATAAACGAATGAGTGGGGAAAACGTATGAACGGGTGACCTAAGAATATCTCAGACGGATAGATGGACGGAACTTTACGACTTCCATCTTGAGGCCGAGGGACGACAATGATGGATAATAAGGGAGGTGGGTAAACAAAAGAATAATGGTGGGAGAGAGAGGGAGGGAGGGGGGTGGTTAAGAGCGGAAGCGGAAGGAAGACGACGGGGGGGGGGGGGGGGGAAGAGAACGAATGGAGAGAGGTTACCTAGAAAGGGAAAACGGAGAGAAAAGAAAGAGGAGAAAACAAAACATAGAAAAGGCTTCATTAAATGCCTCCACCACTGCTTCCTCTCCATCACTACCATTTCCACTTCCTCCTTCACCATCACCCCTCACCACCACCATCATCATCTCCAACAACACCACCCCCCCTCCCTCCTCCCTCTGACGGTAACGCAGCACGAGCTCGGCGATGTGACCAAAGTGAGACGAAAAGACGGGAGGAGGACGGAGGGAATTGATTTTGATTTTGCCGCTTACAGCGGCTACTTTATTGTGCACCCCACACTCATCCTGTGAGCGGTAGCGCAAAAGGATTACAGAGTAGAGTTTACAAAGGGTCATAATAATTAACCCTCGTTGTCAGGATATTATGGCACTGAATGTTACACAGTATTTCATTTACATTATTTGTTTAGTTCTATACATAAAGGGTAACTTATTCACAAATGCGTGAGTACAGGCGTGTGAGGCAGTATGTCTGGCCTCACACTTTGTTATTCACATTTACGTGGGAGGTATTCAAGCACATTGCGTATTTGGTTCTGTACATGAGAATTGATATAGTTACTAAGTGCAAAAAAGTGGATACAATCTTAATATGTCCGCTTTCTTGCCATTAGAGATGAAGTGTTGTGCCATTTCACACACAGTGTGCTTGGACCTGTCCCTAAAAGGTTCTATCTTCACACAGTCGAGAACGTAGTGTTCAAGTGTGTGGCCATATGTATGGCCACACACTTTACATTTAGTTTTGTTTACATCTGCTTGAGGAACATACTGCCTAAGGTACTTATATCCTAACCTTAATCTAGCGGTTACAACATCTTGTAATCTAGTGATCTTGTTACTTGCTCCATATACATGTTCACTTGATACATCTCATCATGGTAACCTATGGATCGACTAGTGCCTGTTTGCACTAGTCTGCTTGCGTCAAACTCACCAATAAGTTCTTTCCTAATTACAGTTTTAAGGGTTCTTTTTCACAGACCCAAATTGCATTCAACGGTGTCTTTGTTAGACGCGAGTTTGGCGAGGGCATCAACTCGGTCATGTTTTATGAGGCCTATGTGAGAGGGGATCCACAACAGTTTGACCTTGACACCCCGGTCAACAAGGCACGCATATTTGTGTGTGGCTTCAGAGACAAGAGCGTGACAGCCTAAGTCGAGGGTGCCAGGGGCAAGTAGTGAGGATAGAGAGTCAGTGATGATGAGACTGTCAGTGACAGTGGTTTCAATGAATTTAATAACTGTGAGTATGGCAACTAATTCAGTTTGTAGAGTGGACGCCAATTCTAATTCCTTTCTCAATTATATTTCCGTCAGGTTGAGTCACAACAACAGCACTTCCAGCCCTCCCACAGGCGGTGTTTAGAGATCCATCAGTGTAGATGGTCTGTGTGATATTATCATCAGTCTGTAGAGTGTGTATGTGTTCAAGAGCTCTCAATTTGGCAGTGTGTTGGAGGTAAATGCTTTGTATAATTAATTTTTTCGGCGGATACGTCGGTATTGTGATATCGAAGGGAACTGTCCGCCAGGGTGGCAGGAAGCGCTGTTGTGTCTCAACTTTGTACAGGTGGTCTAATCCAAACATCTTCATATGTGTAGCTGTAGTTTGGGTCCATTTAGACTCGGTAGTCCCATGGTTCATACATTCTAGCAATTTTAAGGAAACAATGTTATCAGGATCACCATGCAGAAGCCTCAGGGCTATCATGAGGTTGACTTCAATTATTCTGTCTTTAACACTGGGTATACCTAGTTCTTTCCTCATATTAAGTACTTTAGTGCTCATGGGACATCCTAGGATAATTCTGAGGGCTTTACTTTGTATTTTCTCGAGCTTGTCAACGCCTTTCCCGTCACGAATGACCAGGGCTGGTGCGTAGTAATCTATCAGAGATCTTATATAGCCTAGGTACATTGTTTTAACAATTCTAATATTAGCACCATAGTGCGGGCTGTACCCCGCTACACTTCTAAGAGGTCTCAGTCTGTCAGTACATTGGCGGGTTAGCTGTTGTATGGCAGGTAGGGTACAAGGGACGGAAACACCAAGATATTTAAAAGAAGAAACATAGTCAATAGTGTTGTTACCTATCTTGAACTTGGCGGGGCCGCGTTTGCGGTTCCCAGCTTGTTTGTTGAACACCTTAGTTTTGTCAGTGGAGATAATAAGACCGAGGTGTTCACAGGCTGCGTATACATGGTTCAGGGTGGTTTGCATTTCACGATGAGTTTTAGTATGTATAAGAATATCATCAGCATAGCTGATTGAGATATTGCTGGGGTTGTCTGGTATTAAATTTAATAATGCATTCATAAGAACATTGAACAAAGTGGGGCTAAATACTCCACCTTGAGGGGTACCAAGTTGCATATCTTTAACTTCACTTTTGTAACCCTGAAATAGTGCAGCAGCCCTTCTGTTGGTTAGGTAACCACTTATCCAGTGTAACAGCCTACCTCTTATATCCATTTTGGCTAGTTCGTACAATATCAGTTGCCTATTGGCAATATCAAATGCAGCTTTTAGGTCAAGAAATGTGGTGTATCTGTGCCTTTCATCACCATGCACAGTTAGGAATGTGGTGATGCAATTATGTACACCTTTACCATGGGTGAAGCCATTTAGGTTAGGAGACATGTGTTCTCTGATTCTATATAAGAGTCTGCCAAGAACCATCCTCTCAAAGGTTTTACACAGGCAGCTGGTTAGTGATATGGGACGAAAGGCATCAGGCTGTCCTGGTTTCGGTATTGGTACAACAATACTGCCGGTCTATGATGTGGGTAGTTGGCCCTCGGCATGACGCATATTGTGCAATACCAACAATGGATTGCCTGGCACGCGCATTAGTAGTTTAACGATGTTGTAGGTGACTCCGTCCTCTCCAGGGTAAGTAGACCTACCCCTGGCGAGGGCGGCGTCAAGCTCCCACTCAGTATATGGATTATGGAGCATCACACTCATCGTGCTGTTTGCCCAGCATAAAGCTAATAAGATTACTTCTCTCTACAGACTTCGCATCAAGGAGTCCCCGAGTCCTAGCTGGTAACATGTCATAGCTCGACACATGAGCCCACTTTGTTGTTAGCTCATTCGACTTTTGCAGAGGGTTTGAAGGGGAGACGTGTCTACTGTTTTTACCTCTGATTATGTTTATGTCTTTCCAGGCTTTGCTGAGGGATGTGTGTTGGTTCAGGCTGTTGACATGTCTCCCATGCATTTTGTCTGATTTCGTTTACACGTTCCCTGACAGCAGCAAGGGAAGCTTGATACAATTGTAACATTTGAGGTGTTCTAATTTGTTTGTAACCCTTACCCACCCTCCTGACCCTAGCCCTGAGTTTTGTCAGCTCAGGGTCATTATAACACTGCTGTTGCCTGTTCCCATTATGGGAAGGGTCGTAGGGGGTAGAGAGGGGCAGGGGGGTAGTGAGGGGTAAGGAGGGGCAGGGGGGGTAGTGAGGGGTAAGGAGGGGCAGGGGGGTAGTGAGGGGTAAGGAGGGGCAGGGGGGTAGTGAGGGGTAAGGAGGGGCAGAGGGGTAGTGAGGGGTAAGGAGGGGCAGGGGGGTAGTGAGGGGTAAGGAGGGGCAGGGGGTTAGTGAGGGGTAAGGAGGGGCAGGGGGGGTAGTGAGGGGTAAGGAGGGGCAGGGGGGGTAGTGAGGGGTAAGGAGGGGCAGGGGGGGTAGTGAGGGGTAAGGAGGGGCAGGGGGGGTAGTGAGGGGTAAGGAGGGGCAAGGGGGGTAGTGAGGGGTAAGGAGGGGCAGGGGGGGTAGTGAGGGGTAAGGACGGGCAGGGGGGGTAGTGAGGGGTAGTGAGGGGTAAGGAGGGGTAGTGAGGGGTAAGGAGGGGCAGGGGGGTAGTGAGGGGTAAGGAGGGGCAGGGGGGTAGTGAGGGGTAAGGAGGGGCAGGGGGGGTAGTGAGGGGTAAGGAGGGGCAGGGGGGGTAGTGAGGGGTAAGGAGGGGCAGGGGGGTAGTGAGGGGTAAGGAGGGGCAGGGGGGGTAGTGAGGGGTAAGGAGGGGCAGGGAGGGGAAGTAGGGAAGGGTAGGGAGAGAGAGGTAGGGGAAGGCAGAGAAGGGTAGAGAGAGGCAGAGAGTGGTAGGGAGGGGTAGGAAAGGGAAGAGGGAGGTAGGTGGGGTCAGGGAGGGGTAGGGAGAGACAGGGAGCGGGAAGGAGGGGCAGTGAGGCGAGGCAAGGAGGGGGCAGAAAGGAGGGGCAGGGAGAGGGAAATAGAGGGTAGGGGGGGGAGGAGATACTGTGAGACATAAAAGGTGATAAAGGACTTCAATTAGAGGGTCACGACAATCTATATTCGAGGAAGACGAGACTAGTGCGGGTGTACTCGTCCACCACTACCTCCAACACCTACGGCACCACCACCACCACCCCAACAAATCACCCCACCACCACCCCAACACATCACCCCACCACCACCCCCACTACTACTACCCCCCAACATATCACCCCCCCACCACCACACAGCTGTTAGTTCACACCTTCCCACTCGTCTGACTGAGCCGCCGGATCCTCACATCTTAAAAAGAAAAAATTCCGCGTTTTATAGTGAGTCTTAGTGGAGTGAATGTATAATGACGCCGTTTACAGCCGAGACATAACTAAAGCCCAGTAACAGAGACGATAAAAATGAATAATATGATAATTAGCTGACAAAAAAATAATAATATGAACAGGAAACTTAATTTGTCTTTTATGTATTAATGTTTGCAAAAGCAATATTGACTTATTTTATGCTTTACTCTCCTTATGATGTACAGAAGCTGTCAACTACATCAATGGACCAATACTTAGCCCATCTCTGTGTAAGGATGAATCAAGGTAGGTGTGTGTGTGTGTGTGTGCTTGTGTGCCTGTGTACGTGTGTGTGTGTCGTGTGTGTGTGTGTGTGTGCGTGCGTGCGCGCGCGTGTTGCCTGGGAAGGGGTAGGAGGGAGTTTTACACAACGGACGAGAGTTTTGGTGGTCGTGTGGTGTGTGGCGGGGTATGGCGCGGTATAGTGTGCCTCAGCGAGGTGTGATGTGGCGTTGCGTGGCATGGCTGGCCGTGGTGTGGCGCTGTACGGTGTGGCGCGGTACAGTGTGCCGTGGCGCTGGATAGCTTCAAACATAGGTTTGATGAATATATGAGCAATAGGGGTTGGGTGTAAATAGGACTGCCAAGTATGGGCCAATAGGCCTGCTGCAGTTTCCTTCATTCTTATGTTCTTATGTTGTGTGGAGTGGCTGGTCGTGGTGTGGCGCGGTATAGTGTGCCGTGGTGTGTGTGGCGTGGCTGGCGTTGTGTGGCGTGGCTGGCCGTCATGTGGCGCGGTATAGTGTGCCGTGGTGTGATGTGTCGTTGTGCGGTGTGGCTGGCTCTTCAGCTGACAGGCTTAGAGAAAATTCAATTAGTGCGGTGATCATGTGGTTGACGGGATTGTCCTCTTCGATAGGTTAGGTGGTGTGTGTGTGCGCGTAACTGGTTGACTGGTTACGTGATTGACCGACACGCTGAGCGACTGGCGAGGGAAAAAGAGACCCAAACCGAGATAAATCACGTAGTTTTACTCAAGATTTTCCACCAACAATAAGACTCCGAGTGACCGCCTTTAAGACATTTCCTCTTCTCTCGAGCTGACAAAAACTCTCTCTCCCGGCTTTAGAGTTAACTCAAGTGAGGACATTAATAACCTCAAGACAACCACCTGAAACTACCGGAGTCTCTTGGTGGTGGTGGTGGGGGCGAGCCGGTGGTGGTATATCTTCAACTGGCGGCGGCGGCAGCGGTGCTGGTTGGGATGGTTTGTCAAGTGGTAGTGCTGTATGGTCAGTCAGTGGTGTTGGTGTATGGTCAATCAGTGGTGTTGGCGTATGGTCAATCAGTGGTGTTGGCGTATGGTCAATCAGTGGTGTTGGTGTATGGTCAGTCATTGGTGCTGGAAGTGGTGCATGGACAGTCAGTGGTAGTGGTGCATGGTCAGTCAGTGGTAGTGGTGTATGGTCAGTCAGTGGTGTTGGTGTAGGGTCAGTCAGTGGTGTTGGTGTAGGGTCAGTCAGTGGTGGTGGTTGTTTATGGTCAGTCAGTCGTAGTGGTTTATGGTCAGTCAGTGATAGTGGTTTATGGTTAGTCAGTGGTGTTGGTGTATGGTCAGTCAGTGGTGCTGGTAGTGGTGCATGGCCAGTCAGTGGTGTTGGTGTATGGTCAGTCAGTGGTGTTGGTAAATGGTCAGACAGTGGTGTTGGTAGTGGTGCATGGCCAGTCAGTGGTAGTGGTGGTGGTGGTGGTAGTGGTGCATGCTCAGTCAGTGGTGGTGGTGTATAGTCAGTCAGTAGTGGTGGTGGTTGTGGTGTATGGTCAGTCAGTGGTGGTGGTATATGGTCAGTCATTGGTGGTGGTGGTGTATGGTCAGTCAGTGGTGGTGGTGTATGGTCAGTCAGTGGTAGTGGCGGTGGTGTATGGTCAGTCAGTGGTAGTGATGGTGTATGGTCAGTCAGTGGTAGTGGCTGGTGCATGGTCAGTCAGTGGTAGTGGTGGTGGTGTATGGTCAGTCAGCGGTAGTGGCAGTGGTGTATGGTCAGTCAGCGGTAGTGGCTGGTGCATGGTCAGTCAGTGGTAGTGGTGGTGGTGGTGTATGGTCATTCAGTGGTAGTGGTGGTGGTGGTGTATGGTCAGTCAGTGGTAGTGATGGTGTATGGACAGTCAGTGGTAGTGATGGTGTATGGTCAGTCAGCGGTAGTGGTGGTGTATGGTCAGTCAGTGGTGGTGTATGGTCAGTCAGTGGTAGTGGTGGTGTATGGTCAGTCAGTGGTAGTGGTGGTGTATGGTCAGTCAGTGGTAGTGGTGGTGTATGGTCAGTCAGTGGTAGTGGTGAATGCTCACTCAGTGGTAGTGGTGGTGTATGGTCAGTCAGTGGTAGTGGCTGGTGCATGGTCAGTCAGTGGTAGTGGTGGTGGTGCATGGTCAGTCAGTGGTAGTGGTGGTGGTGTATGGTCAGTCAGTGGTAGTGGCGGTGGTGTATGGTCAGTCAGTGGTAGTGATGGTGTATGGTCAGTCAGTGGTAGTGGTGGTGTATGGTCAGTCAGTGGTAGTGGTGGTGTATGGTCAGTCAGTGGTAGTGGTGGTGTATGGTCAGTCAGTGGTAGTGGTGGTGTATGGTCAGTCAGTGGTAGAGGTGGTGTATGGTCAGTCAGTGGTAGTGGTGGTGTATGGTCAGTCAGTGGTAGTGGTGGTGTATGGTCAGTCAGTGGTAGTGGTGGTGCATGGTCAGTCAGTGGTAGTGGTGGTGTATGGTCAGTCAGTGGTAGAGGTGGTGTATGGTCAGTCAGTGGTAGTGGTGGTGTATGCTCACTCAGTGGTAGTGGTGCTGTATGCTCACTCAGTGGTAGTGGTGCTGTATGCTCACTCAGTGGTAGTGGTGCATGCTCACTCAGTGGTAGTGGTGCATGCTCACTCAGTGGTAGTGGTAGTGGCTGGTGCATGGTCAGTCAGTGGTAGTGGTGGTGTATGGTCAGTCAGTGGTAGTGGTGGTTGTGTATGGTCAGTCAGTGGTAGTGGCGGTGGTGTATGGTCAGTCAGTGGTAGTGGCGGTGGTGTATGGTCAGTCAGTGGTAGTGGGGGTGGTGTATGGTCAGTCAGTGGTAGTGGTGGTTGTGTATGGGCAGTCAATGGTAGTGGTGTTGGTGTATGGGCAGTCAGTGGTGGTGGTGTATGGTCAGTCAGTGGTAGTGGTGGTGGTGTATGGTCAGTCGTTGGTGGTGGTGCATGGTCAGTCAGTGGTGGTGGTAGTGCATGGTCAGTCGGGGGCAGTGGTGGTGGTGTATGGTCAGTCAGTGGTAGTGGCGGTGGTGTATGGTCAATCAATGTTAGTGGCGTTGGTGTATGGTCAGTCCATGGTAGTGGTGGTGTATGGTCAGTCAGTGGTGGTGGTGTATGGTTAGTCAGTGGTAGTGGTGCATGCTCAGTCAGTGGTGGTGTATGGTCAGTCAGTGGGGGTGGTGGTTGTGTATGGTCAGTCTGTGGTAGTGGCAGTGGTGTATGGTCAGTCATTGGTAGAGGCGGTGGTGTATGGTCAGTCAGTGGTGGTGGTGGTGTATGGTTAGTCAGTGGTTAGTGGTGGCGGTGTATGGTCAGTCAGTGGTGGTGGTGGTGTATGGTCAGTCAGTGGTAGTGGTGGCGGTGTATGGTCAGTCAGTGGTAGTGGTGGTGTATGGTCAGTAAGTGGTAGTGGTGGTGGTGGTGTATGGTCGGTCAGTCAGTGGTAGTGGTGGTGGTATATGTTCAGTCAGTGGTGGTGGTGGTGGTGGTGTATGGTCAGTCAGTTGTAGTGGTGTATGGTCAGTCAGTGGTGGTGCAAGATTAGTCAGTGGTAGTGGTGGTGGTGTATGGTCAGTCAGTGGTAGTGGCGGTGGTGGTGTATGGTCAGTCTGTGGTAGTGGCAGTGGTGTATGGTCAGTCAGTGGTAGTGGTGGTGGTGTATGGTCAGTCAGTGGGAGTGGTGGTGGTGTATGATCAGTCAGTGGTAGTGGCGGTGGTGTATGGTCAGTCAGTGGTGGTGGTGGTGGTGTATGGTCAGTCAGTGGTTAGTGGTGGCGGTGTATGGTCAGTCAGTGGTGGTGGTGGTGTATGGTCAATAAGTGGTGGTGGTGGTGTATGGTCAGTCAGTGGTAGTGGCGGTGGTGTATGGTCAGTCTGTGGTAGTGGCAGTGGTGTATGGTCAGTCTGTGGTAGTGGCAGTGGTGTATGGTCAGTCAGTGGTAATGGTGGTGGTGTATCGTCAGTCAGTGGTGGTGGTGGTGTATGGTCAGTCAGTGGTAGAGGCGGTGGTGTATGGTCAGTCAGTGGGAGTGGTGGTGGTGGTGGTGTATGGTCAGTCAGTGGGAGTGGTGGTGGTGGTGGTGTATGGTCAGTCAGTGGTAGTGGTGGTGTATAGTCAGTCAGTGGTAGTGGTGGTGGTGTATGATCAGTCAGTGGGAGTGGTGGTGGTGGTGTATGGTCAGTCAGTGGTAGTGGTGGTGGTGTTTGGTCAGTCATTGGTAGTGGTGGTGGTGTATGGTCAGTCTGTGGTAGTGGTGGTGGTGTATGGTCAGTCAGTGGTAGTGGCGGTGGTGTATGGTCAGTCAGTGGTAATGGTGGTGGTGTCTGGTCAGTCACTGGTAGTGGTGGTGGTGAATAGTCAGTCATTGGTAGTGGTGGTTTGTGTATGGTCAGTCTGTGGTAGTGGTGGTGGTGTATAGTCAGGTAGTGGTGGTGGTGTATAGTCAGTCAGTGGTGGTGGTGGTGGTGTATAGTCAGTCAGTGGTAGTGGTGGTGGTGGTGGTGTATAGTCAGTCAGTGGTGGTGGTGGTGTATAGTCAGTCAGTGGTAGTGGTGGTGGTGTATGGTCAGTCAAGTGGTAGTTGTGGTGGTGTATGGTCAGTCAAGTGGTAGTGGTGTATGGTCGGTCAGTCAGTGGTGGTGGTGGTGTATGGTCAGTCAGTGGTAGTGGTGGTTATGGTCAGTCAGTGGTGGTGGTGTATGGTCAGTCAGTGGTGGTGGTGCATGGTCAGTCAGTGGTGGTGGTAGTGTATGGACAGTCAGTAGTGGTGGTGGTGTATGGTCAGTCAGTGGTAGTGGCGGTGGTGTATGGTCAGTCAGTGGTAGTGGCGGTGGTGTATGGTCAGTCAGTGGTAGTGGCGGTGGTGTATGGTCAGTCAGTGGTAGTTGTGTATAGTCAGTCAGTGGTAGTGGCGGTGGTGTATGGTCAGTCAGTGGTAGTGGCGGTGGTGTATGGTCAGTCAGTGGTAGTGGCGGTGGTGTATGGTCAGTCAGTGGTAGTGGCGGTGGTGTATGGTCAGTCAGTGGTAGTGGCGGTGGTGTATGGTCAGTCAGTGGTGGTGATACATGGTCAGTCAGTGGTGGTGATACATGGTCAGTCAGTGGTGGTGGTAGTGCCTGGTCAGTCAGTGGTAGCGGTGGTTGCATGGTCAGTCAGTGGTAGTGGTGTGGTAAAAGGCACTGTTCGCAGTTTTAGACCTGAGCAACTTTTCATGGTTGTAGGTCAAAGGTAACACTTGAAAATGGCACAGCGATCCACTTAACCTTTACCTAACCCCTCACCCCGCCCTCTACTTGCTTTCAACCCTACCCGTCACCTCGCTTTCACTCCGCCCCTCGACTCTCTTTCACCCCCTTCGCCTCACTTTCACCTCCATATTTCACTCCTTTGACTCACTTTCTCTCCAACCGACAACCCGCTTTCACCCCAACCCCTTTCTTCACTTTCACCCCCACCAATCCACCCCGCCCCTCGACTAACTTTCACCCACGCCCATCACCTCGTTTTCACCCCGTCGCCTCAGTTTCACTCCCTCAACTAGCTTTCACTACCCAACCCTTACCTCACTTTCACCCCTATCCTCCACCCCGCCCCTCCTCTAACTTTCACCCACACCACTCAACCTCACTATCACCCTCACCCTTCAACCCGTCATTCGTCTCGTTTGCACATTCACCCTTCTTACTATCACCAGCCTCACCTCAGCCCCCCATTCCACCCCTCACCTCATTTCCTATCCAAACGATTATTTCTCCTCCTCTCTCTTCCCTCCCCTCATCCCTCACTCCACCTTCACCCTTCACTCCTAAAGTCAGCCAGTGGTGGAGATGGTGGTGTATAGTCAGCCAGTGATGGTGGTGTACAGTCAGTCAGTGGTGGAGATGGTGGTGTATAGTCAGCCAGTGATGGTGGTGTACAGTCAGTCAGTGGTGGAGATGGTGGTGTATAGTCAGCCAGTGATGGTGGTGTACAGTCAGTCAGTGGTGGAGATGGTGGTGTATAGTCAGCCAGTGATGGTGGTGTATAGTCAGTCAGTGGTGGAGATGGTGGTGTATAGTCAGCCAGTGATGGTGGTGTATAGTCAGCCAGTGGTGGTAGTGTATAGTCAGTCAGTGGTGGAGATGGTGGTGTATAGTCAGCCAGTGATGGTGGTGTATAGTCAGTCAGTGGTGGTAGTGTATAGTCAGTCAGTGGTGGAGATGGTGGTGTACAATCAGCCAGTGGTGGTAGTGTATAGTCAGTCAGTGGTGGTGGTGGTAGTAGTAGTAGTGTATAGTCAGTCAGTCAGTGGTGGTGGTGTACAGTCAGCCAGTGATGGTGGTGTACAATCAGCCAGTGGTGGTAGTGTATAGTCAGTCAGTGGTGGTGGTGGTGGTAGTAGTAGTAGTGTATAGTCAGTCAGTCAGTGGTGGTGGTGTACAGTCAGCCAGTGGTGGTAGTGTATAGTCAGCCAGTGGTGGAGATGGTGGTGTATAGTCAGCCAGTGATGGTGGTGTATAGTCAGCCAGTGATGGTGGTGTACAGTCAGCCAGTGGTGGTAGTGTATAGTCAGCCAGTGGTGGTAGTGTATAGTCAGTCAGTGGTGGTGGTGGTAGTAGTAGTGTATAGTCAGTCAGTCAGTGGTGGTGGTGTACAGTCAGCCAGTGATGGTGGTGTATAGTCAGTCAGTGGTGGTGGTGTACAATCAGCCAGTCAGTGGTGGTGGTGTATAGTCAGTCAGTGATGGTGGTGTATAGTCAGCCAGTGGTGGTGGTGTATAGTCAGCCAGTGGTGGTGGTGTATAGTCAGCCAGTGGTGGTGGTGTATAGTCAGTCAGTGGTGGTGGTGTATAGTCAGTGGTGGTGGTGGTACAAGTGTATAGTCAGTCAGTCAGTGGTGGTGGTGTATAGTCAGTCAGTGATGGTGGTGTATAGTCAGCCAGTGGTGGTAGTGTATAGTCAGCCAGTGGTGGAGATGGTGGTGTATAGTCAGTCAGTGGTGGAGATGGTGGTGTATAGTCAGTCAGTGGTGGTGGTGTATAGTCAGTGGTGGTGGTGGTAGTAGTGTATAGTCAGTCAGTCAGTGGTCGTGGTGGTGTATAATCAGTCAGTGATGGTGGTGTATAGTCAGCCAGTGGTGGTAGTGTATAGTCAGTCAGTGGTGGAGATGGTGGTGTATAGTCAGCCAGTGGTGGTGGTGTATAGTCAGTCAGTGGTGGTGGTGTATAGTCAGTCAGTGGTGGTGGTGTATAGTCAGTCAGTGGTGGTAGTGTATAGTCAGTCAGTCAGTGGTGGTAGTGTATAGTCAGTCAGTCAGTGGTGGTGGTGGTGTATAGTCAGTCAGTGATGGTGGTGTATAGTCAGTCAGTGATGGTGGTGTATAGTCAGCCAGTGATGGTGGTGTGTAGTCAGTCAGTGGTGGTGGTAGTGGTGTATAGTCAGTCAGTGGTGGTGGTGTATAGTCAGTTGGTGGTGGTGGTGGTGGTGTATAGTCAGTCAGTGGTGGTGGTGTATAGTCAGTTGGTGGTGGTGGTAGTGGTGTATAGTCAGTCAGTGGTGGTGGTGTATAGTCAGTTGGTGGTGGTGGTGGTGTATAGTCAGTCAGTGGTGGTAGTGTACAGTCAGTCAGTAGTGGTGTACAGTGAGTCAGTGGTGGTGGTGTACAGTGAGTCAGTGGTGGTGGTGGTGTACAGTGAGTCAGTGGTGGTGGTGGTGTACAGTGAGTCAGTGGTGGTGGTGGTGTACAGTGAGTCGGTGGTGGTGGTGTATAGTCAGCCAGTGGTGGTGGTGGTGTACAGTGAGTCAGTGGTGGTGGTGGTGGTGGTGTATAGTCAGCCAGTGGTGGTGGTGGTGGTGTATAGTCAGCCAGTGGTGGTGGTGGTGCATAGTCAGTCAGTTGTATATATTGTCACTAATCAACATTTTGCTTCTCAGCTTCCCAAGACAAAGACAAAACGTCCCGTTATTTTCCTCCATTATAGGTATTCAAACTACAGTTCAAGCGTGGACACCAGCGAGGAAGAGAGGAATTAATGGTATGGATTTCACTGATGGAGTCACACGTCAGTGATATGGTAAGGACAAAAATAGCTATCACCTCTGACCTTTCCTATCAGCTTATAATGTAAATGGAGTCAGTCAGTATACGTGTCCTGAACAAGATATAACCTTTGCTGTTACGTGACGTCATATGAAAGGTCAACAGTCATGACCCAAGGTAAAAGAAAGTTATAATTTATGACATTTTTAACTGGTAATAACATATAAAGACTTATTTAACAATTCTCAATACAGAAAATCACGGATTCACCTTGAAGTCGGGGTCAGAGGTGAACATGTCATCTTTGTAGATAGTTCCCTCCTATTGAATACCTGTGTACTAGTCAACACAGCGGGTCAAGAAGCTGAAATTACGTAAAATTCTTTCTGTAATGTTGAGTCGATGATAAAATTTATATATGCTTTTTTTTTTTCAGTACACTGTTCTTTCATACCTGTCTGGTATATTTCCATTCATTTTCTCCGTGTTCTATGCCTTCTGAAACCTATATTGGGAGTCACAAATCTGCATTAAAAACTATATACGGATATATTTTGGGTAAGGAAAAAAATCGGGCAAATTCAGTATCTTGGTAAGAACAAATCCCTCAGCGTGCCGAATTATGGAGGGTTTAGGATTAGAACAACTTCTTCATTAATAAAAAAATAAAATATTAAAATCTTCAGTGTCCTTGAGTGAATCTTAAATAAGCGAGTCTTTGGTAACTCACAGTTAAGGAAAAAATCTACTTTGTGGAGTCTAAAGAGGCTTGTGTACTCCGGTGTGTTTGTATGGCAGGAGGACCCTTGGGGCAGGTAGAGGTTGGGGTACTGAAGCGATGAATGAACGGCCAGTGCTGGTGTTTGTATAGAAAGGCCTAAGAATACGCAGAGTCTGGGTGAATGACAGTGGGAGAGAGAGAGAGAAAAAAAAAGAAGATATATAAAGAGAGACAAACAGAAAAAAAATTAAGTGAAGAAAGAATAGAGGGTACTTAAAATTATGTATGTAACTATATGTGAGTGTGGGCGCATGTGTGTGAGTACGCTTGCGTCTGTTAAGCATGGGCTAAGTAGACTATATATAATTAAGATCATGGTTGTTGATGCAAGAGTGAGGACAGACGGGTGAAGGAGACTCAGACAGGTTCACCAACAAAAATGGTGGCCAGCTTGGAACATGTCTCTTCTCAAACAGCACCATGAAAAATTGATTAGTAGACCACAGCACTCAACGAGCTGTAACGCTGTGTAGGGGTTGTGTGTGTGTGTGTCGGGTGTGTGTGTGTCACGGGTTAGTGTGTGTCACGGGTTAGTGTGTGTCACGGGTTAGTGTGTGTGTGTGTGTGTGTCGGGTTAGTGTGTGTCACGGGTTATTGTGTGTGTTTGACGGGTTAGTGTGTGTGTGTGTGTATAAGGTGCAAGCACTGCTAGCTTCCTCTCACTTTCAGCTACCGCCGCTGGCTAGCCCTCGTGGCGAACAGGGAAGCAACTTGCTAGTCTTCCCCTGCCAGTACGCAGCCTCATCACTATCAAGACTTCTGCTGTTCCTCTTCGTGGCATCACACGGTAACTGGGTGCCTCGTAGGCCCAGGCTAGACCAGCAGGGGATTTCGGAGTAGCAGTGGGACCCAGATGGATGGCGCATAGGCCCACTGGCATGTGAACACGTCCTGGCGCTTACCAACCTCTGCCTCGCTGCCTTGTGGATTAGCCTTGTTAGGTATAAGGCTACGGAAGTAAACCCCGAACGAATAATCTGCGGTGGAGCCCAGCATCAGGCAGACATGTTTACAGAGCTCCAAGAAGACCCCAACGGTGGTATAGGCAGAAGAGGTGACCACCATGGGATCCCAACGACTACACCAGCTGACGAAGGCAATGCATGATGGACAGGCTCCTAGGCGTAACACAACAAACTCGGCTATCGGCAGTCCATTGTAACTCTCCCAAGTCATTGCAACACTTGCACCACTGGATCAGGAAAAGGGAGAACCAAGATGTGTGGTTGCAGCCTGCATTCCTGCCTCACCATAACAATCAACTCACACGCAGCCATCATCCAGCTCATCATACTCATCATCATCACCAAAACCCCTAAACCCCAAAAGTCCTATGGCGACGGGGACAGGCAGAGATGACTGCCGGGAGTCTTTAGTCACACCTCTGCACATGGGCGGCACAGATAAGATGGTCGTTTATGCACTGCGATCTTGGAAGCAGTGCAATTCGGTCCTGTCTGTACAACTGAGCAACCCTTTCAAGGTGCCACTCTGCTCATTCGACACGGGGATTGGGCTAGAAAAGGTGCCCTAAACATAGCCTGCCTAAAGAACCAACCTGACTGGGCAACCGCACCCAGTAAGGTCATCCTTATGCGATCGAAAACACGATCATAATCACAGATCAAAACAAAAACAAACTATGCGAGCTCTTATGACCACTGCATGTAATGTTAGGGCCTTTCTGGATATTGGCATAAATAAGCATCTTGAGTGAAGAACCGCCCCTGTGGAAAAAGAGCTGGTTAGGTATAACATCGACATAGCAGCCATTAGCGAGTCCCGGCTCCCAGACGAGGGCTGACTCGCATAACGGGGGGTCTGGCTATACCTTCATCTGGAAGGGTAAGCCTGCTGTGGAGAAAAAACGCTTTTATGGAGTTGGCTTTGCCATCCACCAACGCATCCTACACAGGATAACAGTAATGCCTGTTGGGATCAACGAGCGCCTCATGACGCTCCGAGTACCACTGAATCACTCACGTCATGACTCTTTCATCGGTGCATACGCCCCAACACTGGATGCAGAGAATGACATCAAGGGGTCTTTTATGCCGACCTCGACAGAGTGCTAACCTCTATCTCCAGAGAAGGTAAGGTTGTGCTCCTTGGTAACTTCAATGCCAGAGTTGTCAGAGATGCTGACATTTGACAGGGGACGATAGGGAGAAATGGACTTGGCAAGTGTAGTCCCAACGGTCTACTCTTCCTCAGAAGTTGTGCTGCATACAACCTCACTATCACTAATACTCTGTTTAGGCAGGACGACAAGTTCAAGGGTTCGTGGCAACACCCACGATCCAAATACTGGCATCTCATTAACTACATCATTGTCAGAGAAAGGGATCGCCAAGATATTATCATCACCCAAGCCATGCGTTACCCAGACCAATGCGACACTGATGATCGGCTCGTCAGAGCCAAGGTCTCACTTCACGTCGCCCCAAAACGGTAAAGGCAGGAAGCCTCCAGAAGAGGTTTTAACACTAAGTGTCCGGAGGTTCAAACAGTATAACATGCTTTCAGAGAGCAGCTCAAACATGGGCTGATACACCACCTGACAACAAACAACCCAAATCACATTGCCGAATGGGATATTCTAGACACGCTCATGACAAAAACCTGCAGGGAGACCCTCGGCCAGATCGAAAGAACACACCAGGACTGGTTTGATGAAAATGATCCAGAAATCAATGTACTCGTTGATGATAAACATGCTGCTTTAACTGACTGGGATTACAGCCCTCAGTCTTGGACCAAAGCTGATACCTTCTGCAAGAAGAAAGCGGTGGTCCAGCGTGAACTTCGCAATCTAAAAAATGACTGGTTTAAAACTAAAGTATGTGAAACACAAAAATTTGCAGTTCAGCACAAGATGCGGGAATTTTTCGATTCCACTAAAACATCTTATGGGCCAATCACTCATAGCGCAGTCCTCCTCCGCTCCCCCACCGACGGTAACTACCTAATTAAAGACGAAGAAGGCATCCTTCGGCGCTGGAAAGCGCACCACCATTCACTGCACAACCAAAACACCGATGTGGATGTCCTGGTTACCCAGCAGGTTCCTCAGCATCCAGAGCTGACCCACCACAGCTATCCTCTATCCCTGGATGAGGTAGCTACTGCCATCACACAGATGAAAAATAACATAATCCTCAGCGCCTGATGGAATCATACTAGCCGAGGTGTGTAAAGCAGGAGAATATTGGAAAAGGAAGAAATCCCCCAAGCTCTTAAGGACGTTTCCATTATCAATATTTATAAGAACAATGGAGACCGCCAGACTGTGGCAACTACCGCGGGATCCGCTGCTGTCCGTAGCTGGCAAGATTATCGCCAGAGTCCTCCTAAACAGACTTCTTCCTGAGGCAGAAAACTTCCTCCCAGAATCTCAATGTGGCTTTAGACCATCACGTGGCACCACAGACATGATCTTTGCTGCCTGCTAGACACAGGCAAAGTGCAGAGAACAGCGTTGTGACCTGTACATAGCCTTCATTGACCTAACCAAGGCCTTCGAACTCGGTCAACTGGGCGGACCCGCGGCCGTTTTGGCTGCCCACCATAATTCATCGCCATCGTGAGGCAACTTCATGATGGCATGAACGGCAATGTCCTGCACAATGGCACCCAGTCTGAGTTCTTCCCCATCCAAACGGGGTAAAACAAGGATGTGTATTGGCACCAACTCTCTTTTCCATTTTCTTGGCTACCATCCTCACGCGTGCCAGTGCCAATTTAGCCGGCAGGGTGGACATCCAGTACCGGATGAAGGATCTTTTCAACATAAGACGACTCCAGGCAGGAACAAAGGTGTCGGCAGCTTCCTTTACTGAACTTCAGTACGCAGACGACCTCACCCTTGTCGTTCACAATGAACGCGACCTACAGGAGATTCTAAACACCTTCGAAGATAAGTATGCACATATCGGCCTTGAAGTGAATGTAAGAATCAGATTCTCTTTCAGCTTGCCCCTGGTTCAGCCACACCACCACCATCCATCCAGCTTAACAGTACTACCCTCTCTAATGTTACCCACTTTCGGCATCTCAGCTCCCACCTGTTCACCACTGCGAACCTCGATGAAGATATTCAACATCGGATCAGAAGTGCATCTCCAGCCTTTGCCGGACTCCGTACCTGTATCTTCCGCTGTTAGGAGCGAAATTATCTACAAAGTTGCACGTTTATCGAGTAGTGGTCCTCCCCACCCTGCTATATACAGGACCAGCAGCGAGACATGGGTCACATACAGAGGCACCTCAAGGCACTTGTAAACTTTCACCAACGTAGTCTACGTTCCATCCTCCGAGTTTGCTGGGAAGACAAGAGAACAAATGCCGGTATTCTCGCTGACACCAACTGTAGGAGCATCAAGGCTACCATTATCCATGAACAACTACGCTGGACTGGCCAGGTTACCCGCATGGACGACAGTAGACTACCAAAGCAGGTACTTTACAATCACCTACGAATAGTAAATGTAACGCTGGCGGGCAAGTGAAAAGGTATAAGGATAGTCTTATAGACCCTCTCACCTGGGAGACAATTACTTCACACCGTAATGCTTGGAGGAGCACCACACAAGGTGTCAATACTTTCGAGTTAGCCCGACTGCATACCGAGGCAGACAAGCGCCAACGCCGAGAAGACGCTGTCACTGCCCCTTCCGCACTCGATGTAGCCCTGCACATGTGCAACATCTGTGAGCGACCCTGCCGGTCCCGTATCGGCCTCTTTAGTCACCTCAGAACTCACCAACATAGGTGACATCCTAAATAACTCTTATCATTGTATCATAGTTGGATGATCGTTATACTCAATTCAGAGTGACAGCAAAGTAGTAATAGTAGTAGCAGCAGTAGTATTAGTAGTCGTAGTAGTAGTAGTAGGTGTGTGTGTGTGTGACGGGTTAGTGTGAGTGTGTGTGACGGGTTAAAGTGCGTGTGTGTGACGGGTTAGTGTGCGTGTGTGTGACGGGTTAGCGTGCGTGTGTGTGACGGGTTAGTGTGCGTGTGTGTGACGGGTTAGTGTGCGTGTGTGTGACGGGTTAGTGTGCGTGTGTGTGACGGGTTAGTGTGCGTGTGTGTGACGGGTTAGTGTGCGTGTGTGTGTGACGGGTTAGTGTGCGTGACGGGTTAGTGTGTGTGTGTGTGTGACGGGTTAGTTTATGTGTGTGACGGGTTAGTGTGTGTGTGTGTGTGTGTGTGTGTGTGACGGGTTAGTTTATGTGTGTGACGGGTTAGTGTGTGTATGTGACGGGTTAGTATGTGTGTGTGTGTGTGTGTGTGTGTGTGTGTGACGGGTCACTATCCATTACTGTGATATGGTTCAGTATGTAGTGGTAGTGTGATAATGGCTTGCACACCTTTACATAATCCTCTCGACTTTAAAAAACCCCAAAAAACATCAATCCAGGATCCATATATTTAAGTCTGCTACCTTTTTCATAATATTTACAACGCAATATTCATGTCTAGTATAATTATCACCATCTTTGTACACTTTTAAAAATAAGTGTATTTGTAGGTAAGTCTGGAACTGTCTCTCAGGAAATGTTTTATAATATATAAAAATGTCCTGGATATAATCGCCACTAACGACGCCAGGCAGTGCATAGTATTTTTACAGAACTCTAGCGACGGACAGTCACACTATAGAACTTTAAATTAATCTCAGACACAGGTAAGTTAATTACTCCAACAATTAGGGTAGGTTAGGTCAAGTTGATCAGTACCATATTACCTCTTTGCTACCATCCACCATTCCATTTACATCCTTACACAGTAGAGTGGGCTCAGTGAGTTGGGTTCAGAGTGGGCAATGGCTTGGTCCCTCAGTGATCCCTCTCCTCCGGCACCACTCACGGTGATCCTACATCTCTGGGTGCTTTACAAGGGGTAAGACCTAGATGTGACCTGCATGTAATGTTGCACGTTTAGTATGCTGGATGGTTCGTGGCCAAGTTGGTGTAATGTTCACCATCTACTTACCCCTGTCTGCCGCTCCTCAGGGACAAGACTTTCTTGCATGTACTGTATCACATCTGCTGTTCGATTGTCTTTTTTTTTCGTCTGATCTCTCCAGCAGTTACTGTGTTGGATGTTCGGTCTCGTTTCTCATGTATTTCCAGCATGGATAGTACTGGGTGTTCGATTTGTGTCTTACAGAGTTTTCCAGCGTTTTCAAAATACCCGTAACTTCATCTGCTATTATTTTTCTGGTTAGTGCAAGCACATCTAAATTTTAAAATCGTACATAATAATACTATGTGTATGATCTTCAAGAAGAAAAAAGAAGTGAGGTAGTTGGGTGGTGGGTGGGGTAGGTGGGTGAGGGTAGGTGAGTTGGGTAAGGGTGGGTGAGGGTAGGTGAGGTGAGGGTGGGTGAGGGTAGGTGAGGTGAGGGTGGGTAGGTGGATGGTGGTTGAGGTAGGTGGGTGGTTGAGTGGGGTAGGTAGGTGGTGGGTGGGTGTTGGGGTGGGTGGTGGGTGGGTGGGGTGGGTGGTGGTGGTTGAGTGGGGTAGGTGGGTGGTGGGTGGGTGGGGTGGTAGGTGGTGGGTGGGTGGGGTGGTAGGTGGTGGGTGGGTGGTGGTGGGTGGGGTGGGTGGGGTAGGTTGGTGGTGGGTAGGTGGGTGGTGGGTAGGTGGGTGGTGGGTGGGTGGGTGGGGTGGGTGGGTGGTGGGTGGTGGGTGTGGTAGGTGGGTGGGGGGGTGGTGGGGGTAGGTGGGGGGTAGGTGGGGGGTTGGGTGGGGGTGGGTGGGTGGGGGGTGGGTAGGGGGGGTGGGGGGGGGGGTGGGTAGGGGTGGGTGGGTGGGTGGGTGGGTAGGGGGGGGGTGGGTAGGGGGTGGGTGGGTGGGTGGGTGGGGTGGGTGGGTGGGTGGGGTAGGTGGGGGGTGGGTGGGTGGATGGGGTAGGTGGGGGGTGGGTGGGGTAGGTGGGTGGGGTAGGTGGGTGGTAGGGGAGGGGTGGGTGGTAGGGGAGGGGTGGGTGGTAGGGGAGGGTAGGTGGGTGGGTGGTAGGGGAGTGGTAGGTGGGTGGGTGGTAGGGGAGTGGTAGATGGGTGGGTGGTAGGGGAGTGGTAGGTGGGTGGGTGGTAGGTGAGGTAGGTGGGTGGTAGGTGAGGTAGGTGGGTGGGTGGTGGGTGAGGTAGGTGGTAGGTGAGGTAGGTAGGTGGGTGGTAGGTGAGGTAGGTAGGTGGGTGGTGGGTGAGGTAGGTGGGTGGGTGGTGGGTGAGGTAGGTGGGTGGGTGGTGGGTGAGGTGGGTGGTGGGTGAGGTAGGTGGGTGGGTGGTGGGTGAGGTAGGTGGGTGGGTGGTGGGTGAGGTAGGTGGGTGAGGTGGGTGAGGTGGGTGGGTGGTGGGTGAGGTGGGTGAGGTGGGTGGGTGGTGGGTGAGGTAGGTGGGTGGTAGGTGAGGTAGGTGGGTGGTAGGTGAGGTAGGTAGGTGGGTGGTAGGTGAGGTAGGTAGGTGGGTGGTAGGTGAGGTAGGTAGGTGGGTGGTAGGTGAGGTAGGTGGTAGGTGGGTAGGTGGTAGGTGGGGTAGGTAGGTGGGTGAGGTAGGTAGGTGGTAGGTGAGGTAGGTAGGTGGGTGGTGGGTGAGGTAGGTGGGTGGTGGTGAGGTAGGTAGGTGGGTGGTAGGTGGTAGGTAGGTAGGTGGGTGGTAGGTGAGGTAGGTAGGTGGGTGGTAGGTGGGAGGGTAGTAGTGGTGGTGGTAGGTGGGAGGGTAGTAGTGGTGGTGGTAGGTGGGAGGGTAGTAGTAGTGGTGGTAGGTGGGAGGGTAGTAGTGGTGGTGGTAGGTGGGAGGGTAGTAGTGGTGGTGGTAGGTGGGAGGGTAGTAGTAGTGGTGGTAGGTGGGAGGGTAGTAGTAGTGGTGGTAGGTGGGAGGGTAGTAGTAGTGGTGGGTGAGGTAGGTAGGTGGGTGGTAGGTGAGGTAGGTAGGTGGGTGGTAGGTAAGGAAGGTGGGTGGTAGGTGAGGAAGGTGGGTGGTAGGTGAGGTAGGTGGGTGGTAGGTGAGGTAGGTGGGTGGTAGGTGAGGTAGGTAGGTGGTAGGTAAGGAAGGTGGGTGGTAGGTGAGGAAGGTGGGTGGTAGGTGAGGTAGGTGGGTGGTAGGTAAGGAAGGTGGGTGGTGGTAGGTAGGTAGGTGGGTGGTAGGTGAGGTAGGTAGGTGGGTGGTAAGTGAGGTAGGTGGGTGGTAGGTGAGGAAGGTGGGTGGTAGGTGAGGAGCGGACAGTGACTGCAGTAGTCAGGCAGCCGTGAGATGCGACACACATCTACAGTACACATTTGGACAGACTAGTACAATGGGGAACCACTGTAGCCTGCAGTACCTAGGTGAACCGTACTAGTCGTGTTGTAGCTGTAACATGTAAACTATGTGTGATATGTTGTGTGGATACATAAACAATGAATAATGACAATAACATAGCTCAATATATGTATTTTAGTTTCGTGTGTACGTATGTATTTTTAAGTTATGTTGAACAGAAAGTTTACTCGTTTAAATTACTTCCCGTACGTTTATTTCAATATATAAACATTATTCAAGTTTTACAAAAATAAATAATAGTTTCATTGCCTTAGACGTATATCACATAGGAAATAGTTAGACAATACCACAGATAGGAGCCGTTGCAGTGTGTTATACATATGTATTTTACGGGCGGTCAATGGCACGATCGTTTTCTATGATAGGCGGCGGCGGTCTTCACCATTTTCTCTGGCGTCTCCTGGGTAACTAAGCTTATTTACCCTCAATTATTATTATTTTTTTTCACAAGGAACCCACAGTCATAACACCTTGATATTATTTCCACACAGTCGTAGAGATAAATACCGGGAGCTATCAAAGTCCATAATATAAACATAATCTAGACCAAAGCAAGTTATTGGGGAGAGGGGGAGATGGGAGGGGTGATAATTCAAGCCAACAGGGAGTCTAATAAGAGTAATTAATTAACAAAAAGACACATGCTTTGGGGGTCAAATGAGATGCGTGGGTCATCATGCTTCCGTGAGTGAGCAACTAATGTAGCATATCAGAACAGCTCCTCCTCTCTATTTGTGTGGAGTTTCTAAGAATGCAATCAAGACTTTAGACATACCAGACTAATAGGTTTCACAGGGTCCAGGCATTATTATGGTGTGATCCTCTAGGCTAATTATCACTAAGGTCTCTCTACGAGGTTTCAGAACCATGCTCATGTTGTGGTTCAGGGAGGAGTGAACCAAATTAACAAATAACAAAATATATACTAAAATCATCATCAGACTAAGAAAATCGGAGATAATATTAAAACGAATAACTTAAGTAAAATATACTAATAAAAGTAAAGATAAATCGACAACAAAAATAATGAATTATAAAATTCTATAACATATATTACAAATAATAATAATAATAATAATAATAATAATAATAATAATAATAATAATAATAAAAATATAAGATACTAAGACACCACTGACAATAATTATAACAAAATTAAGTTGCATTAAGTAATGCTGTAATACTACTATTACTAATAATAATTAAATTAATAACATTATATTTTTCTTATTACAAAATGGAGTAGATAATGAAATAATAACAATAATAACAATAATAATAGTAGGTGACCATGTAAGGTCAGGTGAGGTGAGGCAGGAGGGCTCTAGATCTATATTAGGCATTCATTATCATCTTATATAAAGGAAAGAGAAACTCACCTCGGATAAATTCGCTCCTTTTGGCTGAAAGGGAATTAAGAAAGAATAGACAGATTGTGATAGAATAACAACACAGAAGATGGGAAGAACATGGACCAGAGAAAATAAGACATTGATTCTTAAGATGGCAATGAGGTTCAACTTTATTCATGTGTTTCAAGAATGATATTACTATTTGTTTTACCTTTTATATTTTGTCATACCATGTTAAGAATCATTAAGTCAACTACGATATAACAAATTATTAATAAAAAGATGATATACTGTATGTAAAGATTTATATACATTAGCATTTAAATCTAAGACTATTTAAATTCTTGAAAGATTAATATATTAAGAGGAAGGACAGGTAGTGCAAGTAGATACAAGGTGCAGTGATTATTACAGTATATACAGGGTGTAGGTAAGGCTATGGCTCTCACATACATACATATTCACACACATTCATACATACAAAAGCTGCTGTAGTGGTTGTGTTCTTCATGTTATGCATGAACTATATAAATGAATGACAGGTAACGTATACAATGAAGCTAAACACGATTCATGATAATAATGAAAAATCGTACGTGTGATGATGACAATACATCATTGATTTTTTTTTTACCTTCTAAGAAAATAATAATCTAAGAAATAATATGAATAATCGTATCTAGTACTTATAAACAACAAGCAAATACCCTACATACATACATTCATTTTAATCAATTTTTTTCATTGCGATTATTGATAACTACGGTATTTAAATATAAAGAATAAGCGCATAATGAGAAACAAACACAGGAAGAATAGAATAAGAAACAAAAACATTCCCCCCTCTCCCCCCCCCCCCAAAAAAAAACAAAAAAAATACATGTGTGAGATGCGAGGTCTTATGAGGGTCAGACGAGATAATTGTTGACCTGTGCTCTAACCTCTCCTCCCACTGTCGCACGTCCTTAGCAACCGTGACAGCCCACCAGACTCTTCCCACGGTTGCTAGGGTAGTTGTGTGTGTGTGTGTGTGTAGGTTGATTTAACGTAGAGTCCCCTTCACTAGTACATTTACAGGGGCTCATCAGGTTTTGTGCAGTGTGGCAGTCATGTGTTTGTCTACATTCGACAGAAGGAAACTCGCAATAGTAAACATATTATGGCATCAAATTAAAACAAAATTAAAACAAATATCTCGATGATAATATTTTGTGGAATGTTTATATGACGAGCCCCTGTAAACGCCCGAGGAAAGGGCGTACATCTAACACAGAACAAACTATTACTTTTTTTTTAAGAGAATAAAATATCAGGACCAAAAAAAAAAAATACTTTACAATATATTTAGTCACTATTGGAGTATTTCCCTGTACAAAATAAGTAAAAACTAAAAATTAACTCCAGCATAAAATTAACTGTTCTGTGTTTTTACTTGGCCCAGAGAGAGAGAGAGGGAGTAAAAAAAAGATTTAGCGTCGCCCAAGTTTTCTGTTAATTTATTTGGTTGGAACTTCCCTAAAACAAAGCTTAAAAACAAACTATAAAATATTTAGCTTAAAGCGTGAAAACAAAAAGCTCCACAACAACTTCCAAAAATACGCCTCTCATCGAAGACGTCATGAGAGGGTCGGCGTAAACAGATCGAATTAGGAGATCAAACAACCGGTTATATTGTTTATAGTATAATTACGGGTCAAAATATTGGAGTTAAATTAATATATGAAATACGCTATACATTATAACACCACCAACGCATTAAATACAACCACACTGACACAATAACAACAGCATAACTACCACAACACCAACCCCATAAGGTCATCACAACTTTATCACCGCAACACAACCACTACAATCAAAGTATCACCACAACCCCAACACAACAACAAAACCACAATCACTACAAAACCACCACAGCCACAACACTATTTCAACACCACCACAACAACACAACTCCACTACCACATCATACCACTACAACACCACCACCACCATCAAACGCAAATACAACACCACAACTTCACAATCACTACAACACCACAACAACAGCTCCACCACAACAACAGCTCCACCATATCACTACACCACAACATAACACCACAATACCACCACAATACCACAACACCGCCTGGGACCTTCTGACTTCATTACAGACCAGCAAAATTAAATTAGCTCGTCTTCCTCCATCAGCTACTCGGGGGATTTACCGCCTCAACACCTCACAGACGAGAGATAAAGAGACCGTAAGAGATAAAAACGTGAAATTGAGGGACTGTGGGGAGATAAAAACACGATAAAGAGACAGAGATAAAGACGCGAGAGATAAGGAGACAGATAAAGAGACTGTGGTTGGAGACGAGAGACTGTGAGGGAGATAGAGAGACTGTGGTTGGAGACGAGGGACTGTGGGGGAGATAGAGAGACTGTGGGGGAGAAGAGAGACTGTGGGGGAGATAGAGAGACTGTGGGGGAGAAGAGAGACTGTGGGGGAGATAGAGAGACTGTGGGGGAGAAGAGAGAGACTGTGAGGGAGATAGAGAGACTGTGGTTGGAGACGAGGGACTGTGGGGGAGATAGAGAGACTGTGGGGGAGAAGAGAGACTGTGGGGGAGAAGAGAGACTGTGGGGGAGATAGAGAGACTGTGGGGGAGATAGAGAGACTGTGGGGGAGATAGAGAGAGACTGTGGGGGAGATAGAGAGAGACTGTGGGGGAGATAGAGAGAGACTGTGGGGGAGATAGAGAGAGACTGTGGGGGAGATAGAGACACTGTGGGGGAGATAGAAACCGTCTCCTCTTCCCTCCTTTCTCTTTTACTACTTTTCCTCTCCCTTCCCTATCCCCTACTGCGGTTTCCCCTCTTCTCACTTCCCGCATCCTCCCCTCTTACCCTTTCCTTCTTCCATTCTTTCTCCTCTCCCTTCCCTCTTCCATCCTCCCTCTCCTCTTTTTATGATCCCCCTTGTCTTCCCCCTTCTTCCCTCCCTCTCCATCATTCCTCTCTCTCTCTCTCTCTCTCGTTTTCCTAATCCTTCTCCCTCTCTCTTTTATATATATTTTCCTTTCTCCCAGTTCATCTTTTCAATTCTTGTTTTCCCACTATTTCTTCTTTTATCTTCTCTCACCCTTTTTTTTTCATTCCTACCTTTCACTGCTCCTTCCTTCCTTCCTTCCTTCCTTCCTTACGACCTCCGTCTCTTCCCCCTTCCTCTCTTCTTTCCATCTTTCCTCCCCTTCTTACCACCTATCCCTCTTCCCCCTTCGTTCCCTTCTCCCTTCCTTGCACATTTCTCTCCTTAATTACCAGATCCTTTGGCAGCTCCCGCTCTTCCCCTTCCTTCCTTTCTCCCTTCTTTCATTCCTCCCTATCTCCCTCTTCACCCCAGCCACAGGTAAATACGACAAAATCAGGTGATGTCTCAGGTAACTTATTATGCACATTAATTATATCAATGGTCAGCTTTACATAAAAGACGTGATTATAGAGTCAATAAAGATGGCCTTAAGAGCAAATATAATTGACTCCATGATTAAGTGAGTGCATTTGTTACGTGCGTGTGTGTGTGTGTGTGTTTTTTCACCATTTCTCATCAATAACACATCCTCTCTTACCCCCCCCCCCCCCACTGTCCGATAGGAAAAGCTTATATTAACATAGTAGCCACCTGCATGACCAATGAGAAGCGTCTTTTTTTCTTTTATTTTCAGGATTAGCCCACCAGGGCACAGGTCAATGACCCACACCAGGGTCTGGGAGCGAAAATATAGCGCCAAAATAATAATAATAATAATAATAATAATAATAATAATAATAATAATAATAATGGTCCATATATATATATATATATATATATATATATATATATATATATATATATATATATATATATATATATATATATATATATTGTGTTGTCAAAATAACAAACAATTGATACCCTGCAATTGTGTGTAAATGAGGCAGAAAGTCAGATCAGCAACCTGAGACTTGGTCACAATTTTCGTGATGCCATATGGCAGCAGGGTCTACCATTAGACAACACATTATGCTTCCAGTATCTTCCCGGGCGGTAGTACCTCCCTGTTTGGTAGCTGCCTACTCTGTCATCGATATTCTCCTCAAATACTTCTCTGATTGGTGAATCGTTTTACGTATCAACTAAACCTACAGCTTCACGAAAATTAATTCCAGTTAATTTACCACATGAATACAACCTTCGTTCTCAGTGTAAAGGATGTTAAAGTATTCATTGAGTAACTACTTTAAGATACTTATGGAGGTAATTTAATAACTGTAGGTAACGAGAATGTAACGATCCATCTGACCAATGTTAAAATATCATTATTCCCTAACAGTTGCCTCAGTAAGACAGCTATCAAATCAGGTAAACTAAGAAGGTGCTGCCATCTAGTGGGTTATTCTCTAACTATTATATTATATACATTAAACCATTTCAGCCATTAATGACTTTCAACCTGAAGTCTGAGGTAGAGAAACTAATTGATACATCTCACTAACTTAAATAATTTCACTGAAAAGCCTTGAAAAAGGACTAAATAATTTCACTGAAAAGCCTTGAAAAAGGACTCAATCTTAATTCATTACAAATAATATTTATTAACCTTAAGTTCATGGTTATGTTTATCAACACACATTCATTAGTTATATTCATCTAGAAATATAATAAATAACATTCAATGCTGTCTATATCAAGCTAATGTCTTGTATTTGTTATTATTCATTGTCTACTCATGCCTCTAAGTTCATTGTTTACTGTGCTTCCAATTCATTATTTTCTGCACTTATGAATATTACTGCAGAGAGAGAGAGAGAGAGAGAGAGAGAGAGAGAGAGAGAGAGAGAGAGAGAGAGATATGGAAGATAATGTACAAACCTTTTCTTCCAGGTAGTCCGCCTGAACTAGAAGCAGTACAATGGTGTATACTGTAATGTTTCTCTTCAGCCACTGTTGTCTACGGAATAGACTTAACGAACTGTGAAAGACGTCGTGTGTTGGTAGAGCGAAGAAAAATCTCTCTCTCTCTCAGGCCACCCCCGCGTCCATCTCTGTGTTTATTCAGCGTCAAATGTCAAAGCTCCACGGCTGTACAACCCAGACACCCTATCATAGCCCCACCATCCCCAGCTCTCAGCCATTCTATCCCAGTCCCCTAGCCCCACAAAACACCTTATCGCAGAACCCCAAACCCCCAGTCTTGAAGCATACTCTACAACAGCTTTCAGCCCTCATGAACAAATTAACTCAACCCTCGGACCTCAGGTACATTTTACATTAGCCCCAACCCTCTAGTACATTCGACCTCAGTCCCCACCCCTCAAGCACACTTAATAACAGTCCCCAACCCTCAGGCACACTCGAAAATAGCCCCCAACCCTAAGATACTCCATCCCCAAGCCATCGGACAACTCACCCCAGCCCGCTTTCTTTAGTCATACAAGGCTTCAGACCTTAAGAGAGAAATGAGAGAGAGAGAGAGAGAGAAAACGAAAAAAGGGGACACAAACAGAAGAACGAGGGATAAGAAAACATCAGCGACAAATGGGAGAGAGAGAAGAGAGAGGGAGAGAATCAGAAATCCTCAAGGTAAGATATACTGTACATTATAGTTGTAGTCGGGGGAAAATATCACCTTTTGCCGAGTCTTGATGTTTGCTGTTTTAGCGGTATCCCACTGCTTCTACAGTAGCTGAGCTGACGCTGCCTCTTGCTGTGATGACGCTGCCTCTTGCGGTGCTGACGCTGCCTCTTGCGGTGCTGACGCTGCCTCTTGCGGTGCTGACGCTGCCTCTTGCGGTGCTGATTGCTGCCTTATGCTGTGTTGACTTACCTCTTGCTGTGCTAATATTGCCTCTTGCTGCGCTGATGCTGCTTCTTGCTGTGTTTACGCTGCCCCTTATTGTGTTGACGCTGCCTCTTGCTGTGCTAACGCTGCTTCTTGCTGCGTTGACACTCTCTAACTGTGCTTTTTGCTGTGTTGGAGCTGCTTCTTAGTGATGACGCAACTTCTTACTGTGTTGATGATGCCTCTTACTGTGCTAACGCGGCTTCTGGCTGTATTGACGATACCTTTGCTGTGTTGATGCTGCCTCTTGCTGTGTTGATGCTACTTCTTGATGTGTTGATGCTGCCTCTTACTGTGTTGATGCTGCCTCTTACTGTGCTGACGCTCTCTTACTGTGCTAACGCGGCTTCTGGCTGTATTGACGATACCTTTACTGTGTTGATGCTGCCTCTTGCTGTGTTGATGCTGCCTCTTGCTGTGTTGATGCTGCCTCTTGCTGTGTTGATGCTACTTCTTGATGTGTTGATGCTGCCTCTTGCTGTGTTGATGCTGCCTCTTGCTGTGTTGATGCTGCCTCTTGCTGTGTTGATGCTGCCTCTTGCTGTGTTGATGCTGCCTCTTGCTGTGTTGATGCTGCCTCTTACTTTTATACCGTTCTTATGTTATTTTGTTATAATGATGTTTTTTTCCTCCGTTATTTTAACGATGTTATTGATGCTGTTCTCTTTTACCTCAACATTTACCATTAAAGATTCTACCACCACCATCACTAACACCATCACCAAGTAGATTACAAGCAGATCACCACACAGGTCACTACCACCACATCACCACTAAGGTCAACTACCACCACCAAGGACAACCAAAATCACCAGCATCATCACCACCAAGGGAAACCACAACCACCACCACCATTAAAGAGAACCATCACCACCACGAAGAACAGCCACCCCTAGCACCATCACCACAACCACCGCCATCACCACGAGTTCCAACAACAACCACCACCACAACTAAGAACCACCACTACCACCACCACTAGGAACAACAACCATCACCACCACACTAGTAGACACAGGGTAAGACCAGTTGACAATAATGACCAACACAAGCGGACATCGGGCAGCAATTACCTTCAATAAGGCGAATGAGTTAAGACCAATCCTGGCCTGGTGACCTCTCAGGCTCCACGGTGACTGATGGTGACCAAGACATTGATGGTGACCGAGGGGCTGTTGGTGACCGAGGGGCTGGTGGTGACCGAGGGGCTGGTGGTGACCGAGGAACTTAAGGTGACCGAAGGAATAATGGTGACTGATGGAATGATTTTAACCGGGGGAATAATGGTGACTGAGGGACCGACTGATGGTGACCGGGGGACCGTTGGGTGAAGAAGGCCTATTGAGGGGGGTTGAAGAGGGAGAGTAGGGTGATGGGGTCTCTTGGTGCACAGTGGTCTACTTGGTGATCTGCTTGTAATCTACTTGGTGATGTGTGTGTGGTAACCTATTTGGTGACCTTCTTGTGACCTACTTGGTGACCTGCTTGTTATCTACCTGTGTGGTGATCTACTTGGTGACCTGTGTGGTGACCTGCTTGTGATCTACTTGACCTGTGTATTACCTACATGGTGACCTGCTTGTGATCTGCTTGGTGACCTGTGTGGTGACCTGCTTGTAATCTACTTGGTGACCTGTGTGGTGACCTGCTTGTGATCTAATTGGTGACCTGTGTGGTGACCTGCTTGTGATCTACTTGGGGATCAGCTTGTGAGCTGCTCTGTGACCAGCATATTATTATTATTTGAATAAAAACCACGGTTTAAAAGTTTCAAGATAACACGACCACAAATTAAACGTTTCAAGATAACACGACCACAAATTAAACATTTCAAAATAACACGACCATAGATTAAACGTTTCAAGATAACACGACCACAGATTAAATGTTTCAAGATAACACGACCACAAATTAAACGTTTCAAAATAACACGACCACAGATTAAATGTTTCAAAATAACACGACCACATATTAAACGTTTCAAGATAACACGACCACAGATTAAACGTTTCAAGATAACACGACCACAGATTAAACGTCAGTGATAAATGACTGACATACGAGAAAATAGTCAATATACTCCTAACACAACGTTATGAGCCGTGTATATTTGGAAGCCTAATATATGACCCTGATATATTAAGCTGAAGAGGTTCCTCACTCCCAGGGGTCGATGGTGATGGATAGTGGTAAATAATAGTGGATTGTGGTACGTTGTGGTAGATTGTGGTGAAAGGTTGTGGAGGGTGGTAGATAGGAGTGGTTGGTGGTAGATGGTAGTGGATTGTGATGGTTGTAAGTAGATGGTGGTGGATTGTGATGGTTGTACGTAGATGGTGGTGGATTGTGGTGGATGATGGTAGTTGATTGTGGTAGTTGGTAGAAGATGGTGGTAGCTAAGGTAACGGTGGTTTTGGCTCAGCATCTGCGTGGGTATCAACACAAAGAGAGAGAGAGAGAGAGAGAGAGAGAGGCGAAAAAAAGTGTGTGGACGCGTTAAAAACCTACGCACAGTCATCCTACAGTCACACTCTTGGCACCCTACAGTCACTCTAAAGGCACTCTACTCACCCTATAGTCATCCAGAAGACATCCTACACCTCATGGACAGCAGCTAAATCAGATTAGAGAAACTGAGGAGCAATTAGGAGCCGAAATCTAATATTCCACTTCAAAAGAGTTATTTCTACGCATTATTATCTCTCTCTCTCTCTCTCTCTCTCTCTCTCTCTCTCTCTCTCTCTCTCTCTCTCAACAGGGACCAACTAAGCCCTTTGGCCTACGGTATAAATTATTCTTCATCATCGCGGTCTTTATTCACTAAAACCTCATATAACGACGTACAGCTGGACCCGGCCCTGAGGCTCAGCGGGGAGAGGGGAGGAAGGGGGAGAGGGGAGAGGAGAAGGAGGGGATGGGATAGAGAAGGGGAGGGAGAGGAGGAGGGGATGGGATAGAGAAGGGGAGGGAGGAGATGGGATAGAGAAGGGGAGGGAGAGAGGGAAAGGGAAGGGAGAAAGGGAAGAGGAGGGGACGAGAAGGAAACGGGGAGGGGAGAAAGAAGGATGGAGAGAGGGTAAAGAGACGAAGAAGACAGAAGAATGAGAAAAGGATGGAGGAACCGAAGTCTGCGAGAAGAGAGGGGAGAGAAGGAAGGATAGGAGAGAAGGAAGGCGGGGGTGGAAAGAGCAGGGTGAAGAAAAAGGAGAAAAAAGGATGGGAGAGGAGAGAGGTCTGGGTGAAGGGTAAGATGGGAGGGTAGAAGGGAAAGGCCATTTCATAGGGGGGGGGGTGGAATGGCGAGTGGAGGGCAACTGTGGTGGCGGGAGGGCCAATTGTGGTGGAGGGCAATGGAGAAATAGAATAAACATGTGGTGGAGGGTAGGAATGAGGGAGAAAAAAGTCGGAGAGTGGGGGAGAGAGAAGTGGAGGGAGGTAGGGAGGTAACATGCTGTGTGAAGGAGAAGTCGTAACACAGCGGGGAGGGCTGGAGGGCATCAGAAGAGAGTAATTGTTGCCTGCCTGCCTCCCGGTCCGTTCCTCCCTCCATCTCCCTACTCCCTGCCCCTCCCACATCCATCATGCCCCTCCTATCTACCCCTACCTCCCTTTCTTCCTTCCACCCTGCCTCTCCTACATACCTCTTCCTGATCCCCTCCTCTCTCTCTCTCTCTCTCTCTTGCCCCTCCACCTTCACCCATCCTCCTCTCCCCTCTCCTCCCTCACACCCCCCTTTCTCCACTTAATCTGTCTCTCCTTAATTACACTTTTCTTCTCTACGCCAAGACAAAGAAATTAAGAGACACTGGAAAATTCTGGAAGATATAGAAGAGACGGAGATTAATGGTGACACAAGGAAACTGAAAAGATTATAATTATGATCTAGACACGAGATTTTCTTAAATGTTATAGCGATAATTATAAGTTATAGCCAAGTCCATAAGGTACAGCCAAGTCTATAAAGGTACAGCCATAAGGTACAGCCAAGTTTATAAGGTACAGCCATAAGATATAGCCAAGTTTATAAGGTACAGCCATAAGATACAGCCGAGTTTATAAGGTACAGCCATAAGATACAGCCGAGTTTATAAGGTGCAGCCATAAGATACAGCCGAGTTTATAAGGTACAGCCATAAGGTATAGTCAAGTTCATAAGGTAGAGCCATAAGGTACAGCCGAGTTTATAAGGTACAGCCATAAGGTACAGCCGAGTTTATAAAGTACAGCCATAAGATATAGCCAAGTTTATAAGGTACAGCCAAGTCCATAAGGTTAATTTTCCTTGTTTAGTGTAGTAACTATGTGACCAGTACACCGTGGCCACAGAGGTAACCTTCAGTCACTGCCTTATGAAATATCTTCATACTTACTTAAGGTCTTACAAAAAAACATTATAAAACTTACGAACGAGGCTACAGAGATCCGAAAGTAATCTCCCGCCAGGCGATCACTACCGCCCGCTGTGGCACACACAGAGAGAGAGAGAGAGAGAGAGAGAGAGAGAGAGAGAGAGAGAGAGAGTGGAAGAACAAGTGTATACATACATCCCCGTAGGTGTGTGTGTGTGTGCGTGTGTGTACAGACATGGGTTGTATGTCTACGTCAGCATGTCTGTTCTTGTAAGTGTGGAGGAGTGTAAGGTCATGACCAACACGTCCCAAGGTCATGACCCACTCGTCCTACCAAAGGTCATGACCCACTCGTCCTACGGTAATGTCCAACACATCCTACACACACACACACACACACACAGGCATGCACGCACGCACGCACTTGCACGTATACACGCACGAATACCCACACACGCACGCATACCCACACACGCACACCCACGCACGCACGCACACCCACGCACGCACACACACACCCCCTGACCTTCATACACAAGTGTTGCTGTGTTGAAATTTTCAGGCTTGGGTCATGTGTTTCCCCCCTCCCTCACCTTCCCTCCCTCCCTCCCCCAGTAAGAGTAGAGAGATCAATAAGGAAGGAAGAAGGGAGGAAGGAGAGTGAGGGAGAGAGACCGTGGGGAGGGAGAGAAAAGAGGGAGGGAAAAGAAGTTTGGTACAGGTACGATAAAACAAAGGTGGGAAGGAAGGAGGAAGGGTGGGAAGGAAGGAGGAAGGGTGGGAAGGTAAAGGAGTAAGGGTGGGAAGGAAGGAGGAAGGGTGGGAAGGTAAAGGAGTGTGGGAAGGAAGGAGGGAGGGTTGGAAGGGAGGAGAGTGTGTGGGAAGAAGGGGGTACTTAGGAGGGAGGAGGGAAGGGTGGAAAAGAAGGAGGGAGGGTTGGAAGGTAAGGGGGAGTGTGGGAAAGAAGGAAGGAGTTTGGGAAGGGAGAAGGGAGTGTGGGAAGGGAAAAGGGAGTGTGGGAAGGGAGGAGGGAGTGTGAGAAGGGAGGAGGGACTGTGAGAAGGGAGGAGGGACTGTGGGAAGGGAGAAGGGAGTGTGGGAAGGGAAAAGGGAGTGTGGGAAGGGAAAAGGGAGTGTGGGAAGGGAAAAGGGAGTGTGGGAAGGGAGGAGGGAGTGTGAGAAGGGAGGAGGGACTGTGGGAAGGGAGGAGGGAATGTGAAAAGGGTGAATGGAGTATGGGAAGGGAAGAAGGAAGTGTGGGAAGGATGGAAAGCAGAGAGGGAAGAGGGTGAAATGGAAATAAATTAGAGAAGTGAAAGGTAGAGTGGGAAAGGAGAAAAATTAGTAAAAATGAAGGAGAAAAAGATGGAGAAAGGAGAGCTGAAAAGACGAAGAGAAAGAGGGAGAGGCGAAAGGAAGAAGAGAAAGAGTGAGGAGGTATGTGGATGGGATGCAGGAGGAAAGGAGGGAGAAAGGGAAAAATTTAACGAGAGAAAAGGAAAAGACGAAGAAGATGAGATGAATGAACTACAAAAAAAAGGAAAAATAGAGGAAAGGAAGGAGAGGAAGGCGTGGGAAGAAAAGAAAAGACAAGAAAGACGAAGGAGAATGAAAGGGGAAAGAGACAGGGAAGAGTGGGAGAAATGGCCTAGAAAGGGAATAATGGGTAGTGAGAGAGAGAGAGAGAGAGCGCCCGCGTATGACTAAATGTTAGGATACGTGCAAATTCGTGTGTGTGCATGTTTGTGTGTGTGTGTGTGTTCGTGCGTTCGTGTTCGTGTGTTCGTGCGTGTTCGTGTTTCAATAAATCAATCCTAGTTCCCATGGGGGGGGGGGGGAGGGATTTTCCCATTGAGGTAGAGAAAGAGAGAGGCTGATGCTCATTTAGAGAGAGAGAGAGAGAGAGAGAGATATAAATAGATAGATAGATAGATAGATAGATAGATGGATGGACCACCCTATCCATTAAGAGAACCCAATATCTCCCAAACGTAAAATCGAGAGACACACACACCACCTGAGAGATAAAATTCAACCAAGAAAGAGACGATGCAAAAAGGAACACAGAGACGTCTAACTACACAAAGACAAACAGCAACTTCAGTGCAAAACTTGACATTAAAATTGGGGAGTTAAGGCACACCCCTCCCCTCCCTCTCACAGTGTCACCCTCCCCTCCCCCTCACAGTGTCACCCTCCCTTCCCCTCACAGTGTCACCCTCCTCTCCCCCCTCCCCCTCAGTGTCACCCTCCTCTCCCCCCTCCCCCTCAGTGACACCCTCCCCTCCCCCCTCACAGTGTCACCCTCCCCTCCCCCCTCACAGTGTCACCCTCCCCTCCCCCTCACAGTGTCACCCTCCTCTCCCCCCTCCCCCTCAGTGTCACCCTCCTCTCCCCCCTCCCCCTCACAGTGACACCCTCCCCTCCCCTCACAGTGTCACCCTCCTCTCCCCCTCCCCCTCACAGTGTCACCCTCCTCTCCCCCCTCCCCCTCAGTGTCACCCTCCTCTCCCCCCTCCCCCAGCACAGTGTCTCCCCCTCCCCCTCACAGTGTCACCATCCTCTCTCCCCTTCCTCTCCCCCTCACAGTGTCACCCACCAATCCCCCTTCCCAGCACAGTGTCTCCCTCCTCTCCCCTTCACAGTGTCACCCCACCTTGACCTCTGACCTTCCGAAACGAAAATCAATATAGCCCTCCGTCTCATCCCCGACGATACTATTACCTAACTCTATAAAGGTCCATTTTCTTAAACACTGTCCTATGACCCTCAACACACACACACACCTAACATTACCTCACGAAACCCAATAATCTAACCTACGCTAACATAGCTTAACCTAACGTAAGGTAACCTAATCTAACCCTCCTCATCGTGGTTCCATTACAGGCAACAAAACTCAACACGTACCATAGTAAATCTGTCAAAATCGAAAAAAAAATATATACAGTACTTAACATTTCTAATTTTACCTTGGCAGACCTACTTATTCGGAAACAAAAGAACATACACATAAGCCTACTTTACATACGTATCTCTTTGCATGTATTTCTGTATATTATGTATATATAAGTGCGTATGAATGTATTGTCTATATTTTCCATACCTAAGTACAATAATCATGTAAGTGTTGTCAATTCACTTATATCATCCAATTTAGTTACTTTTCCCAGGGTGGAACAAGACCCTACCACTACCACCACCCCGCGGAGGTCGCTTAAGGGACGGCCTATGAACCTGTCAGCTTTAAGCACTTACAGTTCCATCGTACAAGGTCACTGGGAATTAGACACAATGAGGCCACCACCGAGCATACCCGATTGCATACCTTTGCGTAATCTAGGTCCTTGTGAGCCGGTGACTACTCTTGTAAACACACCTACTTGTTTCCTCTCCTCCTTCCTTCCCTTCTCGCCCCCTTTCCTTGCCTCCCTCCCCTCTCCTTCCTTGCCTGTCACTCACTCACTCACTCCTCTCTGTCTTCCTTATCATTATCCCTCTTTCAGTCTCCCTCACTCTCTGTATATCTTCCTTTCCTTATTATCTCCTTTATTCTTTTTCCAGTTATGTTTGTCTTAGTATATTATCCCTCTTCCATCCTCTATCTCACCATGCCTATCACACCTTTCCATCCTTCCCTCGTGCCTTCCTTAACACTCGCACACACGCATCCTAACACACACACGCACACGCGCACGCACACACACACACACCTACAGACAAATGCACAGTATCATCCCCACACATACACAAACACACACACAAATTTCTATTCACACACTAAACATACAGTACATGTACATACCACCCTGCACATAGAGACAGACCCCAATACTCCCACAAACACAAACACTCACGCGAACTTCTACGGACACACACACACACACACAGAAACACTCACAACAGAACAATGTCAGCGAAATTGTTTCCGCTTATTACAGCACACGAGGTGGAATGTGGTCGACGGGGGATATATGTGTTTAAGTGAATATCTCTAATAAAACTAACTGGTATTACAGTTTATATCTAACTGGTGGTGGTATTACGGAATATCTTTATATAATTAACAGATGGGTATCCTTGCAAAAAAAATATTAATATTATAATCAATTAGCAAAACAAAAAGTCTAATACTCAAACGAAAATAAACTGTAAATTCTGGTAAAAAATATATAGTAAGGCCTTGAACTAAAAAGATCTAGAAGCATTCACTAAATGATATCAACAAAATACTGTAATTTATTGAGAAAAAAATATTCATAAATTAATGAAAAAAAGAGAAAAATATTTAATATTACAAATCACAAGTTGTTTGGTATGTTTTACGAGGGCTGGCGAGTTCTGAGAGAGAGAGAGAGAGAGAGAGAGAGAGAGAGAGAGAGAGAGAGAGACCTGCTCACAATACAGAGTCTTCAAGAATATACCACAAATTTAAGTTATTATCGACTTAAGTGTTTATGTAACCGAAATAAGACAGTAAAGTTGTATTCTTTATTGGGATCACCTTAAGATTAACCATCCTGACGCTAACCTAACCAAATCCTGCCTAACTTAACCTCATCTAGGTAGCGTTCGGTGTGGTTAATCATCAAATAAGCTGTGGTGCCTAATCGTCAAGTGATATTTTGGTTGTTGTTGTTGTTTTTATTACCGTAGCTTCGGGCTTTTCCCTGCTATCGTCATGCCCGTGTTGTTCGTAGGGTGAGAGCACAGCAGTACCTGGGGCTGGGGTCGGCCCTCACCTCCAACACCAAGAATGAAAACAAACAAACCCGCCAGAGAAATAATTTACCGTTAAAGATGAGATGCGGTGAGGAGGAAGTAGGAGGGACGTGTGATCACCCTGGCCTGGCCTGGCCTGACCTACCATGACCGGATCCACTAGTTGCGTCACACTAAGAAACATTTGATCACCCTCACTTGACCTACCTTGATCTGATTCACCAGTTGTGTCACACTGAGAAACATCTGATCCCCCTGACCTAACCTAACCTGACCTCGTGCACCAGATGATCTGTGATAAGTGGCCAACATAATATCTGCAAGTAACAATAACTTAAGACCTGGAGCTACAATGCTGGTCAGGTGGATCAAAACTTTCCGAAAATCGAATATTTTAGATAAACTTAAAAGGACAACTGCAAGTGTATTTCTCTTAATGTTATTGATGGTATTATTAGGGGGTTAATATTCATGCAGTATATTCGTCGTGAAATTTTTTGGTGTAAATCTTGGATCTCAAGAGTGATTTTACATCACCGTAAGAGGTTCACGAAGCCTTTGGGTGATAAACACGACCTCGGACACAAACACATCAGATGATCACCACCCAAAGAACACTTTACAATGTTTAAAAAACACTGATAAAAAATGTTCCGTACAAGAAGTTATGAGGATAATCCTTGTACAAACCAATAACCATCTTGGATGGTGTTCGCCGACCTCGGACAAAATTTTAAAGAGGCACTAACCCAAAAACATGTCTGTAGTGCTGGTGTGAAATTGAAAAGGAGTTTTTAGTAAAAAAATAAATAAATATATAAATCGTAAAATTTACACACACGTTACAAGATGTTATTATGTCTGATATTGTCTTATATATATATATATATATATATATATATATATATATATATATATATATATATATATATATATATATATATATATATATATATAACCTAGCCTAACACAAGCTAAACTAAGCTAAGCTACCACGGTCTTCAGCTGCTCTTATTGCCCCTAAATCTTGTCTCTCTTCAATGTTATTTTCTAACATTATGTTGCCAAGTTTCCACGACACGAAATCTCATAACTTAGCTTAATTTAGAGTGAGACGTGATGGAGGAGGAGGAGGGGGGGAGGGGGGGGAGGAGGAGGAGGGATATGGAAGGAAGAAAACAATAGGAAGGTGGATGGAGGGAAGAATTAGTGACCAACAGAGACAGTTAAAAAGTAAATTAGAGAGAGAGAGAGAGAGAGAGATATGACCCACGTCCTGCCAGTACTCTCTCTCTCTCTCTCTCTCTCTCTCTCTCTCTCTCTCTCTCTCTCTCCTTTAACAGCTGTTTAATATAGCATCGTCAGCCTGTATAAATAGCTCCTGTCCACGCTTACATACCCTCAGTTTGTCGGCTTCAACACATCCAGGTAACTGTGTGTGTGTGTGTGTGTTTCCCTTATTTACGATACAAATAATATTAAAAAAAATGTCTAGAGTCGACTCCTGAACGTGTGTATATCACGTGAATGTTCGTCCTCAGCTCCAGACTATTCATCCTCCAACAACAACTCCTCCATTTCGTTGAAGGTCTCTGGAGGACAATTATCTCCCGGAGAGAGACTGGTACAGAGACTTGTTTAAAGAGAAATTGTCCACGTTCTCTTAATTCAGCAAGAGACAGAGATTAAACAAATATACAAAAGAAAGATAGATAATTATCTCTAAATCTCTCAGAAAAACAAAGAATATATAAGCAGTAATCTAAATCTACCTGTTTAGTCTTGTTTATTCCCATCAATTTATTTTATCACTTCTGGAATGAAAGATAAAAAGGAAAACGTGATAATAAAAGAGAGAGATAAAGAGCAACAGAGCGGGAGACAGAGATAGTACGTGCGGAACGAACTCTCGGATAAAGTGACAATATTACTTCCTCCTGACGATGGTAAAGAGATTATCTGTGTCACCTGAGACACCTGGGAAGAACAGGTGTCAAATAATGGAACATTTAAAGTCTAAAGCGATATTTATACTTACGCACGCACACAAACAGACAAGATTACAGACAAACATGCAATCAGTGTTTTCGCAGACAAGAATACAATCAGAGAAGTCTGTAAAGAAACATACATACATACATACATACATACATAAAAATAATAATGGTTGCCTCTCTTATAACGAGGATGGCCGGCCCAAGGGCCACCGAGGCGTAAATTTGTTTAAGGTGTAAAAGCTGTCGCAACACAAAAACCACACCCTGAGTTAACGAGTTGCATGACCCAGTGTCAAGGAATAGTCCAAGAAGACCGGACAACTCGCCAACTGCACTGGCTAACATTACCCCGGAATACGATCCGCAAATCGATTAACATCCAGATTCCCAATTACTGCTGGGTAGACAAGAGGCAAATGGCGTTAAGAAACTTCCCATAGTTTCACCCTGCCCGGGAAACGAACCCGGGTCCACTCGCTTGCGAGGCGAGCATGCTGACCATTACACCACAGGTCGCCATACATACATACATACATACATACAAACGCAGGTTAATAACCATGGAAGCACGCATAACGCCAAAACACGAAATCAACAAATGAAGAGGAGAAAAAACCGTCACAATAACAGGTAAGAGAGATAACTGATAAAGAGGAGACGAAAACAAAATAACAAGGTAAATAGAGAAAAACAAACCTGCTGATAGCATGACACAAAACAACAGTAGGTAGAAAGTGTTGTGTTCAGGGGGTGTACAAAGTGATAACACACGAACAGACAGACAGACGAACAGACAGACAGACAGACAAAAAGATAGAGAATATAACAGAAAAAGACCACGAATGAGGGAGAGGGGAAAATTGTGGTAAAAATTAATAAAGGACGGGGGTAGATGAGGGGAGAGAAGAATAAAACACAAAGCAACGAATGAGAGATAGGAAGGGGGGAAGAAGGTAAAATATATACAAGATAAATAGATGAAATTTAAAATGAGTGGGACATGGAGGAGAGGGTAGGGAAGGAGGAGGGGGTAGGGAAGGAGGAGGGGGTGGTAGGGAAGGAAGGAGGGGATGGTAGGGAAGGAGGAGGGGGTGGTAGGGAAGGAGGAGGGGGTGGTAGGGAAGGAGGAAAGGGGAGGCTAAGGAAGGAGGGAAGGAGTGGCTAGGAAGGAAGGAGAGGGTAAGGTGGGAAGGGAAACTAGGATGGCTAGGAAGGAAGGGAAGGGATGGCTCGGGAGAGAAGGGAACCCAGAGAAGGGAGAAAAATGGATGGCTAGGGAGAGAAGGGATGCCTGAGAAGGGAGAGAAGGGATGGCTAGGAAGGAAGGGAATGGCTAGGATGGGAGGTATAACTAGGGAGGGAAAGAAGTGGAACAAACATGGTGATTAGTTTCATACAGGAATGACGGAGGAGGAAGAGGAAAAGGAAAGAAAAAACAAGATTAACAAGAAGAGGCGGTAACGCAGAAAACTAATGATGATGAAGAAGAAGAAATGTACGAAAGAAACAAGACAATAAATAGAGGAGGAGGAGGTTAGATTAAGAATAGACATGGGAGAGAGAGAGAGAGAGAGCAACAACGTACGCACGTGTGTGTGTGATCAGCCGAGGCCGCCAGAATACTTCATTAAATCTTGATTATTGGATTGTTCAGGTAATTCTCCCTCTGTTGTACTTCAGGACTCGTGTCAGAAGTCAACTTTAAGACGGTATCTCTTACCTCACCTTTCATCCCCACAGCCCAGTAATACAACATGGTGAGTCTACCTGTGATTTACCTATGAATTACCAACATTCTTCGTGTACAGGTTAATGCAATTGGCACGGTAAGCAACACATACGGGGTAGTAGTAGCAGTAAACGTCATAGATTATTACAGTATTTTAAAGTAATAATATATTTTCTTTGGCTGTAATAGTAAGAGAAGGCAAAGTAAGATTATAAATAGTAGCGGTATATACAGGAGAGAAATAAGTGGGTAATGTAACTAATAGCAGTAAACAAGATACACCGTAGTAAAATGGCTCAAGTAATAAAAGAATAGCACTAGGCATTAGGAGTATAAAAAAAAGAAATTAAAATATAAATAGTACAAAATAAAATAAAATATCAAATATTAACAGAAAAAATTAAAAATAGCAACAACAAAATTTGTAAAGTATATTAAAAATAATACAAATAGTAAAAGTAACAGTACAAAAAGTAAAAATAATAGTAAAATAAGAAAATAAGAGTGGAAATAATAAATTTATATAGTAAAGGGAGTAAAAATTCCAAAACTCAATAGTAAAAATAGTAAATATAATGGTCAAAAACATAAAAAAAACAGTACAGATTGTATAAAATCCTAGGAAAAATAGACAACTGTATAAAAAACAACAGTAGACATTGAATATAAAAGACTATAAAAACCCATGGTAAAACTTAAGATAATAAGCAAAGTTAGCCAAGAGTAAAAACAGTAAAAGTTGAACGAAATTAAAACAAACAGAAATAAATAAACCGAGTCAACGAAATAGGAAAAAATTCATCAGTGCAAAATAATACCGGAAGTAGACGAAATTATAATGTACCTTAACATACAATACAGTAAGAGCCTCAACACGGGAATACCTCAGAGACAAGTTTTCTGTCAATGTGGACAATAAACTCCGAGTTGAAGCAGATTAATGTGTGTCACTTAGGGAGGGGAAGGTAGAGTGTGTGTGTGTGTGTGTGTGTGTGTGTGTGGGTGTGTGTGTGTCACTCACGGAGGGGAAGGTGGTGTGTGTGTGTGTGTGTCACTCAGTAGGGGAAGGTGGTGTGTATGTGTCACTCAGTAGGGGAAGGTGGTGTGTATGTGTCACTCAGTAGGGGAAGGTGGTGTGTATGTGTCACTCAGTAGGGGAAGGTGGTGTGTATGTGTCACTCAGTAGGGGAAGGTGGTGTGTGTGTGTCACTCAGTAGGGGAAGGTGGTGTGTGTGTGTCACTCAGTAGGGGAAGGTGGTGTGTGTGTGTCACTCAGTAGGGGAAGGTGGTGTGTGTCACTCACGGAGGGGAAGGTGGTGTGTGTGTCACATAGGGAGAGAAAGGTGGTGTGTGTCACACGGAGAGAAAGGTGGTGTGTGTGACTCACGGAGGGGAAGGTGGTGTGTGTGACTCACGGAGGGGAAGGTGGTACGTGTGTCACTCAGGGAGAGGAAGGTGGTGTGTGTCACTCAGGGAGAGGAAGGTGGTGTGTGTCACTCAGGGAGAGGAAGGTGGTGTGTGTCACTCAGGGAGAGGAAGGTGGTGTGTCACTCAGGGATAGGAAGGTGCTATGTGTGTCACTCGGGGATAGGAAGGTGGTATGTGTGTCACTCGGGGATAAGGAGGTGTGTGTGTGTCACTCAGGGATAAGGAGGTGTGTGTGTGTCACTCAGGGATAAGGAGGTATGTGAGTCACTTTAGGGAGAGGAAGGTGGCGGGTGTCACTCAGGTCTGACACACCCTCCCCTTGTTACATCTCTCCCACACACGTCGTCGGGCACTGAGATGGTTAAATCGTCACAACAATGTGTTTCTTATGCCATAAAAACACTCACTTCCTAACACAACAACCATAATACCTCATTATTTTATTATTTTCTAGAATAGTTTTCTTTAGTTTTGGAGCGCATGTAGTATTATTTACGTGTAATATATCTTTGTCTTTATTAGTTATGTATTATTAATTAATTCTAACTCTATAGTGATGCATATAAAAAGTTTGTTTGCCATAATGTACAGAGGAAGTGATGTCATGCTCAATGTGGCTGGTCCTCATATGTTAAAGAATCAACATTATACTTTTCGTCAACATCGAAGACTCTGACTCCTGGTAAGGTCGTCTACATGGCCGTACAGGTGAACTAAATGTACTTAGTTTAATATAATCAACAGCGTCAATATTGAAAGACACTTTGAGAAGTAAATCACTTCTACAGATAGCAAACGCAGCTGTACCTAACCCAACCTTATTTGTCTACGACATTAAAATTTATGCTCAGTTTTGTAATAAGCGCCTTAGTGTATATATTTTATCGACCATCTTGTGTATACCTCTACAGTATGTTGACAAACCTCAGTAACGCCTTGGTCACAAATGTGTTAAACTCTACGCATGTCACAACCAATATTTCACCACCTCGGGTCGGTGAGAATTAACACATAGACCATGATGAAACCTTGAAGGAAAAATTATTAGACACGTAACTTTCAATTTCTTTGATATCAAATTTAGCAGTTAAACACACACACACACACACACACACACACACACACACACCAATACTGTAAATACCAAGTAAAATTCAACCAACTGTACAGTCGACAGCATACCGCTTACACCACCATACAACTGCTGCCCTCAGACCAACACACCATTTAAACACACACAATACAACACTGCAATTAACTTTTATTTACAATGACACGGTAATGAGCAGCGTTTTCCGTAAATTACTATTAAAAAGAAATGAGTGTGTATGTATATGTATAAACCTCCATACGGTGTTTACATAAATATACATTCAAACCTAATTATACACTTTGTTTTTAATTTAACAGTCGTGTATGTGTGTTTATTCTCTCTCACGTGTCAGTACATATGTGACTTGTGTGCCCGTATATATTGGGGAGTCACCACTTTGACACAATTTACGAGACCCAACCCAAAACAATATTTTCAGTGGTCCAAAACTTTATAGCTCACAAGTGTACAACAGTCTTCCTCTAAGATCCTAATCCTCCTCCTATTCCTTCTCCCTCTCTCTCTCCTCTCTTCCTTCCATCTCCTCCCTCTCTATCTTCCTTTTCCTACTCCTACTTCCCATAATTATATCTTCCCTTTCCTCTTCAATCCTACTTTTCTTCACTTCTACTCCTCCCCTTTCTTTTTCTATCCTCCTCCTGATCTACTATCCCCCTCTTCATTCCCCTCCTCAAATACTATCCCCCCCCCCCCATCTTGCCTTCCTCCCTCTCCTACATTCCCATTTCTTTCCTTCCATTTGTCCCTCTCCTTCCTCCAGCGACCCCCAAGCTTCTTTCTCCTTTCCTTTCATCCTTCCCTTTGTCTTCCTTTTCCTCCTCGTCACCCATTCCCTTTCCCATCCTCATCCTCCTCCTCATTCTTCCCATTTTCCTTTGCTCTTCCTCAGCCCTCTCCTTTTCCCTTACTCTTCTTCCTCCTCCTCCTCTTCACCTCTCCCCCTTTCCCTACCTCCTCACCCTCCCTCCTCCTCACCCTCCCTCTTCTTCTCCCTCCTCCTCCTCCTCCTTTACCTCACCCCACCACCCTTTTATATCCTGTCTGCCCTCTCCCTCCCCCTCACCTTACACTCCTGCCCTATAAAAACAACAAATCCCTTGGAAACAAAGGCTAGGAACAGGGCTTTCTTCCCGTATTGCGAGTCCCCTCCCTTACTGCTCCATGGTAGGTCGCGGCCACACGCTTGTCACCTATTGTATACGGTGTATATTTTCAGCACTTAATCCGCCTCTGTAGTCCCCCCTTAAAAAAAATATAATTTTTTTTCTACATTTTTTTTTAGCATGTAAACCAAATCTGTGTTGGGGGATTTGCGAACGGGTGTTGCTGTTGACTCTGAGAGGGGTGGGAAGGAAAGGGGAGAGGGGTGAGGAGGAGAGGGGAGGGAGGGAGGGATTGTGAGAAGGAGGTGGCAAGATTACGAGGGATATACTGGGCGGTTAGCTAAGATTACCTGGACTGGGCTACTCTGACTGTTTTTGTTTTTTCTTACTTGGTAGATTACAATTATTCACTATTATGGAGTAAGTGAAGCATTTGTTATGTCGATATTTTCTAATGCGATGTTGTTGCTTTAGCTGTGTGTGTTTATAGGTTACTGTCCCTCGTCTTGTAGATATTGTTTTTGTCGATTTTGTATGATGTCAAAATTTATAGTTTGTAGTTAGATGTTTTATCAGACTGTATCAATGGTAAGCAAGCGGGAGGTTGATTACACCAACAATGTGATTTTATCCAACAAATAAATGCGAAACATGCGGAAAAAATTAAATAATTTGTTTTCATATTACAAACATATATAATATATGGAAAAAGGTTAATAAGCTTTGTATGTTTTTTGTTTTCTCTTACGTTGAATGAGTTCGTGTGTGTGTGTGTGTGTGTGTGTGTTTGCATTGCCTTTCATATGAATAAACAGTGGTAACTTGTTTAGGCGTTTTTTTTTTGTGTGTTTTTAAGAAGTTTTCCAAGGTGCTGGTGTGTTTTGTTGTCGTTTATTCGGGAGTATTTGATAATTTTATTTTATTTTACACTATTTTTTGGGGTGGTGATGGTGACGGTGGTGGTGGCGGCGGCGAATAATTATGTTCAGGAGAAACACATGCAAGTTTTTTCTCTGTGCTCGCTGTGTGTGTGTGTGTGTGCACGCAAGTATAATGTACCACAACTCAGATTTTCAAGGATTCTTACGTTAAGATTTTCTCGTGTAAATGGCACTTCTTTTTCAAGTCTCGCTTACAAAATGAATATATATATATATATATATATATATATATATATATATATATATATATATATATATATATATACACACAAGATTAACTAAGGAAGACCCGAGATGACGACAAAAAGTTGGCTGTCAAAATGGCGGCAAAACTGCACCCAGATTTCTAACTTACCTACTTTCCCTATCTCTCCACATCAGTCATAGTAGCCTACGAATACATGATTCCCCCAACAGCCAAGTGTTATTACGAGCAATATAAAGAAGGAAGCTTGTCTTATAGGAGGTCAGGAGGGAACTGTATAGTATTATTTATATAGTCGAATATTACTCTTGTTTCTGATGTAGTGCGTTGATGAGGGGAGGGGTGACGTAGGAAGGAGGTAGAAGAAGGGATGTAGATATGAGAGGGAGAAAGGCGTTATGGGGGAGGGGGAAGACGGTGAGGGGAGGGTGAAGGTAATAGGGGGGGAAGACGTGGAAGTGAAGCGTTGTGATAGGTAGTTAGGGGCAGGTAATCTATTAGTGAAGGGCATGTGGAAGGGACAGGGCACTGGGGAAGACGGATGAAGGGTTATGAGGGGTTGCATGACCTGACCTTGCTATCTTTACCTCAGGTCAGCGTGTTTGTGTTGCCTCCCCTTCTAAATACTGCCTATTAATAGACTAAATTACCCCTCACCTGTCGCTCCAACTTCCTGCCTTTGTATAATTATCTAACTATATATACATTTTCCTCATATACATACAACGTCTAACATGTATGTAGTTTGTATTAGTGTATATTGTCTTAAAAGTATATAAATTACTTCCTGTTTTCTTATTATTAAGTGATGTTTATATATCCTTCTTGTGGATACAGTCGTTCAGTGTATATTAATTTAAATGTGATATTTCTTCAACATTAAATACTTAGTGATTATTCTTTGACGTACACAATCTGGCACACTTTGGTTACTAAAATTATCTGCCAAGATATAAGACTCAGCGGAAATAGTGACCCTAAAATGACAGGACGAAGAAAGACCAAGTCAGTGGACAGTAAAGATAGCAATAACAAAAAGATAAACATAACGAAGTCAACTATGTTAAGTTTTCAGTCTCATTGTGTACGTTTTTTATAGTGGTGTTAAACAAAAATGCGAGGTCCCCTTCATTAGTGCGTTTACAGGGACTCGTCATATGAACATTCCACAAACTAGTATTTTTGCGATATGTGTTTTAATATTGCGTTAATTTGATTCCATGGAATGTTTCCTATTGCGAGTTTCCATTTGTCGAATGTAAACAAACCTGTAAACGCACTAGTGAAGGGAACTGTATTGTGGTATAAGATTCAATAATACGTAAAGTACATATCTCTTGTTACACGTGTATGCAGACATGTTAGGTGCCTCATATAGATTAGCTATTAGTAAGTTAAGGAGATGCGTAATAGAAGTAGTAAGTTATGATGAGACGGAATGAAACGTCTGAACCGTCGAGCAGTGTCTGAACGGTTGGTTTTGATGATGAATTAACACACACACACACACACAGAGAGAGAGAGAGAAGCAGCTGCCGAGGTCAAGTGTTAAGACGTGATGGTAATTAAAAGGGAGGGAGGGAATAAGGAGGATGAGAAGGAAGGAAGAGAATAAAGGAAGGAAGGAAGAGTCAGTAATGGAGGGAGGGGGTAAGAAGGAAGAAGGAAAGAGGAAAATGAGGGATGGATGGGGGTGATGGAGAGGAAATGGGAGGCAGGGAAAAGGAAAGGAGGAGGCAGGAGGAAAGAAGAAAGGGAGGAAGGAGTGCGGGACAGAGAGGAAAATGGAGGTAGGGCGAAAAAAGAAGGTTGGATAGAGAGGTAGGGAGAGAAGAGGGAGGGAAGAGTGGGGGCAGGGAAGGTAGGGAGAAAAAGAGGGTGGGAGAGGAATGAGTGGAGGAAGGGGGGGGGTGGGAGGGAGAGTCGCTAGGGGCCTCTATGATGAAGCACCAGTAAACGTCTCCATAAAGTGACGTTGAGGACTAGTGTGTGTGTATGTGTGTGTACCATGAAGCTGCGGCCACATACACCAACGGTACCATGAAGCTGCGGCCAGACACCAACAATACCATTAAGTTGCGGCCACACACACCAACAATAATACCATTAAGTTGCGGCCACACACACCAACAATAATACCATTAAGTTGCGGCCACACACACACACCAACAATATCATGAAGCTGCGGCATGACACAGCAGCCTGACCCTGACGGTAAAGCCGGCGGTAAATTAGCGAGTACCTCCTGGAAGCGTGAGGTAAGAGGCGTGAAATTGACGTAAAGACACAACAACGAGAAGGGCGACAAATTGGCTCTTAAATACCTATCAAAGTCAGGTATGAACTCTGAAAGGATCTTAGGATAAAAATTTTTCCCCTTAAACTGTAATATTATACCAAATCGATTCGACTTTTAAGACCAGATTATCACAATAGTTTCAGAATGACGCTGAGACTCAACAGTAACCACAAATAATAAGAGAAATTCTATTCAAGATGTTTTTGATATGTGGGAGACAGATTCTTGGTATAGTGCCATCATAAGAGCGTCACTGTTGGCAAAAGGCTGGCTGGCATACGTTCGCCTGGCCTATAGCTGAAGGGGAACGAAGTAATGTTGCTAAGTGCTCGGCCTGGCGACAGTTTTGACACATGATCAGCTTTCAAAGTGGACCGCCGTCTGTTATCGACGTATTCCACTCCCCCTCTCATCTCTCTCTCTTTCCCCTCCCTCCCTCACTGCTCTCATCCCATACTGCTCTCTCCCCTCTCTCTCTCCAACCTTCACTGCACTCTCCCCTCTCTCCTCCCACTCCTTCACTGCACTCTACCCTCCCTCCGCTCCCCTCACCCCTTCTCCTTTCCATCCCTTACCCCTTCTAATCCTTCCCAATAGAAGGGGGGAAAAAGAATTTGGAGAGACAGAAACTGGGTAGAACTAAAAATAGGTAATAAATAAGAAATAAGGACTAGCAAATAACATGGTGACGGAATAGGAACAAGTAAAAACAATTATATATATATTAGATAAAGGAAAAAATAGGAAAAATAAAGAAATAAGAAAAGGTTATGGATAAAAACAGAGAAAAAGAAAAAGCAAAATATAAAGAAGGCCGAGGCAGCTGGTACACCTCCATCCGTGCAGGTGGTGGTGGTGGTAGTGGTGGAGGTGATGATGGCGGTGGGGATGGTGCTGGCGGTGATAGTGGTAATGGTGACGGTGGTGGTGGTAGTGGTGGTGGTGGTGGTAGAGGTGGGAAAGGTGGCGGTGGTAGGGGTGGGAAAGGTGGCGGTGGTAGGGGTGGGAAAGGTGGCGGTGGTAGGGGTGGGAAAGGTAGCGGTGGTAGGGGTGGTAGTGGCAGTGATGATGGTTATGATGGGTGGCGGTGGGAGAGGTGGCGATAGTAGTAGCTGTGGTGGTTATGGTGGTTATGGTGGTTGTAGTGGCGGCAGAGGTTGCGGTGGTAGTGATGGTTGTAGTAGCGGCAGAGGTTGCGGTGGTGGTAGAGGAGGGAGAAAATAACAGAAGAGGTACAGGTGTACCCCTGAGATTTGGAAGGTCCAACACAGGGCAGAAAAACAACACAGTTAGGTGGGGAAAATAAGTACCCGGGAAGGGGGGGAGGTGAGCTCTCCAGAGGTAAGGGGTGAGTGGGAGGTAGGAGAGGGTAGTAGGGGTGCTAGGAAGGGCGGGGTAGGAGAAGGGAGGGTGGAAGGGAGTAGTAAGGGTGCTAGAGAGGAGTGAGTAGTAGGGGGTGCTAAGAAGGGGGGGGGGAGGGTAGAGGCATGAGGGAGTCTAAGGAAGTAGGTGAAGCAGGTAGTGTGTGTGGTAGGATATATGCAGTATACAGCGTGGACACATCTCCCTATGCTTGTACTCAGGCCTACATCTAATTATCTATCCGAGAAGCATACAAGTAAATAAAAAAAAGTGAAGTCGATACAGACATCAACGAGGTAAGGAGTACGACATGAGGAGGGACGCAAGAAGTCATCATCAGCGCCACAAGAAGTCATCATCAGCGCCACAAGAAGTCATCATCAGCGCCACAAGAAGTCATCATCAGCGCCACAAGAAGTCATCCTCAGCACCACACGAAGTCATCCTCAGCACCACAAGAAGTCAGCATCAGCGCCACAAGAAGTCATCCTCAGCACCACACGAAGTCAGCATCAGCACCACACGAAGTCAGCATCAGCACCACACGAAGTCAGCATCAGCACCACACGAAGTCAGCATCAGCACCACACGAAGTCAGCATCAGCACCACAAGAAGTCAGCATCAGCACCACAAGAAGTCAGCATCAGCACCACAAGAAGTCAGCATCAGCACCACAAGAAGTCAGCATCAGCACCACAAGAAGTCAGCATCAGCACCACAAGAAGTCAGCATCAGCACCACAAGAAGTCAACAGTGTTCTGGGGCTCAAAGGATCGAGGCTATCATATATTAAGGGAACTCACTGACACGCGAAATGGTCCGGGGAGCTCATGGGAAATAATATATTTACTATGTAGACAATTTGATTAAAAATCTGATCTCAATCGATGAAGATTATTACCGAGTCCAGGAAATGTCATGAACGGACGGGCTGAACCCTTTGTTGGTGGTAGGGATAATGATAAGGTTGCCATTACAGGCTACCACTATAGGTTACCATTACAGATTGCCAAAGACTGTGTGACACATCTAGACGACAAATTTAAAGAAAATCCATTACCTCCTGACCGAGTTATGTTCACAATACTCAACTGCATGGCCGAACGCTCTCAAACACACGGTTGGACGCGCACAGGAACGGAGCGCATGTGTTGCTGAGTTTCTCTCCCTGTCCGATATGAATGAGAGAGAGAGAGAGAGAGAGAGAGAGAGAGAGAGAGAGAGCCAGCCGCATGAGCCAAGCACAGCAAAACGGTAATAAAACCCAGCCAGACTTCCTCTACAATTACTTGGGGCTTGAGAGTTAAGCCCAGAATGAATCAGGCTTTACCCGTAAAGCCTGTGTGTGGTGGTCAGGGAAGGAGGAAAGAGTTCATTGGGGTGGCTATGGGGAGGAAGAGGAGTCATGGGGAGGAAGAGGAGTCATGGGGAGAGAGAGAGAGAGAGAGGAGAGAGAGAGAGAGAGAGAGATAGAGGAGCCATGGGGAGAGAGAGAGGAGCCATGGGGAGAGAGAGAGGAGCCATGGGGAGAGAGAGAGGAGCCATGGGGAGGGAGAGGAGCCATGGGGAGAGAGAGAGAGAGAGAGAGAGAGAGAGAGAGAGAGAGAGAGAGAGAGGAGTCATGGGGAGAGAGAGAGAGAGAGAGGAGTCATGGGGAGAGAGAGATGAGTCATGGGGACAGAGAGAGAGAGAGAGAGAGAGAGAGAGAGAGAGAGAGAGAGAGAGAGAGAGAGAGAGAGAGAGAGAGAGTCCGACCAGTCTGATATATCCAGAGAAAATGCATATATACGTGATGCCAAGCCAACACTGTGCAATACTGCAAACACTGCATGCATGTTGGAGCACCGGGAAGGGGAAGGAGGAATTACACGGGATTCAGTAATAAAGAGTGAGAGCGCAAAGGATCAGAAAGGAGAGCGCAAATGAAAAGGACATGCAAGTGAGGTGAGATTGCAAGAGAGGGTACAGGGATAGTGAAGGAAGGAGGGTGAGCGGGAGAGTAGGAAGGTGCGATGACACACACACACACACACACACACACACACACATTATTACTATCTTTGCTGTCACTCGGAATCGCGTGTGACGATCTTCCAGCTATGATAAAATGATATGAGTTATCAGGGATGTCACCTTCGCTGGTGAGCTCTGAGTAACCAAAGAGGCCGATACGGGACCGGCAGGGTCGTTCACGGATATTGCACGTGTGAAGGGCTACATCTACTGCGGGAGGGTCGGCGGCAGCGTCTTTCCGGCGTTGGCGCTTGCCTGCCTCGGTATGCAGTCGAGCCAACTTGAAAGTATTGGTACCTTCTCGTATAGTGAGGGGGGGGGGGGGGGGGAGATTTGGCATTATTTTTAGGTTTGTCTTAAGACTATCTTTATACCTTTTCAGTTACTCGCCAGCGTTACGTTTACTATTCGTTAGGTGACTGTAAAGTAGCTGCTTTGGCAGTCTACTGTCGTCCATGAGGGTAACATGGCCAATCCAACGTAGTGGTTCATAGATAATGATAGCCTTGATGCTCCTACAGTCGGTGTCACCGAGAATACTGGCATTTGTTCTCTTGTCTTCCCAGCGAACTCGGAGAATGGAACGTAGACTACGTTGATGAAAGTTTTCAAGTACCTTGAAGTGCTTCCTGTGTGTGTGACCCATGTCTCGCTGCCATATAACAGGGTGGGGAGGACCACTGATTGATATACGTGCAACTTTTTAGATAATTTCAGCTCCCTACAGCTGAAGACACGGGTACGGAGTCTACCAAAGCTTGAGATGCACATCTGATCCGATGTTAAATCTCTTCATCGATGTCCGCGGTGGTGGAAAGGTGGGAGCCGAGATACCGAAAGTGGGTAACATTAAAAAGGGTAGTACCGTAAAGCTGAATGGATGGTGGGGGTGTGCCTGAACCAGGGGTAGGTTGAAAGAGAATCAGAGTCTTATGTACATTCAACTAAAGGTGGAAGTGTGCATAAGCATCTGCGAAGGTGTTCAGGATCTCCTGTAGGTCGCGTTCAGTGTGAGCGACAAGGGTGAGGTCGTCTGCATACTGAAGTTCAGTAATGGAAGCTGACGACACCTTTGTTCCTGCCTGACACACACACACAGACACACACACACACACACGATACAATAGTATGAGTTATTAAGAATGTTGCATTACTAAAAAAATAGTAAAGAAAATAATATCTCTCATGTTTAATTGTTGATCGACGAGTATAATTACTAACATCAATAAACATGTGGGATGATGGTAGCGTACTCAAGGATGTGTGTGTGTAAGTATTTTAAACACGATAAACCTTTCTTTAGAATAAAACTAACAATAAGAACAGGTACAAAATGATAACATTGACGTACAGTACTGTACAGCCAAACACTGATACAACCACACAATTCCTCATAAAACAAATATAAACACTACAAATAACTGTAAATATGAATAAATATAAATATAATTAAAATAACCAACTTCAATACTTATATTAAACTGCCGCTCCCAAGACACATTTCAGTGTTTTGTCTTACAATGATAATGATAAGAAAAGGCTTAGTAAAAGAAGAAGCAGAACGTATGGGTGTATAGGAGCTACAAAGAGAAACACGCGAGGACACAGACAGAAACAGACAACCAAAGAAAGACAGAAAAAAAGCAAAAAGATTATTAAATAAATACAAACAGACAGACAGAGAGGTGAGGAGAGACAGAGAGAATGTTGAACATAAATAGAAGATTAAATTCATAATAACATGTGAACGGGTGGTGGCGGGTTAGGCTGGCCGACTCGCATGTACATAGAGGGGGAGAGTTCAAGGCGGGGTCCAGTGGTGGTGGATGTATGGTGCCGGAGGACGGGTCCTGCTGGTGGCATAGCTGACACACCTGGATTCAGCCTTGATCTTGGGCGGTATACAGCCTAACGAGTTACTACCGATGTGAGTGAGTGTGGAAGTTGGCATGGTGTGGGTGGGCCCTAAGACGAACCACTGGCCTCCACGTGGCAGGGTCTGGTAACTGGGAGTTAATCTCAGGCGAACAGTGGTCGCACATTTTGTCACCTGAGAGAGAGGAACAGACAGATACACACAACAGTTAAATGCCTATGATAAGTGCCCTATTGTGCCTTGTCTAACGAGTTGTTAGTCCTAAGTTTAGTTTTGGATAATCGAGATGACATTTCCGGAATCATCTTAGTCTAGGTTTACAATATCATAAAACTAACAAAACGCCTCAAAATGGCAGCTAATGCGCAACACACTCCCACAAAACTTGGGAATGTGCAACTGCTACCACACACACACACACACTGATATCATGTTCAGAGTGCTGATGTCAAGTGTCACTTATTGAGAGAGAGAGAGAGAGAGAGAGAGAGAGACTTCCCATCTTCCATGACTCAGTTGTCGCGTCATAGAAAAGAAAACATGAATAATAATCCCACAATTAAACTATGGAGAAAAATGTATATCTGATGTAGGTGTTTACTGATACCATGATGTGAAATACTAAATCAATCATCAGACAAAGAGACATAAGGGGTTTTATACACGGTATGGCTGACAGACTATAAGACATTAGATTCCCTTGTTATTGGTATAAGAATTGGCCATCGTGGACTGTTAATGTGGGACTTATGGTCTGTTAAAACGATTTCTCACCAACGAAGCAGACATTTTAATAACTCATATCACTTTATCATAGCTGGATGATCGTTATACTCGATTTTGAGTGACAGCAAAGTATGTATGTATGTATGTATGCTTATGGTGGGTTAACATCACTGTTTATGTTGGGTTAAAGTCACTGGATTATTTGTTAATAATAGCTCATGTTAATAGAGCAATGATACCGAAATATATTAACACACACACACACTCACATGTTTCTTATTATTAATTTGTTTAATTTCCCTTGAATTAAAACCGTGAGAACACCTGTCAGGTCTATATCGTATTAATTAATTGTTTACTTAATCACCGAAATCAATTTTAATATATTATATCGATGTGTCATTCTGACTTCAAAACGTATATTTAGTTAGATTTTTTCCCTCGTAATCATAAATAAACTGATAATGCACTACACCCTCCTGACAAACACTACATTCTCCTGATAAACATTACACCCACGTAACATGAACTACAGCCACCAGAAATGCACTACACCCAATCTTAGATACACTACACCCACCAGAAATGCACTACACCCACCAGAAATGCACTACACCCACTATAAATACACTACACCCACCAGAGATGCACTACACCCACCAGAGATGCACTACACCCACCAGAGATGCACTACACCCACCAGAGATGCACTACACCCACTATAAATACACTACACCCACCAGAGATGCACTACGCTCACCTGAGATGCACTACACCCACTTGACATGAACTTTAAGACTACACCCACCTCAATAATCTAGTTACACCTGACAATGCGTGCTTCCTCCTCTATCCGGTAATCAGCGGGGCCAATTAGCCTGCAGGTTGACATAACTCGCGCTCCACTCCCTGATTCAACAGACCGTCAGCGACCTAATTAAATGTCTCGGTAATTTCTGTGAGTTTGAGATTTGCAGCCGATGATAATGAGATCCACACGCTTAGTCAACACCATCTGACTGTGAGCGGTCACTGAGTTACGAGGAACAGAACCCGCTGCTGCTGCTGCTGTTACTTACGACTGTCGCTAACCTAACCTAAGTTAATCTAACCTAACCAAATCCGACCAAACATAAAGACACTTAATCAACCCTAATGCAACTAATCGTAACCACACCCAATCCAACCAAACATAATCACACCAAATCTCACCTAATCCAACCAAACCTCACCTAAACTAACCCAATTCAACCAAACCTAAACATACCTAATGTAACCTAATCCAACCAAACCTAATAACAATCTTGAAATTTCATACATTATACAAGACCGTAAGAATTTTAAGAATTTGATTACCTCTGTATACACTTACGACACAAGCAATCAGCAAATAGCACATATTAGGGTAAGAGGAAAATTTAATAAAGTTTTAGCTAACCCACTACATACATTTCTAGTTGTTAACATAACCACCGTCTTCTGCGTTACCTGTTATCCATATTGGTTATAGGAGCAGTAAGTTAAACTCGGCAGGATAACACCGTAGACTTTATTTTATATCTGCTACTGTTTTGACCTAATTTCCATGGTACAGAGACATACTTAAATTACAAATAGTACTGTTTCATACTCGTATTTCCCCTTAGTCTATGAATATCACTTCCCTTATATATATTTTCCGTGATAAAATGAAAAAAAATGGGATAATAGTGTCTCAAGAAATTTGTGAAAAAAGTAATAATCAAAATATTGTACCTCACCAAAGACGTTTCAATGGTGGTCTAATGGGTGAAATTCGTCGTCTACAAATATGCTTATGTATGATTCACCTTCATATTGTTCACGGTGTTGATATATACAGAGATGTTTACTTAATAAGATGTGTATAAGCTGTAACCATCATTGTCCCTCCCTTACCCCCGTCCTGCCTCACATCACACCCCTCCCCCCTCCTGTGTCTCGTCTCAGCCTCACAATCCCGCCAGGACCACTACACACTCAGTACAGGGACACGGTCTAGTCACCCAGTCAACCAGGAGTGGCGCTACACAGTTCTCCAGGTGAGTCTTGTTAAGGTAATCGCTGGAACTCTCTTGTCCTGGATTTTTTTAGGGTGGCACCTGGCGAGTCTCAACAACAACAACACCAACAATAACAATAACAATAATAATAATAATAATAATAATACAAGAGAGATTATCATAATACATAATAAAAAGAAAGAGCTTTTATATGCTTCAATCTCTACCTTAACTGAGTACAAGTACAGAGGCTTCAAGTTAATGAAAAATACATACAATTTATCGCTTGAGATACTTGATAATATGTACTGAAACTCCCTGATGAAGCCACGTACAAACAGGAGGCTTCACTGTCTGTACTGAAACTCCCTAATGAAGCCACGTACAAACAGGAGGCTTCACGGTCTGTACTGAAACTCCCTGATGAAGCCACGTACAAACAGGAGGCTTCACTGTCTGTACTGAAACTCCCTGATGAAGCCACGTACAAACAGGAGGCTTCACTGTCTGTACTGAAACTCCCTGATGAAGCCACGTACAAACAGGAGGCTTCACTGTCTGTACTGAAACTCCCTGATGAAGCCACGTACAAACAGGAGGCTTCACTGTCTGTACTGAAACTCCCTGATGAAGCCACGTACAAACAGGAGGCTTCACTGTCTGTACTGAAACTCCCTAATGAAGCCACGTACAAACAGGAGGCTTCACTGTCTGTACTGAAACTCCCTGATGAAGCCACGTACAAACAGGAGGCTTCACTGTCTGTACTGAAACTCCCTGATGAAGCCACGTACAAACAGGAGGCTTCACTGTCTGTATTGAAACTCCCTAGTGAAACCACAGAACAAAAGAGAGTCTTCAAGATAACAGGAGTAGCGGTAGAGGACAGTAGTGTGTGTTCTCTCTGGCGACACGAGAAGCTACTCTCAACTTTTATTCGATTACCACACAGTCAACACAGTCCTTCCTTCCTTCCCCCTCCCTCTTTTCTTCACTCCTTCCTTACTTACTTCCTTCCCTCCCTCCCTCCCTCCCTCCCTCGTTCGTTCGTTCGTTCGTTCATTCCTTTCCTCCCTAACTCCTCGCTTCCTTCCCCTCTTTACTGCTTCCTTCCTGCCTAACTGCTTCCTTCCTGCCTTACTGCTTCCTTCCTGCCTTACTGCTTCCTTCCTGCTTCACTCCACCCTTCCCTCCCTCACCCCTTTCCTTCCCTCCATCACTCCTTCCTTCCCTCTCTCATTCCTTTCCTCCCTAACTCCTCCCTTCCTTCCTGCCTCACTGCTTCCTTCCTGCCTCACTGCTTCCTTCCTGCCTCACTCCTTCCTTCCTTCCTTCCCTACCTACCTAACTCCTTCCTTCCATCTCCCATTCCTTTACTTCCTTCCCCCTTCCTTCCCTTCCTCCTTCCTTCCTTCCTTCCTAACCTCCCCCCACACTTCTCTACCCACACCTTCCACTCTGATACATTCCAGCTTCTTCTCGGAGTTGTAATAGGTGGGCGAGGGAGAGAGAGGGAAGTGGGGGGGGGGGGGGGGAGCTAAAGTGGAGTGATTCGTCTCTTTACAGTTCTCAGCATCTCTCAGGAGTCGCAGGAGAAAGAAAGAGAGATTCTCCCGCCCACACTCCCCAATCCATTCTAAGACTCGCTATGGTGGCAGCTGTGGTAGTGGTGATAATGGTGGTGGTGGTAGTTGTGGTGGCGATATAGTAGTGATAGTGGTGGTCGTGGTTGTCGTTGTGGTATTGGTAACTACTATCTCTAATAATTACCCACCCATGGCTAGTGATTACCTCCCGATGTCTTGAGCAGCCACGGCTACTAATTAAACCTCTCCCCAACACCAGTATTTTATCTAAGGTAATGCAGCAGTTCTAATTGGCCAATATAACTTTATTCCCGGAGGCGTGGAAGGTCATTGATCCTCACAGTGGTACAATATCGTAATCTGGCTGCAATCACTGTTTATATTAACCCGTGTGTCTGTGTGTGTGTGTGTGTGTGTGTGTGTGTGTTCTCATCTGTGCTACCTGTATATGTCTGAAAGTATTGGCGGTGCTGTCTGGGTACAACACCTATCTATCTATCTATCTATATATATATATATATATATATATATATATATATATATATATATATATATATATATATATATATATATATATATATATATATATATATATATATATATATATATGAGTACAAGCATTTGTAGAAGAGAATATATTGTGTATATATCAGGTATATCCTATATAAACACAGGTACAGTTGGCCACAGGTATAGTGAGCCACCCCTCGGTGACAGTGGGAATCCTAGTGAACCTTCTTTACAGATATTACATCTATCACATCGCTTACCACAAACCTCGAGTACAAATATTCCCCCCCCCAAAAAAAAAAAAAATTATATATATATATATATATATATATATATATATATATTATATATATATATATATATATATATATATATATATATATATATATATATATATATATATATATATATATATATATATATAATATATATATATATATATATAACCACATGTTCGGAACCACCGAGGGGTGGAACACTATACCTGTGGGCCACTCTACATGTGCGTATATGTATACATTTATACAAATTAATACTGAATGTGTATTAGGTACACTAGCTACAAAACGTATTTGCAATATTTTTGCTAGGCAATGAGAACTGGCGAATGATTTTGACAACCCCACCGAGACAACAGGAGTCGCAGTGTTCATTATGACATCCATCGGATTCCACCTTGCAGATACTTTCTGTAGCGAGTGTACATCCAATATAAACACACAAACATGTACTATTTATATGTATACATTGTTTTAAGTTAATACTGCATGCTTAAGTATTAATTGAGGATGTATATGTATCTACACACGTGAATAATGTATGCGTATGTATTAACCAATATAAACAAGCGAGCCCCACTACCTGCCGACTCCACCAAAATGGTATTAATAGCCGTCCTGCACCCAGTTACTGATATTCATATGACGTGCAACAGCCAGGCGCAATAACTCATGCCCCGACTGACTGCCCCCAAGACTAATACAGAGGCACATGAAACACACGCACCAGTAGGAGCATTGTGGGTTTGTTTGGCGTTTTGAAGGTGTACTCGTACTAATTGGTGTCTTGGTGGAGTAGTGTGGCTTTATATCAATACTGTACACTATACATACACACAAAAACAAACACACACACTCATCCTTATACCAAAAGACCATACATACACACACTCACCCATACACCAATACACTAACCATACAGATCCCCTCCCTTACATAACTCCATACAACACCTAACGTAACGTAACCTAATACAACACACCCTAACCTAACCTAATACAACACACCCACACCCTAACCTAACCTAATACAACACACCCTACGACACACTGGAGTATCTAATCTTCAGGTACTCCCCAAGGTTCGAGTATCAACACCTTCAGAAGATCGTCCTGTATATTCAACAGTACACAATCCACTTTCCCCCACTCCCACCCTCTCCACCCCTCACAGCTGCAGTGCAATTTACCTGGCATATGAGAACCCATTGTGGAGTAAGAAGTGTTTCCGTCTGGGAGATATTTTTATGTGACACTGCAGGCGTATATGAAGCTCAGGGAGAGATTCTGTTGTAATTTATTCATTGTTATATCCACTTTATTGTACACTTTTGTTCAACTTACAGTGACTAGTAAATGATGGGTAGTAGATACCATATCCATTATCTGCTCCAAGTAGAACAGGGTACAGATACAATAATAACAATGCAAGTATAACGAGAAATAATTACACTCCAACTATTAAAGATACCCAGGGACTTTTCGATCAGCCTCTTCTTCCTTAATTCACTCGAGTATGTATATGTATTTTCAGAAAGTCAACACCATTACTGCCTGTGACTCCACTACACTTAATCTACACTATACACTACATTACACTGCCGTTACTATAATATAGAGGTTTTATAATACAACTACAGTATATTCTAAAGACTATAATATTACATCGTATATAAATAGTTGTTCTTATCGGGTCATAACTGGGAAGACTCACTATACCGAGATAATGAGACGCATGTTTTGTGAGTGATACCCTGATACCTGTTGTACCCGAACCACCTGTTGTACCCGAACCGCCTGTTGTACCCGAACCACCTGTTGTACTCGAGCCACCTGTTGTACCCGAACTACCTGTTGTACCCGAACTACCTGTTGTACCCGAACTACCTGTTGAACCTGATCCACTTCTTGTACTCGAACCACCTGTTGTACCCGAACCAACCTGTTGTACCCGAACCAACCTGTTGTACCCGAACCACTTCTTGTACTCGAACCACCTGTTGTACCCAAACCACGTGTTTTACCTGAACCACCTGTTGTACCTGAACCACCTTTTGTACCTGAACCACCTGTTGTACCTAAACCACCTGTTGTACCTGATCCACTTGTTGTACAGTAGCTAAAACAACTATCTGTGCAGGCGGGGGTTGATATGCTCTGAAATTTTACGTGTGACTAGTGACAGCCCAAATATACCAAAGTTTATCGTCCATGGTCTCCTAATATTTCCCACAAAGTATGCACAGATAGTTGTTTCAGCTACTGTACCTGAGCCACAACAACCATCATCTTACTTACAACAACCACCTCCCTCGCAACACTCGCCACCACCCTCGCAACACTCGCCACCACCCTCACAACACTCGCCACCACCCTCACAACACTCGCCACCTCCCTCACAACACTCACCACCTCCCTCACAACACTCACCACCACAACACTCACCACCTCCCTCATAACACTCACCGCCACAACACTCACCACCTCCCTCACAACACTCACCACCACAACACTCACCAGGTAGCTACAAGATCCGCCACACCATTTACACAGTTGAGGATGTAGTTACCGCCGCTCCACCACCGCCACTAATGGACCAGCAATTTCGGGTACCAAGAGAGACGGTGTGGAGAGTGTTACAGAGGCGCTGGGTGGCGATGTTAACAACTCTGTAGGTGTTCCTTTATGGCTGGTATCACCCCCCCCCCCCCCCTCTCCTTCTTTCCTTCCTTCCTTCCTTCCCATCCCTCTCCTAGTGTTATTACTCTGCCATCTGTCTCTACTAGAGTCGCCCTTACCTATTCAATCTTACTTTTATTTTGACTCTTTATTTTATGTCGCAGTCTTAGGTTAGGTTAGGTTAGGCTAGGTTAGATTAGGTTAGGGCTAACCCTTTAGAGGAATACAGCGCACTTTGGTATTTTATTCTAGCTAACGCCAGGGGATATTATTTAGCTAGGTTATGTCAAGGTAAGGTTAGGCTATGTTAAAGTTAGGTTACATTATACTATGTTAGGTTAAATCCTAAACTTATGTCGTATGTTGTCAAGTTGAATACTTTGACTCTCAACTCCTTCAAATTTTTGACAAACTAACGACAGACAGAGAGAGAGAGAGAGAGAGAGAGAGAGAGAGAGAGAGAGAGAGAGAGAGAGAGAGAGAATAAAATACAGGTGAGGGACCAGAAACGCCAACAGGTAGGTAACTCAAGAAAATTCACCTTATGATCCTGAACAAATATTTTCCTGCGGTAACTGACTTCTTTGGCGGACCAAGGTGTAAGGGAGGTGAGATGTGGTGTGAAGAGGGTGAGTGTGGGTGAGATGTGGTGTGAAGAGGGTGAGTGTGAGTGAGGAGTGGTGTGAGGGAGGTGTGGTGTGAGGGGGTGAGTGAGGAGTGGTGTGAGGGAGGTGAGATGTGGTGTGAAGAGGGGGAGTGAGGAGTGGTGTAAGGGAGGGGAGATGTGGTGTGAAGAGGGGGAGTGAGGAGTGGTGTGAGGGAGGTGCGGTGTGATGGTGTGAGGGAGGTGAGGTGTGATGGGGTGAGGGAGGTGTGGTGTGAAGAGGTGAGGGAGGTGTGGTGTGAAGAGGTGAGGGAGGTGTGATGTGAGGGAGGCGTGGTGTGAGGGAGGTGTGGTGTGAGGGGGTGCGGTGTGAGGGGGTGCGGTGTGAGGGGGTGCGGTGTGAGGGGGTGCGGTGTGAGGGGGTGCGGTGTGAGGGGGTGCGGTGTGAGGGGGTGCGGTGTGAGGGGGTGGGTGTGAGGGTGGTGTGGTGTGAGGGGGTGAGGGAGGTGCGGTGTGATGGGGTGAGGGAGGTGTGGTGTGAAGAGGTGAGGGAGGTGTGGTGTGAAGAGGTGAGGGAGGTGTGATGTGAGGGTGTGAGGGAGGTGTGATGTGAGGGGGTGAGGGAGGTGTGGTGTGAGGGAGGTGCGGTGTGAGGGGGTGCGGTGTGAGGGGGTGCGGTGTGAGGGGGTGCGGTGTGAGGGGGTGCGGTGTGAGGGGGTGCGGTGTGAGGGGGTGCGGTGTGAGGGGGTGAGGGAGGTGTGGTGTGAGGGGGTGCGGTGTGAGGAGGTGAGGGAGGTGTGGTGTGAGGGGGTGAGGGAGGTGTGGTGTGAGGGGGTGAGGGAGGTGTGATGTGAGGGAGGTGTGGTGTGAGGGGGTGAGGGAGGTGTGGTGTGAGGGGGTGCGGTGTGAGGAGGTGAGGGAGGTGTGGTGTGAGGGGGTGAGGGAGGTGTGGTGTGATGTGAGGGAGGTGTGATGTGAGGGAGGTGTGGTGTGAGGGGGTGCGGTGTGAGGAGGGTGAGGGAGGTGTGGTGTGAGGGGGGTGTGGTGTGAGGGGGGTGTGGTGTGAGGGGGGTGTGGTGTGAGGGGGGTGTGGTGTGAGGGGGGTGTGGTGTGAGGGGGTGTGGTGTGAGGGGGTGTGGTGTGAGGGGGTGTGGTGTGAGGGGGTGAGGGTGAGGAAGGTGTGGTGTGAGGGAGTTGTGGTGTGAAGGGAGGTAAGGGTGAGGAAGGTGTAGTGTGAGGGGGTGAGGGCGGTGTGGTGTGATAGGGGTTAGGGTAAGGGAGGTGTGATAGGGGTTAGGGTAAGGGAGGTGTGGTGTGGGTGAGGGCGGTGTGGTGTGAGGGAGATGAGGTGTGAGGGGGGGGGGGGGCGGGTGAGGGAGGTGGCGGGCGGGTGAGGTAGCGAGGCGTGAGGATATTGAGATGTGAGGGAAATGTAGCTTAAGAGAATTGTAGTGTGAGGGAAGTGTAGTGTGAGGGAGGTGTAGTGTGAGGAAGAAATCAAGGAGTGTGTTTATCTGTGTGTGAGAGAAAGGAAGAGAGAGAGAGAGGGAAAGCGACAGACACACACACACAGACTTTAACAAAACAACACATTTACTGCCACAATTCAGGGGATAACAGTAAAATACAACAACACGCCATGGAGGTTGTATGAGTAAGAAACAACCCGACTATAACACCTGACGTGTTGTGATGAGGGGTGACAACTACACACACTCTCCCGCTAAGCCCTTTTAAAACTCACCATAATACGACTATATTCCCCCGATCTTCCGGAGATTCTTGTCCAACAGCCACAGTAAATGCTCGTTTGTGTCTCCGTTTATAGAGGCCGGGTCGTATGTATCTACCTGGTGGCATGGTGGTGGTGGTGGCATGATGGTGGTAGTGGCATGATGGTGGTAGTGGCATGATGGTGGTGGTGGCATGATGGTGGTAGTGGCCGGTAGTGGCGGTGCTGGTAGTGGCCGGTAGTGGTGGTGGTGGCGGTGGTGGGCAGGGCTGTGGAGTCGGAGTCGAGGAGTCGGAGGAAATTTCGGCTTGTGGAGTCGGAGTCGGTAAAATTGTCCAGACTCCGACTCCGACAACTAAGAGGCTATCTTGAAGACCTCGATAATGAACGTGTTTCACTAACTGAAAGCCAGTGGAACCAGGTGACACAGTTAGAAAGTCTGCTCTCTCACCCTTTTGCTGCTACCAAGAAACTGCAAGCTGAGGATCTAACACCTGGTACATTTTTATTGGAGTGGAAAAGGTTGCTATACCAGTTGAACAAAAGTGGAGGATTAATCGCTGAGGGCATTGTATCTTCAATGAAAAGAAGAGAGAATGTATTGCTGGATAACAAAATCTTGTTAGCTGCTGTTTACCTTGATCCCATGAATAGAATTTTGTTGGACAATGATCAAACTAGTAAAGGAAAAGAGGCACTATATGAAATAGCAGTACGCATAAAAGAAATGAAGTCACAAACTGAAATACATGAACCTGAACAAGTTAGAAACATTGACAAGTCAAGTAGCTCAGATTCAGATTCAGCATCTTCAAACAAGGAAATAGACTTTGATTCCTACTTGGACACAATAGAACAAGCAAAGGTAAAGCGACATCGGAGTGAAAACGCAGCAGCGGTAGACATTAAAAATACGAGATTTCAGCAAGATTTCTTTGGTGCACTGATGGAAGTGGAGAAATTTGACCGGTCTTCAAAAGTGACAGTGGAAGAAGCCATACCTGCTTACCCAGAGATTGTAAAAGATGTAGCTAGAGCTGTGACAGCAATGCCACCCACTCAGGTCAGTGTAGAAAGACTGTTTTCTGCACTGAAAATAATCAGATCAGATTTAAGGGCTTCCATGAAGGAAGATCTGACTGAAGCTATTCTGTTCCTAAGAACAAATATATGCACTCAGGCATATTCATTGCAGTGATTCCACTGATCCCACTAATTTTCTTAAATTATTAAAAGAATTTATTTCCATTTTGTAAGCATTATTATGAATTTATTGTAGCAGGCACAGTATAGCACTATAATTTTGGACGATAGTCTCTTCTTTACCATTTGAAATTTTGAATTATATCAAATTTTGTTTCGTTGAAAACTGCACAGAGGCTCTCAGCTACAAAACAATTAGCTACAACCTGTTTTAGGTGAGATTAAGGCAAATTTAATTTAATAACTTAATCATGTAAGGTTTATCCATTTTCCTTAACAAGGTATTCATTTCTTTAATGTACATAAATATATAACTTTACTTTAAAAGGAATTGTAGGATCATCATTTAGATCCACATCAGATTATGAGCTTAAACAAAATTCATATGCTGAGATCGAACTTTTGATATACATGTAAATGGTGTTTTCTAGTTAATATCTTGAATTCTTAATAAATTTATTTTTCTTTTGATTGAAACTTTGAAAGTCAAGCCTATCATCTTTTTGTAGTTCTTAAATATCGTCCAGATCATTAATAAAGCTGTAGCAGTATAGCCACGGTGTTTTACTTTTTACCTACGCAGGTTACAACATACAAATTACAATTAGGATGGTAGAAATAGTTGTTACAAATAGGCCAAGGAGTCGGAGTCGGAAGCATAAAAATTTGAGGAGTCGGAGTCGAAGGTTTTGTCTTCGACTCCACAGCCATGCTGGTGGGTGGTGGTGCTGGTGGTGGCAGTGGTGGTGCTGGTGGGTGGTGGTGGTGGTGGGTGGTGGTGGTGGTGGTGGTAGTAGTGGTGGTGGTGACGGTGGTAGCGATGGTAGCCGTGGTGGTATTAGTGGTGGTAGAAGCAGAGGGGCTGGTAAGAACCATTTAAATGTTCATCCTCAAACACCTTCTCAAATCAAAACTTATATACAATATACTCAAACAACTTGTGAACACCAACGCCTTTACAATACACCTGCTTTCCCTGTATAGACCCAAATGTCTTCTTAATGGGAACTACATGAAAATATAATTATCTCAACAATACGAAATATCTATTGTACTTGTCTTAAAACTCCTCTAAATAAGAAGTACTGAAGAGGAGTTTTTCAAGCGATTTAAAGCACCAAAATAATTAAGATTTTTTTAAGTAGTACCTTGAGAATAAAAAAAATACACGGCATGATTAAAATTCCTTTATGATGGGAGACTTACAAAGGTTTGTCGTCAGCCTTCACCACTACACAGCGCTGCTTGATAATGACCACCAGAAGCGTGACCAACAGTATTACTTTTACAGGTAAACTTGTATAAAAAGGAAAACTTTATCTAGTATCAAGGTCATTCACATCTTAAGAGTCATTGCTTTTAATAACACTATTACTACTAATACTAATAATAATAATAACAGAAAAATATATAAAAGTAATATCTACTCGGAAATTCTCTCAATCAGTACTCACAATACAGCGTCAGGTACCGTATATTTAGTCCTCACGTACTCAGCCACTTGAACAATGAATCAATAAAGGAATTAATTTTTTCTCATTTTCGTAACGAGTTAATCCTTATGCAGTCAATCGTATCACCTATCTCCAAACTCATTAGCGACGCAATTTAATGGATTAAACATGCTAATGTAATTGTAGTGTTTTTTACACACACACACACACACACACACACACACTTCTAATTTAAATAATAATCGCTCGAGTCAATAATTTAGCCATCCAGGTAGTTAATAACTGTTGTCTAACCGGCAAAGCAAGCAAGGTGGTCAGAACTGCCAACCAGGTAGACAAATAACCCGTCAATTTAAAAAAAAAAATAATCAGCTAGGTACACAAAGCCAGTCTGCTAGCCAGTGGCGTAGGAGGATGGATGGGTGGTAAGTGGGTGGCGCAAGTGCTAGAGGTCGTCGTGGGTGGGTGGTAGGCAGGTGGGCGGGCGGTGAGAAACTGCATGAAATGTTGCAACAAACGTCAGTCGTCATTATATGCTGACTGACGCGCCAATCAATTTTTTACCGTTGGTGCTGGAGTGGGCGAGCCTCTCCTGATGATGATCACCCGTCACTACCAAGTAATGGAGAGCCTCACGCTAACAGCTGAACCAGCCAGTCTGTTGATCACCCGAGCCAGTCTCTTAATCAGATACATTGTGAAACTAAAGAGATGTTTTCATATTTCTTTAATTCCCTTTGTATGTCTACCTGTACCGTTACTGTTGGTCCTAATTGAGTAACAACAAATGACATCAGTAACGAGAAGAGGGACGACCAAAACCTTAGTGCGTCATGACGTCGTCTCACTGCTGGAAGGTGTTTTAGGTCATGACAGGTTAGTCAGCCATCCCTTAAGAGGAAACACAAGTAAAACATGACTGGGAAAGTCTTGCATTTTTGTGGTGCTATATCAACCAATAAAAGTAAATCGTACTCAGCAACGTGACCAGATTTTACATTGTCTTAGCTTTACCGAGAGAGAGAGAGAGAGAGAGAGAGAGAGAGAGAGAGAGAGAGGATCTGTGTATGGGGTATGACGCAGTTGTTGGTAGGTTGAGTGTATGAAAATAAGCATGGCTGATTTGAGTGTGTGGTTGGTTGTATGAATGTGACCAAGGGTACGGTTGAGCATATGGTTGAGCATGTGTGTGGACGAGCAACACGTGTATGAGTACAGATACTTGTGGGTGACACGATACTGTACACTTTGCTCACTTGTGTGTGAGTGCATGTGGATATCTAATGAATGTACTTACTTGTATTTGTGTGTGTGTGTGTGTGTGTGTCCGAGTTTACATGTAACAATACAGTTGCTCAATGTATATAACAATTTCATCCACCATCACAACAACAGTAACTTGAACCGCAAGTTTTCTAACCGTCAGCTACACTCCTTCCTGAGGGTATCCCACTTCCTACCATGCGGGCTGAGTCAGCTGACCCTATCAGCTGATACGACCAAAGCGTAAACAAACAGTCTCTCGGCCACTTCACACCAGATATCGCCTGACTGACAATTCCAGGTGTACATTTTAAACTATAGTGATAAAATAAAGCTCAATCCTAACACACACACATACACACACACAAAATATTATATATATATATATATATATATATATATATATATATATATATATATATATATATATATATATATATATATATATATATATATAAACTTAAATTTTCCTGTATAATACACAATGACTTTTGAGACTTAATTTCATAGAAATTCAGAAAAAATATATAATAGAAGTGTAACACAATGAGCAGGAAGACGCATACAGGTACAACAGGGGAGAAGGGTTGAGTGTGTCCGGGAGGCCAGGGCTGTTACATCCGTGTGAGCAGAAGGTTAACAAAGGAGAGGGACACACTCCACCACACACCACCTCAAACTCAACGTTACTGGGGAAACAACGACTCGTGAACCATAACTCACAACTAATGTAAATCTCGTAAAATAAAAAATGTTTTTAGCCTCATAAAATTCATCAAATTTACTTGTACTCAACGTGTGCGTCTCCTAAGTTACCCAAACATTCTTCCTCAAGCAATACAACATAAGATAAAATACAAATGTTACAATTTACCGAGGGAAATTTTTTAGTCGTTTCCAAAAAAAAAAAATGTTTTGGGTTTCTTAATAATTCCTACGTTGGTTTTGTCCTTATAGGGTTGGGATACACGTGTGACCCGTCTCTTATCAGAATGAAGTTAGAGTGGACATCGATCGTTACCAGAACCACGTCCAAATAACAAATGAGACAGCCGTAGCAAGACGTGTTCACTTATCCCAAGTTTACGATGAGGCTTAAGAATCTTTGAGAAATGGATGTTGTGTGTGTAAATGACTGTCTATAGCGCGCACACCTATATATTCAGGGTCGTGTATATCCGCTCCAATTGTTCAACTTGAGAGCACTTCAACACTGTGAATTAAATGTGAGAGGGGGAGAGGAAGGGGGAGGGGGAGAGGAAGGGGGAGGGAGGAAAGGGGAGAGGGAATAGCAAGGAAACAGAGAGGGGGCAAGAAGAAAACGAGTGTAAAAAGACAGAGAAACCCTGACACACAAACGCCCGAACATCAACAAACAGCTGTGTCGACCACAACAAAGACACGTGGTCTGGCCAACACAAGCGCTCTGATTGTTTTCCTTTACAGTCTGTCATGGCTCGCAGCACCGGGCAGCTGATACTGCTCCCTTGTGTGTTAAACCGAGGATATATTGACAAGCTGAGGTAGAGAGAGGTATCGTGGAACTCAGACAAGGAGAGACTGACAGACAAACAGACACACAATTTACACGGACTAAATCCAATGTCTAGATTAAGTAATGTAGGTCAAGGGATTCTAAAATAAATTACTGTGACAGTCCATGAGTAAATGTGGTATAATTATACAGTATACGGTACATGTTAGCCTCCACTTTCTCCCTCCCTCCTCCACTCCCACATCCCCCCCCCCCTCTCTCGCTCGCTCCCTCCCTACCTTTCTTGCTCTTTCCTCCATTCCCTCTCTCGCTCTCTTTCTTTAACTCCCTCCCTTTCTCTCTCGCTCCCTCCTCCACGCCCCATCCCTCCCTCCTTCCCTCTCTCGTTCTTTTCTTCATTCTTTCCCTCACTACCTCCCTTAATCCCTTCTTAACTCCCCTCCCTACCATGTAGAAGCCCCGACCTGCCGCTGGTGATCCCCCGTGTACTAAGGTAATGGACATGTAATCGTACTGCTCATCAAGTTTAGTTTTCATGATTATTTTTTAGCGTACACAAACTTTTATGCAAACGAAGTACAAGTCAGAATTCCATAGGACGTTCATCAGATAGTGAACAGTGTGTATAGTGTATTGTAGTGTATAAAATGTGCATTCTACACTGTAATGTGATAGTGTATAGCATGCACAGTGTATCCGTGTATAGTGTATAATAGGGATAGTGCATAGTGTACTGTAGCATGTATGGTGTATAGTCTGCAGTGTAAATTGTGCATAATGTAGCGTATGCATAATGAAGTGAAGTGTGTATAGTAGGCATAGTGTACAGTAGTGTAATTTCGAAAGTATGCATAGTGTAGTGTAACGTCTACAGTATGCATAATGCATAGAGCGCATAGTGCATATTTTACATAGTATATAGTGCGCATAGAGTATAATGTACAGTGTGCATAGTGCATAATATATAAAGTGAATACAGTATACCATCTACACTGTATAATTTCACGCACTATTGTTAAAATAAAATAAATACACACTAACAATCTTTCTACCCATCACACTCAATACAATAAGACCATAGATGAACTTTTCTCAATTACAGGTAACTCAACCAGCCAAATCACTTCCATACCTGGTGACAAATATTCCCTCCAACTGACCAAACTGTAACTAACTCATCACTTAAAAGCTGCACTGGTGGACACTCACTAAATCAACACAGGGAGGATTTAATCAGCTTTTATCTACCTGGCGGTGCCAAAATGTGTTCGTATTCGTGTTAAGTGAAACAGCGGTATTTAATGTTGTCATGTTAACCAAATTGCTGGACGGATGTCATATGAGGAGGGAATCTAATAGTGAAGCAAAATAATAATAATAATAATAATAATAATAATAATAATAATAATAATAAGGAACAAATTAATCCACCAATGTGATTTCAGTCACACCTCATCTCTTCAATCAACAATAATCCTAACTTTCAGTAACCATCTCTGTAAAACATCAAAATTGAACCAACATTCTACACTACTGTACATTAAAAAGAACAAGTAAAACTGAACACAATAACGAATATTCCTCTGAAACATTCTGAAACTCACTAAATTTGCGTAATTACATGAGGGATAGGCTTATCTTGCCGGCAGTTTAGTGTTTCTCGCTAGATATGCAAATTTATTCAGCAACACCGTTTGTTTACACCCCGGGAGCGATGGGCCGCGTCACCTTAATACATTTACCTGGGCGCTGCCGACTCGGGCGAGATCTGGAGCCGTGTAGTAGCGAGCCGTGATACACTCCATCCTTTACCTGGTGTTCCGAAAGGTGACTGTGTGTTTTTTTTAATTAATATTAACCTGTTCGTATGTCTGTCTGATGGCTGTGTCTGTGTGTTGTCTGTCTGATGGCTGTGTCTGTGTGTTTGTCTGTCTGATGGCTGTGTCTGTGTGTTTGTCTGTCTGATGGCTGTGTCTGTGTTTGTCTGTCTGATGGCTGTGTCTGTGTCTGTCTGTCTGTCTGTCTGATGGCTGTGTCTGTGTGTTTGTCTGTCTGATGGCTGTGTGTTTATCTATCTGTGCTGTGTGTTTTCTGATGGCTGTGTCTGTGTGTTTGTCTGTCTGATGGCTGTGTGTTTATCTATCTGATGGCTGTGTCTGTGTGTTTGTCTGTCTGATGGCTGTGTCTGTGTTTGTCTGTCTGATGGCTGTGTCTGTGTTTGTCTGTCTGATGGCTGTGTGTTTATCTATCTGATGGCTGTGTGTTTATCTATCTGATGGCTGTGTCTGTGTGTTTGTCTGTCTGATGGCTGTGTGTTTATCTATCTGATGGCTGTGTTTATCTATCTGATGGCTGTGTCTGTGTGTTTGTCTGTCTGATGGCTGTGTGTTTATCTATCTGATGGCTGTGTCTGTGTGTTTGTCTGTCTGATGGCTGTGTCTGTGTGTTTGTCTGTCTGATGGCTGTGTCTGTGTTTGTCTGTCTGATGGCTGTGTCTGTGTTTGTCTGTCTGATGGCTGTGTGTTTATCTATCTGATGGCTGTGTGTTTATCTATCTGATGGCTGTGTCTGTGTGTTTGTCTATCTGATGGCTGTGTCTGTGTTTGTCTGTCTGATGGCTGTGTCTGTGTTTGTCTGTCTGATGGCTGTGTCTGTGTTTGTCTGTCTGATGGCTGTGTCTGTGTTTGTCTGTCGGATGGCTGTGTGTCTTTATGATGGCTGTGTCTGTATGCTGTGTCTGCTTGTCAGTTGGCTGTCTGTCTGTCTGTCTGTTAGATATGTCTGTCTGTTTATTTGCCTGTCTTTGTTTGCTTGTTTGTTTGTCTGTGCTTGTCTGTTGGCTGTGTGTGTTTGTGTTTGTCTGTTGGCTGTGTGTGTGTGTCTCCGTCTGTTGGCTGTGTCCGCCTTTGTTTTTCTGTTGGCAAGTGTGTCTGTTTTCTTGTAAGATAACCGCGTGGAGTGTTGATGAGTTGTGTTATTAATAATTTGCATCTAATAACCAAAGACACAACCTCCACTAACCTAACTTATTGTTCTCTAACCTAACTTACACTAACCTAACCAAACCTACTTTACACTAAAACTTACACTAACGTACTGTTCTCTAACGTACACAAACACACAACATTAACCTACACTTAACTAACCTAACCTACCCCGCCCTACACCAACCCCCACCTAGCCTACCATATACACTAACCTTACCTAGCCTACCATATACACTAACCTTACCTAACCTACCATATACACTAACCTTACCTAGCCTACCATATACACTAACCTTACCTAGCCTACCATATACACTAACCTTACCTAACCTACCATATACACTAACCTTACCTAGCCTACCATATACACTAACCTTACCTAACCTACCATATACACTAACCTTACCTACCCTAAGTTACCCCAAACATACCAAACAGGAGAAGACTTAGGAAAATATTTAACCTCGCGCCTCTTCAACTCTACAGGTAACTTCCTAATTAACAAAACAAACAGGTGGCAGGCTGTTACATCATTAAGGCCCAGGTAGATATTGCAGCCCCCGTATTTGACACTCAAGACGCTGACAATGGCTGAATGTTGACTAGTCCCTCAAGCGTTGACGATTTGCTGCTCAGACTCAAGCGAGACAAGCACAGAGCGAGTGTAAACAATGACACTGACTTAATATAATAGATGTGGGAAACAATGGATAAAAATTCATCTGTATGTCTTACGGTATATAGCTGTTTATATAGAGGGAAGAGAGAGATAGAGGAAGGAGGAAAGGGTGAATAAAGCAAGTGTATAATAGAACTGGAAAAGATGGAACTTGAGTGTACAGTAATTCTGGTCAATGTATATGTACAGAGAATTACGCTAATCCTGTCAAAGAACGTTGAGAAGGATTGACATGAAATACCCTCCCTACCCCCTTTCCCCCCTCGATGTGGTGATCAATACTGCACATGAGCCGAGGAACAGCATTGCGTGGTGAGAGACGAGAGGGATTCCTGAAACACTTTATGAAGCCAAGAACAATCCTATGACTCAATCACTGAGGAGAACAATTTATTTATAACCTATTATTGGCTTGAGTGGCATGGAGCTCTCTTTCTCTCGTTGTACTCCAGTTTTTCATTTACCTCCCGTACTAACAACTTCCTGTGATTTAATAAACGAAGTTGGTATTGGTTGTCGATATGTAACTGCCTGAAGCGTACAAAATTCCTGAGCTATTGGCCTGACTGTGCCCAGCGGCTTCTTTTGAGAGGATACCATGAAACAAAACGCTTTTTTCTTTCCTACGTGAGCAGAACGATGGCACTGTTGCGGTCGTGATTGAATAAAAATTAAAAGTTTTGCTTCTTAGTACAGGTTCATCCAAAAGGAATGGCCCTGTATTTTGACCCATAATACAAGTTGATGATGTCCGTCAGACGCGTTTAATTGTTTTCACTCAGTCAAGCCATGGCGCTCACAACACGCACAACCCCAACAACACACAACACAAACCCAAAACAACAGGCAACACACACAAACCCAATCCGCAACACACAAACCCAATCACGTGATACCTGATAACTCTCGGGATGATGTCACGTCTTCCCGTAACGTTACGCTATACTGTATTTACGTAAATTATTAGGTTCCTAACTGATATAGTTTTTAGTGTATGGGAATTATTTAGGGTTCTCGAATAAAAAAATTACCCTCTATGTGTGTGTGTGTGTGTGTGTTTTGTAAGTTCTACCCAAGATCCATTGCCATATATTTCCTTTCTAAGAACCGAGAGAATGAGAGACATTTGTTGTCAGTTTGCTTTCCCCCGTACGCCAACAAGGCCAGGCTTAATGACCACCCCCCCCCCCCCCCACACGTACACAGATACACCCTGGCAGCAGCTTCGGTAACCATGACACCACCACCACCTCGCTAACTAATACCTACACAAACTCTCCTCTCTACCACCAAGTCCAACCAAAACAAAACTCCGGCAGTCTCCTTTTCTCGGGACGTGTCGTAGTTTTTTAATCATTCTATCAGGATGTGTAGTATTTTTTTGGTTTTGTTGGGAAGTAGTGTAGTTTTTGAGTAATTTTTTTCGGGATGTATCGTAGTTTTTTTGGGTCCCTTTGTCGGGATGTGTAATAGTTTTTTTGTCGGGAAGGATGGATAGTTAAGAGCACTAGTTAGGTACAGAGGCGGATAAAGTTATGTAAGTGAACTGGGGAGAGGGGGAGGGGGGGTAAGGGTAGGGGTTAAGTGAGGTAAGCACTAAGTTCGCTTCAGTTACGTCACACTAGGTCAGGTCAGGTTAGCAGTAGGGTTGTTAATCATAAAGTAGAATAAACTGGAGGGGGTGCCTAATCTTCATGTGATCCAACAGAACACACTCCTGTACAAGTAATTTCTCAACTCCCCAAAATCCACCCGTGATATTCCCCCCCCCCCCCCCCAAAAAAAAAAATAGTAATGACAGTAATAAATCCCAAATTCCCTGAAACATTAAACTAATATCACGTACGTTCAAAGATTTACAAACACATAGTGAGGGAAGACAGGTTGATATAAACACAGAGGGCGTAGGGCTCAACTAAAAGGTGTGTGTGTGTGTGTGTGCTAAATAACTTCACCATATCCGCCTTTTGTGTTCCGCCAGGTGTTTGTGTATTGTTTTATATCCGATGTTTCACCAGTAATGATATCAATTAAAAAAGAACAGAAAAAATATTAAAATTGATGATGATAATAATAATAATAGATAAGAAGAACAAGAAGAAAAAAAAACAATTATAATAATGAGAACAATTGCAGTAAATATATCGTCAATTAACTTATGTACCACGTCAAAAGTGCACCCGACCATATATCTTTTCTTCTCATACACTAAAAAAATCTCGGACCCCCCCAGAAACCTTCACCATAGCAACTGAACTCACTGTCTTCCTCGACTCCGTAACTAAGCCTTCGCCATGTGTCCCGTGTGAGCTATCAACAAAAACACCACACGAGTCACGGCGGAAGGACACAATTATACCAAAGGCAGAATTTCCAAAGTTTCCTCCGGTAAATACAGAACATGGAGATTACCTACCCCCCCCCCCCACTCCAGTGTTATATAAACGTGACTATTCAACAACTTAACGCTACCTCGGGGTTTAGTAGGTTAGGTTAGAGTACAGCAGGTGAGGTTAAGTTGTTAAGTTATTTATATTTGAGTAGGTTAGGTCAGAGTAGAGTTGGTTAGGTTAAGCTAGGTCAGAGTTGGTTAGGTTAAAGGAGGTTAGGTTAATCTTAAATTAAATTAGCTATGGATACTACTTTTCTTGTGATCCAAGGTAGATTCCAAGTGGCTTATTTACTCTACAACACGAAGACAACAGCTCAAATGTTAGGGAACTACCCTGGGAAGTTATTGAGAGTGGGTGAGTGGCCTACGAGAAAGAGGATAGTGGCAGCAGTGAACAAGAAGCTCCTCCACACTGAGTTTGATCTGAGAGCGACAACTGAAACCGATATATGTACTGTAGTCTGAAGAAAGGCCTTACGTAACAAATTCTAAGATGAAAAATTTCGGTTAGCAGACAGACAAACACAGGAACAGTAGTGGAGGGAAGTTATTATGCATCCACTTGCCTCACTGACTGCGGGAGACCTGCTCCAGGGTGACATTTGTATTAACATGAAACGAAGCTGTAATGACAGAGGCCACTAGTGTAACCCTCTGCAATGGGGTCATACTGAAGGTGGAAAGCAACCTGATAGGAGCACCACAACAACACAGGGCATGGATAAGACTCTCGGCTCTAGAAAACTCGTACACTAAAACTATTTTCTCTCATGTTCACCACTGGGCGACCGTGATGGTGTAGTAATTTATATTGACATACTTCATTTTTACACCAGGAATTTCATGATGTTTGTAAGCATGTTTGATATCACCCATTTTCTAATTTATCCGTCACTACGCCATTGGAGACACACATCGTCACTATACTGTACACAGGTGTCGGTCACTAGACGACAGAAGAGGGAAGTGAACGGTCCCCTCACTCACTGTATCACTGTGTCACTAGACAACAGAGAGGGAAGTGAACGGTCCCCTCACTCACTGTATCACTGTGTATGGGATCCCCTCTGAGCTGAATAAAATCATCTGGCGTTAGTCAAATTAAATATCAGAAGAGGCGTACCCGTAGGGAAGGGGTTAGCATCATGGCGCTACAGGGGCCGGTGTTAGGGCAGGTACTCAGGCACGTACCGACAGCTGAAGGTAAACAAACTCACTCTTCACCTCAGGTCAGAGCCAATAAGTTGCTGGCACGATGTTGTGGAAAAAGTGAAAATGGAAACTGATTTTAATGTTTTAACGTAATGGTGTAACACAAAAGCACTTAGTAGGTATGAATCAATGTCGTGTGCCTCTCGGGTGGTATAAATACTGTACACGGTTTATGATTTTTGTATAAACCACACACAAAAAGTAAATATAACGGGTTAAGTATCTAATAACCGTACTCACTTTCTCTGGAGTATACTGTAAACGCAATCTATTGTTACTTTACTTTCTCTTGAGTATAGTGTAAAAAGTAATTAATAAATACTTTCTCTTAAGATATAGAGTAAGAAGCAATTAAGTTACTTTCTCTAAGCCTCTAAGGTATACAATAAAAAGTAATGATTAGCTACTTTCTCTAAGATTAGACAATTAGCTAATCATTACCTAAGAGTCTAAAAGTAAACTGTAAAATTAAATGTTCCTTGGACTTGTTACTTTCTCTTCGAGGTGCTACTTTCTCTAGGCTACACAATAAACCTAACTTTCTCTTCGACGTGTAACTTCTCCGAGATACACAATAAATACAACTTTCCCTTGGAGTTTCCACTTTCTCTCAAATAAAATATAAATGTGAATGTCCCTAAGACCTTTAACTTTTTCTTTCTTTGTATTAGAAAGTAAATGATAGCTGTTTAATTTAATGGTTAATATAATGGTTGTCTTAATGGTTAATGTGATGATCGATCTAATGGTTAATAAAAAAAGTTGATGTAATGGTTAATCTAATGGTTGATCTTATAGTTGACTAATGGTTAATATAATGGTTGATCTTATGGTTGACTAATGGTTACTATAATGATTGACTAAATGGTTAAAATAATGGTTGATCTAATGAACAATCTAATGGTTAACAAAAAATAGTAACCCAAATATCGAACGATAAAACTTTTAACACAGTCAATATAAAAGTCAATGCAATGGGTTTACATATAATGGGTGATATGACAGACAGAGCGCATTGACTTCAAGTGATTACCGAGTGAATGTAAAAAAAAATAATGGTATATTTAAAAGTTAATGGTTGATTTAAGGGGTAATGGTTGACTTTAAAGAAAATGGTTGACGTAAGAATTAATGGTTGACGTAAGCTATAATGGTTGATTTAGGAGTTAATGGTGTTGACTTTGTGCGATAAAGGTAGACATAAAAGCGATAATGGTTGACCTAAAAGTTAACTGAATTGGCATAAAGGAGTAATGGTTGACTTAATAAAACAATGGTTGTTGACTTGAAGCGATAAAACTTGGCCTAAAATTAATTAGTTGACTTAAGATAACTAATGGGATTGACTTAAGAGACATTGCTTGATTTAGAAATTAATAGGGATGACTTCAAGAGGCAATGGTTGACTTAGGATTAATAAATGACCTACAAGAATTACATAATGGTTGACGAAGAGTTAATGGATTATCTAATGGTTGGTGTTGAGGGGGGAAGGGATGGTCGTGGAGAAACGCGCTCATAGCCTTAAACTTACGCACGGTCCACGCCAAGAAGCCTGCCAAAATTCCTTACCTGTGAAGAAAAGATAAATTGGTATTAATTTGCATATTGGTAAATGTGCTTTATTCTTTACAGTAATTTACAGTTTGGGAAAATAAGGTCGGGTGAGGGTTAGAAAGGCATTAATAGACACTCAGAGATTAATAGAACCTGAGACCCCAAGGCTTAACAGACCCAAAGGCTTAATAGACCCAGATATAACAGACTCCAAGGCTTAATGGACTCCAAGGCTTAATAGACCCCAAGACATAATAGACCCCAAGGCTTAATAGACCAAAGACAATAGGCCAGAAGGCTTTATAGGCCCCAAGGCTTAATAGACGCCAGGGTTTAATAGACGCCAGGGTTTAATAGACGCCAGGGTTTAATAGACGCCAGGGCTTAAATACCTCAAATCATCCCAACCTAACCTATCCATGACGATTAGAAAAGATTGAGAGCAAGGCTACAAAGATTGGGTTATATGCATTAAAATTGGGACCCATTAGGACAGGACCCATTAGGACAGGAACCCATTGAGACAAGAAACCCATTAAGACATGAACCCATCAGAACAGGAAATCCATTAGGAAAAGAACCCATTAGGTAAGGTAGCCATTAAATCTGATACCCATATGACCAACTAGTTACCCAAGAGCACAAACTCAAATAAAATCCCAACCCAAATATCAAGGAAAATCCAGGTGGTGGTGTGGGTGTTGGAAGACGTCGAACAAAAGCGGCGACCTGAGGAGTGTGGCAGCCCGACTGACACCACACCTATTGTATCACCTGCTCGTTACTGAGAGAGAGAGAGAGAGAGAGAGAGAGAGAGAGAGAGAGAGAGAGAGAGAGAGAGGCCAAAAAATTTACTCAAACATTTCCCCATGCGAGTTTCTGCTTGCACCGTAAGCCCCAAAACGTGACCCAACCCAGTTTTCGGGTCTTGCTGTTCCTGGCTACACTGATCAAAGATGAAATCCCATCAGTTTGAGTGGGATGGGGCCGGGTGGGGCGGGGCCGGGTGGGGCGGGGCCGCTAAGAGACAACATTTTGTTATGACACGCAGGGTGATAATGTTGGGTTAGGTTTAGTTGGATCCCCTCAACATCAGTACAAATGACCTGTACATTAAAAGTGAAATGAAAGGTACACCCTAAAAGTGACATGAATGACACACCTCAGAATTAACTACAGAATCCCACATTATACTCGGCGACAAAACTTTTGCCTGAAACCTGTGAGAATACCTTTGACACGGCTATCCTTCTGCCTCCCCCCCCCCACCCCTCTCCTTTCCCCTACCCCCTTCCCTTCACCCCATCTCCTGAACGTCCCTTCTCCCTTCTCTTCACCCATCGTTATCCTTGAAGAAAAAGTAAAAAAGGATAACAACATATCGTAATATTTTCCACCTTACGCAGCCATGACAATTAATTTACACAATAGTTTACTATATACAATTTTTTGGTATCCGCCACCTGCTTCCAAGTGGAAACTCAAGGCTTTTTTGTCCGTGCATCCGCCAGGTCAACCCGTTTTTTTAATATATAAACACGATAACTCAATCAATTAGAGATAGAATTGAATCAAACTTGGCATGTTGACATAACACAATAAGACCTCAAGCTAAGTTAAAAAGCAGTATATTGTGAGTCCAGGATCCTGTTGTATCTAGAGTGTGGAATTTGGGGAGACTTGTAATTTATTATGTTATAATATAATGCTTTGCTTTCTTTTTTGTTTACAGATTGTATCTCTCTCGCTCTCTCTCTCTCTCTCAGCTAAACCCCTTATCAGATTTTCTCTCGCAATTTCCTTTTTACTTTCTTTTCTTTCCGAAACGTATTATTTACTATCCAACTCTATTCTTACTCTCTCCACGGCCTGTTATTTACTGCTCTAATCTGCTCCCACTTTCTCCTTAATCTGTTAAATATTGCCCAAATCTGTTCTCCCTCTCCAGACCCAGTCATCACTGTCCTAATCTGTTATTTACTCTCTCAATCTGTCCTCACTTTCTATCTAATGTTATCACTGTCTTAAATCTGTTGTCATTCTTTCCTAACGTCACTATCCCTTTTAACGTTTGCTTTACTATCTAATTCAACGTAATCTCTCTCTCTCTCTCTGACAACATTAACCTCTCTTAATTTTTAACTTCTTTCTCCCTCTAACAATTCTCTCCTCATCGTCTTTCATTCACTCTTTCCTCCTTTTCTCACCGCTCCCTACTATTTTCTCACGCATGGGGGGAGGAAAAAGAGAAAGGAGGATCGAGGAAGAAGAGGAGAGGAAAGAGGGTGACAGAGGAAGGAAATAAATGGGCGAGGGAAACGGAAACAGAAGGTTGGGGATTAAGGCTGAGGTAGAAATGAGAGAGGATTGCAAATTGGAGTAGAGGGTAGGAGACAGTAAAGGTTGTGTCGGGAAGGTGTGGAGTGAGAGAGAGGGGGGGGCGAGGAGGGGAAGAGAGGGGCGGGGAGGAGTGAGAGAGAGGGGGCGAGGCGGCGAAGAGAGGGGCGGGGAGGGGAAGAGAGGGGCGAAGAGGGGCGAAGAAGGGCGAGGAGGAGTGAGAGAGAGGGGCGAGGAGGAGTGAGAGAGGGGCGAGGCGGCGAAGAGAGGGGCGAGGCGGCGAAGAGAGGGGCGAGGCGGCGAAGAGAGGGGCGAGGCGGCGAAGAGAGGGGCGAGGCGGCGAAGAGAGGGGCGAGGCGGCGAAGAGAGGGGCGAGGCGGCGAAGAGAGGGGCGAGGCGGCGAAGAGAGGGGCGAGGAGAGGAAGAGGGGCGCGAGGCGGAGAAGAGAGGGGCAGGACGAGGAAGAGAGGGGCAGGACGAGGAAGAGAGGGGAATGAAAAGTAGTTAAAGCTTCGTGTGAACTTGTGCTTAGGGAAAGACATTACACAAACATGACTAGCGGGTCCAGGCAGCCAGCTCCCACGCCTCGCCATGTGTTGACTCTACCTGGGGTGTAATTACCGAGTTCTGGGTGAGCAAGATGCAACAATTAGCGTGTTGTTGTACTCGTGTTCATAATAAGAGGTGATTAGTCATGCGGAGACTTCAAATTGGATAAGAATATTTACTGCACGGTGAAATCAAGTAACTTCTTTACATAGTGTTTCATTAAGGAGTGAATTTAAAATTTGTATGAACGTTTCTATATGAGATGTCTGATAAAGTTGTCAAGAATTGCATACGAGGAATAGATGCGTTTAAGAGATAGAAAAATATGTACAGGTAACTTCACATATGACAAGGTAGAAAAAGTAAAAATTCATTAAGGAATCCACAAGACAGTCATACCAAATGTTAATATGTTCCTTCACTCAATAACAGAAATATCTACTCTACAAAAACCAGAAGGTTAGTCTGTGAGGCCCTGGCAAAATCGAGTTCAATATTGTATCTCAGGAATGATATAATTATACTGACGTTTTGAGAATTAATGAAGTGTTAATACCCAAGAGGTACTTACTCTCTAGTCAAGGTGATCATGACAAACAAGGATTGGAAAGTTTTATCACGTGGCGTCCTATACAAGTGTGTTTCATGACTCTACCAGCAATATAGTTGAAGATATTATCTTTCAAAACCAAACCTACCATAACCTAAGATAATTTAACCTAATCCAACTTAACCAGACCCGACTTGACCTGACGTAACTTAACCTAACCCACCCTAACCTGACCTAACACACGCCCGATTTGGTTACTCTTTCTTTAGAGTCATAAGACAACATTAAACTATACATTATACGCTGTGTCGTTACAGATCATACATGTGCAGTATTTACCTGTTCTAGATGTTAAGGTTTACAACGTCTATTGTTCAGTAACAACATTTAAGTGAAGTGATATCAATCCACAAAATGATACGGTCGATAGTTAAGGAGTGTATCCAGACCCTCCCAAGAGTCTTTCACTCTATGATGCAATACACACATAAAAGCACTGCTTCACCACATACTCTGGGATGAAGTTTTTAGCATTGGATAAGGGGTTTTGTTCTTACCTCAAGGGTTTTATGTTAGGATTATTATTTTTTTTACGTTAAGGGGTTTAAGGATTGGATAAAGGATTTTGTTAGGATATTTTTTTCTTTAATGGGTTTTAAGTGTTGGATAAGGATTTTTTCTTAATTTAAGGTGATCTAAGTTAGTATAATGTCTTTGTTATCTTTAAGGGTTTCAGGGTGGGATTAGGAATTTGGTGTTTACCTTAAGAGGTATTTAGGGTAGGATAAGGGATTTGCTCTTATCTTAAGTGACTATAGGGAGTGTGTGAGGGGTTCTGTACTTAAGGGGATTATTATTAGCTTGAAGAAGGTACTGTATAGGGTTGGTGAATGATAACTTTGGCAGAACACTTCAAACAAATCCTCATTCCTCATTAATTATCCTCAAGTCAGTATCATTACCTTCGTCCGTGATATGACTATAAAAGATGTCTTCTATAACAGAGCTCTTGTTCAACACTTAAAAAATAATGCAATAACACGACCGATCTCTCTCACGGCAAATGAGGACAAATATCATACACTACAGAGAGAGCGTCACTGAGTGGACAACGCTAACATAACAGCGGCGTGTGTGTTGTGGGGAAAGTTGTGTTTGCCTTCATATTTGGAAAGTGAAAATGGGTCCCGTAAGTCTGAGGGTCTGCAAGGGGCAGTGCGGATACAGCACACTGTAGACGAACCCTTTTTGTTGCGGCACACAAGGAGGCAGCGGCCGGCACTGAACTCAACCAATAAATTTTGCCGACTGTAAAGTTAGGTACCTATTCGCAGGTGAGTAAACTGGAAAAAACCGTACGCTCGAACCAGCGACCCTAAGGACAGAATGCGAGTGCTGTATTCATTCACCCACTGCACCCCATACACCACACGTATTATTATTGTAAAAGTAGTGGTGGTGGCCACTAACAGGGCGACAGATGGGACACAGCTTCCGGGTGCCGACTGCGATGGTCGACCGAAAAACTGAGTAACGGTTTGTTGGTATCATTTCGCTTTGTTTACGCCACATGTGCAGTTTATAATTGAACAAAAAAATAAATATTTGAAATATACATTTGATATATGAAATAAATATTCAATAACTCATGGCAGTCTGTGTATACACTCAAAATATATTTATCGTATAACACCTGTATTGTATATCCAGGAGTATGACGTGCCATTTTAAAAACAAATTCTAATTGCCTGAAACTGCAAAGCAACGAATCCAAACATTGTGAATGGTGAGTCGGAGTTATTTGTTGACATAAAGCCGCGTCTGCTTGAAGGCGGTCACTGTGCGAGGGCTGATGGGTACTGAGCCAAGGCTGGGTGAGCGCTGACGGATACTGAGTAAGGGCTGACGGCCACTGAGCAAGGGCTGACGGTACTGAGTAAACATTGACGGATACTAACTGGGTGCAGACAGGAACTGGGCGAGAGTTGACGGGAGGTACCGGGCGAGGGCTGACGGGAGGTACCGGGCGAGGGCTGACGGGAGGTACTGGGCGAGGGCTGACGGGAGGTACCGGGCGAGGGCTGACGGAAGGTACTAGACGAGGGTTGACGAGTAGTACTCGGCAGGAAAAGACGAACAAGTTTATACAGTATGTGTGCTAAACGGTGAATGATTAATGAACGGACACCTGCTGAGTAAATGAATGAATTTGTTGAATTAATGAGTACCAATTTGCATGATAAATGACCATGTATAATGAACACCTATTGTACAGCGAATAATTACCTCTTATGCCGTATAAACATCAATTGTACAGCATATTAACATGTATTGTACATCCCGAATGATTACACAATAAACATAACACGACCAGTACACGATTGTAAGTATCTATAACGATAACAATAAACATTTGATATACTGTAAATTGTTCAAATAATTTTCTCGTTAGTGGGGTTTTACATAAATATATTAAAGACTCTAATGCAAAATAAAATACCCATTGTATTTATTTATTTATTTATTGTGAAGCTGAATAAAAAAACAATTGTATGATTTTTTGGGGGAGGCCATTTGTTCGTGTATTGTGGGGCGTCATGGCCGTTGCTTCCTTTGTTTTCCTTTTCTTACTTTATTTGACCTTCGTTTCCTTTACCTCCTCCCCCTTTCCTTATTATTATCTTCCTCATCATCATCCTCTTTGTTTCTTTCTGTATTTCATCACCATCACATTTTGTTTTCCTTTCCTCCTCTGTTTTTATTCCCTTACTTCCTTTATCATTCTATGTTTTCTTCTATGTCTACATCATCTTCCTCTTCTTCCTCTACTTCTATATCCTGTTCTCCCTCTTCCTGTACAACATCTTCTCCCTCTATATCTTCCTCTACTTTCATTTTCTTTCCCTATTTCTTGATCCTCCTCCCTCTTTTTCTTCATCTACAAAATCTAGTCCTGCTCTTACTTCATCTTCTACTTCATTCTCCCTCTTCATTCTCCTTCATTTTCCTCTACATTATACATTTCTTTAATCGCTTCTTTTTTCTTCTTCCGTTACCACTTCCTTTGGCCACTCTTTGTACCGTCATAAGTCCCGCCTCACACGGAACAATGGCCTCCATGCATAAGTAAAATATACAGAGTTATTACACGCCCGTATATATATATATATATATATATATATATATATATATATATATATATATATATATATATATATAAATCAGCCAGGTATATAAATAACTTGGCGAACAAATAGGTAACAAAGCGAAAACATATAAGTAACTTAGAGAATAACTAAAAGTAACTTGGCGATCACACACCTAAGTAACTTGACGAGTACAAGTACTGTAGGTAACTTGGCGAAGACATAAATAAATAACATGTTGCCCAAATCTCAGGGCCTGTACATGCCAACCATTTTCTGTTAAAGGTCCCTGAGCCTCGCCATGGCAGCCCAGCAATAACATATATTCCTTAGTACAAAAAACTCCCCTATTGTAAATGGCTTCGTTTAAACCTTGTATGGGCATCGTGAGTCGTAAAGCCTGAATTTATGCTCTCTCTCTCTCTCTCTCTCTCTCTCTCTCTCTCCTCTCTCTCTCTCTCTCTCTCCGTAGTCCTCCTCCGGCTAAGAGTAAACACGTCCTCCCCGCCACCGCTGCTGTAGGTCTCAGCTGACACCTCTACACTGCTGGCTCCCCGGGGCCCTTCCTCGCCAGGGCGAAGAAAAACGAGGAAGACGCGGGAGAGGGAGTGTAGGGGCGAGATGGAAAGAGTTTGTTAGGGTAAGAGGGACAAGGATGGAAGGGGGTGTAGGCAGTAAGAGGGGAAGGGGAATAGGGATGAGGGGGGGAATAGGGGATATAGAGGTGAGAAGAAGGGAATAGGGATGTAGGGGTGAGAAGGGGAGGGTGATATGGGGTGTAGGAGTGAGGGAGATGATGGCGATATGAGAAAAGATAGTGAGTGATGTATGTATATTATGTATGCTGGATTATATATTATGTATGCTGGATTATATATTATGTATGTATATTATGTATGTGCTCCATTTATGTATTATTTATTCAGCCTAGCTAGCAGCGTGTGGCAATGTTATTACCATATCCCACATGCTTAATTAATGTGCCTGGCGACGTATGGAAGCTGCTAATGTATCACTTGCCATACGTCGTCTATAGCAGTTGACCGGGAGCCTAGCCAAGGGAGAGTGCTGCTCTCCTTTGTGTACATACTCTTATCCAGTAAACCGAACCTACAAAACTATACAGGTGTTTGTGTTCTCTCCTGTATATAGAACTTATTATTCCGAACCTAACAAGTGAGAGACCAAGAAGAGAAAGGCTGGGGAGCAAGTAGGAGAGGAGAGAGGTGAGAGAGAATGGGGAGAGAAGAGAGAAGAGGACGGAATAGAGTGAGAGAAGGGGGGGGGGGCGTTGAAGTGGGGGTGAAGAGATGTGGAGAAGTGGAAGTGAGGAGTAGGGGAGGATGAGAGCATTCAACGTGTGGAGTCAGAGAGTAGTGAGGATGGGGAAGAAGGAAGTAGTGAAGGTGGAGAGTGAAACAGGAGTAAAAATGGAATGAATAAGTAAAGATGGAGAGTAGTGGAGTTTGAGAGTAGCAGTGGTAGGTGGGTAGGGAGGGGGAGAGGATATGTGGTGGGTGGGGAGGGGGGGAGGATATGTGGTGGGTGGGGAGGGGGGAGGATATGTGGTGGATGGGGAGGGGGGGAGGATATGTGGTGGATGGGGAGGGGGGGAGGATATGTGGTGGGTGGGGAGGGGGGAGGATATGTGGTGGGTGGGGAGGGGGGGAGGAAATTTGGTGGGTGGGGAGGGGGGGGAGGATATGTGGAGGGGGGGGGAGGATATGTGGAGGGGGGGAGGATATGTGGTGGGTGGGGAGGGGGGGGAGGATATGTGGTGGGTGGGGAGGGGGGGGAGGATATGTGGTGGGTGGGGAGGGGGGGGAGGATATGTGGTGGGTGGGGAGGGGGGGAGGATATGTGGTGGGTGGGGAGGGGGGGGAGGATATGTGGTGGGTGGGGAGGGGGGGAGGATATGTGGTGGGTGGGGAGGGGGGGGAGGATATGTGGTGGGTGGGGAGGGGGGGAGGATATGTGGTGGGTGGGGAGGGGGGGAGGATATGTGGTGGGTGGGGAGGGGGGGAGGATATGTGGTGGGTGGGGAGGGGGGAGGATATGTGGTGGGTGGGGAGGGGGGAGGATATGTGGTGGGTGGGGAGGGGGGAGGATATGTGGTGGGTGGGGAGGGGGGAGAGTAGTAACGGATAATGAAGGTTTATGAGAGTCTGTGAAGGACTAGGAGAAACTGAGGGCCTGCGACAGCCTATGAGGTAGAAGGGCCTCTCCTCCACCACCACCAAGTGCGGGCGCGTTATTATGAACACTCAAGTCTTATGAATTACAAGTCTCTCTCTCTCTCTCTCTCAAAAGAATTGTTTAGTTACCCCGCATTACACCACCATACTCCGTTCATCTAACCAGCTACTTTCCTATTAATTTATGATTTACATTTATAACACTGAATTGTGTGTTGGCAAGAGCATTCATTCATATTATTTTGATGTTTTCATTATTTTAGTCAATCATAGCGCATGAATGGATTTGAGAACATTAAAAAAATTATACGAAACTAAATACGAGATAATACAGGTTAGGTTAGGTTACAGGGCGCCGATAATCTCCCTTGGGTCATATTTGTAATCATAGTAAATCTGCGTCTTGAGGAAAATTGGTTTGTATAGCTGTAATATTGTATTGTCAGGATCCATTAGTGTATTAATATGATGGAGGGGGGTAGGAGTGTGTGTGTGTGGGTGTGTGTGTGTGTGTGTTCGCGGGGATTATGGTGTTGTGTTGAAATGGGAAGCCTTCTATATGGTTACTGGGGTAATGGAAAGCCTTCTATATGGTTACTGGGGTAATGGGAAGCCTTCTATATGGTTACTGGGGTAATGGGAAGCCTTCTATATGGTTACTGGGGTAATGGAAAGCCTTCTATATGGTTACTGGGGTAATGGAAAGCCTTCTATATGGTTACTGGGGTAATGGAAAGCCTTCTATATGGTTACTGGGAAGCCTTCTATATGGTTACTGGGAAGCCTTCTATATGGTTACTGGGGTAATGGGAAGCCTTCTATATGGTTACTGGGGTAATGGGAAGCCTTCTATATGGTTACTGGGGTAATGGGAAGCCTTCTATATGGTTACTGGGGTAATGGGAAGCCTTCTATATGGTTACTGGGGTAATGGGAAGCCTTCTATATGGTTACTGGGAAGCCTTCTATTGGTTACTGGGGTGATGGGAAGCCTTCTATATGGTTACTGGGGTAATGGGAAGCCTTCTATATGGTTACTGGGGTAATGGGAAGCCTTCTATTGGTTACTGGGGTGATGGGTATACTGAAGCTCTCATGTGGTCATCTGAGTGGCGAGAATATTGAAGCTTTCCATGTGATTGGTTACCTGTAGGGGAGGATCATATTGAGGAGAGGGAGATGGGAGAGGGAAGGAGAGGGAGATGGGAGAGGGAAGGAGAGGGAGATGGGAGAGGGAAGGAGGAAAGAGAAATTTGAGAGAAGGAAGGGAGGAGAGTGAGAGGTAAGGAAGGGAGAGTGAGTAAAGTATTGAAGGAGGGAGAGAGAGGAGAATATTGAGGGAGAGTGAGGAGAATATTGAGGGAGAATGAGGAGAATATTGAGGGAGAATGAGAAGAGTATTGAGGGAGAGTGAGGAGTGTTGAGGGAGTGTGAGGAGAGTGTTGAGGGAGTGTGAGGAGAGTGTTGAGGGAGAGTGTTGAGGGAGAGTGAAGAGTGTTGAGGGAGAGTGAGGAGAGTGTTGAGAGGGAAAGAGTGGGGGAGTATTGAGAGAGGGAGGATGAGGGGGGGGAGGATAATGGAAGGAGAGAGTCGAGGAGAGAGGCGAGGGATGGAGGGAATGAAAAATGTGAGGGAAGCAAAGAGGTGAAGAAAGTCGGAAATGAGAGAAGGGGAGACGACGGAGAGAAGGAAAAGAGAGGACTATTAGAGAGAACGAGAACAAAACAAAATAAAAAGTGTCAACAAAACTTATACGCGTCGTTAACATTGTACGTTTCTAGACAACGAAAAAACGTGAAAGCCGCGAAAACATCCACAGCTTAAATATCAATTACACTAATGTGAAATAATCTATCATCAATTATACTGATCTAAAATATACCAATATCAACAATAGTAATATCATTCACGTTAATACCAGGTGTATAATTAGGCCTGGAACTTAACGCGTATAAACGTCAGAGGCAAGAGAAGTTCACCTCCCTCGCCTCGAACGCTCACAAAGTTCCTTTTCAAAGTTGGGTGTTTGATAGTTTCCTTAACACGTTCATTTAACTTACGATCAGTGAGTTGTTGTTAAGACTTGATTCAACGAGGTGAGTTAATCTGTGAAGCTCGCTGAACGACTGAGTTAACTACCGCAGCTGCTGATGGAAAATTCCGGTCAGAAGTTGGTGATACACTGGCGGTAGAGGGTGCATAGCCTGTAGCACTCTTCCTGGACGGCAGGTCACTACACCATACCTCTCACCAGCACACAGATTGACACTGACAACGGAACAGTTTGATTCGAACGAAGACTCACCAAAAAGAGATGGGAAGGAAATTAATATGAACAATGACCAACGTTGACGCTAATGAATGATGAAGATGTGTTAATATACTGCTTACGATAAGAAGAAAACCATAGTGATAGGAGTATTCATTCCAACATCAGAATACAATGGGGAAATCGGCTTCGAATGAACACTAAGTAGCTGAACAGTGCTCATATATCAAGAGTATTCATTAATTGAAGTTTTCCATAGAACTTGGCATTATAAGAACTAATAGGTGTGAGGAGAACGACACCTAAAAAGGTGTACAGTACTTTACCGAGTCAGGGTGCTCTTTGCTGCCACACTTAGTTAAACTCAAGCCAATTCTTTTTCTCACATGCGGTCTAAAAGAGCGGTCCTCACTGACGACCCATTATCGTTTGTAATGACTGTTATAATCAACACTAATACACCCAACGGATAATACAAGAGACTTTATAAGAAATAGAAACATGGATGAAATTACTGCTTGGGAAAAATGTTCGCCTATCAGTTTCTCAGGCAAAATCTGCAAGATGTAATGTGTATGAAGAAGTTAATCCGAGGTAGTGGCGTACGATCGCTATAAAGACAGACACTTTATAAACTGGTTCCAGAGAAATACGTTCACTTGTCTGATAATGCCAGGTTACTCGGCGGGGATCGAGATGGCGCTCGACCAAGCCTACTGTCTAGGTATTTGTTATAACGTAATAGGGTGTGTCAATTTTGTCAACATGTTAAAAATCAAATTTGGTAGTCAAAATATTGTGCCTCTTTATGTCTAAACTTGAGATTAGCAAACAAAAATGAATTGAAATAACCCTCACCTACATCAATTATACCTTAAAGTTTCAAATATCAGTATTTCAACAAATTAATGAGACTTGATTAGAATTATTCACTTGATATTAACTAATCTCATGTAAGCATATGGATTATGGAGTATTTTATGGTTCTATAGCTTGTGTACAATATGCATGTCAGAACATGAACATGAACAGGCTCTCCGTGTGGGACAGTTTAATTGTTGTTTTGACTTGTACCAAGCGTGAGGATAAGGCGCCCGGCTCACTCTCCTTCTAGATATCATAGACGGTGGTTTGCTCTCATTGCACTTGCACCTACTCTACCAGACGAATTCTACATTTTAATTATTGTAAGTAGGGCATATTGATTGTCGCAGTTACTTATATCATTGTATAAAACATTATGTTCTAAGAAATTATTATGTTATTTCTGTTACAGCATTTTTGATAAACAAATTGATATTTTTTGAAACAACAATTGAATTATGAAACATTGAAATATTTTTCTATTTTTCAGATAGTGTGAAGATGTCAAAATTGAAGACAAGAAGTCAGTTGTCAACCCACTTGAGCCTGCTAGTTGGTAAAGGGAAGGAGCTTCCTGTATCAGAACTTCCAACAGTGAGAGACATGCTAAGATTAGGGTTACTCCTTCGAGAAAAAAATGCAAAGGACAGAAGGAACTATACAGATAAAGAACTCATAAATGACATGATAGTCCCTCTTCTGCATCAATGGACAAAAGCTAATGCACTATTCAAACCACCTGTGATTAATCAGTGTCGAACTATTGAGCAAAAACTAACGAAATTATGGCACAAAGCAGTTGAAACATCACTTGGTAAAGGAAACTTGGCCAGGAAAAATGAATTTCTGCACACACTTGATACTCTGTTTGACATTTTGACCTGCAAGTGCTCCATACAATTATGTTCTGAATCCAACTGTTCTCACTCAGGTAAGAGAAAATAATTCCCACATTGATTGTGGTTGTCCTCGTGAAAAGAAGATCCCTGTTTTAGAGCTTGAATTTATAAAGGCACAGAGGACAAAGGCAGAAGGCCAAGGAAGTATGCAAATGGGTTCAATAGATTATTCAGAAACAAAGAAGCAGATTGCTAATGCCAAGAAGAGAGAACAAATCCGAGAGAGGGAACAAAAGAAGAAAATGAAGAGTGAAGAAGCCATCCAAAGAGAGGAAGAGCTGTGTCAAGATGTTTATCACTTCTTTGATAGTTCTTCTGATGAACAGGAAGCAACATCAGATGATAGTTCCAAAGAGCCATCTGAACCTTTACCAAAGAAAATGAAATACAACACAAGAAATATTTCAAACATTGCTTTAGCTAGTATTCGCCACCATGCTGGACTTCGTGAGGCTGCAGAAATTGCAACTGCCGCTTGGATAGATGCAGGCCTCATCAGCCGAGAGGATGTATCTTTGGTGATAGATCATAATAAAATTAGAAGAGCACAAGAAAAAATAATGAAGGAAATATCTGATCAGCATGAAAAAGATTTAAGCGAGGGAGGGCTCTCCTGTCTTTTGTTTGATGGAAGAATAGATGACAAAAGTTTTGCTAGAAGTAGAGGGAGTGAACAGAAAGTTTCCAGGTCTCATCAAAGAAGAACACTACTCTGTCTGTTCTGAGCCTGGTGGTCGGTTTTTGTTTCACTTTGCTCCCGAAACTGAAGTAGAAGGGAAGAAACATGCAGAGGTCATTGCTGATCATATTTTATGTTGGGTTCAGGAGAGAGGACTTGGCAGTTCACTGCAGGCTGTTGGTGGAGATTCAACTGCAGTGAACACCGGATGGCAGGGGGGTGTAATGACGCATTTAGAGAAAAAACTAGGAAGAAGACTTGTTTGGATTGTTTGTGATTTACATACAGGCGAGCTACCTCTTCGTCATCTCATCCAGGAACTTGATGGTCCTACAAAGAGCAACAACAAGTGGTCAGGTCCCCTTGGCATCATGCTGGATGAAGCAACACAACTAGAAATAAATACAACCTTTCCAAAGGTCGAAGTTAGCCCTCCCCTTCCGGCGTTGTCTGAAGGAGTCATCAAAGATCTCAGCACAGATCAATCCTATGCTTATCGTATTGCCCAAGCAATAAGATCAGGAGAAGTGCCTCAGTCATTGGCTCTCTTGGAGATTGGACCTGTCAGTCACAGCCGTTGGTTAACTACAGCTCTTCGTTTCTGCAGGATTTGGATTTCCAAACACGAATTGAAGGGCAAAGTGCTGAAGAATTTGAGGTTAATTGTTGAATTTATTATTGGAGTTTATCTTCCCCAGTGGTTTAGTGTGAAACTTAATCCTATGTGGGTGGATGGGCCCAATCACCTTTTGTTTCAATTGCAGCTAGTAAGAACACAGAGGAAGGTAGTGAGGGACATCGTGTTACCTGTGGCAAGAAGGTCCGCTTGGTATGCTCGATCAGAAGCAGTTTTGCAAGCAATGCTTTGCAGTCAATGTACCAATCTCCGAACCGAGGCTGTAGAAGTCATTCTAAAGATTAGAGGAACGCTAATAGATGACGACCAGTTGGGAGACTGTTCGTTTCATTCAAGAAAAGTTCCCCCAATAAACGTCAATGCCACCAAATTGTCAGAATTGGTTGACTTGAGTTTGGAAGTCTTAGAGCCACCATTGACAACAAGTCTAACTAGCCAAGAATTGAGAAACCTTAAAGAGACTCCAATGCAGGTGCCGAAGTGGCCTTCCCACACTCAAAGTGTGGAGAGATGTGTGAAAATGGTCACAGAAGCAGCGGGCCATGTTTACAGCCACGAGAGGCGAGAAGGTTACATCAAAGCACAAATAACAAGCAGACTACTGATGACAAGAAACCAAAGCAAAGAGAGTACGAAGGCATTGGTTACTTTCAAATAGACTACAGATAATAAAATATAATAATTTGAAACTTGAAACAGTAACATGTGTGCAAACGCTGGTTATGTTATAAATTCACAAATATGTACATTTAAATATCCATTTGATGAAGGTAGGACTTATTATAAAAAACAATTTATGCCAGAATATTGTTTTGCATGCTTAAAGACTACAATAAATTGCTACCAAATTACTCGATTTTCAATTTAGCCAGTTCACCCCCTAAATTGACACACCCTAATAACGTAAGTGTGTATCAAACGTAAAAAATATAAGCTGTGTTCAGTAAAGTATAGTATCTGTCTTCCTGTTTCTATCGTCTATGTATGTGTGGAGAGGCCAAGGGGTAGTTGTTTGTACCTAATCCCTGTGCCTATTGTTTGTGTGTTTGTTCATATTTCGTTTTATGCTTTACTTGGCTGTTATTTATTTATTGTTGTTGTTGGTGGTTGTGGTTGTTGTTGTAATACTTGTCGTCGTTGATGTTGAACTGTGATTATTGTTGTTTCTGTTCCTGTTGATTGATTTTCTTGCTGTGTTTGTTTTTGCTGTCATTTAATTATTTGTGGGAGGGATAAAACAATAGCGTTTATAAGAGTAAAAAAGAGAGAGAGAGAGAGAGAGATCCACATATACCAATTAGTAATAGACTCGACGCTTGGAGGAAGACATACTGTAGGGGGGGAGCACAGAGGAGGGGAGAGGAGAATATCATAACTCTGTTGGAGGAATAAGAAAGGAAAGAGGGAAGATGGAGAGGAGAGGAAAGGAAAAAGGGAGGATGTAGGAGAGAGGAGGAAAGAGGGAGGCAGTATAGAGGGAGAATGAAGGGAGGGATGGAGAGAGAGAGGAAGAAAGAGGGAGGAGGAGAGAAGAAGAAAGAGGGAGGAGGAAAGAGAAGGGAAAGAGGAAGAAGGAAAACACGGCTGGAATTAACAATGTATTTGAGGGAGGAGTGGGCAGTTAAGATGCTTTTTGCAAGCCAAACTTAGTGATTTAGCATCAAAAAATCTGAATAATTTAAGATTTACAAGTTAGTTAGTTTTTAGTGCAAAAAATTGAATAATTTAAGATTTACAAGACAGAGTTAGAGGTCTAGTGTAAAAAAAAAGCATCTTAATATTCAAATTAATTAGCTAGTCATTGATTTTGTGCAAATGTATTCCAGATATATTAAAATTTACCAGCCAGTGTTAGAGGTTTTGTGTAAATAATTTTTTAGAGATATATTGAGATTTACCAATTATAATAAGAGCTGCCCACTACCACTTGCCTTCCTTACAACGACATCCTGCCGTACAGAGTCGAAGTGTTGTTCCTTACCATACATCTCCCTATGGAGGTCAACCACTTAGTGAAATGAACCACGAAGTAACCACGAGAAAGAAAGTGCATCGAAAACATTGAAGAGAAAATTTAAGATATAATAATAATAATAATAATAATAAGATCCGTGAACCGCAGTAACCAAGACATACATCGTCAGAACTGGGCATAAATATTCCCCTTCTGCAGTGCATTACCCGATGAGTGGAGGTGAGGGAGGTGGCGGCGCATGGTACAAGCAACTTCCCAATACCCAAGTGAGCAAACTTCCTGCGAATTTGAGGAGACGGTGATGGAGAAAAGTCGGAGGAGGGAAACTGGAAAAGGAGGTGAAGGAGGATGAGTCAGGATATGTAGAAGGGAGAGTGAGAGTATATATAAATAATAAGATTAGAGAATACAAAGGGGATAAAAAGGGAGAGGAGAAAAGGATGACAACTCGAGGAAAATGACCAATAAGAAAGTTGAAGGATTTTACGACGGCTGAAACTAACTAATCTTATCAGAGAGGATCTTCAATTGATAGTGGTTGCTGAGAAATAAGAATACAAATTAAACAAAAACAGAAAAAGGAAAAACAGACAGAACAATAACTGAGTTAGGGCTGAAGAATCTTTTAAAACAAACCCATTAACCTATATTATACATTTTAATATCATTTTCTATGTTAACTTTAACTTTTCTCTCGATTAAAACAACGTCCAAAACTCATCCATCAGTGGAGTCAGTAAGCCCAGCCTCTCATGTGACGTCAAGCATTATACTGCTGGATTATATAAAAATCTCGTCGATATATGAGTGTGTGTGGAGTTTTGCCACACCCTGTATATATTTGGTGGGAAGAGTGACACAAAGGCTCGACTTATTTGAGAGACAGACAGAGACAGACACACCGGAAAGAACATATGCAAAATATATTCCAAATCCCTCGCAGTTCTTTTGGCGGCTGTGGAAAGGTTGGAACACAACAAAACGCGAAATAAAACACAAAAAGGTAGGAAAAGCGAAAAGAAAACGTAGAGGTGAGAAAAATTTTCCTGCACACACAAAGAAAAAAATAGAAAAAAGAACCAAAACAAGAAACCTCGGAAAACACGCACGCGCACGCACGCACGCACGCACGCGCACACGCACACACAGAGCTGGTGTTTAGTATTCATGTGAGCATCAGGGGAGCAGGAGGTATGCATAGGTGGGCGTACCTGTGTGTTCACCACTCACCACCCCTCATCACAACCTTCACCACACTACACCCATAATCACAGCACTCACCATACCCCTCACACCATGCCCCGAGCCACACCCTTCATCACACCACCAAGCAAACCACTCACCACACCCTTCACCCCTTAACACACCACACCCTTCATCACAGCATTAACCATACCCCTCACACCATACCCCTAGCCACACCCCTCATCACACCACTCCACTCGGCAAACCACTCACCACACCCTTCACCCCTTAACACACCACACCCTTCATCACACCACACCCCTCGTCACAGCATTAACCATACCCCTCACACCATGCCCCTAGCCACACCCCTCATCACACCACTCCACTAGGCAAACCACACACCACACCACTCACAAAAATACTTATTATGGGTCAAGCACAAATCTTTATCATTTTTCATCTGTTCCCGTTTCACATACAATTATCATCTTTGTTTAGTTTGTCTTCATTCATCGGGTTCCTGTATCATTTATCCGTTTACTCTTCACACGAATTTATCACCAGTAGTTTATGTTTCCTCGCGTCAGGTAATTTTTTTTTTTTTTACGAAACTTGTTGATAGATATTTTTTAACTACATATTTTTCCTCAGTTGATTTACATGTTTATCAATATTTTCCCAGTTTATTTCTTTCGACTTTTTCCTGTTGTTCCTGGGGATTTATTACCCGGTTTATTTATTTACTCTATTTGATTTATTCCACCCTGCTTCTGTTAGATTAGTGTTAATTAATACATTATAGTTTATTTCGTTTATCGTTTTCATTGATGTTACGGCAAATTTTTTCCTTCTATTACAGTTTCAGTATCGTATAATTTCTTTAATTTGGTGTCAGGTGAGATGGCGGGAGGCACTGATGGTCATATATTCCTCTTAAGACCTCCCAAGACCTCCGTAAAGCCTCACACGACCTCACATGACCACGTAAGGCATCCTAAAACCTCCCAAGTTCTCCTAAGACCTCTCAAAACCTCCTATATCTTCCCAAGTCCTCCTAACACTTACCAATACCTTCTAGGCCCGCCTAAGACCACCCCAAACCTCCTAAGATCTCATAAGACTTCCCAAGATACCCTACGACCTCCCAAAACCTTCTAAGACCTCCCAACACCTCCTAAGGCCTCTCCTAAGACGCCCCAACGTCTCTCAATACCTCCGCAATTCCTCCTTAAGACCTCTCAAGACCTTCTAAGACCTCTCAAGACCACCTAAGACCTCTCAAAACCTCCTCCTCCTCACTATGTCTCTTCATCCATACAGTATTCCCAGTCTTATCATACGCACGGCAACCATCCCGGCGTACCCAGAAATAAAAGGCGCCTACGCAAAATTCGAGTGCAGGGCTTCCAGGGGTATTAGCATAAAAGCGAATTCTAAAACAACTGGTTCGTGGAATAGCTGTGGACGCTTATGGGATTTTTACTCTCGACTATCCTTACATATCCTAGTTAATATCCTTTCGCATGATTCTCGACTAACCTAACATATTCTTTACCATTATCTTTTTATTCTATCTAATCCCAATATATCTTTCACCATCATTTGTATTTATCCTAACGTATCTTTATTCTTCACCATCACTCTCATATATCCTAACTTACCCTTCACCATCATTATCTGGCCTATCTTATCCTAACCTATCTTTCACAACAACCCTCCTCTAGCCTAGTGTATCCTGTACCATCCCTCGCCTCTAATCTAAACTATCCTAAATATCTATTAAAATAAATATAATCTATCTTTTAACTTATCCTAAACTGTCCCTTAACATAGTTCTTCTCTTGATTAAAATAACCTAACCAGACCTGACCTGACCTAACCTAACCTGACCTAACCCCAATCACTTAAATACAAACATTAAAAGTTTTTTCTCTGAAGTATTGAATTAACATAAGGGACTTCATCTCACCCCAAAAAATCTAATTTTAAGGAAAGCTTGACTCCACTCTGCCTGTAGCCAACACTGGTGGGGGGGACAGTGTGGTGGGGGGGGGACAGTGTGGTGGGGGGGGGACAGTGTGGTGGGGGGGGGCACAGTGTGGTGGGGGGGGCACAGTGTGGTGGGGGGGCACAGTGTGGTGGGGGGGGAACAGTGTGGTGGGGGGGGGAACAGTGTGGTGGGGGGGGGGAACAGTGTGGTGGGGGGGGGGAACAGTGTGGTGGGGGGGGGGACAGTGTGGTGGGGGGGGGACAGTGTGGTGGGGGGGGGACAGTGTGGTGGGGGGGGACAGTGTGGTGGGGGGGGGACAGTGTGGTGGGGGGGGACAGTGTGGTGGGGGGGGGACAGTGTGGTGGGGGGGGGACAGTGTGGTGGGGGGGGGACAGTGTGGTGGGGGGGGGACCGTGGGGTGGGGGGGGACAGTGTGGTGGGGGGGGACAGTGAGCTGGGGGGGGACAGTGTGGTGGGGGGGGGGACAGTGTGGTGGGGGGGGGACAGTGTGGTGGGGGGGGACAGTGTGGTGGGGGGGACAGTGTGGGGGGGGGGACAGTGTGGTGGGGGGGGGACAGTGTGGTGGGGGGGGACAGTGTGGTGGGGGGGGGACAGTGTGGTGGGGGGGGACAGTGTGGTGGGGGGGGGACAGTGTGGTGGGGGGGGGACAGTGTGGTGGGGGGGGGACAGTGTGGTGGGGGGGGGACAGTGTGGTGGGGGGGGGACAGTGTGGTGGGGGGGGGACAGTGTGGTGGGGGGGGGACAGTGTGGTGGGGGGGGGGACAGTGTGGTGGGGGGGGGACAGTGTGGTGGGGGGGGGGACAGTGTGGTGGGGGGGGGACAGTGTGGTGGGGGGGGGGACAGTGTGGTGGGGGGGGGACAGTGTGGTGGGGGGGGGGACAGTGTGGTGGGGGGGGGACAGTGTGGTGGGGGGGGGACAGTGTGGTGGGGGGGGGACAGTGTGGTGGGGGGGGACAGTGTGGTGGGGGGGGACAGTGTGGTGGGGGGGGACAGTGTGAGGGCAGTGTGGAGGAGGGGAGTAAGTTAGTACACCACCCTCCCCTAATATCGAGCCCAAAGTATTAACCAAAGTAAATCTTGACGCGTAGTTTTTAGCCATAAAGTAGAAATCTACGAGACTAAATACTTTAAGATAAATATAACGTTCATGGGAAATATTGCCACGGGTTTATTATGGTAAGTAATATTGGAGAAAGTGGTAACGGATATTCCGTACGATTTCCACCTCTCACCAAGTTTCTCTCTAAATCAAATTAATGTTCAGGACTTTAAAGGTTTATATTATACACAGAAGTTCTTAAGGTGCTTGTTGTTGTTATTATTGATATTAAATTATCTTGGCCAACAAAATCGGGATCACCTGAAGATTAGGCCCACAGATTATATAATTTTATTAACCTAACTTAACTTAATCTTAACCTACCTGAACTAGCCTAATCTAACCTATCCTGAACTAACCTTAGCTCTAACCTAATCTAACCTAAACAGTAATCTTACCTGAACTAACCAAACCAAACCTAACCAAACCAAACCAGCCCTAACCTAATCAAACCTCAAGGTTAGGTTAGGTTAAGCTGTACATGAGAGAGCCAGGTGGATGTGTGACCCACCTACCAGGGGTTACCGGTCCTGCTGAAGGGTTTAGGACAAGCTTGGGGGAGAGACAGCTGAGGGAGGGGGAGAAAAAGGCGGAATGGAGTCACATGAAATGAAGGTCTGTTTTATTGTGTGCTCTCTCTCTCTCTCTCTCTCTCTCTCATTAATTTATATACTTCCTGTAACAAATGAACCACTAGAACAACTACTGTATATTTACACATACATTTAAAGTTCTATTCAATATAGTACACTAAAGCAAATGACAAACGTAATAAGCTTCTTTGAAATGGTTGAAAAACAGATACAAAATAAATAGATAAAATAGCAAAAAATAGACCCAAACCAATCTATTTCTCACACCTTATCGTAATACAGTCTCTGTCAGTTGCCGGACCAGACTATCATCAAGGTATGGCAGTGTATGTAAAGAACACCGTGTTATAAAAGAGGTCAGGGCAAACAGCTCATCTGAAACCCCTCTGTCTGTCAATTGTTCAATCTTTTTACACAAACATTTCATGAGTTATCACTGAACGGCACTACCTGTAAAGGAGTCTCTCTCTCTCTCTCTCTCTCTCTCTCTCTCTCTCTCTCTCTCTCTCTCTCTTCCTCCTAACTTTTATCTATATCTCCTTTCTGGTTTCTCTTTGTCCCTCTCTTTTCTCTCTTCCTTCTCTACTCTTCCTTTCTTCTTCTCTCTTCATGTCTTATTTTCCTTCTCTACCTCCTCCTCCTCCTCTCTGCCCATCCTCCCCCGACGAAAAAATAACAGTTTAATGACAGCGAGCTATCTCTCCAAACACCAGTAGCAGTAACAGCAGTAGTAAAAGCAATAACAGTAGCAACATCGGTAACGACTGTACTACCAGTAGCAACAGCAGTAACGGCCGCAGTATCAGCAGCAACAGTACCAACAGCAGTAATGGCAGCAGTACCAGCACCAACAATAGCAACAGAAATAACAGCAGTAGTAACAGCAGCAACGGCAGTAATACCAGCAGTAGCAGTAACGGCAGCAGTACCAGCACCAACAATAGCAACAGAAATAACAGCAGTAGTACCAGCAGCAACAGCAGTAACGGCAGTAATACCAGCATCAACAGTAGCAACAGCAGTAACGGCAATAATACCAGTAACAACAGTAGCAGTGGCAACAGCAGTAACGGCAGTAGTACCAACAGTAGTAGTAGTAGTAGTACCACCACCAAGCCAACCAACTGATCTATCTGTATATACCACTTAATTCCTGTCTACTTACTACCTACGTTACCTACCTAACCATCAACCTAGTTACCTACTTGCCTACCCACCGACCTTCCTACCCACCTACCCATCAACCTGTTTACCTTACTTACTTATCCATCTATCTACCTACTTACCTATCTATCTACCCACCTATCCATCCCACCACAACAATATTAATCAACAGTAGGCAGCCCTAAAACTCATCCTACTCTCCTGTTCCCCAGTTTATAAAAGTTATTAATGAAACAACGCTTTTCAATCACGGGAATTTTTGCTGCTTCTTTTTTCTCGAAATTCTGATGGAATAATCTTTCATCTATTAGGGCGTGGAATTTATTTTAGTCGTTTTACTGTTCTTTTAGGGAATTGCCGTTAGTATTCGTTCACAGTGACGTTCTCTAAGGTTGTGTAGGGAGTGATGATGTTCGTTTTCATACTGTACGCACATGTACACACCGATGTAAAGTGCAAGCACACAGGTCATAATGTATGGATATGCGCGCGCGCGCACACACGCACACACACCTTAAAGTTGGTGGTCGTGGATGTAAAAACCGGATTAATGATGTGGAAACTGCCTCGTTCGCATTCATAACATGACCTAACATTTACATGGATTCCTGGCCGCAGTCTCGTGTGTGTGTGTGTGTGTCTAACGCTTACCAGTAGAAAAAATGTAGCCTTAAGATCATCAATAGTTAGGTAATGTCATATAGGCAACGTATACCATCAGCCTAAGCGAAGGAAAATTTTGGGGAAGGCAGGGTCGGGGGAGGGCGGGGGGCGGGCCGGGCGGGGGAGGGCGGGGGCGGGCCGGGCGGGGGGAGGGCGGGGGCGGGCCGGGCGGGGGAGGGCGGGGGCGGGCCGGGCGGGGGGCGGGCGGGGGCGGGGCGGGCGGGGGAGGGCAGGGGCGGGCCGGGCGGGGGAGGGCGGGGGCGGGCCGGGCGGGGGAGGGCAGGGGCGGGCCGGGCGGGGGGCGGGCAGGGGCGGGCCGGGCGGGGGAGGGCAGGGGCGGGCCGGGCGGGGGAGGGCGGGGGCGGGCCGGGCGGGCGGGGGCGGGCCGGGCGGGGGCGGGCCGGGCGGGGGAGGGCGGGCGGGGGCGGGCCGGGCGGGGGAGGGCGGGCAGGGGCGGGCCGGGCGGGGGAGGGCAGGGGCGGGCCGGACGGGGGAGGGCAGGGGCGGGCCGGGCGGGGGAGGGCAGGGGCGGGCCGGGCGGGGGAGGGTGAATACTTATTACTATCTAGTTACAATGTTGGTTGTCTTTCCCTAACACTTCATCTCTCCTTCTATCTCCCTTACACCTTAATATCTCCTCTCTCTCACACACACCTACATCTCTCTCCACCCCATCTCTCATCTCTCTTCTCACACCCCATCTCTCCTTCATTCTCCGTCTTTCTCTTAGTCTCTCCCAATCTCTCCTTTTTTTCCATCTTTATACTTCATCCTCATTTTCTTCTCTTTCCATCTATCCCTTCATTATCCCTTCCTCTTTTTCTTCCCTCACTTCCTTCTCCCTTCCTCCCCTACCCCATCTTTACCTCACAGTCTCTATACTAAGACCTTGTGTGTGTATGTATGTATGTGTGTGTGTGTGTGTGTGTGCGCGTGTGTGAAGTAAAACAGTCGGACAGGCCATAAACTCCCGAACTTCTTCAATCCCCCTAACTACAGTAGGCTAAACTAATCGGGTCGTGTGTAATCTCATCTAAGCTCCTTTGAAGATCGAAGTTTGAAGAAAATCTCTCCACCCGTTCCTGAGTTACCGCGTTTACACGAAGGATGGAACACACACACACACGCACGCACGCACACGCACGCACACATTCCCCAAATATGTAACTGTATATTTTCAGCCTTCTGGCTGCCAAGCTCTTTCAATAAACCGTTAATTATTATTATTATTATTATTATTACACCGAAACAACAGGTTCTGGAGTATCATGTCAGCCAATTACAAGTTTGGGTCGTGACAACAACAACAACAACAATCATTACCGTTCACCATTAGCCTACGTAACACCCAATTAGGGGCTGTATATATTAGGGGCGCAGAAGGCTCCTCTAACATGGCCAATTATTTTGATTAATAACCCTGCAAATTACAAACTAAACAAACACAAAAACACCCATGTGGGTGTTCACACACACACACACACCTTACTTCCCCTAACGCTCTGACCTTGACCTAACTGTAACACGTTGCATCCAAAGTTTAATTAGCAAGACCTTTGTCACAGACAGAGTTTGAACAAGAGCGACGATTTTTTTCTTTTAGTTTTAACACACACACACTCACACCTCTTACAATATCCTTTTCGCTCTGATCTGGAGGAGGAGAAGAAAAAGAAGGCCTAAGTAAACAATATCATGACATACACACACAAGACGCTGTCTAGTCACACTTCCTGATAACCCTCGCCCTCCGCCCGTCCTTTCACTTGTCCGCTCCTTTTTCCATCCATGGTCCTGTTTCTCTGTATGTTCGTGAATCCCTCCTTCCATCAATCCATTCATCCATCCATCCGTTTCTCTGTACGTCCATCCATCCATCTGTTTCTCTGTACGTTCGTCAATCCTTCCATCTCCCCGCTCGTCCATAAATCCATTTGATCTTCCATCCAATCTCCTCGGTTTATATCTTTACCCACCCGTCCGTCCGTCCGTCCGTCCGTCTACAACACGTCGTAAAGTAGCCTGGCTAACCGAGGAAGCTGAGCGTATCTTGATGAAATCTGGTCTATGGTCTTCCTGTGTGATGATGACGAGGCGTTGGGGGCGAGATGGTGACTGTCCTTAAATTCCCTTCACGGGGTTTTAGGGGTAGGGGAGGGAGGGGGGGGTCAACTGCCCTATATTCCCTGAACGTTACATATTACCATCACTTCTCTCAACACAAACTAAGTGACTCCAAGAAATCCTTCACCAGTAAAAAAAAAAAAAAAAAAATAAATAAAAATGAATAAATCTTAAGACGACTCGAGTGATCTATCATGCGAGAGTCGATAAAGTCAAGACTGAATATAAAGAATGACTCGGGGAAAGACTGTGAAGACGTTGTGCTTTTAGAGACTAGGTTAAGGTTAGGTTAGGTGGTAAATTTCAAGCTAAAATAAGCTGGTGGCCAATCTTCATGTGATCCAAGGCGAGAAAAGAAAATATATATTGTACATACCAGTGTAAGTGGATTTCACAGTTACGGCAAATCCAGATAAAGCTTTTAACAACAGTATTACCCGGAAAGTAAAACACTGATGACAACATTAACCGAAAACAATAGAGAAAACCGCCTCGTACTGAAGCTCTCGAGTTACAGATATGAAGGAAACTGGTGGAGGCATTGTCCGGATATTGGCAGGACATGATGACCCCTATTAGAGACGGTAAAGAGAGGTGTTAGTTTCGTGAACCGCCCCAAGGATCCGTCACTCCCCAACATCACCCTGACACGACCTCAACACCTCCCCAAACCTTCTAAACACCTCCCCAACCTCTCCCCGACATACACCTTCTAAACACTTCCCCATCATCTCCCCGACATACACCTTCCCAACACCTCCCCATCATCACCCTGACACCATCTCAACACCTCCCCAAACCTTCTAAACACCTCCCCCATCATCTCCCCGACATATACCTTCCCAACACCTCCCCACCATCACCCTGACACCATCTCAACACCTCCCCATCATCTCCCCGACATATACCTTCCCAACACCTCCCCATCATCACCCTGACACCATCTCAACACTTCCCCAAACCTTCTAAACACCTCCCCATCAACTCCTCAACACCTTCCTACCACCTCCCTAAAACCTCCCCAGCACCTCCCCGACACTTCCTTAATTAACACCTCCCCATCATCTCAAAGCCTCCCAAGCACCTCCCTAACACCACCTCAACACCTCCCCAACACAGGAGCCACACTTTGGGAAGAGGTATCCTCGTCACTAATGATATGTATCTAAAAATTAATAACTTGTAGTAATTAAAAAGAGATGATTAATAGAATTACAATTAAGATGAGGGAGGGGGTAAGGATGAGGGAGGGGGCAAGGATGAGGGAGGGGGCAAGGATGCGGGAGGGGGCAAGGATGCGGGAGGGGGCAAGGATGCGGGAGGGGGCAAGGATGCGGGAGGGGGCAAGGATGCGGGAGGGGGCAAGGATGCGGGAGGGGGCAAGGATGCGGGAGGGGGCAAGGATGAGGGAGGGGGCAAGGATGCGGGAGGGGGTAAGGATGAGGGAGGGGGTAAGGATGAGGGAGGGGGTAAGGATGAGTGAAATAAATACGATGGGAGGAGATAAGGATGGAGGTTGGACATAAGGAGAGAGAGAGAGAGAGAGAGAGAGGAGAGAGAGAGAGAGAGAGAGAGAGAGAGGAGAGAGATCGCTTCATGGCCAATATTAAGCCCATTACCACACCGTCACACTTCACCCTAACCGTAACAAAGCCACTTATTGCTACTGTTGCAGGCTCATCTTCCTTCTTACACACGCGCCATGTTGCAATTCTCTGCAATGAAAATCATGCAACGAGGGAAACTTTTCAACACGTACCAAGATAATAAGAGGAAGGAAACTCCCGGGTTGTTATGCTCGCTAAAGGGTAGACGGTGAGACAGTCCCGGGTTGTTATGCTCGCTAAAGGGTAGACAGTGAGACAGTCCCGGGTTGTTATGCTCGCTAAAGGGTAGACAGTGAGACAGTCCTGGGTTGTTATGCTCGCTAAAGGGTAGACAGTGAGACAGTCCTGGGTTGTTATGCTCGCTAAAGGGTAGACAGTGAGACAGTCCCGGGTTGTTATGCTCGCTAAAGGGTAGACAGTGAGACAGTCCCGGGTTGTTATGCTCGCTAAAGGGTAGACAGTGAGACAGTCCCGGGTTGTTATGCTCGCTAAAGGGTAGACAGTGAGACAGTCCTGGGTTGTTATGCTCGCTAAAGGGTAGACAGTGAGACAGTCCTGGGTTGTTATGCTCGCTAAAGGGTAGACAGTGAGACAGTCCTGGGTTGTTATGCTCGGTAAAGGGCAGACAGTGAGACAGTCCTGGGTTGTTATGCTCGGTAAAGGGCAGACAGTGAGACAGTCCTGGGTTGTTATGCTCGGTAAAGGGCAGACAGTGAGACAGTCCCGGGATGTTATGCTCGCTAAAGGGTAGACAGTGAGACAGTCCCGGGTTGTTATGCTCGCTAAAGGGTAGACAGTGAGACAGTCCTGGGTTGTTATGCTCGGTAAAGGGCAGACAGTGAGACAGTCCTGGGTTGTTATGCTCGGTAAAGGGCAGACAGTGAGACAGTCCTGGGTTGTTATGCTCGCTAAAGGGTAGACAGTGAGACAGTCCTGGGTTATGCTCGCTAAAGGGTAGACAGTGAGACAGTCCCGGGTTGTTATGCTCGCTAAAGGGTAGACAGTGAGACAGTCCTGGGTTATGCTCGCTCAGTGGACCATTATATTAATATAGGGAGGGATTCTTGGGTTATCATGCTCGTTGAGTAGCACCGTCACGCCAAGTTGTTAAGGAATTGCCGAGTCACTGAGCTCACTGAGATGAGAGAAATAGAAGGATAAAACAGTTATTGAGCTGAATAAGTTTTGCTGGGGATTATATTATTATTCTCGCCGAGTTGTGTTAATATTATGATCAGATATTACAGTTTTTATTATGCTCGCTTATCACTAGGCCATTATACCAATCAGTTAACACTTGGTTATGGTGCTCGTTGATAGACACGACTTGAATATTACACTCGCTGAGATATATCACACACTTATTACGCTCACTGAGAGGTACCGTGTGCTTACGATACTGATTGAGACACATCACCTGGTTAATGTGCTCACTGAGTGGTTTCAATTAGCTATTATCCTCGCCGAGTGGTTCTACATTGTTTTGTTCATTGGGTAGCCCAGTTGTATAGAATGCTCACTGAGTGCTATGACTTGGGTCTTATACTCAATGAGCTACATCCCTTGTTTATCAAGCTCGATGGTTGGCAACCCCTAACTGCTATGCTCACTGGGTGGCGCCACTTGGTTATTATGCTTGCTGGGTGGCGCCACTTGGTTATTATGCTCCCTGGGTGGCACCGTGGTGGTCCGGCCCTCAATGATCGCATTAAAAAGGATCACAGTGTCAAAGTTTTGTGATAAATTACCCGGAACGACCTACACACGGCGTCATTTTCGCAGTGCTCCACGCCCTCCACGCCCTGATGGAGTTGTCATTCCCAATGCCCTTCTGGCATCATCATTCCCCACACCCTCCCGACGCTGTCATTCCATTTACCCTAGAGAAAGACAAAGCGGACGTGTGTGTGTGTGTGTGTCCTTGCTAAACATCCATCTTTAGGTCTCTCTAATTATCTTTATTTCCTGGGGTTCCTCCTCCCCCTCCCCCCACTAGTTGAGGGCAGTTCACGGACCACCTTAAGATAGCCTCCCCAAGCTTATCTCCCTCTATGATTAACCACCCTAAAGATAACCTAACCTCACGCTAACCTCATCTAACCTAGCGCAAGTCTAAGTTTACTTCAACCAAACCTAACCTAATCTAAACTAAAACTAACCTACCCGAACCTAATCTAAGCCAACCTAAGTTTACTTCAACCAAACCTAACCTTTCCCTAATCTAATCAAACGTTAACCTATGCTTACTTAAACGCAATCGAACCTAACCCACTCAATTAGCGCCAGGGCGTTTAATCATCAGTGAAATAAGTTGGTGGGGCTAATCTTCAGGTGATCCTTTTCTATAAATTACACTAAAGAAAACATCCCCAGTGTTACCTTCGGCGCCATTTCAACCAATTGTGTTGTGACTTTTGAGATGTGTGTCAATGTGCTTCGTTCTTTATAACTCTTAGATAGGAGAGAAAACACAATTCACCAAACTATCCTTTGAAACTCTTGTCTATCTTAAGTCTGGAAAACTTCGACGCACTTTTTTTTCTCCAGTTACGAGAGAAATTAACCTAAGACCTTTTCAGAATCTAACTTTGTGTCGGGGTCTCAAGGGTGTGGCAGCTACATGCGTCCATTATAATTCCTCCCAAGAAGCAAGTTTAACACAAGTACTACTACTACTTTTTTTAACGGGGCCTCCAGCCTACCACCAATAGCCACACCTTCGCTGCCATTTTATTGCCTTAAAATTATATATCCCAATACAAAAATAACTACCCTATCTGTGTTGAGTTAGTTAAGCTGCAGATCTATGCGGCTACTACTATTACTACTACTACTACTACTAATAAGAATAATAATAGTAACAATAATAATCCATCACACGGCTGCTGCACCTCGCTGCCCTAATGAGCCTACTATAATCTAATATTTACCCGTATATTAAGCTACATTATTTACAAAAGTACATTGAAAATTTTTGTATATGAATTTTAAATCACTGAAAAATATTATAGAAAATACATAGTTGTAAATTAGGAATAATATTCCCCAAATTAACAAGTAACCTTCACTTGTATGTTTATTATTTAGTGTGACCAAATAAATAACAATTACAATGAAGTGGTTGTTCCGAAGAGGAAAAATACAACAAGAAAACCTGTCCAGAGATTACAGACCAATCCCTCGCCATCATCACGACCCCGACCCCTCCAAGGGTACGCAAGATTAAAGACGCTGATTGGCTATTTCAGGCCCTCGTTTATGTAGGATATGGGAGCTTAACGTTGATTGGTTGTCACTTAATATGCTAAGAGCCAAGGAAAATTATTCCATGTGCGAGTAATAATTATTGACTTCTAATAATAATCGAAGTTGTTTTTTCATTATTTTGACTCATATATAGTGGTGTATATGTTACTTTTCACTGGGCGATTCTTCTGTCTGTCTGTCTGTCTGTCTGTCTGTCTATCTATCTATGTGTTTGCCCAATTATCTATCCCCGTATCCATTTCACAGACAGACAGACAGAAGCAGTTACACCAAGTCAATCCCAACATTTATCCTCCTTCCCCCTAATCCCCTTCATCATCCCCCCCCCTCTCCCACCCCTCAGGATAAAGTCTCAATCCAGGATTCTCAAGTAGTCGAGGGTCAATATTGTATCCTTAATTAACAGATGTGAAGATGTATGGAGTGGAGCGCACGCACGCACGCGCACGCACGCACGCGCACGCACACCAGCTGATGACCAGATCACCAATGAGGCTCCACCTGACGAGACAACGTGATTAAATGTGTCTGTGAGCCCCGCGGTCCATCAGCTGTCAGGTAACATGTGTCACCTGTCTGTATCCATCAGCTGATGACCCCGCCGCCCAATGATGAGATTTAATGAATTCTTAGTGGCGGTATGTGACGAGTTGTGGTGTGGTCTCTCTCTCACTATGTTTCTATACATCATCGTTATCGTCATTGTCATCATAAAAAAACTAACAATCATCCAAATTCTCATTGATACCATCACAACAATCACCATCATCAAAATCACCACCAACAATTATCATATTTCCACCATGGTGTTGGAGCTGTCACAGGTGGTGTTATCATAAACAAGGTGATGTTCAGTAGATTATTAATGGTAGCAGCCCACAGTCTTATCACAAGTGTATTGACGTAAGAATGGAAGGGCATACAGCCATGTGTACCTCCAGACAGACAGACAGACAGACAGACATACACACACATACACGTACCCCAACACCCACTCACATACTCCTTCCCACCACACCCATGTATATCCCAACACCCACACCCACAAATTTCACACCAACGCGTCATTGACCATCCTCAGTAACAAGCGGATCGGGAAGACGGTTCCAATAAACAATAAGTTACCCCACACAAATTTGTTTCCCCTTGTGTCCAGGCTTCAACGTCCTCCATATGTTAGCGGAGGAGGAGGAAGAGGAGGAGGGGGGAAGAAGAGAAGGAAAAGAGGCGAATGAAGAAGAGAAAGCGGAGGAGGAAGATGAAGTGGAAGCGGAGGAGGAAGAGAGAAAAGCGAAAGAGGAGGTGGAAGAGGCAGAAAAGGGAGCGAAGGAGGAAGAGGTGGAGTGGGAATAAGATAAAACGAAAGAGGAAGCGAAAGAGGAAGCGGAGGAGGAAGAACCGGAGGCGAAGGAGCGGAAGAAGTGGGAGAAAATGAGGAGGAGGAAGAGTTGGTAGAGGCAAAAGAGGAAGCGGAAGAATAGAAGGGGAGAGGAGGGAGAAGCAGAGGAGGAAGAAGGGGAGAGGAGGGAGAAGCAGAGGAGGAGGAAGAAGGGGAGAGGAGGAGGAGGAGGAAGAGGAGATGGTCAGTGAGTAAGCAGGTGGATCTCTCAGCTATATATCGATAACACACCCTGGGCTGCACCTCGTCACCACCACCACCACAATAAACGTACGTATACCGTTTCTCCATTACCAGGTGGTGGGTGGTGAAAGAAGGGGCGATGAGGCAGACAGACCTCGTGTTTACGCCGGGGTTCGAAATCTGAGTCGTCTATATGACATACGATCGTACACACACACACACGAGAATTGTACAAAAACTCATCTTGTAAACAGAGGAAAGAGTGTACTCGACCGATCAGCCTACTTGATAATATTGGTAAACATCTGAGGGACAATAGCTACAGCAATAAACAAAAACAAAATAAGATTTACAAATAAAAATAACTCATAAAATTTGTATGGTAAATATACAAGTTCAACATGACTTCCTTTTGTAGTTCTGCAGATTTTCAAAACGGTATTCTGTTTCTTTCCATACAGTTCAAAGCATATCATACAGAACATTTTCTAACAGCCTCGCGTATCATTTCCTTCAACATTTCCAAAAGTGTTGGCACTGATTTAGCAAAAATAGCAAAAAGTTGATTTGTTTTTACATAATCACAGCCAAAAAAAAAGTAGTGCTTTTTCCATCATAAATGTTTAATGTTGGGAAAATCGTTATTATAATCAGCTGGAACGGTCCATCTACCCGCTGGGGACACCAAAACCTTGTGTATATATCTGGGAAACTCTGGCACACGAGACTATCAGAGGAAGTGAGGCAGGAGGAGGAGGAGGCAGGCTCATGTCAACAAGTGGAGGCGGGGGGAGGGGAGGTCCTCGAGAGGCGCAGACACTACCACCATCTACCCTGACTGTGTCCACACAACCCCATCCTGTCATCTGAGCGAGCACGCGCGCGCACACACACACACACCTCTCTCTCTCTCTCTCTCTCTCTCGTCACTAGCAGGGTCATCTACAGTATTCAATAATAATAATAAAGTCATCATCAAAGAATTCGAGAATTCGGATCATCTGACGATGAAACGCCCAACCGCTGCATTAGGGAGTTGAGTTAGGTTAGGTTCCATCAATACACTCATACAATACATCAATACACTCATACAATAACAAACTCACAATTACGCATAAAACATTAAATACACAAATACTCATACAATATCTTATACAATATTATATATACACACAAAACGTCAATTGCACGCACATAAAGAAGCGGTAGAGATAAGTCTACAAAACAAAGGACATACATACATACATACAGGATGATGAGGAGTGTGTGCGGGGGCGTGATCAATGACTAAGAAAATCAGCCCGGATACACGTGTCCTCCTCCACCACCTTCTACGATTTATGGACGAGCGAGGATGTGAGGTCCAGATTTATTGCCTCAACTCCGTAAGGTGATAAAAAAATATGTTGAAGGTGAGGTGGTAGTCAGAATTTACTGGCCAATGTAAGTGATGGGGGAAACTGTGAGTGAGTGAGCAAGCGAGTGAGACTAGCTAATTGTCATGATGACGCTAGCCATCCTTGAACCACCAATACCTTACTCACCACCATCATCATAGTCACCACCAATACCATCACCACCAACCCTCTACTACGACTACCACCATCATATTCATTACCGCCACTACACTCTCCAACACTACCTACTACACCAGCTTCATTAACACTATCACCTCCTACACCATTACCACCATCATCCTCTACCACCACCACCAATCAAGTCTCTCTCTCTCTCACCTACTGTAGGTCCTCACCCAGATAACATAACAACTGATCCGAAGATTTCCAATATCTGGACTGACTGGTTCCTTCAGGGGGTCACTGAAATGAGTCGACCCCCCTCTCCAACTACATTTCGAAACTCTTCCTTCATTTACGGCTCCCGGTCACTTGGCCGACGGACGTTTGGCCGACGGACATTTCACCGACGGACATTTCACTGACAGACATTTCACTGACAGACATTTAGCCGAACGGACATTTAGCCGAATGGACAAATGGACTAATGGACGAATGGAAAAATGGCCGGACCTAACCTAACCTAGCCTATACAAATGTGCAAAAAAAAAAGAATTTTCTATCATGCAAATGTATCACATTGCAATTATGTTATCTTTTTATCCTGTGTTTTATAAAGCAAATACATTGAAAACAAGAAAAAATAACAATAATTAAATAGGCCATATGTCCATTCGCCCAAATGTCCGTTCGGTCTATTGTCCGTTCGGCCAAATGTCTGTCGGCTCAATATCCGTTCGGTCAAATGTCCGTCGGTGAAAAGTCCTTCGGCCATCCGTCCGGCTACGTCATTTACAAATGGAGATGAAACGGAGGCTCGAAGCAATTTGGATAAGGCTTCGAAAACTTTTACATTTATTTTACCTCTCTTGTATTGTCATCTTTAAGGGCGAGTAATAATGTTTGGTATGGAGGATATTTTTGAGTACTAGTTTTAATTGGTTTATAAATTTCCACTTGGTATATTAAAAAAAAACTTGGAATTGGTATAAGATGAATCGGTTTAGAATGGTATTGAAGTCTGTCTGAAGCTATAAGTACCGAAGTGGATTTTCAAAATTAAGGAGGTTTAAACGCATTAGAATATCTGGCCAATTATAAAAAGGTTCAGGGATCGCGTTCCTTTCCTTACCGTGTGCTCAAATGAACAAGTTTTTTTTTTTTTGGGGGGGGGGGGGGTTGCAACTCTCGTTCACATTTCCATGTTGATTTTGCTTAACGGGTTCATATTTGAGGTTCATTTCACCTCAAAGGTTTATTTTATGGATTCACCTCACGGATTCATATTTTGATTCAGTTCCCTGTATAGGTTCATTAATGCGGGTTCATATGTCTTTGCAGGTTCATATTTAGGATTCGCTTCACGGTTTCATACTTGGGTTCAGTTCCCTGCATAGGTTCAGTAACGAGGTTTCATGTCCTTACATATTCATATTTAAGATTCACTTCACGGATTCACATTTGACGTTTATTTCACTTAACAGTTTCATGTTTGGGATTCATTCCTTCCACAGGTTCACACATAGGATTCATTTCGTTTCACAGTGTTCTAAGTGCGTTATATTTCATGTATCAGGTTTTATACAAGGTTCACATATTTTCTTGGGCTCAACTTTCTCTGTAATCTCCCATCATAAGTTTACCTGAGGTTCATTTCACTCCACAGTTTAATTTGTGTTTGCGTTAATTCGCAGGATCAATTTAGGGCCAAATTAATACTCAAGAATCACAATAGGATTTTTTTCACTTGTAAAGTTCAATATAAGGTTCTGTTTCACTCAATGGTTCAATTATAGATTCAGTTTCTTGTCCAATTTGCAAACCCGACCAATTTTACTTCCAAAGTTTAATTTAGGCTTTAAATTATATAAGTTTAATTTAGGATTCAAATTTAAATCTGTGGTTCACTTAACGGTTCAGTTTATTTTTCAAGTTAAATTTACGATCAGTTTTACTCAAAGTTTAATTTCAACTTCAAGGTTTAATTTGGGATCCGTTTCACTTCTCGGGTTCACATTCTGGCAACGAAGCTTCGCACGTCAAGAATCAATTCGCAAACTCATCTTAGGCGTCAGACATCCATTTGACAGTGGAAATTCAGCTGGATATTTGCATACCTGGGAATGAATTTCCATTTACGCTTGACGGGTGAAAAAAATATTCAAATCATGTTTGTCGAATTCACTTTCATCATCATTCTCAACTTCATCATTATTAGGTTATAATCATCATCATCATCATCACTATTATCATCCTCCACATCTCGATCACTGACAGTTTTCACTATAATAGTTACTTCATCATCACCACTATCATCATCTCCATTCATTGATATAATATACTCCACAAATAATGAAGTCACGATAATTCGATTCACTAAAATCACATCATCACCATCCTATTCTCAAAACCGCTATTATCGCCACAACCATCACCAACACCACTATTACCAACATAACTAGCACCACTTTCACCACCACTTCTATAATCACCACTACCACAACCATCACCACCACCTCCATCATCCTCACCGCCATCAAAGTTCTCCAACAATATCCCAGATTTTTCCAATAATGTCACAAAGGATAAAGCCTATGGGGTGGTTTTAACAGCTGCTGTCTCACTAGAGTTTGAAATTAATTTTTAATTGATGTAGAAAATGAAGGGGAGATGGAGAGACAATGAGAGATCAATAATAGAGAGGAAATTAAGAGATAGATAGATAGAACACATGCATAAGCAAACAGAATGAGAGACAAATACTAGGAGAAAATATGCGTAAACAAAAAGAGAGGGATAATAGGGAAAGAATCAAGATAAAGTTGAGCGAACACATCAATAAACAAAGAGAGAGAGAATGAGAAAAATATATTGTAAGAATTCACACACACACACACACACACACCTAGAACAAGTGCAAAAGAAGGCATGCAAGATTATTCTCTCCCCTTCCTACTCCACATATCAAGAAACGCTCGACACACTGACCCTCTCGGCTCTCTGACCACCATCACCACGACCTCATCTGCAAATTTGGTAAGAAGCTTCTACACCATCCTCGACACCGGCTCCTACTACCACCCGAGATCCCTCGTCCGAGAATTGCTGTTCGACACAACAACCGCATCCAGCCCAAACGAGCACGAACTGATCGCTAAAAGAACAGCCCAATCCCAACCATTGTAAAAATTATCAATAACTTGTAATCAACCAGTGTATGCACTCTCAGTCAATCTAACTTTTTGCACTGTCACTGTTGAAATGCCCTGTAGTTTGAGTTTCTCCCCACCTAGTTATTATATATCATATTTGTATCACTTATGTTACTTGTATATTATTTATAAATCAAGAGACCCATTCCCTAATTATGTAACTGTATATTTTCAACCTTCCGGCTGCCATGCTTTTTCAATAAACCGTTAATTATTGTTATTATTATTATTATTATTATTATTACACACACACACACACACACCACTGCTGATTTAAGGTATTCCACTATACATCATTCACTAGATGGCTATACTGACAATGATTTATAAAAAAAAGAAACGATTAAAAAAACTCATTACTTCCGTTACCATTGAAGCGCATCTAATTTAAATTATTGTGAAATATTTCGGTCAGGTAGGTGATGAACGAATCATTATGGGAAGCCTCGTGCAGAACCTACTTCACTGAGGCCCATGTACTGTCATCCGTGACCCTGTACGATGAATAATTAATATGTCAACAATAAGCAATGGAAAGGGTCATAAATATATTACAAGGACACGAAGAAAGTATGATGCACATTTACCCACATTTATACAGACATACACAAATACTTTATCTTTCACAGACTCTCTCTCTCTATCTCTCTCTCTCTTTATCTCTCTCTCTCTCCTTAAAACCTGTTTATTTCCTACCAATCTTGACAAGCCAGACTTTTCCTCGGGGTTTCCTTCAATAGAGCGTCGCCCTTGTACCTGTGTGTGTATCGGACGAGAGCCACTACTCTCTGATTGGCCGCCCGGGATGAAAAGTCGCCTTCTATAGGTATTGACCCCATGTTATCTGAACAGGTAAATGTCACACAGGTGAAACAATCCCACGGGCGAGTCACTCCCCCTGGCAAGTCACTCCCCCAGGTAATTTACTCCACCAGGCAAGTCACTCCCCCAGGCAGGTCACTCCCCCAAGCATGTCACTCCCCCAAGCATGTCACTCCACCAGGCGAGTCACTCCCCCAGGCGAGTCACTCCCACGGGTGAGTCACTCATACAGTTAAGTCACTCACACAGCTAAGTCACTCACACAGCTAAGTCACTACCACAGATAAGTCACTACCACAGTTAAGTCACTCCCACAGGTAGAGTTACCCCCACAGGTATTTTGGGCAAATTTCATCTTTGAACTTGGAAAGGTTAACATTTACCGGCAGTCTCGGTGAGTAGTGAACTCTGGCTGGATGGCACCGTAGACTTTATCGTGATCATAGCCACCCCTCCCCCTTGTAAACCCACAATGCAACACACATTATTCTCAAAAACAACCTTGTGGGAAATTATGGTCCTAAGAGAAAATAATATTGATTAACATCGTTATTATTCTTCAGAATCAACGTTATCATAATCTCTCTTAGCCTGTGGGGTCAAATAAGCTACTGACAAGACACAACGTCTGCCCGACCATCTGTAAAAAGGACCTTATATCCGTCCGTCTATAAATCATCCACGCTGCCCCATGTTTTATCTAAAACACGTCATTAGACGGAATTCCCTTTCTAATTAATGCATAAAAGTTTAAAGTCTGATAAAACAAAAACCCGCTATAAGCTCCGGGAGGTCCTCCAACAATGCCTAGATGGCTGGGAACGCCACATAACGTGATAGAAATTAAAAAAAATCTGCACTGTCAATTTGAAATTTGTCAATTGGCTTTCAGGATGCCTCCTTGGTTTTAAGGTGTTAAAATTTGTTCACTCCCTGTCGGGTGTGACAAGTATTCGGATATTTTCTCTTAGACTGGACAGCGAAATTCAGTAATAATATCATAGTAGAAGCATCCTGGAGGTGAGGGGACCCAGGAGTGATCATACGATGACCTGGGACCATAGGTGGACCCTCCCAATAGCCACATACTGCAGCTTTAAATACAGTATATGAAAGACACTGCCGGGTAACATATACGGGGTCAATTGACGATTTTTTTATTATGATAATTATTGTTATTACTCAATATATAACGTTCCTTTCCATTAATAATTGTTACTAATATTATTAGACATCACATTTGTCTTTCCCGAATGAATAATAAATCAACCTACTCTTGTTACACTACCAACGCAAAAAAAATAATATATATATATATATATATATATATATATATATATATATATATATATATATATGTGTGTGTGTGTGTGTGTGTTTAACTACAAATTCATATAGCTTTCTGAGACTTATTTTGGTGTAGGTGGAGCAGGTCGTGTGGTCACGTCTCTACGATCACTGAGGCTGAGTCTTACTGAGGTGGATTAAAGGATTTAACATGGCTTTAGAAAAAGGACACGTTGGCACAGTCTCGTCCTCCTCTCGTCTTAAAGGGATTTCCTCGGGAGTTTCATTGGTTGCTGGGGATGAATATTTCCTATTTTCTGGGGTTTTTTGTACTTAAAAGTTTATATAACAAATGAGGATGTAATTAAAAAAAACTGTCTCAGCAAGTTCATCAGTGTTCAACTAATGTCTAACTAAAGGTTGTAGTATTTACAAACATAAATGGTAAATATTGTTATTGTCAATCGTTAACTATAGAGGAAGTTCATAATTTAAGTTTAATAAAATAATTTCAATATAGCAAAATCTAGAATAAGACTACTGTTAAGAATATAATTTATATAAAAAACATTGCATACGGTCAAGTTACTTAAAATTATTAAATTTCTGAGCAAAGTTTAGAAGAAAATCCCTTCTACTGTAAACTATAAACGAAAAATATTCTTCACAGTCATACAGGTACTAAAAGAATCTATATAAAATTCTAATCACAGAGGAATATATACACAATATTGTTGAACCTCTAATTCACTTAAAAAATTGGTCCAAGTCAAATTCACATTAAAAAAATTATTCGCTGACAAATTTTGACAGCAGGCGACCCAGGTGACGATATTGTCAGTGAGGGAGGAGGAGGACAGGAAGAGGAGGATAGAAGTAGGAAGGGGAGTCGGAGGAGGAGGGGGGAGGAGGAGAGGGGCAGGAAGAGGAGGACAGAAGTAGGAAGGGGAGGCGGAGGAGGAGGGGGGAGGAGGTGGGGAAGGAGGAGGAAGAAAAGGAGGAAGGGGAAGAAGAGGAGGGGGAGGAAGAGAAGGGGGAGGAAGAGAAGGGGGGAGGAAAAGGAGGAAAGGAAAAGAAGGGGGGAAGGAAAAGAAGGAAGAGAGGAAGAGATGGAGCAGAGGGGGGAAGAGATGGAGGAGAGAGAGAAAGAGATGGAGTAGAGGGAGGAAGAGATGGGGGAGAGGGAGGAATAGATGGAGAAGAGGAGGAGGAAAAGAAGGAAGAGGGGAGGAAAAGAAGGAAGAGGGGAGGAGAAAGAGAGGGATGAAGAGAAGGGGGAGGGGAGAAGAAGAGGAAGAAGGGGAGGGGGAGGAGGAAGGGGGAGGAGGAAGGGGAAGGGGGGAGAGGAAAAGGAGGAGGACGAGCAGGAGGAGGAGGGGAAGACGACGGGGAGGAAGAGAAGGAGGAAGGTGAGGAGGAGGGTGAGGAACACAAGGAGGAGGGGGAGGAAGAGAAGGGGAATGGAATGAAGAGAAGGAGGAGGGGAATGAAGAGAAGGAGGAGGGGAAGGAGGAAGACAAGCAGGAGGAGGGGGAGAAGAGAAGGCAGGGGGAAGAAGAGAAGGCAGGGGGAAGAAGAGAAGGAAGGGGGAAGAAGAGAAGGAAGGGGGAAGAAGAGAAGGAGGGGAAGAAGAGAAAGGGGAGGACGAGAAAGAGGAGGGGTAGGAAGAGTAGTAGGAGGGAGGGAGAGAAGGAGAGGAGAAATATGAGTAAGAGGGGGAGAAAGAGGGGGTTGGAGGAACGTCACAGAACCGCCACTCATACTACAGTGGGGAGTTACAATCCTGTTACTCATCCATACAGATTAAGGATTCGTATCCAAATTTTCATTGAACCCATTAATCTGTAACAGAGTAAAAAATCTGGGCCACTTTTTTACACCTTCTTTCAGAAAAACTATCAACTTGCAAACAAGTAAAAATAATCTGGTTCACTTTGCTTTTTACAACTCCTGTGCATCTGTAAACTAGTAAAAAAAATCGAGTCCACTTTTTCACAATTTCTTTCCAACCATCAATGTTTAAACAATGAATATAAAAAATCAAATCCACGTTGTTTTTCCAACTCCAGTAAACTCATGAATACGTAATGATCGACCCTTAATGACCATTGTCTTCCCCCATCCGCTGCAGTAATGACTCTCAGATGATTTGAAGTGAGATTAAATCACATCCCTTAAAAACACAAAAGTCTCAGGATCAGGTTACCTTACCTTTCCTGGACATTAATTAACACACAGGTGCAGTTTTGGAATACAGAAATCGTGGGTTCACACACACACACACTCACTCACTCACTCACACGCACACACACACACACACGTTACCATCTTAGGCCATTTGCGGGGCGGGCTAATCATCCAGCGGAAATTGGTATTATCAGCATCAGGGTGTTAGAACCTACCATTACTGAGGGGGAGGGGGGGTGGCCAGGACTTTCAGGCACTAATTCTGGCACCTCTTGTCTGTGTGTGTGAGAGAGAAGTGAAAGTGCAAGTGTCGTGCCACTGTAAACACAGGGTGTGTGGTGCCAGCATAGGCAAGGTGGTGTCACCATACATAACTGATAGCGTCACACACACACGCACACTAAAATCAGTTGCATTGAGTGGGATGGGGATCCCGCTCCTTCCCTCCCCTCTCCAATAGCCCCTCTCACTGACCCACTCAAATCCAATGTCCTCTCTTCCACCCACACTCCACTTCAACCTCCCCTTTCCCCTCTCCCTCCTCCCCCACTCCAACGTCCCCTCTCGCTCAATCCCTCACTATATCGCCCTCACTTCCCTACTCTCTCCTCCGCTGCTTCTCCTGCTACATTCCACTCTCCTCCTCCTTTCATCTAAGTATGTACGAGAGAGAGAGAGAGAGAGAGAGAGAGAGAGAGTTAACGCACCAGCCAGGGACCACGAAAGCCACACAGCCAGCAGTCCAACACACAGGTCCAGCACTAATCATCGTCAACAGCACCAGAGGCCACCCACCACAAACAGTCCGTCCACCACACCACCAGAGGCCGTCCACCACACCAGCCAGCTCTTACAGGCAGGAATGTGATGTACAATTATATGAGTGACCATACACTTGCCTCTCACTTTTTTTTTTTTTGCTTTTTGTTTTATTTTTGTCGTGTAATTACTCCGTTGTTGTTGTTGTTGTTGTATGTCTTAGGTCAGGGGGTATATCATTTTTATTATTTCAGGGACTTATTCATTACTACTCAATATAGGTTATGTATTTAGTGACCTTTACTTAATATTTAAAATCCTCAATTGTAATTTGGTTTCTTCTCTGAGTGTATGTCCAACAGTACTGGCCTAAACTCCTTACTGCTTTTGCTGTAAACAAGAAATTTCCCTTTGTTGTTTACTTATTACTACAAGATGGTCTTTACACACGCCATGCTAAAATTCAATCAAGTCAGTTTTTATCTCCTGTGGAAACGAAGAGCGAATGAACGGTGCTTAAAAGACTAAACGACCTAAATATTACATCAACGCCAATAACACTAACCAAACAACACAACGACAGCACCATCATCAACAAGACAACACGAACAATAACAACAACGATGACGACGACGACACAAAAAAACAACACAACACAAACCAATTACAACAAAAACAATGAACAACAACATTAAACCAACAACACAACAAGAGCAATCAACAAAACAACACGACAATAACAACACCGCTAACAATGACGACACAAAACAAACTAGAACAAACACAAGAACAACAACAATAACTACAACAACATAATGCATGAGTAAAGAGTTAAGGATAAAGAAAATAAATAAAAATATAAGATAATATCATCCCATTTTTCATTTCTCGTCATGCAAAATTAATTTGATCTCAGAGGATGGGACGAGAGGCAGACAAGGAGGTGGTGGAGGCTGAGGGAGGGGAGTAGGAAGGAGGTACTGAGAGGGAGGGGGAAGGGGGGGCTGAGAGGGAGAGAGGGTGGGGGGGGAAGAGGAGTGAGTAAGCAGAAAAACGAGAGAGAGAGAGAGAGAGAGAGAGAGAGAGAGAGAGAGAGAGAGAGAGAGAGAGAGAGAGAGTTTGAAAAAAAAGTTAAGGGTGAGAGGGGGATATAGAGAAAAAGAGAAGGGAGGGAGAGGGAGAGAGTTAAAAACAAAATAGGGAGAAAAGAGAGGGGGATAGAAAGAAAAAGATAAGAGTGGGAGAAAAATATATATAGAGAGAGAGAGAGTTTCACGGTGTATAAGAACAGGCGGTGCGAATAATGAAAGACAGGTGGTACAAATATTTCAGGACAGATGGTATGAATCAATTATGGACAGGTGGTGTATATATTTAAAGACAAATGGTATGAATTAATTATCATGGACAGGTGGTGCAGATAATTAAGGACAGGTGATGTGGATAATTATGGACAGGTGGAACAGTAATTAAAGGACAGGTAGTGTGAATATGGACAGGTGATCAGTATACAGGAACTAGTAGTGTTGAGAATGATGGAGGACTCTCGTGATTTTGTTGATTCACTATATGTGGTAAATCAGAAGATGAGAACTGGTAAATCAGATATAACTCAATCAGACAATAAATACAGGTAAATGAGACAACAGATACTTTAATAAATGGTAAATGTTAGTGCGGTAAATGGAAAATTGTAAATAAAAAAATAATAAATGGTAAATTAGATAATATAGTAAAATGCAAATCAGCAATAAATAATGATTAGAAGATATTTAATAAAAATGAAAACCAGTATATAAATAGTAAATGGCAAGGCAGAAAACTCATACATATTAATTAGGCAACACAAAGTGAGAACTGCTATTTTTCTTGTTTTGTTTTTTTTTTTCACTGTGAAAAATAGTCGTTAATATTGGGATATATACCAAGTGGTCCCTGAACCGGACAATGGGAGTCTTGACCCCAGACTTGAAAAAAAATAATACTGGCGTGAAACACTTCCACCAGTCAAGTGGGGAAAAATGGACTGAGCGAACTAACTGCAGCCAAAAACATATACAGAAGACGATCAATAAACAAATAAAAACTATTCTACTTTATATCTTTTTCTCATCTCCCTACTCGTGTCCTACGAGTCGCTGGTTCCCGCCCGGAGCTTCCCCTGACCCACCCAGCTGTGGATGGGTGCCTAACCGTACAGTTTGGGAAGTAAATGATGTTGAGTGAAGTGACAACAATACTGTCTCCTTGTGTGCAGGAGACGCAGTATATCATTTAGTGTATCCAAACTGTCCCTTACGGTGTGTGGGACTCAATATTGTTAAATATTTACACACACGCTAATGACCGTAGAATATAAAGGTTGGGAGGTCACACTGTGTGTACACGAGACATACTGTACAGTTACCATTTTTATTTTTACTGTTGATACATCATTACAACACTACTGATCTGTGACAATGTCGACAATATGTCTGCGCTTAAAACCCTCAATTTGTATAATAAAAGTAATGAATCTAATAAAGTGTTGTAAAGCTCTGATGAATTTCCAACACGCGTCCAGTACAGATTTGTATCGTAAAATGAGAGCGTAATGACAGACTAACTTAATGTATTGAAAATTTCAATGGAAAACAACCAAATTGAGTCTGCACACGTGGAAATTGGCTTTTAGTTTTGACTTTCCGTTACTCTACTCACTGAACTTATCCACTTATAAGAATTTTCACGATTTTCTTGGCTTTAAAATATTAACGAATTTTTTTATAATACGAATATTTATGGATTTTACTTCATGAAAATCACAGATTTTGATATAACACACATATATATATATATATATATATATATATATATATATATATATATATATTATATAATATACATATATATAAATATACATATATATATATATATATATATACATATACATATATAAATATACATATATATATAAATATACATATATATATAAATATACATATATATATATAAATATACATATATATATAAATATACATATATATATAAATATACATATATATATAAATATACATATATATATATATATATATATATACATTATAACATATATAAAATATACATATATATATAAATATACATATATATATCATATATATATATATATATTATATATATATATATAAATATACATATATATATATATATATATATCATATATATATATCATCATATAATATACATATATATAATAACATATACAAAACATATATATAATATACATATATATAATATACATATATATATATATATATATATATATATAAATATATACATATATATAAATATACATATATACATATATATATAATATATATATAAATAATATATATACATATAATATATATAATATATACATATACATATATATATACATATACATATATAAATATACATATATATATACTATACATATATAAATACATATATATATACATATACATATAAATATAATATATATATTATATATATATATATACATATACATATATAAATATACATATATATATATACATATACATATATAAATATACATATATATATATATACATATACATATATAAATATACATATATATATATATATATATATATATATATATATATATATACATATATATATATATATATATACATACATACATATATATAATACACACACTATGTTACATAATGTGTACTCGGAATCCTATCTCGCACTATGAACAATCACGAACTTCATGCTATATATCACGACCTGTCAGGAAGCCTCTCCTGCCACCAGTACTCACGACCTTCCGTGAACACACCGGTGCACGTGTCGGGCTGGGCGGGAGACAACTTCACCAAACACCACAACGTACCTGAAAGATGATAAAATATAAACTTATTTAAATGTGAAAAGTGACATCAGGGTTCACACACACACACAAAAACTATTATTTGAACATCACTATCGGATACTGTAAGTCCCAGGCATAACACTTTCGTCTGACGGCTGCTGTAAGTGTGTGTAAGTGTGTGTGTTTGGGGACTCACTCTACCTCCTATATATTTGGTGCAGAGAAAAAACGCTCAAAACAATCCACAATAACAACCTCGTCAGAATATATCCCACAGCTGCACAACGCGGCCATCACTTGATACTTGTTTCGTCTTTCACTGTAGTACTTTATATATTTCCAGAGGCGCATTCGTGCCACGAGCAACACTCAGAGACGACCATCACTACAGGCACTCACCGGCAGCCAATATGAGGGAGGGAAGACATCTAGGAGGGCCAATGATACTTGCTATTGAAATTCCACCTTACGGAACACAGCTGACTGCCAACCTTCATCAACACACCCGGCTGAACTAACTGTGTGTGTGTGTGTGTGTGTGGAACTCCCAGCTTCATTCTCTAGTACTGAGCAAAGAGGCTCCACGCTGTAGAGGTCTCACAGTATAGATTTTAATGTTCTTCTGCGCTTTTATTTGCTAAAAGTTATGCTATAATCACGCATCACGAATGTGTTCCTTTAGGTGGTCCGTGTTTTGTATCTTCACCTGGTACACCATGACCTTCAAGTGCCCCCACAAGTAAAAATCCTGGAAGGTGATGTCTGGGGACCTGGGAAGCCACTCGACGGGACCACGGTGGCCAATCCAACGAGCCGGAAACTGCTGATCCAGCCTCTGGCGCACGCGGATACCGTAATGGGGTGGCGCCCCATCTTGCTGAAGTGTAATGGTGGCCACATAGAGCATATTATGTGACTTACAAGTGATTGTATAATAAAGTGATCATTTTGCCTATGTATGGAGACTTTTGACTCACCCTGTATCAGTTAAACATACTATCGGTTGAACATAATCACTATCAGTTGAACATAATCGCTATCAGTTGAACATAATCACTATCAGATGAACATAAGCACTATCAGTTGAACATAATCACTCAGTTGAACAAAATCACTATCAGTTGAACATAATCACTATCAGTTGAACATAATCACTATCAGATGAACATAATCACTATCAGTTGAACAAAATCACTCAGTTGAACAAAATCACTATCAGTTGAACATAATCACTATCAGTTGAACATAATCACTATCAGTTGATCACAATCACTACCAGTTGAACATAATCACTCAGTTAAACATAATCACTATCAGTTGAACACAATCATTATCAGTTGAACATAATCATTCCGTTGAACATAATCACTCAGTTGAACAAAATCACTACCAGTTGAACATTATCACTCAATTGAACATAATCACTATCAGTTGAACATAATTACTCAGTTGAACATAATTACTCAGATGAACATAATCACTCAGTTGAACATAATCACTATCAGTTGAACATAATCACTATCAGTTGAACATAATCACTCAGTTGAACACAATTACTATCACATTAAAATATCGTTATCATCAAACTCGCATAACAAAGATTGTAACTGTATTAAAAGACTTGTACCAAAGGGTGAGTCAGGAAGCAGACACCATGCAGCAACACAGAAATAAATCAAAAGGTACAATTATTATTATTTTTTTTCCGTTGAGCGCATTTAAACAATTTATTCGACAGCAAATATCGAATCGGATTATTCTCAATGGCCGTAAAAGCTTTTGACTTACTGCCATCGATAAATTTCACCGGGTTCATGAGATTTTTTTATTAACTTTAAATTTCGCTCTCACGTGAAACAAAACTTATTCTGATTCAAATTTTATAACATAGCAAATACTCATGAGATTTTGAAGCGGTTCTTAACGTAGGTGTTAATTTAGTGATTACAGTTTATATTAAGGACAATTATTAACTGATCGTAAGTGGATTATTTATGAGAAAAAAATAGAGTTTATGCGAGTGCGATTCTCCAAGTAAGCTTCCCTCACCTGTTAGCTGGGGTCAAGAGGTCAAACACAGGGGTGGGTCATCTTCAACAATAACAGCAATGTATACAGCTTTGCCCATTACACTGCATAACAACGTTGATCTCTGTACCAGTGAGTCACCCTAACAACCCCGCGAGTTAGAGAGATGACAGTAACTCTCTGACACAATCAAAATCAAGTCCATGGCAGGAGTGTTATTGTGTGACGTCATGATAGCACAAAAAAATTGACAGCACTGGTTCTAAATAAATAAACTGTGATGGAAAGTCTGATTTTATTTTCCAAGTCAGGTTATATTACCGATTTATTTCGCTATAAAATCTTGTCACAAGGATCTACCTATCATTACACAACAACTACTTCGCTGATTCTATATAACTAAACAGTAATGACGCGGCCTGAGGTGGTGAATCTCGAGTTAGTTACTGTCTTTTTCATATCATATTAGGTTAACCATAGTATTATCTCAAGGTAAAATGCCGTCAAAAGGCGTCCAATGTCATTATCTACAGGGAGGTGAAGGGAAGGGGTGATGTGGAGGAGGGAGGTGAGAGAAGGGATGATGGGGAGAAGGTAATGGGGAAGGTGTGATGAAGACGGACGTGAGGGGAAGAGATGATAGGGAGAGGAGGGGGGAGGTGGAGGGGGAGGGGAGGGGAAGGGAGGGGGAGGGGGAGGGGAGGGGAAGGGGAGAGGGGAGGGGAGAGGGGAGAGGGGAGGGGGAGGGGGGGAGGGGGAGGGGAGGTGAGGGAGAGGGGGAGGGGGGGGAGGGGGAGGGGGAGGGGGGGAGGGGGAGGGAGGAGGGGGAAGGGGAGGGGGAGGGGGGAAGGGGGAAGGGGGTAGGGGAAGGGGGTAGGGGAAGGGGGAGGGGGTAGGGGAAGGGGGAAGGGGAGGGGGGAAGGGGAAGTTGAGCGTTCTTGCAACTTGCCTCAGGTCTCGCAACATCACCACCACCTCAGTAGGCTACACCACAGGGCTTCTTGCAATATATCTCAGTACGAACCAAATAAAAATAAATGAAATTGCGTCAAACTAACATTACGTAATCTAATCCAACGCAACCCAACCTAACCTAAAAGAACTAAATCAACCGAACCCGACCCGACCCAACCGAACCCAACCCATTCTAAAAACAAAAATAATAAAAAAATAAATAAAAAAAATAACACCAACAGTAGAAAAGAGAAAAGTTCAAGTCACTATCAGACATACTGCACATTATCTCTGAACCATAAACACAAACTTCAAAATTATACAAAAAAAAGTACTAAAATCCGATAAAAGACGCGCAAAGTATAGACTGTTGGAGGACGATAACGGCTCATTACATAGGATTGTGTGGGGGGTGGGGGGGGGGGGGGTGATAAGGCGGACTCTACCTCCACGGCACTGCAATGTCGTCCTCTTTAGACTGCCATGTAATTCGGACTTTCCTGCAGATCAGACAGTTTATAAAATGTGGGTTTATATATGCAAGATGCCGATACTCGCTGATTTTCTTGCACATTATTGAGGTTTTAAGAGAGAGATACATTGAAAATAAATTGTCTTGTAATTTCCTGGACCAGTGTTTGTCTGACTCGTTCACTGACTCCCTGCTGATTCAGTGGCCCGTCGCGGGATCTCGCACAAAGAAGCTTTGGGTCAGGAAGTGAGTGCGTTAACCACATGGCCACCGCGACACCCTACTTAAGGGAGCTACAGTAGTTTTAAGTTACATACACACTTAACTTGGTTCCAATAATGCTGGTGTGGGCGTGTCTCTGTAGTGAACCTTGTTACGCTATCATGGTGTGGGCGTGTCTCTGTATGAACCTTGTTATGTCGTCGTGGTGTGGGCGTGTCTCTGTAGTGAACCTTGTTATGTTGTCATGGTGTGGGCGTGTCTCTGTATGAACCTTGTTATGTCGTCGTGGTGTGGGCGTGTCTCTGTAGTGAACCTTGTTATGTTGTCATGGTGTGGGCGTGTCTCTGTAGTGAACCTTGTTATGTTGTCATGGTGTGGGCGTGTCTCTGTATGAACCTTGTTATGTCGTCGTGGTGTGGGCGTGTCTCTGTAGTGAACCTTGTTATGTTGTCATGGTGTGGGCGTGTCTCTGTATGAACCTTGTTATGTTGTCATGGTGTGGGCGTGTCTCTGTATGAACCTTGTTATGTCGTCGTGGTGTGGGCGTGTCTCTGTAGTGAACCTTATGTTGTCATGGTGTGGGCGTGTCTCTAAGATTCAGTTTAATTCATGAAACTGGTGTTAGGTAGTTGTGGCTTACATAAGAGGTGCATTACATACACACGTTCTTCCTTATTTACCAGCCGGAGGAGCCAGACCGCGGTATACAAGTCCTCATAACTCTGTGCAGTGTATGGGTCTCTTAAGGGTCTTCGGAATTTATTTACATTCGGCTAAACTCACTGTTGATACATGTCAGTAGGATGAAGAGATTATATATAAATAATAATAGTAATAAAAGGTTTACTCTTGACTTTCCTTAAAAACAACTAAATGAGGATATTGCAACCTTAACAACATTGCAAATTTGAAGAAGATGCCCCCATTATTATCATACCGAGACATGGTCAAGAGTATCTTATATTTAAGTAGATTCTTCTTATACTTAACCCAACTTCTAGTAAAACTTGCAAACAATAAATGGTATTACAAGCTTTACTCAACCTGCTATGAAATGGGTTCAAATATGGCAAGCAAGATCACACCTGTCTCACCTCCAGATCTTTCCTAGGTACCATCATTACAAGTCACAACCACATTGTCCATCAATAAATAGTCTTTTACAACTCTACCACAACATATTTACTCTTTAACCCATCACTTATGGCAGTTCTTTAAATATTAGATTACTTACACCACAAACAGTACAACTATCAACACCTTCCGATTCGACCTGATTATCGCATCACATGTAAACAATGACGTCACTGGGACCTTCCCCATCATCAGCTGAATGCTTACTGTACATAGCTATTTTTTTGTTTGTAAAGTGTTTCAGCTGTTTGCTCTGTTTTACGACATCATGTTGCCGTTTTTAATTGAGGTGATTCATTACTTCAACTACCATGGTTATTATTAAACGCCCTTCACAAAAGCTAACTTCCTACAAGATAAAATTTTGTCATTAATAAAAGCAAAAACAAGCAGCTCTTCTCTATGATATTCCAGGTTAGAGATGATGTTTTTAAAGCACGTTTCTTCTGAGCTTAACTCACATAAAATAAACGTAACACAACTTAAATACATGTCAAGCTTTTTTCCCCAGTCTCCTCCCCGAGTCCTTAAGGCACGTTCCTGCTGAACCCTGGAAAAATATTAGTCGTAAAATCTACTTCACAAACTGCTTCCTCTGTCTTAAAGTCTTAGAAACGGATTGTATACGATGTTTACATTATATGAACACGTTTACAAGGCGAAGTTTACAATATATGGAGATGTTTACAATTGCATTTAAGAATACATTCACTTGGTGTAGATGTGTGCCTGTGTGTGTGTTGGTGAAAATTTTCACCAACGTAGTCTACGTTCCATCCTCCGAATTCGCTGGGAAGACAAGAGAACAAATGCCAGTATTCTCGCTGACACCAACTGTAGGAGCATCGAGGCTACCATTACCCATGAACAACTACGTTGGACTGGCCATGTTACCAGCATGGACGACAGTAGACTGCCAAAGCAGCTATTTTACAGTCACCTAACGAATAGTAAGCGTAACGATGGCGGGCAACTGAAAAGGTATAAGGATAGTCTTAAGACAAACCTGAAAAAGTGTTAAATCGACCCCCTCACCTAGGAGACGATTACTTCACACCGTGACGCTTGGAGGAGCACCACACGAGGTGTCAATACTTTCGAGTTAGCCAGACTGCATACCGAGGTAGACAAGCGCCAACGCCGGAAAGACGCTGTCGCCGCCCCTCTCGCAACAGATGTAGCCCTCCACATGTGTAACATCTGTGATCGACACTGCCGGTCCCGTATCGGCCTCTTTAGTCACCTCAGAGCTCACCAACGAAGGTGACATCCTTAATAACTCATATCATTGTATCATAGCTGGATGATCGTCATACTCGATTCCGAGCAACAGCAAAGTAGTAGTAGTAATAGTAGTGTGTGTGTGTGTGTAATAATAATAATAATAATAATAATAATAATAATAATAATAATAATAAACGGTTTATTGAAAAAGTTTGCAGCCCGAAGGCTGAAAATATACATTGGACATAAATGACTCATTACATACATTGGTGGTTTAACAAAAGCCTTCATTAGAGAAAGGTGAAGGAACATATAGTGAACATACAGATAAATGTTTACACACGTAGACCATGTGAGCTGAGGTGTTGAACAGCAGACACGTAGTGTAGTAACTCCCTCACGATGGCGTTATGAGGGGCATCACGAGGAGTACTAGTACCCTCACAGGTGGTGTTATGAAGGGCTTGACGTGGTGTAGTAATTCCCTTACAGATGTATATGTGTGTGTGTGTGTGTGTGTGTGTGTTTGTTTTAGACACATGATTCACAAACATTTTCGCTGAATTTATAACTACAAGACGAGTCAATGAATAATAACTCTCTCTCCAACTAAAAGCTAAACTGACTCAGAAAATAAGATTCAATAATTTCACGACTAAAACTTGCTTGATAATTCAAAGTGACTCAACGTCTCAAACTAATTCACCAACCCAAACTGAATCAACGCAATAAGTTGACTCAGTGACTCGTCTAACTCGATGCCCTACCTAAACCGATTCAACTACTCAAATCCTACTCCAAGACCCACACTGAGAATGCGATTGAAGTCAGATTCATATACCAAGTCTCAGCTTACAGTAGACTTTAATGAAGAAAACAACAAAGAACTACAATCACATAGGCCTATTGTTACAACATCTTCAAGTCTGTTTTTGTTTTATTTAAGTCATTCAGTGCTATTACAAGAAAACATTAATATTTCACACATTTCTTACACGGACTATTGAATATCATATACCATTTTCCAATTCGTATAACACGATATAAAATGAATGAGGTGTTACATATATCTGACGTGACCTTTAACGTGTAATAAATGCCGACATTTATCATTTATTTCACCAAATACATAAATAAAAATATTCATGCATTATAGCTATCAATTTCGGATGCATTAATGTTTCAAAGTCAATGAACACAAAAAAAAATGCAATTCATTATATCTAAATGATTAGTTTCAATTTATCACAGGTGGGAAAGATATACCTTTAATTTCGCCGAACTTTTGAGGGATTTTCTACACCCACAAGTGTTCAGTTCAACTTGTTCAACTCCACTCTGAAGACCACCGTATAGAATGTTACCTAAGAACTTAAGTGTGAATGAGAATGTTCATTCATATCCGTACAACTCTCTCCACTATTCACAATTTTATTCATTCCCTTTCATCTACTCCTGCACAACATTATCTCCCTCACACTTTAACTCTCACTCCATCACATCTCCTCCATCAAACATCCTCCCTCACGCCTTCTCCCTCACGCCTCCTTCATCACATCTCCTCCATCACGTCTTCCCCCTTCCCCTTACATCTCCTCCATCACGTCATCCCCCTTCCCCTTACATCTCCTCCCTCACACCTCCCCCCCCCCACTCCATTACATTTCCTCCATCACTCCTCCCTCAATTCCTCCACCACACCACCTCCATCACAATATGTATGACTGTGGAAATAAATTAACCTAAATTACCTTCCAATTCTAACCCATACATTATCAATGCTTTCTTAGCAGCACCTAAGGATTCGACTCACAGGTTATTTTACTTTAAGAATAACCACCTCAAAGTTAACCAAACCTGACCTAACTCAACCTAATATAACCTGACATAACTTAACATAACCTAATACAACCTAACTTAACCAGACATTACCTAACCTAACATAACCAAATCTAGCATAACATAATATAACTTGACAAAACCTAACCTACAACTACCTGACATAACCTAACCTAACCTAACTTAACCTAACTTAAACTAACCTAATCCCTCAGGTAGAATTAGAATATTTAATCATCGTATAAATTTCCTGTGTGCATTTTTTTTACACAGCTTCCACAGTAACTTACACCACTAGGCCCTACAATTACACACTGGATGAACAAATTATATATCTACAATTATCCCCAAATTAACACCACCACCACCTTCACACATCGCCGTCACCACCACTATCACTATAATAATGGTTGCCTCTCGTGTAACGAGGATGGCCGGCCCAAGAGCCACCTAAGCGTGAATTTGTTTAAAGTGTAGAAGCTGTCGCCAACACAACAACCACACCCTAAGTTAACGAGTTGCATGACCCAGTGTCAACGAATAGTCCGAGAAGACCGGACAACTCACCTACTGCACTGGCTAACCATTACCCCGGAACAAGATCCGCAAATCAATTAACATCCGGGTTTCCAATTACTGCTGGGTAGACAGAGGCATATGGCGTAAAGAAACTTACCCATAGTTTCACCCTGCCCAGGGATCGAACCCGGGTCCGCTCGCTTGCGAAACGAGCTTGTTGACAATTACACCACAGGTCGCCACACATCACAACCCACCACCACCTGCCTCCACCACACACTTCCTCCACCACACACTTCCACCCCCACCTATCGTGTACCGTCACCAGTCGAGTGAAGAACCCACGCCTCGTTCGTCTGCCCTTCACAACCCTCCTATGATGATAACTCCACAAAGACCAAACCCGCGTTTTCTCCCCCTATATCTTCGTCCCTCCTCTCCCCAGAATATTGTGAAGATAAAATAAAAACATCTATATTGGTTTTTGAAGTGACATGTACTGATTACATGGGTATGTGGAGTTTATACACGGTTCTAGTCCTATACTGCAGGGATAACCTCAGGTGTATATATATATATATATATATATATATATATATATATATATATATATATATATATATATATATATATATATCCTCGTCATAAGAGAAAACAATGTATTTAGTTCAAGATACAACTTAAGTGTGATTTCGAGGTTAAATATTTACATCCACGTATCTTACAAAATAAATAAATAACTTAAGACTCTTTTGAGAATTTAGAAGCACTATGGGACGAGTTGTGATGTGTTGAGAGGGGCGTGAGGAGGAGAGGAGGTTGGGTGGGTTACTGAAGTGGTGTGAACGAAGATGTACCAGTATTACCCTTTGGTCCTGCTTCAGCACTTGTCTGGTGTTGAGTCGTGGAGGAGGAATGTCGTTTAGTGAGCGAAATATTGTGTTTATTTAGCTACATATTGATTTACGTGTTATTGTCTGGAATTATTAGGGTTACCTGGCTATAATTGTCTATACCATGTAGTGTGGAAAGATTACGTTTATATGGCTCTCTCTCTCTCTCTCTCTCTCTCTCTATCTCTCACTATCTCTCTCTCTCTCTCTATATATATATATATATATATATATATATATATATATATATATATATATATATATATATATATATATATATATATATAATAATAAATACAAATTAATAAAGATTAATAAAAAATTACAAAAATATTAATTAAAAATAAATATTAGTAATTATATGGCTATATTTAATTACGCGACATTGTAATATATGAATCATGTATTTTTTTAGGATAGCAGGAAAAATATAACTTAGTCACGAGACACAATAACGTACGAATTTTTTTCATGGAAGAGTGAAGAAAATATTATTATTCACGTGGCAGTATATAATATGGGATTTATTTTCATGGTATAGAGTGGGAAAACATGTTTTATTCACGTACTATACAAGGAAAGTAGGAATTATTTGTGACGTAGTGGAGGAAAACAAGATTTGCTTTTGCTGTGTAGACAATATATCCTTTGCTTACCAAGTGTGTGTGTGTGTGTGTAAACCTGATTCAAGTTTATCTAGTGTAGTGGGAAGTGGGATTTCCTTACAAGTAACATCAAAGATTCCACCCTGAGTACCCACGTTACGGTATGTCGTTTACTCACACACATCATCATCATACATGAACACAATTTTACACAAAACAAAATATCCCCACCCACAAACAGACAAACATACATACTGTACATTAAACGCACGCTCATACCCCACCCACACACACACCCACACACTGTTCACCTAAGCGGTTTACGACTTTTCAATTAATTTTGTGACTTTTTTCATCCATTAAATAACACAATTCCTGAAAATCCTCGAGTATGACTAACCACCACAAACGATAGTTACATTCCCCATTAAAAGGAAACGTTTTGAGAGTAATTAATAACCTTCATGGCGTGATGCGGGTCAGTAGTATATCATATTTTACTAGCATACATGTGAAGGTTAAGTTAAGTTGCGTTAGGTTAGGTTGAGGTGATACGAGATGGGATAGTATAGAGCGAAGAATCTACCCAATTATGTATGAAAAAAAAATACTTCATTCTACACATTACATTGACAGGAAAATGAAACTTATTTTGGGACAGTAAAGATCTCCACTACATAGGAAAGGTGGAAATAAGATAAAAATATCACACAAGACATTAAGGTACGCCAGACGCTGATGAATGCTAGTACGGGCGTTATCTTCCCTCTTTGTGATCTTCGTACCAACTCAGACAGGATAAATTCTCGCGTGAGTCAGAAAACACTTCATTTTATATATACACACGAGCACTCTGTGTACATATCACATGACTCGTAAGTGAAACATACATGCTTACATACACCCACACATACATACATACAAACATACATAGCATCGTTCATCACCATCTTCCAGCACCAAACATGAAAAGTGAATTATTCCCTGACCATAACCCGGGCCAGGAACCACGTGTTGCACCCAGCCCTCACCTCTGCTCTCACCAACAAGTCCTGGGAAGGTCCTCAACGGCCGCGGCAAACTGTAATGTGTTGAGTTACCGGGTGGTGGTGGTGCTTCCCTGACAAATATCCTCCCACACACACACACACACACACACACATATTACCTGGCATACACACAGCGCCCTTAACACACACACACACATCCTTTGACACGTATCCCTCGACAGACATCTCGTGACACCATCACTTGACACACATTCCTTGACACATCTCTTGACACCATCACCCCCTTGACACCATCACTTCCCTTACACCGATCCCCATTTATCTCAAGTGTTCACTGGTACCATCGCTGACTCTCACACCAGGATTACCCCTGCTGTCAAAACTAAAAAAAAAAACACCTGTAATTAACCGTCCCCCTACAGCATACACCCTCCCCTACAGTATACACCTTTCCTCTACAGTATACACCTTCCCCTACAGTATGCACCTTCCCCCTACAGTATACACCTTCCCCCTACAGTGTATCCCTTCCCCCTACAGTATTCACCTTCCCCCTACAGTATAAACCTTCCCCCTACAGTATAAACCTTCCTCCTACAGTATACACATTAACCCTACAGTGTACACCTTCCCCCTACAGTATACACATTAACCCTACAGTGTACACCTTCCCCCTACAGTATATCCCTTCCCCCTACAGTATATACCTTCTCCCTACAGTATACACCTTAACCCGACAGTATACACATTAACCCTACAGTATACACCTTCCCCCCTACAGTATACACCTTCCCCCTACAGTATACACCTTCCCCCTACAGTATATACCTTCCCCCCTACAGTATATACCTTCCCCCCTACAGTATACACCTTCCCCCTACATAATACACCTTCCCCCTACAGTAGGCACCTTCCCCCTACAGTATATACCTTCCCCCTACAGTATACACCTTCCCCCCTACAGCATACACCTTCCCCCTACAGTATATCCCTTCCCCCTACAGTATACACCTTCCCCTATAGTATACACCTTCCCCCTACAGTATACACCTTCCCCCTACAGTATACACCTTCCCCCTACAGTATACACCTTCCCCCTACAGTATAAACCTTACCCCTACAGTATACACCTTCCCCCTACAGTATACACCTCCCCCCTACAGCATATACCTACGTCTGTGTTCATATCATCTACTTTGCCTCTTACTTTGATACGTTCTCTTGTCTTGGTAAAACTATCTGATAAATACACCGTCTTCCGCTCCCATGGTTTACCTGTCCCTTACCTGTGATTGGTTATGAGAGATAAAACTGTCAATTGGTGTATGCTAATTGTCATCTGCATTCACCAGCTTAATTGGATTATGCAGAGTGAAGAGAAGTCGATGAAAGAGGAGCTGTGTGGGAGAAGAGAGGTGGTGGTGAAGGGAAGAAGTGATGGAGGGAGGAGGAAGAGGAGGTGAAGGGAAGGAATGGTGGAGGGAGGAGGAAGAGGTGAAGGGAAGGAATGGTGGAGGAAGAGGAGATGAAGGGAAGGAGTGGTGGAGGGAGGAGGAAGAGGAGGTGAAGGGAAGGAATGTGGAGGGAGGAGGAGGAGGTGAAGGGAAGGGAAGGAATGGTGGAGGGAGGAGGAGAGGGGGGTGAGAGAGAAGGAAGAAGAAAATGTAAGGAAGTGGAGAGTGGATGGAAGGAAGATGAGGAAGAGAGGGAGAGAAAGTGGAGGGAGAGTAATGGGAAGATTTAGTGAAGGGAACAGATTGGTAACAATCATTGGAGGGAGGAAGGAAGTGGACAGAAGAGAGATGGAAGCTAGAGGGAGGTAGAGAGAAGGGAAGAGGCACACAATACAAAAGTAAACAAACAAAAAAAAAACACACAAAAACAAAAAACAAAATCCTCCTAGGCTAAACAATCCAAGATTTCCTGCATAAAAAAGTTAAGAGAGTAGTTAGCACGGGTCAACAACCTTAACACTGTGTATATATAAACAAACATGAACCTGACCGAGAGCTAAGGAACCACACACACACACACACACACCAATAACTCTCTGGTTTTCTCTATGAATATTCAGGAATCAGAACTGGGATTAAGGTGAACACGGGACAAGACCTAACCTCCAGTACGGACACAATCACACTCGATAAAAATACCCCGAACTAAAGTTGGCTTAAAAAAGAAAAAAAATCCAGCTAGCAAAATCACAACCGGACACCAAATTCCATAAAAATAAATCCAGTGATGGACAGTAGAACGCCATCTGCAATACACGCGTTCATTTAACCTTCAATAAGCTACTATTTAATGAACGCTGGTCCTTAACTTAAGGTACAACTGAAATTGTGATTATGTAAAAATGTACGAATTGTAGCAGAGTTGAAATCACGCCCAACCCCACAAAAAAAAAAAAAAAACAATTAGAAATGATGTAAAACTGAACAAGATGTACTGGACCAGTGTAAAAATACAGTAAACTGAACAAATTATACTGAACATTGCTAAAAGACAAAAACTGAATAAATTGCAGTGGAACAATATATACATATGCAAAATAAACCTCCTGAAATGGAATAAATTAGCGAGAGGAACAAAATACAGACAAGAACAACTGTTCACTTAATTCCTGGGAGGAATCTAAATTATGTACACAACGAATAATGTGAACAGTCTGGATAAATTGTACTTTGGTGGAAGTTCTCAATGGGGATGAATACAGTCTCCCCCACCTAAACTACTTCTATTTTCCCCTCCCCATCCTCTCCTAAGCTCCCCTCCCACCTCATCAATCTCTCTCACCCTCCCCTCCCCATCCTCTTCTAAGCTCCCCTCCCACCTCATCAACCTCTCTTACCCTCCCCTCCCACCTCATCAATCTCTCTTACCCTCCCATCCTCTCCTAAGCTCCCCTCCTCACCAATCTAACTTACCCTCCCCACCACCTCACCCTTCCTCGTCACACTCTCCTCTTATCACCCCCTCAACACACACACACACACACCCCTCATCCCACCCCCCACACTCTCCACTCATCAATAATCCCCCCTCCTAACACTCTCCCCTCGCCCCCTCCTCACCCTCACCCCCTCGTCACACACTCCACTCGCCCCCTCGTCATACTCTCCCCTCGCCCCCTCGTCACACTCTCCACTCGCCCCCTCCTCGTCAATATGATCAGTGACGAGCATAAATTCTCTGGCGATTTAATAAGTGAAGGAAATGAGGCCTTCATGACTGGCTAAATTGGGTCAAGGAAACTTATTTATGACAACAAGGAAGAAGAGCCCCTTCCCTCTCTTACCTATGGAGAGGAAGAGAGGGAAGAGGGAGGGTGAGGGTTGGGAAGAGGGAAGGGGAGAGGAGTGAGAAGGTAGAGGTAGAGTGGGAGAGAGAGAGAGAGAGAGAGAGAGAGAGAGAGAGAGAGAGAGAGAGGAAAGAAACCCGAGAAATTGAGATGGAAAGTGAGTGCAAACGGGAGAGGGAGAGAGAGTAAAAGGGAAAGATAGAGGAAGACAGTGATGCAAAAAGGGCGACAATACGGAGTGGAAGAGTTTGAGTGAAAGTGAAAAGGAGAGAGTGAAAGGGAAAGGGACAAATTGAGAGAGAGAGAGAGAGAGAGAGAGAGAGAGAGAGAGAGAGAGAGAGAGAATATCACTTGTACTAGGAAGGGAAAAAATAGCAGAAAATAATAATAATAATAATAATAATAATAATAATACCACTACTACTAATGAAAATAATAATAATAGCCAGATGCAACACACGTCGGTTTAAAATAACAATTATACACCCAAGTAACCTGATCCCCTGACCTTAATGGCGCAGTATTATGTTAATCACTTCGGCTCACAATTACTGTACACTAGTTTTATTGTTGTTTTTTGGCCAGCGGTTTAATGGTTATTATTCCGGATACAGTGAGTCGCTAGTTTCAATACCCCCCCCCCCCCCTCCTCCTCCTCCAGCTTAACCTAGTCAATATATTAGGATTAGACGCTCACCTGACCTAACCTAACCTAACCCAATCCAATCTATTCCAACCTAACCTCACAACCTAACCAAACATCACAACCTAACCTTACCATTCCTCACAAACTAACCTAACAACCAATCCAAGTAACAACCTAACCTCACTAAGCCCAGCCCAGCCCAGCCCAGCTCAGCCCAACCTACACAAATCATCAGTACCAGAGCCCAATAGGCCCACCTACCTTTCAACTAGTGACTCGTGTTATTTCACAGGTGTGTTTTGCAAAGTTTACGCAAATAGTACTCTTATGCAATTCCTTTTTTTTTATGCAATTTATATGATGGCAGGAAGTCGCTAGAACACACCTTTCTGTTTTATTATTTTCATTCTTGTTTCATCAATTCTTATTTTACCTTCTTCAGATATTTTTCTTCATTTTCTTTCAAGATAGAACTTCATAACACCATCAGATAACACCATCTAACAACGCCACAACACACTCTACGTAACTTTACCTAACACACACTTAACACAACCTTCCTCCTCCATCTAACACACACTTCCTCCTCCATCTAACACACACTTTACAGGTAAATTTACAGTATCACAATTCCTTAACAGTACAATTTCAACGGTATAGTCATTATATAATTTGTTCACAGTATAATTTGTAAAATAGTCAGTGTACAATATGATTATATTCACTGTATAATTTCTACATTAGAGTCACTACAAAATTTATTCATTGTGTTCAGTGCAAATTTCTACAAGCTGTTCACATGATAACTTCCGTGTTTAATGTATAGTACTGCAGTCGGCGGCTTGGTTCTGTACATTCTCGCCTACTGAAATACTATACCATATGAACGAATACCGGCACTCGTACATTACACCACTGCCATGCTCCAGACGTGTTCACTTGTCTCGTGTTATCCTCACACGTAAGTACCACAGGGCGCTGTTTCTCTTTGACACTGCCGCCTGCTTGGTTACAATCACTGAACATATACAAATTCCTCTTTTATCAGATGTACAGCAGCAGCAGCACACACACACACACACACACACACACACACACACACACCTCTCTCACCATGGCGAAGAAGCTCAAAGTGGCGGCCCTGAATTTCTCATGGAAAGAAATTCTTGTCGAACATGTTTAATAGTTGCCATGTCAGCGAATCACAGAGCTCTTTGGCTGGGGGGAGGGAGGAGGGGGCATTCATTTCAACCAATCACTTGCTCCCCGGGTGACGTCACTAATCATTTACGTCACTCTTCCTGTCAAAACAATACACATTACAGTTGGACTTTGTTCACCTATAAGTCCTGTGTTCCTGTTATTGTTGGTCCACAATGCTTGGATAACATCTGTAGCGCCGCGTCAATCATCATCAACATCAATAATCACCAACACACGCGTCATCATCATCAACGACATCAATAATCGCCTCCTCACGCGTCGTCAACATCAACAATCGCCTCCTCACGCATCGTCAACATCAACAATCGCCTCCTCACGCGTCGTCAACATCAACAATCGCCTCCTCACGCGTCGTCAACATCAACAATCGCCTCCTCACGCGTCGTCAACATCAACAATCGCCTCCTCACGCGTCGTCAACATCAACAATCGCCTCCTCACGCGTCGTCAGCATCAATAATCGCCTCCTCACGCGTCGTCAACATCAACAATCGCCTCCTCACGCGTCGTCAACATCAACAATCGCCTCCTCACGCGTCGTCAACATCAATAATCGCCAAGAACATAAAGAGTAAATAAGGCTTGACGATCAGAAAGACAGACAGACAGACAGACAGACTGCACATTGAGAAGTAATTAACAAATTGACAGAATGCTTAAATATATACAAGTATTAACAGCAACATTATTTATCTATATCACTCCACCGTTATTTCACTGTTTCTGTATACAAACGTTTACTTACAAACAAAAACAATAACAAATACACCTCATATGATCCCAGTTACATCAAAATTCTTCACAAGGACTGTTTATACATCTGTCTTTTTCATTCCTAAGTCTTGCCACAGGAGGGAAAAGTTTCGTATTGTTAAACATCTTGGAAGTTTAAGTCTCCGTTAGTAGTCGAGATCTTGGCTACTGACGGGGGTTACGGGGGTGGCCGGGGGGGGGGGGGGGGTGTAGGGTATAATTCGTGTACAGTGAAATTTTTCTCTCAGAGTCCAGTTACTGTGAGAAAACTCCTAAGTAAACACATCACCTTCCTCCTGTAGACAACCCTTTCTTTCACACACACACACACACACCTCCTCACAAACAATGCACACCCTCCTTTCACACACACGCCCTCCCCTCACACACGCCCGCCCCCCTCTCACACACGCCCGTCCCCCTCTCACACACGCCCGTCCCCCTCTCACACACGCACGCCCTCCTCTCACACACGCACGTACACCTCTCACACACGCACGTTCCCATCTCACACACGCACGCCCTCCTCTCACACACGCACGTCCCCCTCTCACACACGCACGTTCCCATCTCACACACGCACGTTCCCATCTCACACACGCACGCCCTCCTCTCACACAGGCACGCCCTCCTCTCACACAGGCACGCCCCCCTCTCACACAGGCACGCCCCCCTCTCACACAGGCACGCCCCCTCTCACACAGGCACGCCCTCCTCTCACACAGGCACGCCCTCCTCTCTCTCAAACACACATACAGTTTTCATGCATTTATCCGGACGCTGTCTCCCCCTGCACCACCCTATTTACATATAGATGTGCATATATATCAACCCAATATTGGGGTTGTTGTATGACTAAATGGAACAGCTACCACCTGACCCCACCATACCTATGTGACCTGTCCGCCGGTACCAGTGAAGTTGCCTCTAGTACCACAACGCCTGTGACCTACCCGCCAATACCTGTCAGATTACCTCAAGTACCACAACACATGTGACCTGCCCGCCGATACCTGTAAGATTACCTCAAGTACCACAACGCCTGTGACCTCCCCAGCCGGTACCTCTAGTAGTAACCATACATTTCTTACACCTAACAACACTGAATAAATACAGTACTACCCTAAAATCTCGTCACGGGTTTGGTGAGCAAGAAGCCTCAGTAATAACGATGACACCGATACCTGTGGTTGATACTATAATTAGGTAAGTAAGATAAATTCAAGGTAAAGACTACGGCTCAGTAATATAATCCCAACCCATTATTGGTAGCAACTCAGTAAGATATAAATTGATAAGTCACAAAAATTGGAGAAGTTGCTGTTGATAAAAATACATATAGTGATGCACAATTTGTCTAGTCTACCTTCTTCATCCGCTTTGTTCCTATGGTGATGAGACTATTGCTACATGACCAGGTGAATGAGGTGAGAAATGGTCAAAACTGTCAATTTAATCTCAAATGAAAATTCTGTTAAAAAACCTGTAAATTCAGAGATACAAAATAATGATACCGTCAATGAGTAAATTCTTCACCCACATTAAACCTCGACATACATTTGAAATGGACATCAAAAAGGCTGTGTCTTAAGAGCTGTTAATTGGATTCCCGAGGCACACTGGGTACGATGTTGCTGCGCCAGTCACACTCGCCTTGAATTACCTAAACAAGCTAACTGGGATTTTTTTCTCTCTTTTTTTTTGGGGGGGGGGGGGGGGCGGGGGGGGGGGGGGGAGTTATTTAATTATTTTTTATTGCTTAAGAGGATACAAGGTACAGGTGGTGAATTGCTCTCTCAAACACTCGAGTCTTTATCATGTTGACAGCTGTTATGTTTCACTCCCTGGCGCAACATGTAACTCTCACCTTGTGACTACAGTGACGAAGGCAGCGTTACATGTTATCTGGTTACATGATGAAAGCAAATCAATGGAATGACTGGAACAACAATGATAAAACGCAACCCCTAGTGTGTGTGTGTTCGTGCGTGTGTTCGTGCGTGCGTGTGTTCGTGCGTGCGTGTGTTCGTGCGTGCGCGTGCGTGCGTGTGTTCGTGCGTGCGCGTGCGTGCGTGTGTTCGTGCGTGCGTGCGTGTGTTCGTGCGTGCGTGCGTGTGTTCGTGCGTGCGCGTGCGTGCGTGTGTTCGTGCGTGCGCGTGCGTGCGTGTGTTCGTGCGTGCGCGTGCGTGCGTGTGTTCGTGCGTGCGCGTGCGTGCGTGTGTTCGTGCGTGTGTTCGTTCGTGCGTGTGCGTGCTCGTGCGTGTGCTCGTGCGTGCGTTTGTGCGTGTGTGCGCTTGTTCGTGTGTGCGCTTGTTCGTGTGTGCGCTTGTTCGTGTGTGCGCTTGTTCGTGCGTGCGTGCGTGGGTTCGTGCGTGGATTCGTGCTTGCGTGCGTTTGCGTGCGTGCGTGCGTGTGTGTGTCAAATGCTAGTCCGTAACTGTAACTAACTACAGCGTTATGTAGAGCAAGTGATCATCCTTGAAACGTGTTACCTGACAGTCGACTTCTCAGGGACAACCACTACTTGACCACCAACTCTCCAGTCACCTAAGCTGACCTAACTTGATATAACAACACTAATCGTATATGCTTCCCTAACTTAATAACCGCAAACTTAACAATGAACGCAAACTTAACATATTGAACGCAAACTTCAACTAACCTAACCTGAGGTAAGATAATGACAGGTAAACTACCCAACATGACACGGGTAGCGGAGGCCGGAGCAAAGGTGAGCTAGACGGGGCCCCCCCTACCATCCACAGTAAGGTTGGGTTGAGTTAGGTTAGGTTCATTAACTTAGTGTAAACAAGTGAGATAAATACCAAGCGAATTCCGTGAACCTCCAGGTAAGGACTGTGGCATCATTAGCATACAAACACCCAGGTGGTATAACCCTCCCAACCACATTTTCCCCTCTGGATTACCTTTGCAGTTATATAATTAACTAAGGACGAGGGAGGAAAAGCAGTGGAGGCGCAAAAGAGTTGAAGGTACGAGGAAAGAGACTTAGTGGAGATATATTGTTGACAAGAGTGTGTGGGTGGGCTGTGTTGAACGCCTACGTGTGGGTGGGCTGTGTTGAACGCCTACGTGTGGGTGGGCTGTGTTGAACGCCTACGTGTGGGTGGGCTGTGTTGAACGCCTACGTGTGGGTGGGCTGTGTTGAACGCCAAACCTAATATAGTTTACCGTAACATAACCAAACCCATCTAACCTAACCCAATCAAACCGAATACTGTATAACCTAATTTAGAGTAAGCCTAACAACCTAACCTAACCCAACCCAACCCATGTAGCATTTAATCATCACCTGAAATGAGCTGCAATGTGCAGCGTTTATTCTTCAGGTGACCCATTCATATATATATATAATATATAATATATATAATATATATATATAATATATATATATATATAATATATATATATACTATATACATATACATATATATATATATATACATATATATATATATACATATATATATATATACAATATATATATACATATATATAACTATATAATATACATATAATATACATATATATACATATATATATATATACATATACATATAATATATATATATATATATATATATAATATATATATATATATATATATTCGTGCGTGCGTGGGGCCAATATACATTATCAAATACTTGTGTTCCTCTGTAAACGTGAGAGAAAACAATACATTATTTAATATCATACCTACAGTATAATACCAGCACTCCTCCTCAACTATGAAGGAGAGGAGAACTTACAAATTCTTTTCAAATCTACCCGAGCGTTCCTCCACATGCCAGCGTTAACACAATCTACTTAGCTGAACACAAAATAATGTTCTTCAGCAAGCGTGTTTACTGATGGGCTTAACGTGGGGAAAGAACTCTACATGGAGAACAGGTAAGGTGAACGACGTGGAGAACAGTGGGTGTGGGTCAACTTAGGTCAAAGAGCAGGTAACCTTTATCGGTGCCTCATTGAGATGGCTTCTCATTTTCACACCTGTACAGGTGTATTGCAGTTATAGGTCTTCTGCTGTCCTGTGTTAAGTGCGAATGTGTGTGTTGCATATGTGTGTGTGTGTTTGTGTGTGTTGCGTGTGTGTGTGTTGCATATATATATATATATATATATATATATATATATATATATATATATATATATATGCAAGTAAATCACTGTAGGTGCGCGTGATCTAGGTATATGCTGATAACCACCAGGTGGTTATCAGCATATATATATACATATATATATATATATATATATATGTTTGTGTGTGTGTGTGTGTTTTGCATTGTGTTGCATATGTAATAATAATAATTAACGGTTTATTGAAAGAGCTTGGCAGCCAGAAGGCTGAAAATATACAGTTACATATTTGGGGAATGGGTTACGAATTACAAATAATATACAAGTAACATAAGTGACACAAATAAGACATATAATAACTAGATGGGGAAAAGCTCAAACTACAGTTCATTTCAACATAGTGACAGTGTTACAGTATTACAAGTTATTGATAATTTTTACAATGGTTGGGACTGGGCTGTTCTTATAGCGATCAGTTCGTGCACGTATGGGCTGGATGCGGTTGTGGTGTCGCACAGCAATTCTCGGACAAGGGATCTCAGGTGGTAGTAGGAGTCGGTGTCGGGGATGGTGTAGAAGCTTCTTACCAAATTTGCAGATGAGGTCGTGGTGATGGTCAGTGAGAGTCGAAAGGGTCAGTGTGTTGAGCGCTTCTTGATATGTGGAGTAGGAGGGGGAGAGAATAATCTTGCATGCCCTCTTTTGCACTTTTTTTAGGTGTTTACGTTGTGTGGCATTCAGGGAGGAAGACCAGGTGGGGGAGGCATAGGTGAGCTTGGGAAGTATGAATGTTGTGTAAACACTGAGGAGCTCGTGTGCAGGAACTTCGAGGGACTTGAGTCGGCGGAGGAGGTGGAGACGGAAACTGGAGGATTTGACAACTTCATTGACGTGTGGTTTCCAATTTAGTTTGTTGTCTATGGTGACGCCGAGGAACTTCGTGGAATCTACAACCTGGAGTGTGTTCGGACCTAGAGTAATGGAAGGAGGTGGGACAATGTCGGAGGAGAGGTTGATGTGCATAACCATGGTCTTGGTATGGTTGATGGTGACATGGTTGTTGGTGGCCCAGTTTTGGAGACTGTTCAATAAATCCTGAAGGGCGGTATAGTTGGGAGCAGAATTGTTGACGCTGATCCCAATGGTGGAGTCGTCGACATATTTCCAGCGAGCAGGGGTTTCTCTTAGGGCATCATTGATGAGCATAAGGAAGCAGAGTGGTCCCATCTTGGTGCCTTGGGGGACGCCACAGGTGAGTGACTGAGAGGTGGAGACAGCCCCTCGGAAGCGCACAGCTTGGCGTCGGTCACTGAGGAAGTCTGTAAGCCATGGTATGAGGCTTCTTCGAAGCCCGAGGTCAATAGCTTTGTTGATGATTATATTGTGGTCGACTAGGTCGAACGCTTTAGTGAAATCAATGAAGGCGACAGCTACAGACGTTTTTCGTTTCTCGAGATGGCGGTATATGTAATCGAGAAAGCTGACAAGACAGTGAGTGGTGGAGGAAGTTTTCATGTTGCCAAATTGCTGAGGGTCTACGACTCCTGCAATATCAGCATAAGCCCAGTCGAACACAAAACTTTCACAGATTAGGCTGGGTAGTGTGTGTTGCATATGTGTGTGTTGCATGTGTGTGAGTGTGTATTTTAACAATAACATCAATGAAAATAATAGTAATAACAATAATAACAATAATATCGCTTTATTAACGCTTTGACGGGCGGGGATTTCTCTCAGCTGAACAAAATCGTTGGCCCTATAAAGGGGTAAACAAACACGGTGGCCATAAGCTTAAAACAGACAATGGCAAAAGGGTACATACATAATCTGTAATGACAAGGGGGAGGGAATTATTTAACGAGGAATTACAACACAGTTACAGCACAAAAGTGAGACTGACAAGGAGAATATATTAGCGTTGAATGAGTGTTTGTGTGTTGAGTATGTGGATGTTGAATGTGTGTTCAGTGTTTGTGTTGAGTATGTGGATGTTGAATGTGTGTGTGTTGAGTGTTTGTGTGTTGAGTATGTGGATGCTGAATGTGTGTATGTTGAGTGTGTGCTGAGTATGTGGATGTTGAATGTGTGTGTTGAGTATGTGGATGTTGAGTGTGTGTGTTGAGTATGTGGATGTTGAATGAGTGTGTGTCAGTGTTTGTGTGTTGAGTATGTGGATGTTGAATGTGTATGTGCCCACTGTGTTAAATATGTGGATGTTGAATGTGGATGTGTTCAGTGTTGTGTTGAGTATGTGGATGTGTCAAGTGGGCGTGTGTCGAGTGTTGAGTGTTTGTGTTGAGAGTGTAGATGTTGAATGTATATTTGTTGAGTGTGCGCGTGTGTTGAGTTTGTGTGTAGTAGAATATGTGGGTGTTGAGTTTGTGTGTAGAATATATGGATGTTGAGCTTGTGAACGTTGAGAATGTGGAGTACCTTATGTTAATGCTGAATGTGCAAGAGAAGATAACCAACGCCACTCCTTCCCTCAAATAACAAATTATTCCCCGGCTAGTATTCGAACCCGGGACCTGAACGTCCAAGGCCAGTGCTCTAACCACTCGTCCAGATTGGTATCTCAATTGGATGGGTTATGTGAGGAAGCACTTGTCTCTCAAGCGGAGGGTGGGGGGAGAGAGAGGGTGGGGGGGGAGAGAGAGGGTGAGGGGGGAGAGAGAGGGTGAGGGGGGAGAGAGAGGGTGAGGGGGGAGAGAGAGGGTGACGGAGGGGACGAGAGCTGGTGTTGGAGAGGATAGCTGGTGTTGGTGGAGGGGAGGGGATGAGAGATGGTGGAGGGAACGAGAGATGGTGGAGGGAACGAGAGATGGTGGTGGGTAGGAGAGATAGTGGTGGGGAGGAGGGGAGGATAGTTGGTGGAGGGGAGAAGAGCTGGTGGTGGGGTGGATAGTTGGTGTTGGTGGAGGGGAAGAGAGAGGGTGGTGGGGAGGAGAGATGGTGGTGGGGAGGAGAGTTGGTGTTGGTGGAGAGAAGGGGAGCCAGTGGTGGAGGGGGTCGGGGAATAAAGAGTGGCTAAGTATTTCAAAAGGGAAAAATAAGGAAATTCCTCTCTATTGGCTCTAGTTAATATACAAAACACGCACACCAAAAAAAGAAGGCAAACAAAAATACACAAAAAACAGATAACACAAACAAAAACACAAACAAAAACACGTGGAAAGAGAGACAAATAAGATTATAAAAATAAGACACAAAAATAAACACAAAAAAAATTATATTCAAATCATTCAAGAAAAAAAGTCTTAAGAATATTTTTTTTATCTTTGCGTGATAAAAGAACGTCCAAAAAAATCCCCAAAACTTCGGCCGCCTAAAAAAAAAGCCCCCTAATGAGAAACACGATTCGAGTTTCACAAGTTGTAATGTTTCCTGTTGAATAGAAGACGAAAGATTAACTCCCGCGTTCATCCTGTCGAAAAAATAAAAATAAAAAATTGACACATTCTCATTAAGGCAAAACGAAAAATAAATTTCCTCGTTCCTCCTGCAAATAAAAAAAAAATTGACTTATTACCAATATTGCAATATGAAAAATTAATCACTTCGTTAATCCTGCAAAAATATATTCGACATTATTAATTAAGGCATAACGAAGAATTAAATCCCTTGTTCATCCTGTGAGAAGAAATAAAAACCGACTTATTGGCAATATTGCAAGAATCGAGTCGAAGAACTTACACGATTTTACGGTTGAGGAATCTTGACTGTTATCTTGGCAATGTCTGCCATCGTGCCGTGCCGGGCGTGGTTTATCCTGTTATTGCCATGTGATTCTTTTTATAATGCTATACATGTAAAACCACGTAACTTACAATAATACCACGTTACTTACTATAATACCACGTAACTTACTGTAAAACCACGTAACTTCCTGTAAAACCACGTAATTTACAATAAAATCACGTAACTTACTATAATACCACGTAACTTTCAATAATACCACGTAACTTACAATATTACCACGTAACTTACTATAATACCACGTAACTTACTGTAAAACCACGTAACTTCCTGTAAAACCACGTAATTTACAATAAAATCACGTAACTTACTATAATACCACGTAACTTTCAATAATACCACGTAACTTACAATATTACCACGTAACTTACTATAATACCACGTAACTTACTATAATACCACGTAACTTACTATAATACCACGTAACTTACTATAATACCACGTAACTTACTATAATACCACGTAACTTACTGCAAAACCAGGAAAGAGGAAGAAGAGCAAAGTAAGTGGGAGAAAAGGGAAGGGGATGGGAGAAGTGGGGCTTAAAAGAGAAGAGGGGAGTAAGTGGAAGAGGAGGGAGGTGAGTGAAGTGGAGATTGAGAAAGAGACGAAGGAAGTGGAAGAAGCAAGTGGGAGAAGAGGGAGGTGGGAGAAGAGGTAATTAAGTGAGAACAGGGAAATAAGTGAAAGAGCAGGGAAGTGACTGAGAGAAGGAGATGAACAGAAAAAAATGTGAACACTAAAAAAAATTACAATTACAAAAAAACAGGTGAAAAAAACTCTCTCTCTCTCTCTCTCTCTCTCTCTCTCTCAGCACCGATACCCAGAGAGAGAGAGAGAGAGAGAGAGAGAGAGAGAGAGAGAGAGAGAGAGAGAGAGAGAGAGAGAGAGAGTACTGCACCAAACAAGGACCTCCCACACACACAATTCAGGATGAAAGTGTTATCAGCCGTCGGTAAACTTCTGCCACCCGGCGATAAGTAGGAAATATAAAACGACTATTTCTTTGAGAATTATTATCGCCGGGAGGAAACGAGAATTTGGAGCGATATGGAAGGAACTGCATTAAGATTAACCCCCCTCCAGCTTAACTAACCCAACCTATCCTAACCTAACTTGGCCAAATCTAACCTATCCTAACTTATCCTATCCTATCCTAACCTAACCTCATAAGATAAATTACGTAAACATTAAAAAAAAATGCAACAAAACTTACTATTATTATTTTGTCTTCAGTCGGACGTAAAAAACCACTTTAAAGAAAACAGGAAAATAATAGAAAATTGGGACGTATTTACCTCTTATGTATATTCAGTGAAATGGAGCCAGACCGTCAAAGTTAAACACTGGAATATATATACAGGCAAATATGGTGGTATATACTTGTAGATAGGAACTTTAGTACTTCTGTATCTTATAAAACCACAGTATATAACTACAACCAAAGTATACCTTCTAAAACCACTGTGTATACGTGAGGAAAGTATAGCTTATAAAACCACGGTTTATGCGTATGGGGAAAGTATACGACCAAAGTATATCGAAAGTCGAGTCTTCAAAGTCATAAACACGGTCCAGGGTGTGCAAGGGGACCAGGAGGAGGATGACAGAACCATCAAAGACCCCTCACACACACAGAAACTGGAGGGACTGCTTGCGAGATGACAAGAAGAAGTTTGGTCTGTTCAACTTCCGAGTACAACGATTCTCCGAGCATCGCGTAGAAAGGACAGTCATCGTGACAAAGGGAGAAGATGCCATTAGCACCCAGATCTCCCTAGAAGGCGTGGCCCCACGCACACCATGAACAGACGGACACTCAGATATTCCTGCCTGCCAAACATGAAGCAGTGGAGGGGAAGGTGACCCTCATGATCAAGGAATGACGTCGATGTGGTAATAATTGGCAATCCAATTTGCCATACCTGAAGGAGTTTTGGCCATGGGGCAAATTCTAGATAAATTCCATAAATGAATTAGTCTCTACAGTAGCTTACCATTCTTACATGCGTTCAGTGGCTACGAGGTCTTGTTTGTGTTCCGCGGCAAAGCCAAGAAACCTGTGTGATAAACGTGGAATGTGTGTGATGAGGTTTTCAGTACCTTCATCAACCCACCAACAGTTAATGACAAAGATCTGCAGATCCTGGAGAAGGGTTTGGTGGTCATGTAGGACAGGACCGGTTCAACTACGTGTGTCAATAAAGCAAGGCTGCATTTCTTTGCCTAAAATCAGTGGTCAGGCTACTCGATACCACCAACTCGGTCTGCCTTGAAGGAGCATGTAAAGCATGCTGCCCGCCCGACAGTAAACATCTGGGGTGAGGTAAGTGTCTCCCAGCCAGACGTCCCAAGACCTGCTGTCTGAGGATGAACCAAGCCAGGTCACACGTGGCAGACATGTCACACCACCTATATCGACAAGTTACCAGGAACAGACTTAAAATACAATATAACTCAAGAGCAACATACAATATGGATTTAAGAATAACAACACATATTAGTACTTAGAGAAAATTTATACAATTCTTTCAAAAAACTATAAAAATGTAATAATATTTTGAGTGAAAGAGAAAAAAAAGGAAAATAGGTTCACTTATCCCCGAGCTTAGAAGAGTTACGATACGACCTACAATCATCCACCACCATGAACACCCTCTCTCAGTGGGTCGTAGAGGACCCTACATGTCTCTAGTGGAGCAATAAAGAGCTGTAGTGGAACAATGGAGGGCTCTAGTGGGGAAATAGAGGGCTCTAGTGGGCTCTAGTGGGGATATCTATGGCTTTAGTGGGATAAAATAAGGCCACAGAGGGCTCTGGTGGGACACTAGAGGGCTCTAATGGGCAATAGAAGTGCTTTAGTGGTGCAATAGATGGCTCTAGTGGTGCAATCAATGGGTCTAGTAGGGCAACCTATGACTCTAGTGGAACAATAAAGGGCTCTAGTGGGGGGCAAGGGCGGGCTCCAGTGGGAGGGGGGTCAAGGGCGGGCTCCAATGGGAGGGGGGGCAAGGGCGGGCTCCAGTGGGAGGGGGGCAAGGGCGGGCTCCAGTGGGGGGGGGGGCAAGGGCGGGGCTCCAGTGGGGGGGGGGGCAAGGGAAGAGGCTCCAGTGGGGGGGGGGCAAGGGAAGAGGCTCCAGTGGGGGGGGGCAAGGGAAGAGGCTCCAGTGGGGGGGGGGCAAGGGAAGAGGCTCCAGTGGGGGGGGGGCAAGGGAAGAGGCTCCAGTGGGGGGGGGGCAAGGGAAGAGGCTCCAGTGGGGGGGGCAAGGGAAGAGGCTCCAGTGGGGGGGGGGGCAAGGGAAGAGGCTCCAGTGGGGGGGGGGGCAAGGGAAGAGGCTCCAGTGGGGGGGGGCAAGGGAAGAGGCTCCAGTGGGGGGGGGCAAGGGAAGAGGCTCCAGTGGGGGGGGGGCAAGGGAAGAGGCTCCAGTGGGGGGGGGGCAAGGGAAGAGGCTCCAGTGGGGGGGGGGCAAGGGAAGAGGCTCCAGTGGGGGGGGGGCAAGGGAAGAGGCTCCAGTGGGGGGGGGGGCAAGGGAAGAGGCTCCAGTGGGGGGGGGCAAGGGAAGAGGCTCCAGTGGGGGGGGGGCAAGGGAAGAGGCTCCAGTGGGGGGGGCAAGGGAAGAGGCTCCAGTGGGGGGGGGGGCAAGGGCAGAGGCTCCAGTGGGGGGGGGGCAAGGGAAGAGGCTCCAGGGGGGGGGGGGCAAGGGAAGAGGCTCCAGGTGGGGGGGGGGCAAGGGAAGAGGCTCCAGTGGGGGGGGGCAAGGGAAGAGGCTCCAGTGGGGGGGGGGGCAAGGGAAGAGGCTCCAGTGGGGGGGGGGGCAAGGGAAGAGGCTCCAGTGGGGGGGGGGGCAAGGGAAGAGGCTCCAGTGGGGGGGGGGGGCAAGGGAAGAGGCTCCAGTGGGGGGGGGGGGCAAGGGAAGAGGCTCCAGTGGGGGGGGGCAAGGGAAGAGGCTCCAGTGGGGGGGGGGCAAGGGAAGAGGCTCCAGTGGGGGGGGGGCAAGGGAAGAGGCTCCAGTGGGGGGGGGCAAGGGAAGAGGCTCCAGTGGGGGGGGGCAAGGGAAGAGGCTCCAGTGGGGGGGGGCAAGGGAAGAGGCTCCAGTGGGGGGGGGCAAGGGAAGAGGCTCCAGTGGGGGGGGGGCAAGGGAAGAGGCTCCAGTGGGGGCCAGGGGGGCAAGGGGGGCTCCAGGGGGGGGGCAAGGGAGGGCTCCAGTGGGGGGGCAAGGGAGGGCTCCAGTGGGGGGGCAAGGGAGGGCTCCAGTGGGGGGGCAAGGGAGGGCTCCAGTGGGGGGGCAAGGGGGGGCTCAAGTGGGGGGGCAAGGGAGGGCTCCAGTGGGGGGGCATGGGAGGGCTCCAGTGGGGGGGGCCAGGGAGGGCTCCAGTGGGGGGGGCCAGGGAGGGCTCCAGTGGGGGGCCAGGGAGGGCTCCAGTGGGGGGCCAGGGAGGGCTCCAGTGGGGGGGCCAGGGAGGGCACCAGTGGGGGGGCCAGGGAGGGCTCCAGTGGGGGGCCAGGGAGGGCTCCAGTGGGGGGCCAGGGAGGGCTCCAGTGGGGGGCCAGGGAGGGCACCAGTGGGGGGGCCGGGGAGGGCTCCAGTGGGGGGCCAGGGAGGGCTCCAGTGGGGGGCAGGGAGGGCTCCAGTGGGGGCCAGGGAGGGCTCCAGTGGGGGGCCAGGGAGGGCTCCAGTGGGGGCAAGGGAGGGCTCCAGTGGGGGGCAAGGGAGGGCTCCAGTGGGGGGCCAGGGAGGGCTCCAGTGGGGGGCCAGGGAGGGCTCCAGTGGGGGGCCAGGGAGGGCTCCAGTGGGGGGCCAGGGAGGGCTCCAGTGGGGGGCCAGGGAGGGCTCCAGTGGGGGGGCAAGGGAGGGCTCCAGTGGGGGGCAAGGGAGGGCTCCAGTGGGGGGCAAGGGAGGGCTCCAGTGGGGGGGCAAGGGAGGGCTCCAGTGGGGGGGCAAGGGAGGGCTCCAGTGGGGGGGCAAGGGAGGGCTCTAGTGGGGGGCAAGGGAGGGCTCCAGTGGGGGGCAGGGAGGGCTCCAGTGGGGGGCCAGGGAGGGCTCCAGTGGGGGGCCAGGGAGGGCTCCAGTGGGGGGCCAGGGAGGGCTCCAGTGGGGGGCCAGGGAGGGCTCCAGTGGGGGGCCAGGGAGGGCTCCAGTGGGGGGGCCCGGGAGGGCTCCAGTGGGGGGCCAGGGAGGGCTCCAGTGGGGGGCCAGGGAGGGCTCCAGTGGGGGGCCAGGGAGGGCTCCAGTGGGGGGCCAGGGAGGGCTCCAGTGGGGGGCCAGGGAGGGCTCCAGTGGGGGGCCAGGGAGGGCTCCAGTGGGGGGCCAGGGAGGGCTCCAGTGGGGGGCCAGGGAGGGCTCCAGTGGGGGGCCAGGGAGGGCTCCAGTGGGGGGCCAGGGAGGGCTCCAGTGGGGGGCCAGGGAGGGCTCCAGTGGGGGGCCAGGGAGGGCTCCAGTGGGGGGCCAGGGAGGGCTCCAGTGGGGGGCCAGGGAGGGCTCCAGTGGGGGGCCAGGGAGGGCTCCAGTGGGGGGCCAGGGAGGGCTCCAGTGGGGGGCCAGGGAGGGCTCTAGTGGGGGCCTGGGAGGGCTCCAGTGGGGGGCCAGGGAGGGCTCCAGTGGGGGGCCAGGGAGGGCTCCAGTGGGGGGCCAGGGAGGGCTCCAGTGGGGGGCCAGGGAGGGCTCCAGTGGGGGGCAAGGGAGGGCTCAGTGGGGGGGCAGGGAGGGCTCTAGTGGGGGGCCAGGGAGGGCTCCAGTGGGGGGCCAGGGAGGGCTCTAGTGGGGGGCCAGGGTGGGCTCTAGTGGGGGGCCAGGGTGGGCTCTAGTGGGGGGCCAGGGTGGGCTCTAGTGGGGGGCCAGGGTGGGCTCTAGTGGGGGGCCAGGGTGGGCTCTAGTGGGGGGCCAGGGTGGGCTCTAGTGGGGGGCCAGGGTGGGCTCTAGTGGGGGGCCAGGGTGGGCTCTAGTGGGGGCCAGGGTGGGCTCTAGTGGGGGCCAGGGTGGGCTCTAGTGGGGGCCAGGGTGGGCTCTAGTGGGGGCAAGGGTGGGCTCTAGTGGGGGCAAGGGTGGGCTCTAGTGGGGGCAAGGGTGGGCTCTAGTGGGGCAAGGGTGGGCTCTAGTGGGGGCAAGGGTGGGCTCGAGTGGGGGCAAGGGTGGGCTCGAGTGGGGCAAGGGTGGGCTCGAGTGGGGCAAGGGTGGGCTCGAGTGGGGCAAGGGTGGGCTCGAGTGGGGCAAGGAGGGGCTCGAGTGGGGCAAGGAGGGGCTCGAGTGGGGCAAGGAGGGGCTCGAGTGGGGCAAGGAGGGGCTCGAGTGGGGCAAGGAGGGGCTCGAGTGGGGCAAGGAGGGGCTCGAGTGGGGCAAGGAGGGGCTCGAGTGGGGCAAGGAGGGGCTCGAGTGGGGCAAGGAGGGGCTCGAGTGGGGCAAGGAGGGGCTCTAGTGGGGCAAGGGTGGGCTCTAGTGGGGCAAGGGTGGGCTCTAGTGGGGCAAGGGTGGGCTCTAGTGGGGCAAGGGTGGGCTCTAGTGGGGCAAGGGAGGGCTCTAGTGGGGCAAGGGAGGGCTCTAGTGGGGCAAGGGAGGGCTCTAGTGGGGCAAGGGAGGGCTCTAGTGGGGCAATAGAATGTCTGTCTGCATTTAATGAAACACATACGCAAAAACCAATATAGAAAATTTACACACACACACACACACACACACGGTTTATTTACGTGTCCGGTAAAGCAGGAAAACTAGTTAGCTTGTCACCACGAAAGTTGCCAAACAACAAACAGGACTGAGCTTCTGGCCAGGACAAGTTACAAACAAAACTTCCTTATTTAAAAACTGACACACACACACACAGTTACTAACAATGGGGTGTGGGTAGTTAAGAACATAACGACCGACTAATAACTGAACTATTGTACACCTTGTTAGCTTGGTGTAAACAGGAGAATGGATGTTGCTGAGAACGAGAGAAAGACGCTGCAAATAAATGAAACAAACACACCTTGTTACCTTGGCGTAATGTAAACAACAGGAGGAGACAGTTAGAAAAGACTAAACCAACTGACGACTGTAACGTCATTTAATTATATATATATATATATATATATATATATATATATATATATATATATATATATATATATATATATATATATATATATATATATATATATATAGCTGTTCGATACATTCCTAATGGGGAGTTACAGCTAATGACCAAACAATTAGTAATTGCTTAATGATCATATGTTGTATTACTGGTGATTAAATAATACTGATCACGTGTTGTTTACTTGTTCGCTTGTGTGGTCGGGATTTATTTTCGCTGTTGAGTGAATAATAATTGACTTATCATATTTTACTTGTTATTATATGGGGTGGGGTTGGGTTGGGTTGGGTTGGGTTGGATTAGATTAGGCATAGTTTAGTTATAGTTAGGTTAGTAGGGACAGAGTATTCTGAGTTATGCAAAAATCATTGTTTTGGGACTAGAACCTCGCTTGGTATCGTGAGGTAGGTGGGTGCGAATCCCCCCCCCCCTACCCCCACACACACGATCTCAGTCCAAAGCAGAAAGAAACCATTAAGTTTATCTCACTGCAACACTCACAGCGCCGCCAGAGACCACCGTAAACTACCAGAGACCACCGTATACTGCCAGAGACCACCGTATACTGCCAGAGAACACCGTATACTGCCAGAGACTACCGTAAACTACCAGAGACTACCGTAAACTACCAGAGACTACCGTAAACTACCAGAGACTACCGTATACTGCCAGAGACCACCGTATACTGCCAGAGACTACCGTAAACTAACAGAGACTACCGTAAACTACCAGAGACTACCGTAAACTACCAGAGACTACCGTATACTGCCAGAGACCACCGTATACTGCCAGAGAACACCGTATACTGCCAGAGACTACCGTAAACTACCAGAGACTACCGTAAACTACCAGAGACTACCGTATACTGCCAGAGACCACCGTAAACTACCAGAGACCACCGTATACTGCCAGAGACCACCGTATACTGCCAGAGAACACCGTATACTGCCAGAGACCACCGTATACTGCCAGAGACTACCGTATACTGCCAGAGACTACCGTATACTGCCAGAGAACACCGTATACTGCCAGAGAACACCGTAAACTACCAGAGACTACCGTAAACTACCAGAGACTACCGTATACTGCCAGAGACTACCGTATACTGCCAGAGACCACCGTAAACTACCAGAGACCACCGTATACTGCCAGAGACTACCGTATACTGCCAGAGACTACCGTATACTGCCAGAGAACACCGTAAACTACCAGAGACTACCGTATACTGCCAGAGAACACCGTATACTGCCAGAGACCACCGTATACTGCCAGAGACCACCGTATACTGCCAGAGACTACCGTATACTGCCAGAGAACACCGTAAACTACCAGAGACTACCGTAAACTACCAGAGACTACCGTATACTGCCAGAGAACACCGTACACTGCCAGAGAACACCGTATACTGCCAGAGAACACCGTAAACTACCAGAGACTACCGTATACTGCCAGAGAACACCGTATACTACCAGAGACTACCGTATACTGCCAGAGAACACCGTATACTGTCAGAGACTACCGTATACTGCCAGAGAACACCGTAAACTACCAGAGACTACCGTATACTGCCAGAGAACACCGTATACTACCAGAGACTACCGTATACTGCCAGAGAACACCGTATACTGCCAGAGAACACCGTATACTGCCAGAGACTACCGTATACTGCAAGAGAACACCGTAAACTACCAGAGACCACCGTATACTGCCAGAGACTACCGTATACTGCCAGAGAACACCGTATACTGCCAGAGACCACCGTAAACTACCAGAGAACACCGTATACTGCCAGAGAACACCGTATACTGCCAGAGACTACCGTATACTGCCAGAGAACACCGTATACTGCCAGAGACCACCGTATACTGCCAGAGACTACCGTATACTGCCAGAGAACACCGTAAACTACCAGAGACTACCGTATACTGCCAGAGAACACCGTATACTGCCAGAGAACACCGTATACTGCCAGAGAACACCGTAAACTACCAGAGACTACCGTATACTGCCAGAGAACACCGTATACTACCAGAGACTACCGTATACTGCCAGAGAACACCGTATACTGCCAGAGACTACCGTATACTGCCAGAGAACACCGTAAACTACCAGAGACTACCGTATACTGCCAGAGAACACCGTAAACTACCAGAGACTACCGTATACTGCCAGAGAACACCGTATACTACCAGAGAACACCGTATACTACCAGAGAACACCGTATACTGCCAGAGACTACCGTATACTGCCAGACAACACCGTAAACTACCAGAGACCACCGTATACTGCCAGAGACTACCGTATACTGCCAGAGACCACCGTATACTGCCAGAGACCACCGTAAACTACCAGAGAACACCGTATACTGCCAGAGAACACCGTATACTGCCAGAGACTACCGTATACTGCCAGAGAACACCGTAAACTACCAGAGACCACCGTATACTGCCAGAGACTACCGTATACTGCCAGAGACCACCGTAAACTACCAGAGAACACCGTATACTGCCAGAGAACACCGTATACTGCCAGAGACTACCGTATACTGCCAGAGACCACCGTAAACTACCAGAGACTACCGTATACTGCCAGAGACCACCGTATACTGCCAGAGACTACCGTATACTGCCAGAGAACACCGTAAACTGCCAGAGAACACCGTATACTGCCAGAGACCACAGTATACTGCCAGAGATCACCGTATTTTTTTTTTTTTACGGGGAATAGCCAACCCGGGCACAGGTTATCGACCCACAACGAGGCGAAAAAATAAGAGCAAAAAGAAATTAAAAATATAAAAGAAAAAAGTTATATCAATCTACACCACGAAGATCCCGGAAAACCAGCTTTTTAAACTGAGACCGATTGTATGAGTATGGAAACACAGAAGAAGGCAGAGCATTCCACAGTTTGGCAGTGTGAGGAAAGAAGGATGTACTATAACGGGTTATTCTAGTGTGACCAACATCCACAGAGAAACGGTGGGCACCGCGGGCAAGACGATTGTTAAGAGCCCACGGCCTTGTCGGCGGTACACAGGACCAAATCCACGGAACATTGCCTGTTAAAGTACCTGTAAAGGCGAGAGAGTGAAGCAACACTACGGCGAAGAGAAAGGGAAGAAAGATTATAAACTAAAAGACAGAAGAAGAGCCACCACAGATATGAGAGCAGTACTCCAAGTTAGGACGAATGAATCCCTTATAAACTTGAAGCAACTGCTCAGGAGTGAAGTAACTACGGCACCTGTACAGTATTTCCCAGCTTTCGGGAGGCAGCTTTATAGCAATGTTGTGAATGTGTGGCTTCCATGACATATTAGAGGAAATGGCGAGACCTAGCATTTCTACTTTAGAACTTGGCAGAATGATTGCGTCCTGAAATGTGATTGGTGGAAGATCATCTAATTTGGGAACTGTAATTGGTAAATACCGAGTTTTATTACTATTGAATTTAAGCAAGTTTCTACCTCCCCATTCGGAGATGCTGCCCAGATCCGCATTGATAGATGAAATGATATCAGCTCTAGAAACAGATCTAGTTTGAGAATTAGGGGGAAGGGAAAAATGTGAAGAAGAGTGAAGAGTAGAATCATCAGCATAAGAATGGATAGAATTAGTGGTAGTGTGAAGTAAATCATTGATAAGAAGAAGGAAGAGAGTAAGTGAAAGAACAGAACCCTGTGGGACACCACTATTGGGAGAGAAAGAGCAAGAGATCGATCCCTCGACAACAACTGCCAGGGATCGGTTCTTAAGGAAGTTAGAAATTAGAGAACAAAGTGAGTGAGAGAAACCATAAGAGGGAAGTTTAGAAAGCAAAGACTTGAGCCATACCCTGTCAAATGCTTTGGAGATGTCGAGGGCCACGACGAAAGTTTCCCCATAATCCCTAAGAGAGGATGACAAGAGATGGGTGCAGTAGGAGAGCATATCACCAGTATACCTTGCCTGGCGAAAGCCATACTGGTGATCTGACAAAAGAGAAAAGCGTTCAAGGTGACGGAGAAAATGAGTTTAAGATAGTTTCGAAAATCTTAGAGAGGGATAAGTTAGTGCAATGGGGCGATAGTTAGAGGGAATAGAATGGTTATCCTTCTTCGGGATGGGCTGAACCAAAGCATGCTTCCAAGGACCTTTTTTTTCAACATTTTGTATAATATATTGCGTCTTGATATTGAATGTTTTTATTTTACTTTTTTAATAAACGGTTATAGTGCAGTTTGTCCTCCGAGATAAACCTATATTAACTAAATATGGTAGACTGTCAGTACAAGTTTAAAGAACCGTGTTTGTCTCTACTCAATCAACTTTCTATATATGAGGCGCCTAGAATGGAAGTAGCGTAAGCGCCAAAATCAAGATTTGGAGATATGGCCACAGGCGTGTTCATTGGCCTTTGTTCTACATGATCAAGCCTGACAGTGTCGCTTACGCCGCCGCAAGGTCGAGAATTCCATTGGAAGCGCTCGTAACTAATACACAGTACACAGTTTCGTGAAAATTGGGTGATATTTATTGAATTTTTTTTTGTTTTTAGGGGTTTAGGGACGGTGGGGGGGGGGGGCGTTTGAGGATGTGGCAACATCCCTTATACGGTCCAACTTTTGTGGAAAGTTTCATTGAAATCTATGCAGTAGTTTCCATGGTACATAAACTTAAAACTTTAAAAGCGATTTACTCAAAACAGGAGTTTTGGAGATACGCCATTCCCATTCTTGGCGCCTCCTATTATGAAATAAATAAGAGAAGGAAGGTGAGGGCCTGAACGATCACTTACAGTAATGTTTGTTCATATATGTTTTCGATGAAATCCAGTTTTCTCATATATATTGTTTTGAAGTTACCTTGAAAAAGCCAAAGCCATCGAAGGTGAACACGTAGGTAAGCATTTGTGTGTGTGTGTGTGTGTGTGTGTGTTAGGGGGTTTCAATAACTCTTGTCAACAAGGATAATTTCCAATCTTATCAAGAAACTGATTTCTATAATGACCCAGCCAGGTTCTATGTCAAGGTCGAGGAAGGTCACCACTACCTCAGCCTTCCTACATGACCTTCCCTGGAGGGCAGAGGTAAGAGCAGACTGTGCAGGTCATCGTCCTCATTAGTCAGATCATATGTTAGTCTGGAGCTGTTTATTGATGACTCTCGTGTGGCTGTAGGAGTATTTGTAGGAGAGTTTATTGGAGAGTGCTGGAGTGTCTGTTTCAGTGTGAGTGTCTGGTGGAGTATGTATCTGGTGGAGTGTCTGATGGAGTGTGTGCACATGTGGGAGTAACTCAAGGATAAAACAAGTAATTACAAGCTGTCACAGTCCTTCATGAGGGAAGGGAAACAACCGCTCGTGTCCCTCTACAAAAAACACCAGACTCGGTGCCAAAAAATATTACTTCTCACTCCAATTCCACTTCGGGATGAACTAATCTGGTCTTTACGCCTTTATATCATCTCTTACTACAGGCCATTAACGTTGACGGGAGACGATCAGCTACTTCTTCTACTAACTAATGCTTCATGTTATAAGTGATCTATCGTGTTAAAGTAATCACGAGAAGGATACCACCCACACACACACCCACACAACACACACACACACAACACACACACACACTGGTTCTTCCCTAAGGTTCTTCCCTAGTAAAGTCAAAGCCATATATCCTCCCTGACCACGGTACATCCTCCGTGACCACGGTACATCCTCCCTGACCACGATATATCCTCCCTGTCCACGGTATATCTTCCCTGACCACGGTATATCCCTCAGGACCACGATAAACAACCTTAAACTACGGTATTTCTCGCGTCACCTACATAACACGGAGATAATGAGGAAGGTGTGTCCGGTCGCTGGAGGGTCGACCCCCACCCCTCCTCCTCCTCTCTAAGGCACCTTCCTCCTGAAAGCGGAACCCTTAGTGATCAGGTGACGGCACGAAACACTTAATATTAAGGAGAAAGAGAAGGCGAGAGCAAGAAAGAGAGAGAGCGAGAGAACTAGAGAGAGAATAAAAGATGAAGAAATAGACAAACAAAACTAAAAGGTGAGAGAGAGAGAGAGAGAGAGAGAGAGAGAGAGAGAGAGAGAGAGAGAGAGAGAGAGAGGTCAGACAAACAGACAAGGAAATAATGAATGGCAGAGGAAGATAATAAAAAATAACAAATTGATACAAAGGAGAATTTCACATTTGATGATAACACTGGCCATCCACCCTTCTTTTCCTTCCTTCCTTTCTTCCTTCACTCCCTTTCTCATTCCGTTCTCCACGTCCCTTCCTCCTTCCCTCCTTAGTCCTAGTACCCTAATCCCCCCCCCCCCCCCTGCTCTCAAGAGATATAGTCCACAGTTAACAGGGGAGGAGATAACGCTTCGGTTTACGGAATAGTCTCAGTGCGACATTTCGGCTTCCTCAAATCTTACATCGTAACTTAAGTAATCTATCTCATTATGGTACAGTCTTACGGTAACAACACAAAATCGGCTTATCAATTCTTGCATGGTAACTTATGTGATTTATTTTGTCACACTTCTCGGTACGATTGTGACGCCATTATCGATTCCCCAACATTCATACCGTAACCAGAATGAGGCAGTTAGTAATTATTTTTTTCATCCGACGGTCTACGAGCCTTTGATAATCCGGCCTCTTGGTGGCAGAGCTTGGGAATGATGATACCCCAGACACTAATAGAATTACCGAGGCATTTGCATATTAAACTAAGCACGTTAACTAGGAGAGGAGCGACGGAAATGTTGAAAACCCCATGAAAAAGTTATTGTTAATGAGCATAGAAAATGGATCTGGTAGAGTATAAGTTAAGGGAAGACTATTGTAAATACACCGAATATTGTTTATATACAGCATTTATATATGATCAATGCTTCAGTTTAATGAGTGTGGGGATATAACGGGATGCAAAGGAGAGCGAGATGTATTATAATTGGTGTAAGTTCACTACAGTGTTTGCAGTGTCATTACTTAAGTCTATTTCAACAACAACACAAGCTGTTCTACGATCTCTTTAAATCATCGATACTTTTCACAAAACACACACACACACACACACACACACACACACACACACTACTACTACTACTTTGCTGTCACTCGGAATCGAGTATGACGATCATCCAGCTACGATACAATGATATGAGTTATTAAGGATGTCACCTTCGTTGGTGAGCTCTGAGGTGACTAAAAGAGGCCGATACGGGACCGGCAATTTCGATCACAGATGGTGCACATGTGGGGGGGGGGGGGCAACATCTAATGCGGGAGGGGAGGCGGCAGCGTCTTTCCGGCGTTGGCGCTTCTCCGCCTCGGTATGCAGTCAGGCAAACTGGAAAGTATTCACTCACTTGCTCGCTCGCTCCACACACACACACACACGCTCGCACACACGCGCGCGCTCGCGCTCACACACAAAAGCAGTGGCCGAGACCACGAACTACACACAACACAGTGAGGTATAGTTTGTGATGAGCTCAAAACAATGGAGAAAGTTTTGTGTGAGGACTGTGGTGCTGGGGACTGCTGATCTATGTTCTGGCCGGGACACAGAAGCAGGTGAACTATACAACACCTGCTATACACCTGGTTAACCTGATCTCTCTTCCACTCTGTATTAACGAACTAGCAGCTGGAACGAACAAAATTTAATCGAACTGAAGTTTTCAAGAACGAATCTTGTACTGTACCAGTTTATACCACCTATAACGAAATCATTTTAGAGCAAATTTTTACCAACAGTCACGAATTTCAATCGTGAATAATTTAGATACGTTCAAATTTATATCAGTTCACGAATCTCAAGTCAATAGCGAGTCATTTTTGGAGTGAATCAGGTACAGATTTTCAAGCTCATGTCGCGAATCTCAAGAATGTACCATAAACCACATTCTCACTGACCACTACTTGGTAGGATTCAGGAGTGTTTGACGGACAGATGAACTCTTGACCTTAGAACCACTCTTTTCTGCTATCACGACTTCAGTTTTAACTTCACATTATACCCGATTTCATATAATGACTAAAATTTTGATGTCATTATTTCTGACTTCGTACACTGACTTCAGTAATGACGTCACACTGAGCCTGACCTCAATCTAGAATCGTTAAGTTGGGCAAGCAAGGTAATTACGCTCCGTTTTTATATGCAGGTTGTAAAGTTTATCACGTGTTCGACTTTAATGCAGACAAGTAAATAATAATCTGTCATTTACTTTACTGTGGTTATAGCAGATAATATCACCTCACAGGTAAAGTAGATAATCTGTCACCTCACAGGTAAAGTAGATAATCTGTCACCTCACAGTTAAGCAGATAATCTGTCACCGCACAGTTAAGTAATACTGTCACCTCAGTTAAAGTAGATAATTTGTCACCTCACAGTTAAAGTAGATAATCTGTTAAATAATTAACTTTCCCACAGTTACAGAATATAATCTGTCATGTCACTCATCACCGAGCCAATTATCTCGCTTCTCCTCTAAACAATAACTTGGTCGTTATGGTTAATAAAACAATTTTGCTTTATGAATGTTCTGGTGGAAATAATTAGTTGACCATCATTAAATGAAATTATTTTATAGAAAAATATGTACATGTGCACGTAAAAGCACGCGCACACACACGCACACGCGCACGCACGCACGCACGCGCGCGCACACACACAAGTACCTGTAAAAGTGTTTCCTCTGTACAATTAAGTAAAACGGTAAACAAATCAGCAACGTAAACATAAGAACATAATATTTCTCATTGACCTACAGCACTGACCTTGACCTACGGCGCTGACCTTGACCTACAGCGCTGACCTTGACCTACAGCGCTGACCTTGACCTACAGCGCTGACCTTGACCTACAGCGCTGACCTTGACCTACAGCACTGACCTTGACCTACGGCGCTGACCTTGACCTACGGCGCTGACCTTTGATCCAAATCTCCAAAAATTTAGTTTATTTAAATCACCTGAAAATTACCATCCCATATTATTTCTCTTTAAAATTAACCACCGTAACGCTAACCTAACCTAACATAACAAATTCTAATCTAACAAAATTTAACTTAACCCCCCCAAGGAAGCAAAGAGGGTGTTTAATAGTAATCAGGTGAAATATGCTAGGGTGGTTACTCTTGACGTGATCTGTTGTTTGCCTTCCTTATCACCCAACACGGACACCTAGTTTGATCAAAATCGACCAAAACAATTCCTTATGGATATTACATTCAAAGTCAAAAAGAAAAAAATCCGAAATGAATAAAACCCTCGACTTATCTGTATGAATGAAGAAAACAAAACAGTTTTACGACGTAACAATGAAGAACTACTGAATAGATAAGGAAGAGTGATGGGTGGTTCATACAGTAGTCCCCTTCACTTGTGCATTTACAGGGGCTCATCAGGTTTTGTGCAGTGTGGCAGTCATGTGTTTGTTTACGTTCGACAGAATGAAACTCGCAATAGTAAACATATTATGGCATCAAATTAAAACAATATTAAAACAAACACCTCAATGATAATATTTTGTGGAATGTTTATATGACGAGCCTCTGTAAACGCACTAGGGAAGGAGACTGTACCACACGCTCCAAAAAGTATCTTGACGATTTTGTGGTGTTGAGACAATGACAACAGCCGAAGGATTTTGACATTCAAACAGAAACAACAGGAGTCGCGGTGTTCATTTTGAAATTCATTGGACCCTTCCGTAAAGGTACTGTGTGTGTGTGTGTGTGTGTACTTACTACGGGAGGTCGGCACTATGGCACCGGTTAAGCTTGGAGTTTAACCATGGTTAATTGGAACTGGGCGAGATTAAGGATGTGGCAGGAACTTAATCCAGGATATTGAAGCCATTCCTTAGGTACTGGGAAGACAGCGGGGGGGGGGGGAGGAGGGGGGTTGAGAGACTTGGGAGATGGTGGGGGCTGTTGAACTAGGGAGAGGGTGGGGGCTGTTGAACTAGGGAGAGGGTGGGGGCTGTGGAACTAGGGAGAGGGTGGGGGCTGTGGAACTAGGGAGAGGGTGGGGGCTGTGGAACTAGGGAGAGGGTGGGGGCTGTGGAACTAGGGAGATGGTACGGGGCTGTGGAACTAGGGATAGGGTGGGGGCTGTGGAACTAGGGAGATGGTGGGGGCTGTGGAACTAGGGAGATGGTGGGGGCTGTGGAACTAGGGAGATGGTACGGGGCTGTGGAACTAGGGATAGGGTGGGGGCTGTGGAACTAGGGAAATGGTGGGGGCTGTGGAACTAGGGAAATGGTGGGGGCTGTGGAACTAGGGAAATGGTGGGGGCTGTGGAACTAGGAAGATGGTGGGGGCTGTTGAACTAGAGAGATGGTGGATTGAGAACTTCTGGAGTTATAATTTGTGGACATCATGCTATAGGTGACGCTAATTCGTTTTAATATACACAATGTGACGAAAACAAAATAGAGGGGAAATGCAGAAAGTCAATTAACCAAGACCTTGTAAATAATATTCGACAATGGCAAATAATAATAATAATAATAATAATAATAATAATAATAATAATAATAGACCAAGCCAAACAACGATGATAACAAAGTGATCCATACACTAAACAACCATTAAAACTCAAAGATACTAAGTCTTTTTGCCGTCTTTTATGACACATGAAATTAAAGGACTTAGTCGTTGAAGCCCAGACATCTACACAAACACAATGATTAGAAAATATGCCGAAAAAATCTTAGATGTTGAAGCACAGACAACCACATAATATATAAACATCAACAACACAAATAACTTTACATATCACTTGTAAGACTGATCAGAATTTGACGTTATCTCTGAGATTATTACTAAGATTATTCTGTTTCTGTAAAATGTTTAGGTCTAATATGCTGGGGTGGAGATTGTCCAGGTGATCCAATCTTCTTTCGCAAATTCCCTTTATTTCTCTGTTTATTCAAATATTTCACTATAAACAACAAACAAAAACACGCGGAACACCACCAAAAATCTACACCCAGAAATAAAAGGAAATGGAAAAGAAATATATACGAGCATATTATATAACACAGAATTACACCAGTTAACATCCATAAAAGCAGAATGGGAGAATCACATTAATTACATAAACAAATATCAAATAATTGCCGTGATAGAGGTGAAGTGAGTTACCTTTGATATGACAATTAATATTTGATGACGTCCATGAAATGAGGACAGATAATAATTTACCTTAGTTTACATACAGGTACAAACGTTTGATAAATGTCAAGATAAGGAGACTGATGGTAATGTTTAGTCTTGCCACAGACCCACAAATGTGATAAAATGATAAGACTCTGGAGAGGAAATGATCGTTCAGTCTTAATACATACCCAAGACGCTCTATGGTGACCTGGGAAATTAACACAAAGCCATGGGTGACCTGGGAAGTTAACACAAAGCCATGGGTGACCTGGGAAGTTAACACAAAGCCATGGGTGACCTGGGAAGTTAACACAAAGCCATGGGTGACCTGGGAAGTTAACACAAAGCCATGGGTGACCTGGGAAGTTACCACAGAGCCATGGGTGACCTGGGAAGTTACCACAGAGCCATGGATGACCTGGGAAGTTAACACAGAACCACGTGTGACTCCAGCAAGTTAACACACAACCATGGGTGACCTAGGAAGCTAACACAGAGCCATGGGTAACCAAAGAAGTAAACACAGATATGGGTGACCTGTTAACACAGAAATAAGGGTGACCTAGGAAGTTAACAGAGCCATGGGTGACCTAGGAAGTTAACACAGAGCCATGGGTGACCTAGAATGTAACAAAAAGCCATGGGTGATCTATTAAGTTAACACAGCCATGGGTAACCTAGGAAGTTAACACAGCCATGAGTGACCTGGGAAGTTAACCCAGAAATATGGGTTACCAGTTAAAACACAGCCATGGGTGACCTAGGAAATTAACAGAGCCATAGGTGACCTGGGAAGTTAATATTAGTAAATACATTACAGATGATTGTCTTGCTGGAGGACACCGCCGCTACACTCGTCCTTCGCTTGGCAGAGAGAGAGAGAGAGAGAGAGAGAGAGAGAGAGAGAGAGAGAGAGAGATTCCCAGGTGATGCAGGCGGAGATCACAAGCACTAACCCAACACCCATTCAAGAGAGGATCCGACACACATGCACTCTCTCTCACTCTCTCACTTACTCACTCACTCATTCTCTCTCTCTCTCTCTCAAGGATACATATTTTTTCTACCATTTTTTTCCTTTACACGGTTCACCAGAAGAAATAATTACGCCATGATCAAGCGAATGTTAGAATCCGACTCTCAGGAAGCCCCGGGAGCGAGAACCAGCCTTACATGGAGCCGCCACACGGGTAAAAGTGGCGGAAATCTTCATAATTGGACCCGGGTATCCAGCAGTTTCTCCTCTCCGCCCCTCCCAACCCCCTAGTTAAGCTCAGGCCTGCGTCCGGGTTAAGGGAAGAGGAAGGAGGAGGTGAAGAGGGAGGAAAATAAGAGGAGTGAGAGGAGGAGGAGGATTAGTGGAGGAAGAGAGTTGGAGAAAAGAGGATGATGCAAGGCACGGGGTTAGGGCAGAAGAGAATAGGAGGGCTGAGGAAGAGGAGGAGGAGGAAGACGTGAAGGAGGAGGAAGACGTGAAGGAGGAGGAAGACGTGAAGGAGGAGGGGGAGGAGGAAGAGGTGGAGGAGGAAGAGATGGCGGTGGAGAAAAAGTGAGTAGAGGAGGGGAAGAAGAGGGGAAGGGAAGAAACAGATAGTAGGGGGAAGAGGAGAGTCAGGCAAGGTCTAGGTAGGGGGGAGAGGAGCAAGTAGAGAGACAAGAGGAAGGGGGCAGGAAGAAGAGAAAGAGGAGTGGGAGGTAGTGGAAGGAAATAAGCGCAGGCGAGGAAGAGAAGGATGACAGGGAGAACTGAAGAGGAGGATCAGGCAGAGTAAGGACAAGGATGAGGACAGGAGCGAAAAGGAAGAGAGGGGGAAGTAAGAGGTAACTGGAAGGGGAGGTAGAGAACAAAAGAAAAGCAAGAGGGATGAAGAGGAGGTTCAGATAGAAGAGGGTGGAGAGGAACAAGTTGAGGGAAGAGGGAACGTAAGATGGAGGGGAAGAGGAGGTAGGGGGAAAGACGAGAGGCAGGAAGAGCTAGGTAGAGAGAAGGGGAAGGGAGGAACAAGAGGAGCAGGTAGGTAGACAAGAAGTAGGAGAGAGTAAAGTGGGTGGTGAAATAGGACCTCCACTGTTTATATTTATAGTGTATTATTTGACACACACACACACACACACACACACACACACACACACACACACACACACACACACCCACCCACTCTCTCTCTAACGAGCCAATCAGAGAGCGTGTCATGAGAAGCCAATGAGCAATTACCCCTGACTGACAAATGATTAGAAAAGGCGGTACAGGAGGGAAAATAATGAGTTGAAAATAATGAGTTAAGAGATAATGAGTGAGAGATAACGTTGATGGTGGCCACGTATGAAGAAGTTTCCTGGTGTATGATAATGAAATCACCAACTACATACATTCCCTCATACACTTTACACCTTATTGGTATTCTTCCTCATTATAAACATCTAGGTGTGAGTGTATTGTATATATATAGTGATTTTACTGTATATCCCAACATTTATTTATCATTGTTGTCCAGCGAAATTATGTGAATCTCTACCACAAATCAGCTACAATGTTACAAGACTACTACTACGGATTCATTCATAAATAATCTACAAAGGTACTCAAACTATCCAACCAGGAGCGAACTCGTAACAATGGTTATTTGACAAATTTTGATTTAGGCGTGAAATAGGTAAACACTGGTTTGGAAACAGTAGTGGATGAATGGAACAAGTTACCAAATATCATCATTAACTCGAATACGCTGAATAGCTTCAAACATAGGTTGGATGCTTATATGAGCAATAGGGGTTGGGTGTACTGCAAACGGGACTGCCCAGTATGGGCCAATAGGCTCGCTGCAGTTTCCTCCATTCTTATGTTCTTATGTACTGTACGGAAGCACCAGAACAAGGGGGTAAATGAACTCTTTGAGGCAGCTGTACCTGTGTTTGTATCTGTACTTGTGTGCGTGTACCTACGTCTGCAACAGTACATGGGTGTGCGTACCTATATCCGTATTAGTTTCTGTACCTGTAGGTATGTGTACCTATATCCGTGTTAGTACCTGTGTCTGTCCCTTTACCTGTGTGTACTTGCACCTGTTCTTGCAAATAAAAGTAAACGTCATGAAAATCCACAATACACCGTAGATATTCTCACAGAAGGCTGATGGGGGATACAGCAAAGAGAGAAAAATTCAAGAGCACTGTGAGGGAGAATTGCCACTGAGAGTCACGTATCAGTGTGGAGATGTGAGAAAAATATTCTGAGGCACTACTGAGTGGTACTATTTCAACCCTGGCACCACCATGACGCAGATATGTTGGCAAGATTAAAAGTGTGTCCAAAATGGTAAATATAAAAATCCGCCACGATTTTAAAGGCAAAATTCCCGCACGACCCAAGTCTCAGAATTTAGAGGTAATGACACGACCCTGCACCAGGATTTTCATCCGGCATGACACTAAACTCTGATTTTAGAGGTAATAATCTACCCCGGACCCGGATTTTAGAGGTAATAACCCGCCCCGGACCTAGATTTTAGAGGTAATAATCCGGCACGACCCTGGACCCGGATTTTCAAAGATTCATGCGCTATTTTTCATTTGAGGGAATGAAGATAAATCGACCTGCCTCACATAACCTACGACCCAAATTTGATTGTGTGGAACGGTGTCGAAATGCAATGAGACTTTACCGTAAGGAGCTGTGTTCTTCCTACCTCCAGTTACAAGGACAAGTTGAAACCTACGGATACTTGAGAATGAGAGTCATAGATGAATAAAAATTGCAACAGGAAAAAAATAAAAATTCAAAGAAAGGAAATAAAAAAAATGGAAATAAAGAGAACAAAAAAAGAAAGGAAAGAAAGAAAAATGAATGAAAGAAAAAAGAAAAAACATACAGCATAAGACAAGACTAATACATAACAATCACACACTACCATGTTAAAGATATATATATATATATATAATGTCTTTTGTTTCTAAATCTCCTGACAGAGAGAGAGAGAGAGAGAGAGAGAGAGAGAGAGAGAGAGAGAGAGAGAGAGAGAGAGAGAGACTGCCTTTACATTCACCAATACCAGTGGAGAGAGATGCCATATCTATAAAGTCTTACCCCAAAATAACCAACACTACAGCCACCACAAGCGAAGAAGATCGTACAAGTGATCATCAAAAGGGAGGCAAGGATTTAATCTCTCAACATCAGAAGACAACCTAGCGTATCATTATTGCGGTAATAACTAGACTTAAAAGCGTTGTATTTCATCTGGCCTCTACTTACATAACCTTTTTATTGGCTGGGATATGGAGCCAAGAGTAGGGATCTCTCTCTCTGTGTGTGTATGTGTGTGTGTGTTGTACAAGTATACCCCCGTCTTCTGGGACTATGAAATTCCTTTATATTTTAACTAAAGATAATGTCGAATGTCCTATGACTAATATTAGGAGTAACACATAACAGGTAGTATCCTACGTGACTTAAATTCAATGTCTTACACAAACACACAGTGGTACTCTAAGTTGCTGAAGGCTGTGTTTACTGTTGCAGATATCATGTGAGCTTAAAGGTAATAGATATCTTGCTAGTTAACGGTTATATTATACAGATTTTATCATGTGTTTAGCGCTGTAAATATCATGTTAATTTTTTTATCTTCTTTACTGATGCATGTATATTTCACGTTGGTTATACCTTGTTTACCGCTGTACAGATACAGGTCCATAAACAATTGAATATAACCAGAACTACAAACACCTGAACACCAGACCAGGTAAGTTCATTAGCAAATTGGAGGTATATAAAGAGGTGATGGTGGGGACAGGCAGGTATTATCACTCACTGGTAATTGTGTTGACGTGTGTGTAAGAGACGCCTCCAGGCTTCACCTCTATTAGATAATTGTGTCAACGTCCACTTAGGGCCAACAGATGAGGGGTAAAAAGAGTTATATTGTTGGCTCACGTGTCACTTGTTATTACTGCCTGTGGTTTTGAGAGAGGTCAAGTGTTAGTGTATTAGGGAGACGGATGGAGACGTTTATTGTTATTTTGTATTTTATTTATATTTATTTTCAATTTTTGTTAGGTGGGAGGGGAGTGTTAAGGATCTTGAGGTGTTAGTTTTAGGGAAGGTATCCTCCTGAGCATTAAAATTCCGTCCTTCCATCTAAAAATCTTATTCCCTGACCTTACCAGATTTTACGATAACTTCCTAGCATTAAAATCCCTTAACCCGTCCTAAAATATCTATTCCCTAACCTTAATATGATCTTATAATTCTTTGGCTGATATCCAAAAAAAAAAAAATATTAAATATTCTTCACATACACTTGTAGAAAATGATGAAAGTATTTAAATCCCTTGCCCGTATCTTAAATCATCCACTCGCTAACCTTAACATGATTTTAACCTAGTTTCACGATCGCCAGGTGAGGTTCAGGCTGTGTTAAGATCTCGCCACCAAAATCGTTTCTCTCTCTGTCTCTATCTCTAATGTTTCCACGTTTTAATGTGAACTTCCTTGGAAGGGAACCAGGAATTAATTAAATTTTGGCCTCCGAGACCTCAGTTCTTGTGAGCATAAAAAAGGAAGAGCATTTTTCTTAATCTTTTATGGTGCAGAACTTTTGGTCGTTGTTATGATGTTAGTGTTCCTTGTTAATATGTGGATGTATAGCCGAGAGAGAGAGAGAGAGAGAGAGAGAGAGAGAGAGAGAGAGAGAGAGAGAGAGAGAGATTTGTCTACATACACAATGAGAGACACACCCATGGCACACACAACGCAACGATAAAGACACAAAGATGAATTAGCGAGAAAGAGAGAAATATAGTAGAGATATATTTGTATACACACACACCGACAGACAGAGATAGAGAAAATCTTAAGGGAGAAAATAAAAATGCATAGTAAAGGGAAACAGAGAAAATGGGAGAAAATGATGAAGAAAAAAGAAGAGAAGGAGCAAAAGAAGAAAGAGAGGAAAACAGAACACAACAGAGAAACACACGGAACGTTAGACACCGTCACCTCCTCTTACATGCTGCTGGAGGAGGTAGAAGAAGAGGTATTGGCGGAGGTATTTGAGGAGGAGGAAGAGGTAATGGAGGTGGAAGGGGAAGAGGAAGTGAAGGAGGGGAACGTGTACGAAGTAATGATAGATGAGGTGGAAGGCAAGTGGAGGAGGTGGAAGGGCGGTGGAGGAGTTCAAGGAAGGTGAAGGAGGAGCGGTGCTGAGATTACCTAAGTCGAGGGTGTAGGCTGGAAGAGGGTGTGTGTAGTGGAGAGAGGCAGCCAGGCATGGATTGAGCTGAAGGTCAGGGTTCGGGTTCAAGTGGATCCCGAAGCAGACTCGACTCCAAGCACACCAAGGGGTCGAAATAGAAAACAAGTAGTTATAGGATTTTTTTTTTTATTTTGACTCGAAAGGTCGAAAATTCTGCGAGATTGATGGTTAGAAATGATGCAGAACGTGGTGATTGAAACAAAGAATGAGGTGGATTAGAAGGATGGATGGAGGACAGAGAGTGAGTTTGAAGATTGGTGGATAGAGGTGACTGAAGCAAAGGATGAGATGAAAGACCTAAAACACCCCAACAAAAATATGTAAAGCGAAACACTGAAACTAGCGCAATGTTTGGGTGTCAATGTACTGTGTCCGCCGCCATTGTTCCTTCCTCAAAACCCACGTCCAATCACGGCACTCCACACTTATGACGTCATCAATCAAAATCCCTAAATTGGGGCTGATTGGTCGATCGATGTTTTGATTTTTGTGTTGATGACTGCTGGCTATTGCGAGTCTCATTCTCTCATTAGGTGATACAGTACTGTGTGACGATGGCAGAGGAGGCGGACGATACGACAACCTGCCGCTACCACCACCTGTCGCTCCCACCACCTGTCGCTGCCACCCCCTGCCGCTGCCACCCCCTGCCGCTGCCACCAGTTGGCGGTGTAGGAACGTCTCTCTCTCTCTCTCTCTCTCTCTCTCTCTCTCTCTCTCTCTCTCTCTCTCATAAAACCTTTTCTGTTTAAGAGTGTCTCCCTAACAGAGCTGTATCTAAGGCACATAACAGCTGTAATCTGTCGCGGTAAACACAACACTGACAATGGTGGTTGCTGTACGACCCATCAGTGTCACTTACGTCAAGCAGTGAGAACGAGGCTGTAACTGGATAGTATTGTGGTAATATTATCATCACACACACAAGAATTAAACGAGCACCCGGAAGTCGTTTACATAAATACAAGAGTCGCCAAAACTGTTCATGCAAGGACAGACAAAATAATTCCCACTACCCCAGAACCTTCCACGGGATCCAGTAAGCTCTCCCATATCTCGCGCGTGCCTCTGTGTGTGTGTGTGTGTGTGTGTCTTCGTGCCTGTGCGCGTGCGTATGTATGTATGCATGCATGTAGTAGGCAACTACCAAACAGGGAGTACTACCGCCCGGGCAGATATTGGAACCATAATGTATTGTCTAACCCTGCTGCCATATGGCCTCACGAAAATTGTGACCAAGTCCCAGGTTGCTGATCTGACTTTCTGCCTCATTTACACACAATTGCAGGGTCTCAATTGTTTCTCTTACTTTGATAACACAACATACATATATTATTTCTCACTCATGATCTTTTTTTTTAAATTTTGTATTTTACGTAAGGTCAGTTTATGTTACCTGTAGGTGAGGTTTGTTTAGGCCAGGTCAAATTATATCAAGTCAGGTTAGGTTAAGCCAGATCGGGTTAATTTAGGTAAGGTTACGCCAGGTCAGGTTAAGTTAAGTTAATTTACGCCAGGGCACATGTGGTTAGGTTAGGCCAGGTTAGGCCAAGTCAGGCCATGTAAGGTTAATTTAAGTTAAGGTACGTGTGGGGTACATCATGCCAGGTCAAGTTAGGTTAGGGTACATGTGGTTAGGTAAGAGTATGTATGATTAGGTCAGCTCTGGTTAGGTTAATTTAAGCAATAAGCCTGGTCAGGATACGTCAGGTTAGATTAATTTTGGTTAGGGTACGTATGCTTAAATTAGGGTACGCATGGTTAGGTTACGGTACATATTGTTAGGTTAGGGTACGTATGGTTAGAGAAGTTAGGTTGGGTTAACAAAACACTCTAGCCTCCCCCGTCCCTCACAGCCGCAGTATGTGAAGTGCGTTTTTTTTAACTCAGAAATAAAGTTTTTGCGTTAAAACTTCTTGCCTTCACCGTCAAGCTTTCATTTCCATTAAGAGTGGCTGCTGCTCCTGCTCCCACCCCCTCCTCCTCCCCCAAACCACCACCACCTACTCCCGTTCTCCTCCACCTGCCCCCTCCCACCTCCTCCCTTCCCTTACTCCTCCTAATCCCTCTCCTCCTCCCCCTTTCTCCTATTGTGCCTCCCCTCATCATGACAAAAGACGAAAATAACGACAGGTAAATAAATAAAAAGACGAAGAAAATAAATAAGACGGGAGGGAAAATATTCGAACAGATGTAAAAACAAAATTAAACTGAACGAATATCCGGAGACGACTAACTGACTCGTTAACTGGAAAACAGACAGTCGAAGGAGAAGGAAAGAATATGCAAAAACGGTCGATGGAGAAACTATATAAAATAAGAGAAGGAATCGGGAAACAAAGTCATATGCTAAAAGTAAGGTAAAGTAAGTAAGAAGTGGCAAAAATGATGCGATAAGTGGAAATAGCGTAGAGAAGAAAGAAGAGGATATGAAAAAAACCAGAAGAAAAATATTAAGAATAAAAACGAATGTCAAGGCGACCGAGAAAGAGTGTGAGAGAAAGAAAAGAATCAGCAAAGTGAGCGAGTGAGTGAGTGAAAGAGAGATAGAGTGAGAAAAAGAGACCATAAAAAGAGAAGTGGAAGAAAAAAGTATGAATAGGAGGAATAGGAGGAAGAAAAGTAGGAAGAAGAGAAGTAGGAAGGAGAAATGAAGGAGGAAGAAAAGTAGGAAGAAGAGAAGTAGGAAGGAGAAATGTAGGAGGAAGAAAAGTAGGAAGAAGAAATGTAGGAGGAAGAAAAGTAGGAAGAAGAGAAATAGAAGGAAGAACAGTAGAAAAAAGAGGAGGAAGAAAACTAGGAAGGAGAAATGTAGCAGGAATAAAAGTAGGAAGAGGAGAAGTAGGAAAGGGATATGGAGGCCAGTAAAGTAAGAGCACACATCATCCCTGGGACGTTAACTGCTATGCCTTCCTCAGTGACCTGACTCAGCACCGTCTTGACCTCTCCTGCCCTCACCACTGTAATAATTGTAATGGCAGAACGTATCAGTCTCCTGGCCACTCTATAAGTATACTGGCCACTGTAACACAAGTATTCTATCCACTGTATCATCTCTTAAAAAATATCTATTGTCTAAGTATTAATATTCTTTTTGTAATACCTACTATATACAGTATACAGTACCTGCTTTTATTGTATCACCAAAACCGTTATATCGGAAATTATCATGTAAATAGGTAAGAAAATACCATTGTAATAAATATATTTGCCAACTAGACATAATCCTGACAGCTCTGTCCTCTTGTTCAACCTTAATACTGCACAACCTATGTTGTATTGCTTCCCCATTATATTTATGTTATTTCAATTCCACTGTAACGTAGGTATAATACTTAAAATATAAATTTAAAAAATACAAATAAAAGAATAAAAAATAAGATTTAATAAATAAAGATTAAATTGATAACCGTGGCAACATTCTGAGACGTTCTTATTACCACCATGCTATGCGTACTATTCCAGATGATACTAAATGGTATATAATACTTCCTTGAGAAAAATGTACAGTATATATATCAGGTGCCTACAGGAGAGCTCAGGTTCTCAACTGGCTCAGCCATGTTAATATTGTTATTATTATCCACTCTGTCTGTTTTTCTGGCTAAATAAACTGTTTCAATTCAATTCAACATAAGTGTACTGTCCACTGTATCACATAAGTATACTGTCAGTTGTATCACATGCCGTAAGTATACTGTCCACTGTATCACATTAGTATGCTGCCCACTTTATCACATTGTGTATACTGGCCACTATGACACACAAGTATAATGTCCATTGTATCACAGAAGTATACTATCCACTGCATCACATACGTATACTATCCACTGTATGACTTAAGTATACTCGCCACTATACGACACACACACACAATTTACACCTGAAGTATACACGGTAAATACAACACTTCACACCACTCCTGTAGTACAGTCGGGATCAAACGTCTTTAACACTTGACAGTATTTGGCATGTAAGTACCGAAGATCTTAGGTAATAAGGAGAGTTTTATCCCATTTTGTGGTTCAGGCATAATATGTGATGACAAGTAGTGTTATTAGTATATACCAATCATATATGTATAACTCAGAAGTAGATGCCAGATATTGCTGAGACTTTTGACTCCGACTGTACGTATAGTTAAGCGTCAGGTCCCCCTATGCTAACCCTGTCACGCACAAAACAACTTCACTGTACACCAAACAAATAAATCCACTCAACCTAACCTAATCCCATCACGTATGAAGCTACTCCCATGTACAAATGTGACCTGAGCTGACCTAACCTCGGCTAATATAACCAAAGCTATCCAAATGCATCCTAACCTTACCTTAAGCTAACCATACGTAATCCAAATCTAGTCTAATCTAATCTAACCCAAACCAACCAACCCAACTTTCGATTTTTCCATGGTGGTACAAAAAAAAATTAATAATATGACAATAATGAATAAAGGCATCACAAGTATATATATATATGTATCTTCCAGCATACCTCTCCCCTCCCCCGTTACCATAGCATCAATAAGGGTCTGACTGACAGCTTTGAGTATAACAGTGTGTTCAGATCGATAATAACACATGATTGTATAAGGCTAAACAATAATACTTTTTAAAAATGCTACGAGCGGGAACATTAGAACTAAATTGTATTGTCACTGGGAGCCGTTCCACATAAAACACCAACAGTAATTACAAGTTGGTTATTTTTTGTCGCCTCAGCTTGGAAAAAAATAAGAGAATGATGCACAAAAAACAATTATTAAAACAGTCAATTAAATAAAGAACGAAAGAAAAATCAAACAAACAAACACAGCCCTTTTAAACAAACATAACCCCTTGAAACAAACAAACACACACAGCCTCTTTAAACAAACAAACAGCCCCGTTAAAACAGCACATGAATAACCAAAAAAAATAAACACGCACCAATCACAGTAAAACCATGAATAAATAAATAAAAAAAAGCAAAACACAAATAAAAACAAAGCGACATAAAACAGCAAGTAAATGAAACAATCAGACAAAAACAAACAAACAAACAAACAAACATTAAGCGACGTAAAACAGCGAATGATACACACACACACACACAAGTGACACTGTAAAATACATCATTACGATTCTGTGGTTCTGGAAAATTCCCAAAACACCATTTAATAACGACGGTGTCATTTCGTTTTAGGTGAAGTCAATTTGAACGTAATGGCCATAACGCGTAATTCAACAGACTACCTCCGCCATTATCGGTGTGTAGAGAGAGACCTGGTGACGTCTATGTAATACAGTTAAACCTCGATATAACGGACTATCATTTCCCATACAGTCCGTTATATGAGAGATTTCGCATGTAACGGACTACCCTCTCTTAATGACAGTTAGTTGGGAGGTTTCACAATTAACGGACTACTCTCTGCCATAATTATAGTCCGTAAAGGTGCGGCCACACCACAGTAACATTGTTGGGCACAATGTTAAAATCAATGTGAACAACAGCTGGAGTAGACTGTGGGTGTGTGAGACAATGATGGCATTGTTATTCCATAATGTTACTGACATTGTTACCAACATTGTTACACTGATGTGGATACAATGCAAATATTGTCGGTAACAGGTGTTGGCTGCACCGTAAACAAATATATTATGACGATTTCACGAACATGTTGGCAACATTATAAATGGGAAAATTGTTGGTAACATACAGATGACTCCCGGTGATCCCGTTTATGTTAGCAACACTCGTACTGTAGGTGGCAGCAGTTTGCCGAGGTGACGAGGAAGGAGTGTGGCAGATAGTGCCTTAGTCTACCTGAGTCAGCGTGGAAGTGCTCATGCCAATGCAACGGTAACACTCCCATCCAGTGTTGAGATCCCACAAAATTAATGTAGATTACAAACATTAGGTTAAGAAGAGGAATGGTGGAAGGATATTTCCCAAATGTTAAATATAGACAGCAGAGAGGTATGAATCTCCGGAGAGTCAGTCCCAGTCTATCTTGAGCTGATATTGCTTTTCTGTAATTACCCACAAATCTTCATATATAACACTGCACTAAAATGTAACAAAATTCCGTAAAACTTTAAAACAATAAATGTCAATCACAAAAGAAAAAATAGAAATCACCCTTATGAATAAAATTTATATAGAGTAAAAACATTAACAGACTCTCCAGAACCAGAATTTTACTGATACAACAAACCTATCGATAAACTCCGTATTAGAATGAGGGAAATAAAAACAGCCCCCCCCCCCACCACAGCGTTACTGTTTACTCGTGGACACAACATCCAGGAGACTTGAGGCAGCCATTCACATGTAAATCACCGGATGATTCAATTTTCTCGAGCGAGGTACTCACCACTGGCCTCTGGGTGACTCGGTGGTGGTAGTGGCTGTATTAATTGTAGGATCAGAGTGTGTGTATGTGTAGCTACAGTTGAATTTTGGTGTACTGTATGGTTGGTTGTATGAACTGTAATTGATATACTGTTGGTTGTATACCACGGCAGGTCTCACAACTAGTTGTATTAGATATATCGTTGGTTGTATATCACTCAAGGCAAAGATTTATACATAGCTGTATTAAATGTATAAATGGTTGTATAATTATCACATTGGGTCTTATGACTAGTTGTATTAAAGAGAGCAAGCCTTTTATATTACACCGGGCTAAACTACACACAGCTGTTTGTATCAAAATGTATAGCTGGTTGTATATCACGTTGGGCTACGATGCACTGTTTGTTGTATCACTATTGTATACCACGGAGGTCAAATGACTCAAAATACAATACATTTCTCTATACAGTCAGTAATCTGGTTTTTGTTCCTCCTCCTCAACCAACACCTTTGATAACCACAGACAAAGACGAAACAGAGAGCCGTACCACCGTCCAAAGATGCAATAAAATGATAATACTTTCAATTCATTTTTTTTCTTAATTTAGTATACTGTTCAAGGAAATTTGACACTTACCGTACATGTACCCCACAACCTGACCTGAATAGTAGCTCTGATTCACGATGATTGGGGGATTAACACGATTGGGGATTAACATGAGTTGGGAATAAACATTATTGGGGACTAATATTATTGGGGATTCTCAATGATTGCGGGTTAACATAATTGGCGATTAACATGATTGGGGGATTAACATGATTGGGGGATTGACATGATTGGGGGATTGACATGATTGGGGGATTAACATGACTGGGAATTAACGAAGATTGAGGATAAACATAATTGGGAATTCATAATGTTTGAGGGATTATCATGATTGGGGGTTAACATAATTGGAGACTCAATGATTGGGGAATAAACATGACTAGTGGGGGATTAACAGTGTACCATCGGCTGGTCTGTGCGACTATTCACGAAACATGGAAACTCAACTGATACCTAACCTCTAGTTGATGGTACGCTAGAGTCGGGTTCAAGAGCGTTAATGAAGCATGTTTGGTGTTTTCAGTCATATTCCCTCATTAGTCTCTCCCAATTTCTTGACATGTAATTCCATACTACTACTATTACTACATAAACCGTACAAGTTCTCATACAGTCAACTTCAAGTATAAACATGGATGTCAAAAGAACTGGTCAAAGTTGCATAAGTGCGGGGCTGATCGTACGCCTGGCTAACTATGGTAAGACGATCATAGTTAGTCAAACAAACAATAATAGAAAATAAGTGAGGGAGGGAGGGGGGGAATTGAGGCCTATTTCACTCACCTCACTTCCCTCACATGTCACCAGAGGGAAGGTTGCCTCAGGCTGTTGAATCGAGACTCCCAGCGGGACACAATAACTCCACTTACCTGTAATAAAAGAAAACTTGGTTAATTGGGAATAACTTACACAGAACCATGTGATGTTAATGTGACACCTTAAACACACGAGACACCAGCAGCTGTTGTAGTGCCACTTTGTATATGAGGATTGTGGCACTTTGTTTAATACATGGATGTGTGGCACCTCTATACCTGCCACGAACACCACACAACACAGAATTATGTGGGTGCATTCACTACTAACTCAGTCGGTGCGTCTCTCAAGGCCAGCCGACTCCTGGTGAATTTAAATGGCAGCCAAAAAAGAATCCCGAAATAAACAATGTATTATATCAAGTTATTTGCATAATGTTGGACGCAGCATTTTGGTGTTGAGTTTACTGTTTTTATATTCCACTCGGGATAGAGACGAGTTTCTGGGTGGTCCGTCCCTCAAGCTGTGGACGACTACAGGGTGATTAGAAAGATCCCGTTCACCTGTAATAATTAACAATATAGTTATTTACCATGTTCTACCTCCAGTAAACATTGGAAATAGTCACAGTCGGTAGAACAAGGTATACAACACTGAGTATAACAAGGAAACACTACATTGTTAATTATTGCAGGTACACACACTTTTCAATCATTGTCCTTTGAGGAAACGGAAGAAGAAAAATTACCTAAATTTATATTGCTTACGACCTTCACCTTTACCTGTGCTACTTCAACAAGGTCATGAAGGTCATATTCTATCTAAGGAAAGCGAACAATTATCTAGAGAGACAGACAGACAGGGATAGACAGAGTTAGATATACAGAAGGAGAAAAAAAGAGAATTGAGCTGTGTATTCACAAAATACACACCAACGACACACTACTAATATTAACACAATATTCCCTCAGTACACAACATCAAGACCCGCCATTCTCCCTCATAAAGCACTCCCCACCGTCCACAATATCATCCGAAATGAAATATCCTGTGAAAAGTGGGGTTAAATATAGCCACGTGCAGTTAAATGTTATCCCATCAAACACAAATGGTCGTGTTGATGGACTGTTCATATATAGTGATGGTCAAGTGAACACCAGATTGACTTTTCCCGAAATTCTGGGATCAATATACAAAGCAGTGCCAGTTTTTTTTTCTTTGTCTATTCACTGTTTGAAATTTTTCATGGAGAAGAGCAAGTGACCCAGCAGTGCCCAGAAGGTGACAAAAGGTGAAATTTTGTTGGAGTTGGCACAAGGGAGAGGGGAGGAGGGGGGGGTGCCTGGAGCCATACAGTACGATAACACACTACCTCGTCGTCAACGGTTACCTACCTGCCATCTGCAACATCATAAAAACATCCTTTCTTCCCAACCCAATGATATACAAACCCCACTATAAATTAAGACTCATATTGTCACCCATACACCATTAACAACCCGTAAATAACTCTTAATAAAAGATGCAAAAACAGGAAGCTCAATATAGACGCCGGTGCCATCCTGGTTCACACAGACACGTTCACTTAATATAGACAAATATTTTGTGTGTGTGTGTGTGTGTGTTTTAGCTTAAGCCAATCAGTTAAGTGCATTCTTACATCATCAGTTACGAGGAATATTTATTGTACACAAACCTTTCAGAATCACTACACTGAAGAGTTTAGCCTCAGTAGTGATCAGCCTCACCACCATCACATATATTTGTCTGATTTTCTGGTATGGAAGGTCACGTTTTATAAGACAGTTGAAATGTGGTAAGTTTAAGTAAACTTCACTAAGTCAAAAACAAACCCGGGCGAACGATGTTGTTGTAACAGTATTTTCCTTTCTCGGTGAACTAAGGCGGAATGAACGTTTTCTATGAAACGTTTTCTTTGGTAGTTGGCCGTAAGAAATTTATCATGTACAGCAGCAAGTTGGGAGGGGAGATGTGTACTTGGTGAAGGGGGAAGTAGGAAACGGGGCAGGGGGAAGTAGGAAACGGGGCAGGGGGAGGTCGGAAACGGGGCAGGGAGAGGTCGGAAACGGGGCAGGGAGAGGTCGGAAACGGGGCAGGGGGAGGTCGGAAACGGGGGCAAGATAACAAACACAAACGAGGTTACACACGACAACACACACACACACACACTCAACATCATGCCAAGGGTTAGAAAGGCTATTAGTTTTAAACACAAACACAAAATACAAATCGCTTTTGTATATACAGTAGTGTTGGTCGACCACAGGGGCTTACGAACGATTTGTTTAACGAGAAGGCCGGGGGGTGGGGGGTGAATTATCATCCCTTCAAAATAATAATGATGACATGACACAAAACCCTCCAACACCCTCTCGTGTACCTTTAACCTTTTAACTGATCAATAATAAAAATAAAGTCATGGAAACATCATATAACAACCAATTCTAACATTTACAACCAGTAAGAGATCTTGAAGTGGTTGATGAGTACGAGTATATTGTATATCTCAAGAAAAGTGGGGAGTAACGACCACCTCCCCTCCCTCCTGTATGAGTTTGAGGAGTTAGCCGATTGAAATCTATATTATTTAACAACTAGAGTAAAATAACTCGACCCCCCCAGAGTTCGATGATTTAATTCCTACAGTTCGATAACTTAACCCCCTGAACACTAGGACTTAAATCCCTTCAGTACGAAAACTTAACACGTGATTTCGATGACTTAACCTCGTAGATTTTAGAAAGATACATGACTTTCAAACGAACGAACGAACGAGAGAGAGCGAGAGCGAGAGAGAAATACCTACCAAAGACTCATGCATGGCAAAACTGACACAAAAAAGACGGACTGAAGACTGAGGCAGGAAAAACAGCACCAAAGTTATAATAGTTGGCTGGGTCTTGGGTGAAGTCTTTTGAAACTGATGATTTTCCGATGCGCATATAAATGACCTACTGGAACGTGATTTAGGTTTTGACAATAATAATAATAATAATACCACTATTACTACTTCTACTACTACTAATATAATAATTACAATGGCACAAATAATAACAGATTAGCGTTAGGGTGGTTAATCTGAAGGTGAAATACACTCATTTTTCAGTGATCAGATTAGCCCCTAGATGAATACAACTCACCAATATAACATCAATGTGGGTAGATTAGTCACATTACATTTCTATTATTCACCAAAAAAATTACTATGAGTTCATGTATAATTATATCTTCGTTCAGTTCATTTCTATGGATACTCTCACGCGTTCACTGTGTTCATGTTTTCTTGAGCGAGTTCCCTCCCATTTTCCTTCTCCGACTGTCTGTGTCACTTAAGAGCCTATGGGGTAGGAAGGTCGAGGTTAGTAAGATATGTACCTCACTAGGACGACCAACTGCTCTTACCCCTTACAGACAGGCAGGCAGTGTAGGTATGCAATGTACTCTCTCAACAAACACTTCACGAACACCTGGGCACGATAGATGTGAGAATGAGTCTTGTCATCTGGGAATGGTTTCACTTCTTCGTTCATTTTTCAGATGGCAGAGCGCTTATAGCGTTCGAGAAGTTTTCGATGAGTGTACACCGAGAGTAAAGGTATACACTGTACAATCACTCAAAAAACTTTAATTGAGGGGGTCGATGAATTTCAAAATGAACACTGCGACGCCTGTTGTCTCGGTAGGGTTGCCGAAATCCTTCGATCGTTGTGTCAGATTTTTTCAACACAATTTTGTATAGATAGTTTTTTGAGGGACTGTACATGGACACCTCAAGTATATATACAATATAAACACATGCACACAGTGTATGTGTGTATGTATATATACATACATACATACATACATACATACATACATACATATATATATATATATATATATATATATATATATATATATATATATATATATATATATATATAAAGCGCAGGTATATAAATAGTGATAAACAGTGAATCAATTTGACCAAGTTTAACCCAACAAAACCATCAACAACAACACTTACAAAGAAGCCAATGTATCCCCCCCACTATTCAGCCCCGTGCGTAAAAATATCAGTGAAAATAACCAAACTACACTGAGAAACTTCCACCCCCTTTAGTGAGTCAATTAGGCTGATACTACCATTGGCCTCCCCGACCCGACCCTCCTCAACCATTTACCCTCGGCTCCAGCACTCACAAATCACACCTAATGTAGATATAATGTTCACCAGCGGCAGTAGCTTCGCGCCTCTATGTAAAGGTGAGTGTTTATGGTTCCTCGTCTGGGTATATACAGTACATTTACCGTGTTTCGTCTCTCGCTTTAGGAACAAGATAAGGTGTAATAATCTCTCTCTCTCTCCCTAAGGAGGTTGTGTGTGTTTGTATGTACTTAACTGTTTGCATATGTAGACTGACAAACAAATATTCACGTAGACAAACAGACGGGCACAAAAAGAGAGACAGACAGACAGACGCTCAGAAAGAGATGAAAACAGACAGACATACAGAGATAATCGAAAGAAAAGACAGGTAGATAGACATACATACATACAGAAAGACACGCACACAGACACAGACAGACAGACAGACATAACCAAAACGAATAGTTAAGAAAACACACACAATCGTTCCAGGGGAAGTTGTTTACTCTCGCTGTCAAAACACGAGACAGAAAACGACCGGAAACACGAGTCTCTTCGGCCCAGAGATAACAAGAACCGAGACATTGAGAGATAACAACAGAACACAAGAGTTAAAATGACAAGAGAAGAGAGAGAGAGAGAGAGAAGAGAGAGAAGAGAGAGACTGGAGAGAGAAGAGAGAGACTGGAGAGAGAAGAGTCAAGAAGAAACAAAAAGAAATGAGATTAGAGATGCTGTATAGGAAGAGAAAATAGGAGAGAATAAAGGAGAAGAGAGACAACGGAAGAGATCAGCAAGAGAAGAGATACTGAAAAGGTTAAAAAAAGAGCAAAGAACAAGAGTAAGAGACAGAGGATAAGAGACAATGAGAAAGAGAGATAGAAAGGGAGAAGAGTAGAGAGAGAAAGAGAGAGAGTAAGTCGTGTAAAGGAAGAGAAAGAAGAGTGACCAGAGAGGTAAAGAAGGAGCAAAAAAAATAACAGTGATAAAGAGATATTCTAGATGAAAGAAGAGAGGGGGGAGGGGGAGGTAAATATACGAGGAAAGAAGGGGGAAGAGATAAAAGGAGGGAAAGAGGAGAAGAGCAATGAGAGTAAAGGCGCAGGAGGAGGAGACCAAAGATGAGAAGACTAAGATATGAAAGGAGAGAATAACAAAGAGATAAAAGGAGAAGCTCAGAGATGGAGGAGAATATGAGACAAAAGTAAAGGTAGAGAAGGAAGAAGAGAAAGGTAATGCGAGGAGGAAAAACGGCAAGAAGATGGTGAGGAGGAGGAGGAGATTAAATTATGACAGGAAGAGGAAAGTGATGAGAGGAAGAAGATTACGAAGAAGGTGAAGGGGAGGAGGAGAAGACTAAAGTAAAACAGAAGAGAATAAAAAATAAAGGAGAGGCAGAAGAAGAGGAACAAACTGGCGAGAAGAAGAAGAGGGCGGCGAGAAAAGTATGATAGAAAAAGAGAGAGATAAAAGGAGACTGCAGAGGAGGAAGATGGAGGATAACAGTACAAGACGCGACAGAAGAACAACAAAAGGATGAAGAGGAAGAGGAGGAGGAGGAGGAGGACACTCAGGTCAATCAGTGAGGTCGCTTCCTGGAGAGCCACAGTAATGGAGGAGCCACAACGCCCAGGCTCGAAATGTCCACTTTATTTCCGCCTCGCCCGTGAAGGACTCCCGCAAAGAATGCACGTCTGTCTTGTTCGGGGGGAAAAAAGAAAGTTTGAAACGGATTTTCTTTGCAACTTTTTGTTCATAGAGAAAGTGAAGAGTAAGATTTTTTTTTTCTCCACAACGATGACAAAAAATTTAATAATAATGATAATACTAAAGTTCATAATAAAAGAACTACTACTACCTACTACTACTACTACTAATAACTACTAATAATAATAATAATAAAACAAGTCTTTTTATTGTTTAAGTTTGTAAATGAAGTGATTGAAATCTTAACTTAATCTACATATTTTGAAAAGATTAATATTTTGTTGGGAACGTTTAAAAAAAGGTGCAGAAAACATAAGAACTTTTTCTCTGGCATTCGAAAAAAAAAGAAAGAAACAAAACTTATTTTCTTTGACCATTCGAGGAAAAAAAAACGTATAATTAGTTTTTACTTTCGTATCATTGTTGGAGGCGTTGACCACCCTCGCCCGCATCCTGTGAGCTACTGATCTCTGTGCCTTCTTACTCGGACGTTTATCCCCCAGAGAACTTCCAATCACCTGACTTAACCGCAGCAATGAACACCTGATCTAAGATTGGCCAGTCAGCTGATGGAACCAAAACAATGTGACTGATCTAAGATTGGCCGGTCAGCTGATGGAACCAAAACAAGGAGACTGATCTAAGATTGGCCAGTCAGCTGATGGAACCAAAACACTGTGACTGATCTAAGATTGGCCGGTCAGCTGATGGAACCAAAACAAGGAGACTGATCTAAGATTGGCCGGTCAGCTGATGGAACCAAAACAATGCGACTCTGATTTCAAAAATGACCCGAGTTACTGTAAGCTGCAACTCGATTTCTCTTAACAGCTTTGGCCAAACCTCGCCGTGCATCTCTTGTCGGTTGTGGCCACTAAAGCTTATATCTATTAAGGCTTGGTGGGTAACGTTAGGTTAGATAAGCGCCGCGGGGGAGGGGGGGGGGCGTTAATCGTCAAGTGGATTAATCTGGGTGACAGATCTTCTTCAGGTGATCCGTTTAAATCACAGTAAACCGGAAAGTTAACACAACAGGTAAAACATCTCCAACAAACTGAAATTAGAATATACTGTTTTAATCACCTGTTTTATCTTTTAAATTAAACCACACCGAGTCATTATCACTGGAGGGAATTTTTTTTGCGTAATTAACGATTCATAATTAATGAGCAATTTTTTTTTCATGTTCAAAGTGAAACTAAAACTTGAAACTAAACCCCAAACCGAATCATTAAATCTGCATCATAACTTTGTAACTATTTGTTGATTCATAAGTCATCAATATTATTGTTTACTTAGTGCGTTTATACGGAGTCTCTCTCTCTCTCTCTCTCTCTCTCTCTCTCTCTCTATTATACTGTAATATGACAACCATATAACAGACAATAAGTAAACTCGGGCTCTATTACTTCACGTTGGAATTTTTGTATTTTTTGTCATTTCATATCATACAATAACTCACAGCACCAAATAGCTTCGGCTTTTATGAATTGCATTGCAGTCTGTCGATCTCTACCCATCCCATCCCCTCCCCTCCCACAAAAAAGTATATATAGTTTTCTCTTTGATGACTGCAATAGCTCACTTACCAAATATAAAATTCTTCCAGAGTATTATATAAACGTTTGCCATTATCTATATAACTAACTAACTATGACTTTACACAATCCTTCAGTTCTAATACTCGTCTCACACCATCACTATCTAAATTATTAATACTAAGAACAACAAAAAGATATACCAATGGATTTGTAGTTTCAATTTCTGGCTGTACTTATATATATACGCGTAAATTAAACATAAATATTTTAGTTTTGTCACACACAAACTCAACGGTTTTAATAATTGGACCATAACATTTTCTGACGAATTTTTTTTGGGGGGGAAAGGTTAAAGAAAAATTAAACTTACATAAACACTGAATTAAACATACATAAATACTGTTACCAACTATCGATTTATATTACCCCCTGTGTCTCTTTCCTCTAGAATATATATAGTCACTGAGTTCATATATTTCACCGTTATCAGTATGTCAGGATAACAGACCTCCATTATACTGTATACTGAACCAGCCCAACAAGAGAGCACCTGCCATCTAGCGCCCAGAATTAACACAGAGCCTGTAATGCATTATTGTATTGTCAGGAAAACGTACTTCCATAATACACTGAACTCCTAATACACTGAACCCATAATACACTGAACCCATAATATACAGAACCCATAACATAGAACCCGTAATATACTGAACCCATAATACAATAAACCCATAATACACTGAACCCACAATACACTGAACCCATAATACACTGAACCCACACTAAACTGAACCCCTAATACACTGAACACACAATACACTGTACCCATAAGCTGAACCCATAATACACTGAACCCACACTACACTGAACCCCTAATACACTAAACCCACAATACACTGAACCCACAATACACTGAACAGTCCATCAATAACAATATTCTTTAAGCCCCGCTGTACCTGTCCTCTGGCTGGTGGTCTAGGTCACTCCTCGTAACCCTAATGGTCCAGTTATTGATAAGTAAGGGAATGATAGATCGATAGATAACTGGATATCTTAACGAGAGAGAGAGAGAGAGAGAGAGAGAGAGAGAGAGAGAGAGAGAGGATAAAAGATAAGGTCACAAAGAGGGATACAAGGATAAAAATAATTAAATTCTCCCCAAGATACGCCTCAGTAATACACCACCACCAGTTTCCCTCCCCACTCGCCCCTAAGCTCCCCCAGCAATACACCACCACCAGCTTACCTCCCCCTTCACCCCTAAACTCCCCCAGCAATACACCACCACCAGCTTACCTCCCCCTTCACCCCTAAACTCCCCAGCAATACACCACCACCAGAATCTCTCCCCTCTCACCCCTAAGCTCCCCAAGCAGAGCACAGGCAGGCATGGATGGGGGAGTGTAACCATGGCGCTGGGGCTTTACAAAACAAGCGTCAAGACAAAGCTCTCGGCGCCTCATAGTTGACTCTCACTTTTCAAAGGAAGATAACAAGAGCTTTGATGTCTCCCGTGAACCAAGGTCCTCCCTCCACCTGCTTTACTGACTCTCAACAACAACTCTTCCTAGTGTCAGCTGAGACGAGTCTTTCAGTGTCAGCTCGGTCCTGCGCTGTCAACATGATCATACACTACCAGCTGTTCCTGTCAGCTGATCCTATTCTGTCAGAGGATTAAAAAATGTCAACTGATCCTTCTATCAGCTGATCCTACTGTCAGCTGATCCTACACTGTCAGCTGATTATACATTTTCAACTGATGTTTCTATCGGTTGATCAGTGTCAGTTGATTCTACTGTCAGCTGATCCTACTCTGTCAGCTGATCATACACAGCCAGTTGTTCTAAACTGCCAGTTGATCCCACTCTCACAGCTAATTTTACTCTGTCAGCTAGTCAGCTAATCCCAAACTGTCAGTCATTACACAAAGTGTTGTATAAGCTGATAAGAGTCACACAGATGATACCTGTGATTTATATATATAGTTTTATGAATGTATGTATTCCAGTATATACAGTATTCCCGAATTTATCTGTACATGTGCTTGCATGTATGTCTTATGTATATGTGTGCTTATGCCAGTATGTACTCCTTCAGGTATATTTATATGCATAACTATGTAATTGTATGTTTATATGTGTATACATATAGTGAAGGCCAATACTCAACACGTAGACAACCCTCTACAGCACAATATAATATTTGTTACTGATCACCTCTGAGTACATCTGTCCACCTCTGAGTACACCTGTCCACCTCCTTCTAAGACACGAGTACAGATAATCCAATTACTCTTGTCAGTCCCTGTAAATTACCTTGGGCTGACCACCATTGCCAGATACACCAGAGTGACTCCCTTACTCAAGAACAACGCAACTGTTTATTAATTTAACAAATACGCAAATGATCCTCATTCATTCATGAAATACACAAGTTCTTCCCTTACTCGAGTAATACGTCAGCTCCACTCACCCCCCCTACAGTCGCAAGAAGCAGAGGAACCGACATAGATAACCGTATCACCTTCCTGACGAAAATTAGGCAAGATACTTAAAGCAAATAAATTTTTATACTTTATTATTTTTAATTGTTTTTTCATTTTCCCGAATTTTAAATTAATGTGCAGTCGCCATTACTTCTTCTTGAATTTGTTTTCCTCCAATAGATACTTACCAGTGCTGGATAGTTCCCAGAACTTGTTTCCCAACAGAAAATATTTCTCTGTCAGCTTTTTTGTGAACAGTGGATATGTGTCTGTGTTAAGCCTTTCCCAAAATATATCTTGTACACCTAACAATATAGCTTAACAGGGCTAAGAGCTCCGGTGCTCAACTCTTCACAAATAAGCTTGTGTAAACAGAGCTGATGAAGCCAGGCTGTGTGGCGTCGATAGCGATATCCAGAACACCTCGTAAGATTGCTTGTTCATACCACTTAATTAATTTATACCTGGGTGGGGAACTTCTCATTAAAGAACTCATTCCTCACAATACGTTTCGGAACCCACAAGAGGAGACAATCGAGATTTAGTACTGACGAATCAGGAGGCTATGGTGGACGAAGTCTACGTCGGGGAGAAACGTTGTCGCTGGTCGGAGTTATGCTAAGATGGAATACAATCTTTGATAGTCGAGAGAAAGTAGTTGAGGAGGAATACTATGACTTCAACCACGGAGATTACCAGCTCATGAGAGACAAACTACAGAAAATTTACTGGGAGGAAATCGTTGGAGAGGAGGCAGATATTAACAAATCAATGAAAAACTTCATGGGAATCCTTGAGTTAACCGTAGAGGAATGTACAGTATACCCGGTAAACAAAGAGAAGACCAGGTGGATGAATCACAGCTCCAGGGAAGCCTGTAAGAGAAAATACCAGATGTGGAAGAAATACCGGAGCTCACGGCATCAAGCGGGCCATGTAGTACACAAAAGAACCTAGATGTGGCCATAAGGATATTAGATCAACCAAACGGTATTTCGAGATGAAATTAGCTCCAAATATTAAAAAAAGATCCTAAGTTCTTTGTGTGTACGTATGTCAGGAGTGAAATGAAAACCAAGGATAATGTCGACCCTCTAAAGGATGGAAATATCGTGGCCCTGGAGGATGACAGACAAACAGCTGACAATGAATAACATGCCAGTACCTAAGGTACTGTATACCTCAGGGATGGAAGATGAATTAAGAGAGATGTCAATTAAAGACGATATCATCAAAAGGAAAGTAGCCAGCTTGAAATAATTCAAAGCCTCTGGAGTGGACGGAGCACAGACCAAGGTGACAAAGGAGGTAGTAAACGAGATTTGCACCCAACTAAAACTCTTCAAGAAATCCTTGGATCAAGGTAAAGTGCCTGGGGACTGGAAATTAGCCAACGTCACCCCAGTATACAAGAAGGGCAGGAAAAGAACAGCAGGAAACTAGAGGCCGATCAGCCTAACATCACATAATTATATGCAAGCTCTTGAAGAAAATTGTGAGGGAGGCCATCATCCAACACCTGACCGAACACAGTCTTATCAACGCATCACAACATGGTGTCATGGAAAGAAAATCCCGTCTGATACACTCACGTGTGGTTAGTTTAATTACAACAACGTAGTTTTAAAGAAGGTTCCCGAGAAAAAGAAAGAAAATAAAAGTCTCTAGTTCCCCGGATGTAACTCCCGACGTGACAGACTCAACCCGGGTACAACTATCCCTCTACCCAAGTGGAAACAAATCCTTGATACACCAATATTCGCGGCCGTTTTGAAATAGTCACTGGCCAGGCGTGTTGCCGATAGACATAATGCTCCTCACTTATTGTCACTCACACAATATCTATGTCTGTATACTCTAAGGGGTTTACAGGTGATTGTCACTCCTGTATCCATATAACATGAATAACGATATGGTTGTTGGCTAGGAAGACACAAAGGTGTACATAATACCCCTATTGAGAAATTATGCATAGGTATACATACTACTCACACCAGCTAAATCCATCACACAACATACTTATTAAGACAATTGTTGGCGAGGCGTGGACACAGATATACATAACACTCATGCAGCGTGAATATTAATGCTCTTGGTGGTAGTGGAGGTGGTGGTGTGTGCCAGCTTTTCAATACAGCGACGATCGATACACGATTGAGTTTCATTATTCACGCTCCGGGTCGCTTATTGTCCACCATAAACAATACAGTCAAATACACAGTTCAAAAAATGTTTTATATTGTGCCCCGCCGCTGTGCTTTATGAAGGTCCTGTATATAACAGGGTGTCTCAGAAAAATGTACACACACTTGCATCACTATATTTAGTGGAGATCTCATAAATACTTCTATCACAACAGCAACATAGTCCTCACCTGTTGACGTGTGAAGTCTCCCACAAATGAGGATAATGTTGACGTATTAATAAAAGCATTCACGTAATTTTAAGGAAAATCTGTAACGCACTGTGTATACATTTTTGGGGGAGACACCCTGTTAGTTTTTTATGTATGTGGGAGCCAGTTTCGAAAAATATAGGCAATTTCCTTCGTGTACGCGACAAACCTAAAATTGGTAGCAAAAGGGGAAGTGATCAGGTAATGGCGTTTATCAAGGTGTCTTTTTTGTTAAATCCCAATACAAGTCCCAGTGTTTATTTTATGGAAAACTCACGTGTCACTGTGTGTTTGTCCACGGTTGTGTCCGTGTTTACTAGTGTGTATGTTTCCACTATTGAGCACGTATCCACCACTGTGTACGTGTCCAACCACTGTGTACGTGTCGAACACTGTACGTGTCTAACACTGTGTACGTGTCTAACACTGTGTACGTGTCCACCACGGTGTACGTATCCCACGTACGTGTCCATCACTGATTAACGACTGTGTACGTGCCCACCACTGTGTACGTGTCTACCACTATGCACGTGTACACCGCCGCGTACGCGTCCAACAATGAGTACATGTCTACCACTGTGTACGTGTCCAGCACTATGTACATGTCCAACCACTATGTACGTGTCCAACCACTATGTACGTGTCCAACCACTGTGTACGTGTCCATCACTGTGTACGTGTCCACCATATCTTTGTCTGACACACACACACACACAGGACAGGAGGAGATTGGGACTGAACTTTCCGCAGGTTAGTTATTGTGCTGTCAACTGTGTACTTTTTTGTTCACGATACTTACAGATTTTATTTTTTCTGACGGTCACCGAATACTGTATAGTTGATGTCCTACCTTTTATATTTGAGAGTAAACTATTGGCAGAGTCAAAAATAACATGTTAGTTTATTGTGTGTGTGTGTGTGTGTGATAACATGTTAGTTTATTGTGTGTGTGTGTGTGTGTGATAACATGTTAGTTTATAGAGTTTGTGTGTTTGTATTAAGGGCCGCAGGTGTGTGTGTGTGTGTGTATCAAGGGCCGCTGGTGGTGTATCATCAAGGGCCACAGGTGGTGTGTGTGTGTGTATCAAGAGCCGCAGGTGGTGTGTGTGTGTATCAAGAGCCGCAGGTGGTGTGTGTGTGTGTGTGTATCAAGAGCCGCATGTGGTGTGTATTAAGAGCCGCAGGTGGTGTGTAACAAGGGTCGCAAGTGTGTGTGATCATCAAGGGTCGCAGGTGTGGTGTGTGTGTGTGTGTATCAAGAGCCGCAGGTGGTGTGTGTGTGTGTGTGTGTATCAAGAGCCGCAGGTGGTGTGTATCAGACCGTGAATGGAGGCGTAAATTGACTCGTGTGGGAGAGACATCTTATGAATGGGTCAAATAATTCTATCTCGTTCCGCTCATCTCTCTAAGTCCAAGTGGAATTAACTTGCCTATGTGGTTATGGTCGTGGGTTATGTGGTTATGGTCGTGGGTTTTGTGGTTATGGTCGTGGGTTATGTGGTTATGGTCGTGAGATATATGGTTATGATCGTGGGTTATGTGGTTAGGGTCGTGGGTTATGTGGTTAGGGTCGTGGGTTATGTGGTTAGGGTCGTGGGTTATGTGGTTAGGGTCGTGGGTTATGTGGTTAGGGTCGTGGGTTATGTGGTTAGGGTCGTGGGTTATGTGGTTAGGGTCGTGGGTTATGTGGTTAGGGTCGTGGGTTATGTGGTTAGGGTCGTGGGTTATGTGGTTAGGGTCGTGGGTTATGTGGTTAGGGTCGTGGGTTATGTGGTTATGGTCGTGGGTTATGTGGTTATGGTCGTGGGTTATGTGGTTATGGTCGTGGGTTATGTGGTTATGGTCGTGGGTTATGTGGTTATGGTCGTGGGTTATGTGGTTATGGTCGTGGGTTATGTGGTTATGGTCGTGGGTTATGTGGTTATGGTCGTGGGTTATGTGGTTATGGTCGTGGGTTATGTGGTTATGGTCGTGGGTTATGTGGTTATGGTCGTGGGTTATGTGGTTATGGTCGTGGGTTATGTGGTTATGGTCGTGAGTTATGTGGTTATGGTCGTGAGTTATGTGGTTATGGTCGTGGGTTATGTGGTTATGGTCGTGGGTTATGTGGTTATGGTCGTGGGTTATGTGGTTATGGTCGTGGGTTATGTGGTTATGGTCGTGGGTTATGTGGTTATGATCGTGGGTTATGTGGTTATGATCGTGGGTTATGTGGTTATGATCGTGGGTTATGTGGTTATGGTCGTGGGTTATGTGGTTATGGTCGTGGGTTATGTGGTTATGGTCGTGGGTTATGTGGTTATGGTCGTGGGTTATGTGGTTATGGTCGTGGGTTATGTGGTTATGGTCGTGGGTTATGTGGTTATGGTCGTGGGTTATGTGGTTATGGTCGTGGGTTATGTGGTTATGGTCGTGGGTTATGTGGTTATGGTCGTGGGTTATGTGGTTATGGTCGTGGGTTATGTGGTTATGGTCGTGGGTTATGTGGTTATGGTCGTGGGTTATGTGGTTATGGTCGTGGGTTATGTGGTTATGGTCGTGGGTTATGTGGTTATGGTCGTGGGTTATGTGGTTATGATCGTGGGTTATGTGGTTATGATCGTGGGTTATGTGGTTATGATCGTGGGTTATGTGGTTATGATCGTGGGTTATGTGGTTATGGTCGTGGGTTATGTGGTTATGGTCGTGGGTTATGTGGTTATGGTCGTGGGTTATGTGGTTATGGTCGTGGGTTATGTGGTTATGGTCGTGGGTTATGTGGTTATGGTCGTGGGTTATGTGGTTATGGTCGTGGGTTATGTGGTTATGGTCGTGGGTTATGTGGTTATGATCGTGGGTTATGTGGTTATGGTCGTGGGTTATGTGGTTATGGTCGTGGGTTATGTGGTTATGGTCGTGGGTTATGTGGTTATGGTCGTGGGTTATGTGGTTATGGTCGTGGGTTATGTGGTTATGATCGTGGGTTATGTGGTTATGGTCGTGGGTTATGTGGTTATGGTCGTGGGTTATGTGGTTATGATCGTGGGTTATGTGGTTATGGTCGTGGGTTATGTGGTTATGGTCGTGGGTTATGTGGTTATGGTCGTGGGTTATGTGGTTATGGTCGTGGGTTATGTGCTTATGGTCGTGGGTTATGTGGTTATGGTCGTGGGTTATGTGGTTATGGTCGTGGGTTATGTGGTTATGGTCGTGGGTTATGTGGTTATGGTCGTGGGTTATGTGGTTATGGTCGTGGGTTATGTGGTTATGGTCGTGGGTTATGTGGTTATGATCATGGGTTCTGGAGTTATAGTCGTGGGATGAAAGGTCTACAGAGAGAAAGAGAGAGACGGACATACAATGAGGAAGTGGAAAGAAGGAAGGAACGAACACACACACACACACACAGAGACAGAGCGTAAACAAGACAGACAAACAAATACAGAGACAAACACACAGACAGACCTAAGAGGGAAGACTCCATCAAGGCAGAACCACCACCATCTTCCCCCCACAACCTGGAGTACATTTACCCAAATCCTTCCTCTACCCCTCCCCACTTCCCTTCCATCCTCTCCTCTCCCCTCAATGGACTTCCAGCAGTTTGTTGTAAATAAACATGTTAATGAGCTCCTGTCAACACTCTCTCTCGTATATGAATACCTGAGGGTAAGCTTCCTGTAAATGAAAGTTATGTAAATATATATCCTGTAAACAACCATCGCAAAGAGAAACTCGTGTTAATTATCTCCTTAGGAAAAATTCTCATAAATGATTCATATTAATAAATTCAAGTTACGTTAGGTTGTTAGGTTGGGTTGGGTTCAGGGTGGTTAATCTTTAGGTGCTCCATAAATGTCTTGCAAAAAAAAAACTCACGGAAAAAGTCTTATGAATAACTACAAAACTTCTTACAAACTCTCGCTGTAACATGAAAAAAATATATGCAGCCAAATATTTCGTGTTTAATGTCTGGTAAAAATTCTCAAGTGTAAATTTCAGGCACAAAATCCGGATACAGTAAAAATTCCATGCATAAACTGAGGGTACGATTTTGGGATACGAATTTTAGATATAAATTCTTGGTGCTGTACAAATCCCGGGAAAATAGTCAATGAATATATTCTTGGTATTAAATCTAGGTATTAAAATCGGGTAAATATTCCTGATAAAATTTCCTGGTATAAATTCTGCTTATAAAATTAAAAGGTATGAATTTCGGGTATATATTCATCATACAAACTCCAGGTACAAATTTAATATTCCCCATATACTGTACATTCCTTAAAAAATCCAGGTATAAAATATCAAAATAAATTCGTAAACGAGGATTCGGAGAACGCCATTGCGAGTAATATTTCCCAAAAAGATTCCGAGTATAAATTCTCTGTTTCAAGTCCCAAATAAGGAGTGGGTGGTCGCCATTACTGCCTGTGTTTTGATGTTGGTACAAGAGGGAGACTCAGCGAGGCTTCATTTTAAAAGAGGAGGGAGATCTGTGCGTCTGGTCCCACGAAAACCCCAACTTCTGCCACTACCACCACGGCGCTTACAGGGAGGGAATGTGGTAATGAAGGTTGGGGGGAGTGGTTAAGGGTGGGGGAGTGGTGGGGGGAAGAGGGAGGTGGGAAGGGTTAAAGGGTGGGTGATAAGGAGATAGGGGTGGATGAGAGAGAGGAGAGGTGAAATAATGGTGAAATAGGAAAGAGAGAGAGGTGAGGAGACGATAGGATGGGTGATGAGGGTGAAAGGGAGAGAGGGTGAGAGAAGAAAGACGAGAGTGGTGAAATAAGGAAGAGGGAGGGTGGGAGAAGAGAGGTGGGAAGGTGGGTGATGATGAGGGAGATAGGGTAAGAAAAAGGGAGAGTGGGAAGTTGAGAGGGTGGGGTAAGGGAGAGATGGAAGATGGAATGGGGGAAGATAGAGGTGAGAGGGTGGGTGATGAGGGAGGAAAAGCGAAAGGTGAGGAAGGTGGTTAGGGAGTGTGGAGGACGAGGAATAGAGAGTAATGATGAAAGAAGGGAGGGGAGGGTGTGAATGAGGCAATGTGGTGAGGGAGAGTGGGAGGGAGGGAGGGACGGACGGAATTGTGGGAGGGAAGAAAGGAAGGAGGGAATCCGATTAAATGAAAATATTATCACACCAGGAGCTGTATCTTATTCCCAGATTGCATCGCTCAACCATCACCAAAAAAAAAAAAACTTATAATAAAAATTTTCACCCAATTCTAAAAGTAAACAAAGAAATATCAGTCAATCTTCATAAAAAAAAATCGAAAATCACAGACATATCCCACAGTTTACGAGATAATCTTTAAAAGGGTTTTCCCCAAACTATGGACAATTTCACACGTTGGTTAATCCCCGGATTTAACTAACAATTGCCATAGGAGTATAAAGAGCGGATTTTGGTGGCGAACCAAGCAATATGTGCGTTCCAGATGTTGTTCAGGTATCTAAAAGGATTCAGCGTATGGCACTGTATGGGATGAAGTTCAGCCCCTATAATTGTAATTTATTCGTATGGAGAGAAATTGTTACATATAACGCGTCCTATATATACTGTATATAGGCATAAGGTGTCCCCTGTGGCACTGTTGAGGATATTGTACACTGCCACCACCCTTAAGGATATGAGTTACGAAAGGGGGGGGGGGGGGGGGGAGAGACACTTAGTAGTTGATCAGTTTGTTTAGTGTTCTGCTCGTCCGGGCCATATCTCAAGAGCTAGAAAGCTGAAATTTGGTCACAATAATGATCAAGTGCTTTTACGTTTTTGTTATCTTATGTTTCTTTAATTTGTGATACATATTCGTTATATTTCATAGAAAAGTTAGACAGAGAAAGATATAAGGGCAGCGGACAATACACAGATAATAATAATGGTTGCCCCTCGTCTTCAGGATGGCCAACACTAGGGACACCTTGACGTGAATTTGTTTAAGGTGTAGAAACTGTCACCAACACAGTGTGAAGGAGTAATCCAGGAAAATCGGACAACCCGCCAACTACACTGGTTAACCATTACCCAGGAACACGATCTACAAATTAACATCCAGGTTCCCAATTACTGCTGGGTAGACAAAGGCAAATGGAGTAAAGAAACTTGCTCAGGGATTGAACCCGGGACCACTCACTTACAAGAAGAGCAAACTGACCATTACAACACACACACACACAGTAGCTGAATCACGTGGCAACAATATATCGCCACAGATGAGGTGAACGAAACGTTTGTGTTTGATCACATTTAACAGTGAGCAGTGTTAAGTGTTCCTCGCTGGACTAATGGATGAACTAAACTACAGTACAGTCCTTCACCCTGAGTCATGGACCAGTTTAGGCCCGTGAGTTTTATCGTGCTCTGAGAGAGAGAAAAAGTCATTGATATACAGCTTGTGTTTGTAGGTCAGTGCTGCTTGACAGTGTTTGCCAGTGCTGGGAGTCAGCGCTTGTAACCAGAGCCTGTAGTCAGAGCCTGTAGCTAATCGGTCACTGTTTCTCTACGATGTTTGGGCCTGTGCTTGTGAAAGTGGGTCCCACTGACCTCAATCGATCAATCAAGGTACCGTCCTCATATCTGAGGGTTGGCGACCACAGTCCTCTACTCTAAACCCGTTAACAGTAGTGTGGACACAACACACTGTAGGCTAAACTTTTTTTTCGGTAAATAGGAAAACAGTTACATTGCTGTCAACATTCACTTCACCACCAGTAAACCCAGGTACCCCATTCACAGTTGGATGAACTGGAAGTGCCCTGGGCACGAATCTTCCCCCCTTAGGACAGGAGTAAGAGGTGAATCCATTCTCTCCAATGCTTGTATTAGTGCCGGAAATCAATTAAATACTGTACATACCGACCGATTGTGCCACTGTGTATCACCCACTGCCTCTGGCACTCTGAGTCTCGTATACCTGTATAATACCAGCAGACAGCCAGCACTGTGTCTTCTGTACGACGCTGACAGACAATCAAACAGTCAATTTTGTGTTTTTACCGGAACGGATATCGAAACACATTCCCGTATCCGTGAACAGCATTAACAGTCACCTGTAGACATAGAGCACCAGTGGAGGGGCGGGCCAACCAGTCAGTTCAATTAACCAAACTTGTGTACAACTGTTGTCCACCTGACTCCTCCTCTCACACACGGGAAGAACTTCTTAAGATGCCCAAACTTTACTGGCACCGAGACGCTCTCCTCCTCCACCATCACACTCCCTCTTCCTCCTCCACCATCACACTCCCTCTTCCTCCTCCACCCTCCCTTTTCCTCCTCCACCCTCCCTTTTCCTCCTCCACTTTCCCACTCCCTCCTCCTCCACCCTCCCACTCCCTCCTCCACCCTCCCACTCCTTCCTCCTCCTTCACCCTCTCACTCCTTCCTCCTCCTTCACCCTCTCACTCCTTCCTCCTCCACCCTCTCACTCTTTCCTCCTCCTCCACCCTCCCACTGCCTCCCCCTCCATCCTAACACCCCCCCTCTCCTTCCCCGTCACACTCCTTCATCCTCCTCCTCCACCCTCCCATTGCCTCCCCTCCACCCTAACACCACCCCCCTCTCCTTCCCCGTCACACTCCCTCCTCCTCCTCCTCCTCCACCCTCCCACTGCCGCCTCCTCCACCCACCCACTGCCGCCTCCTCCACCCACCCACTGCCGCCTCCTCCACCCCTCCACTGCCGCCTCTTCCACCCTCCCACTGCCTCCTCCTCCACCCTCCCACTGCCTCCTCCTCCACCCTCCTTCCTTCCTCCTCCTCCTCCTCCTCCTCCTCCTCTGCACCCCCTCCGCCCCCTCCTCCTCCGCACCCCCTCCTTCTCCACACACAACCCCTCCGCCTCCTCCCCCTCCAAACCCCCTCTTCCTCCTCCTCCTTCACACCCCCTCTTCACACTCCTTCCTCCTCCTCCTTCCTCCTCCTCCACCTTCACACTCCTCCTTCCTCCTCCTCCTCCTCCTTCACACTCCTCCTTCCTCCTCCTCCACCTTCACACTTCTCCTTCCTCCTCCTCCTCCTTCACACTCCTTCTTCCTCCTCCTCCACACTCCTCCTTCCTCCTCCTCCTCCTTCCTCCTCCTCCTCCTCCTTCCTCCTCCTCCTTAACACTCCTCCTTCCTCCTCCTCCTTAACACTCCTTCTTCCTCCTCCTCCACCTTCACACTCCTTCTTCCTCCTCCTCCACCTTCACACTCCTCCACCTTACTACTAGATGGTACCCAGCAGCTGACACACACCATCATTCTTCCAATAAGATATAGGTGTTGTTTTTTTTTGTCTATACCCAGAAGCTCTTTGGGGTTATGTAGTATATTAGTGAATGAAAATATAATTACATATACCCTCCTGACACCTCCAGATTGGTTCACTAAGCAACACATACTTTAAATGAGAGGGCAAGTTTTCACGTTTCTATACATCGTCCAGAGTATGAAAGAAAAAAATTATTTGTTTGCTATGGAGTGAAAAGTTTGCAATACCTCAGACCATTAAGGAGGGAGATGGCTATGGTGATTGCGTTCATTAGCAGGCATTCATCAACTATTTGAACTACTCCAGTGAAATAGTGTATCATTAATGAAAGTAAGACTCGTGTTTACATTCTACGACAAGATTGAGGCTTTAATATTCGTAGAGGAATCTGGTTAGTGATCTTGAGACTAGGATTAATAAACACTAAACACAAGTATGCTATTAGCTTACGCAATGCACGAATATATTGCTATTTTCAATAATTTTGTAAAAGATAAACACGCAACAAATTACAGCGAAAGTAAAATGTTGCCCCCCAAAAAATTATGATATGAAGAAACGTACGCTTGTAGAATAAACTTTCATTCAGTAGCATAATATAAAGCCTTCTAGCTGCACCCACTAATGAGACCGCTGGCACTGAGACCATGACCTGACCGTGACCTTTGCTGTGCTTACGTCACTAATGGTCCTGCAGCTCTTCAATCTCTCAGTTTGTGGCATCAACACCATTGTAATATAAGTTTATGTCTTTTAATAGAAGATCCTTGGTGAGCGCTATTAAGTACTATTAAACTTACAAACAATACGATTATTATATTCCATTACTAACATCAACTACAAACACTACAGCCTGCCAGAGACGTATAGCGTGTATGTTACCCTGGTGTGTGAGGCGAGTGGTGGCCCGGGGCGATGGTGTTATGGACATCAGAGGAGCTATGACCACTCCACCCCGGACCACACACATACGCATTAAACGACGGTCCTACACCGTGCTCCCTAGTGGTATGCGGGAGTCACCAATCTCGCCACAACCTCAAACAAAAGCCGTATTTTACGAGCCAACTCCACCGTACAACCTCGTGTGTATTGTGCTATTTCCCCTTTTCTCTGGATTTATTTACAACAGTTCTGATAACATAACTAACACCCTGTGCATCAGAGGAGCTCTAATTACCAACAAGTAGTCAACAGAGTAATTTAGCTAATTCGAGGAAGTTAGTCGTACCTGGATATACCTTCAACGCATTACCTAATTGGAACCAATATCACTACAGTAACACCCCTCTATAACGACCCACTCTATCGGCTACCTCAGTAAGTCCCGAGCGACGGCCAGAGACCATATTTTCCACCAGTTATCGCTCGCCCCTAAAATACTGAGAGGCCACGTCTACGGTTAAATTCTTGTAAAGCTAATGACTGACACACACACACGTGTCGGCTTCACCTTGTCGAGAGTATTATGATCATCTATAAGTATATTAACTCAAGTCACTCTGAAGTTACTGCTACTTGGAGTTTCTGGCTAACAGTAGCTACGTTCCAAACCCGAACTGATAACGACGCATAACTACATCGATCATGTTGCCTTACTCAAGTACGTCATTCCTACTGCCCTGTCTAGCTACTACGTCGTCTGTATTGCCTTACCTAAATCAACTACGTATACGATACAGAGCCCAGCAACTCAAAATCACATAGAAAATATATACAGGAATTGCAACGTTTTATGCCGTATAATAACTCCCACACAACACTATAACTGTACCCATAATATAGTAGAAGATATTTATACAATTAATATGCAGGTGTTGGAGGAAGGCAGCGTCTCGGCACGTGGCATCAGTGAGCCTTATTATTCCTGCTATTAAAACTTGCTGTAAGGCCAGGCAGGCGCTGCGCCGTGGCCGTGTTGATGTGAGGATGAAGAAGGTAAAACTCGGGACCATCAGAGTGGCAACAATGGTTTAGCCTGTCCACAGAGGCCAATATGTGTAATATACGATATAATTTCCCGTGAACAAAGAATTAACAAATGAATGAAGTTCCATAATAATAATAATAATAATAATATTCCTAGATTTTTTTACAACTGTTTTTCACCATATTATTATTTCAGTATACTGGGTATACTGTACACGACCATATCAACAGCCACCAGACTTTGTAGATTGTCCACAACGTAAATTTGCAACATTGCAACATTCTGACAAAAGCGTTGAAAAAATTTAAAGTTCTTTCATCTATACGAACAAATTAAAAAAAAAGTTTTGTTTAATTCTCGCGGCCGATGGCAGACGCTTTCCTCCGATGACAAGACCTAATTCTACGAACCTAAGAAAAAGTGGGTCCAATATACATGACGGCCCATTGAGGACACAGGATAAAGCACACAGAATAGCCTAATAATAACCTCAACACCCTCGGAGACAGCGCGGCGGACACTGCACTCGAGCGTCTTCACCTCCTCTATCGTAAAATAGGTAGAGTTGCGGAAATATGTTCCTGCACCCCCTGTGGTAACTCGTGTCTCCAAACAGCCAACCTATATGACCTATAGCAAACCTATCCACCAATCACGTCCGTCGTTACAAGATCAATACCCATTCAATCATATATAGTGATACTACTACTGTGACGGTGCCGTTTGGATACACGGGTTACCACAGGTGATGCAGGAACACATTTCCACACCTGTACCATCCATTTACAGTTGAATGGACTGCAAGTGCTCCGGGATTGAACCGGCGACTTTATATTCACTGAACGAGAGAAATGTGTCAAGGATGGTTAATCGCGCACTGGCCCATGGTACAGTACGATCCGGTGTGTTCACCTGAAGATAACCACTTTAACACGAACCGAGGGTTTAGGTTAGTGCTAGATTAGGTTAGGTTAAGGTATGTTACGGTACTATAGGTTAGGTTAAGATATGTTAAAGTACTGTAGGTTAAGGTACGTAGGTGAGGTAAAGTTCGGTTGGTGACCGTTTGGACGATCGATCAATAGAAAACAACAGAGTTATGACAGGACAGCTTGGTTAGACAGCTGCAGCAGCCAGCTCAGTGAAGTCGCTACACCTAATGCCTTTCATGGGATAACTAAGTAATTCATTGAAGTGAGTCTGGCTCCACACACCTCTACCTTAATTAGCAAGGCTTCTGTTTTCTAACTAACAGCCTCTCCACACCATAACACTAAATTTTCTTCCTCTCTCAAACACCAGCCTTTCTTTCTCCAACCCTCCATCACCAGCCTTTCTCTCTCCAACCCTCCAACACCAGCCTTTCACTCTCTCCTCTCCAACACCAGCCTTTCTCTCTCCAATCCTCCAACACCAACCTCTCTCCTCCTCCCCACCTTCTTCCTCCTCCCCGCCTCTTCTTCCTCCTCCCCGCCTCTTCTTCCTCCCCCTCCCCCTACCCTATTCCTCCTCCTCACCCCTCCTTCGACCTCCCCCCCCTCTTCACCACCTCTCCCTCCTTTCCCCCTCTGTTTTACTACATAATATTTGTGATAAATCTTGGCACTCAGACTGGCTACACAACTTGCTGGCAAATACAAGGTTTTTCTTCTCATTTGTCTTCCTCTGGGACTAACTGATTAACCTATTATATACCTCCTTTGTAACATGTGAAGAAATTAATAAAAATATTCTTCCAGGATAATTTACAACGGAGGAAAAGACATCCATTTAATATTTTCTCCCTTCATTTGTTGATGTTATATAAAAAGTTTAATAACAATGTGTGTCGCAATAGCTCTCATCCTCCTCCATTCTTGTACTACAGGGTGTCCATAAATAATTACCCCCCCAAAAAAAACAGTATGCTCTCATGTTTTAATCAGGGTAATCATTTCTGGACACCCTGTATTATTTATTTACTTATTGTGCGTATGATCTTTATCGTCTAAATCTGTCTCTCTCTCTCCCTTCTTCCCCTCTTCCTTTTGTCTCCTTTATCCATTTTTTTACCTCTCTCGCTTTGTCTCCTTTATCCCTCACCCCATCTGTCTCCCCTCACCACCACCCCCCTTTCTCCACCCCACGGTCTCTCCCCTAACACCATCTCCCACCCCCTCATTCTTTTCTCTCCCACCTCTCTCTTCACTACACCTTCTCCCCTCACCACCCGACCTCCCTCCCTTCACCACCCAACCTCTCTCCCTTCACCACCCGACCTCCCTCCCTTCACCACCCGACCTCTCTCCCCACACCACCCGACCTCCCTCCCCTCACCACCCGACATCTCTCCCCTCACCACCCGAACTCCCTCCCTTGACCACCCAACCTATCTCCCCTTACTAACCCACCTCTTTTCACCCCACTTCTCCCCTCTCCTCACCTCTCCTTTACCCCACCTCTCCCCACACAACAGCCCCATGACACAACCACCACAATACCCTCCCACTAACTTACAACTTCTCCCCTGAGTGTACGTGCTGTCAGAAGGTCAGGTACTCACCACGCTCTAACTTTCTATAAAACTTGGTAATGAAGAGATGCCTTTCTATATTAGCGCGAATACAGGTGCCTGGCTGGAAGTGTCTGGTCCCCTCCTCACACACACATACGGATGGTAGTGTAGACGGAGACAATGTCGAATACATGTTGGTGGTTTTTCATGTTAGTGTGTCCAATATTTTCACGTATACACATAAATATCCTGTCTTTTATGTACACAAGTATATAAACACACACACAAACACAGTCACTTACGTTATTTACCACCATACAGTGTAAAGTTAAAACAAATTACAGGAGTTCCTTGTGAGATGTACACATGTCCTCTCTGTTTTCTAATTTTTTAAGTTCACAGACAGACAGACAGACAGAGACAGACAGACAGACAATGAGGAAAGTAGGTGAACCTTTAAATCTCTTGAATCGCGTTGAAAGTATAAAATCAAACTATAAGAAAAGTAAATAAATTTTTACCTCTAGCAAAAAAATAACTTTAGCTAAACTGAAACATCAATACACATGTCAAAAAGTGTTAAACAGACCAAAGACTCAAGAGCTACACACACACACCAAAGACTCAAGAGCTACACACACACTAAAGACTCAAGAGCTACACACACACTAAAGACTCAAGAGCAACACACACACCAAAGACTCAAGAGCTACACACACCAAAGACTCTTAACAGCTACACACACCAAAGACTCAAGAGCAACACACACCAAAGACTCAACAGCTACACACACCAAAGACTCAACAGCTACACACACCAAAGACTCAACAGCTACACACACCAAAGACTCAAGAGCTACACACACACCAAAGACTCAAGAGCTACACACACACCAAAGACTCAAGAGCTACACACACACCAAAGACTCAAGAGCTACACACACCAAAGACTCAAGAGCTACACACACCAAAGACTCAAGAGCTACACACACCAAAGACTCAAGAGCTACACACACACACCAAAGACTCAAGAGCTACACACACCAAAGACTCAAGAGCTACACACACACCAAAGACTCAAGAGCTACACACACACCAAAGACTCAAGAGCTACACACACCAAAGACTTAAGAGCTACACACACACATCAAAGACTCAAGAGCTACACACACACACAAAGACTCAAGAGCAACACACACACCAAAGACTCAAGAGCAACACACACACCAAAGACTCAAGAGCAACACACACACCAAAGACTCGAGAGCTACACACACACACACCAAAGACTCAAGAGCTACACACACACACCAAAGACTCAAGAGCTACACACACACACCAAAGACTCAAGAGCTACACACACACACCAAAGACTCAAGAGCTACACACACACATCAAAGACTCAAGAGCTACACACACACATCAAAGACTCAAGAGCAACACACACACACCAAAGACTCAAGAGCAACACACACACACCAAAGACTCAAGAGCAACACACACACACCAAAGACTCAAGAGCTACACACACACCAAAGACTCGAGAGCTACACACACACACCAAAGACTCAAGAGCTACACACACACCAAAGACTCTTAAGAGCTAGACGACGCAGACAGCAGCAACCTCCCGTGTACCCTCCTGTCATGTGTGCAATTGCAAGCCATGAATTTTTATACGTTTAATGCTAATGAGATCATCATACCGATAATTCACACACAAAAAAATAAACGAAAATTCAAGATATTTACAGATTATTGTTTTTTCTTTTTTCGCGCGAGTGCAGAGCCAACGTCTTATTCTTTCTATTTTTAATTTATTATTACAAATTTGTTGGAGGAGTTGGGTTGGGTTGTGATGTTGGTGTTGTGTTGTGCTACATTAAGTTAGGTTAGGGTGGCTTGGCTTGGCTAATGTGTTTTATATCATCCCCCCCCCCCCCCCACACACACTTCTACCACCACGAGTCAAGGTCTCTCTCTCTCTCTCTCTCTCTCTCTCTCTCACGTCGTGTCCCACCTCAGTCATATAAAATACAGTAAAAGCGAATTCCTTCACGTCTATATGGAGATATATCAAGAACTTCCCAAAACAGGAAACTTTCACTATCAAGTATAGACTCCCTTTCTAAGAGTTTAACTTTCCCTGGTGCAAGTTTCTCCTCCTTTCTTCGTCTGATACTGACTACTGTGTGTATTTTACGTTTTCCTTTATTCTTGCCGATCTCTCTCTCTCTCTCTCTCTCTCTCTCTCTCCATATACAGTATTTCTCTAATCAATATTTATCTTTTTCTCTCCACACCAACTTCTTCATCTACTCCCCCCCCCCCCCTCCGGCCCCATCTTCCATGACTGGGGGGGGGGGGGTTACCAGGAAGGGGAGAGAGAGAGAGAGAGAGAGAGAGAGAGAGAGAGAGAGAGAGAGAGAGAGAGAGAGAGAGAGAGAGAGAGAAGGCGCGGACGGAAATTGCGATGAAAGAAAGCGAGAGTGAAAAGTTTAAACTCGAGGGAAAGAGACGAAAATTCAGAGTCGAAGTGAGAGAAAGGAAAAGAAAATCAAAGTTGAGATACTGAGAAAGAAAGTAAATCAGCGAAGAGAGAAAACTAACTTCGTAAAGAGGAAAGAGAGATAGAAACTTAGAGTTGAATAAAAGAAAGCAAGCTGAAGATAAAGCAAAAAAACACTAGAGATAAAGAAAACAGAAAAGGTGAGAGAAAGAGAGTGAAAGTTACAGTTCATTGCCAAACAACTCTCAGATATATGGACAAGGGATAAAGAAAAGAAAGTTAGAAAAGAGACAAACAGAACAGAGAGAGTGTCTGTGTTCACTACCCCACAAAACAAAGAAACGGACCATATAGCTGCAGGAAATCACCCAGGACGACACGAGGATCTCATGAAGGAGGGAGGACATACACACATACATAATGGATGCCCCTCGTGTAACGAGGATGGCCGGCCCAAGGGCCTCCTAGGCGTGAATTTGTTTAAGGTGTAAAAGCTGTCGCCAACAAAACAACCACACCCTAAGTTAACGAGTTGTATGACCCAGTGTCAAGGAATACTCCGAGAAGACCGGACAACTCGCCAACTGCACTGGCTAACCATTATCCCGGGACCCGATCCGCAAATCGATTAACATCCGGGTTCCCAATTACTGCTGGCGAGACAAAGACAAATGGTGTAAAGAAACTTGCCCATAGTTTCACCCTGCCCGGGGATCGAGCCCGGGTCCACTAGCTTGCGAGACGAGCATGCTGACCATTACACTACATACATACATACATACATTTTACAGTAAGTTCTTAATATTTTTCTTCTAAATCCTTCGAAAAAAGAATCACGAATTCATAAGGTTCACCATACACTCCACAAGGTTCGCCATACACTCCACAAGGTTCGCCATACACTCCACAAGGTTCGCCACACACTCCACAAGGTTCGCCACACACTCCACAAGGTTCGCCACACACTCCACAAGGTTCGCCACACACTCCACAAGGTTCGCCACACACTCCACAAGGTTCGTCATACACTCCACAAGGTTCGTCATACACTCCACAAGGTTCGTCATACACTCCACAAGGTTCGTCATACACTCCACAAGGTTCACCATACACTCCACAAGGTTCACCATACACTCCACAAGGTTCACCATACACTCCACAAGGTTCACCATACACTCCACAAGGTTCACCATACACTCCACAAGGTTCACCATACACTCCACAAGGTTCACCATGCATTCCACAAGGTTCACCATACACTCCACAAGGTTAACATCACAGTGACTGAGGAGCGTCTGGTAGTAATCGGAACTTACGCTAATATAAGGAATTCGCTCTATAAGTATGAGTAGAATACAGAAATATTTTCAGATATTTCTTCACTAAGTAATATGATTGTGTGTTAAATAGCCTAGCCTGACCTGACCTGACCTAACCTAACCTAACAAAACTAAACCTAACAAAATCAAATGTAATTTAACCAAATGAAAACTAATCTAACCAAAGCTAACCTAACCTTAGCAAATCTAATCTAACCTAAGCAAATCAAACTTAAGCAAGCCTAACCTAATTACACCAAGCCTAACCTAATTAAACCTAACCTAACCCAATTAAACATAATACAACCAAAGCAAACCTAATCTAACCAAACCTACCCCAAATTAAACCTAACCAAAACAAATGTAACTTTACCAAATCAAACTTAACCTGACCTAACCAAATCGAACCTTACCAAACGATTTAAGACAGATACTAAGGGTTACAGGATTTTTCTTTTATTGGACTTTATGTACCAGATGTAGTGAAGAGTTACAGCATTTCTTTAATATCTGTAGTCTACTTTTGTACTTGGTCTACTTAGATGGTATGAGTGACGTGAATTACAGGATACAGAGTCATTACAGAAGTTTAAATTGAAATAACCAGAAGAGACAAAAAAAGAAGCCCACGTCTTTGTTCGTCTTACCAGCTGACTTAAATGGTTCCAGACCCAGCCAACCACTTTGAGGTCTAAGGAAGTGTGTCTAGTGTGTGTCAGGGTGTGTGTGTGTGTGTGTCAGGGTGTGTGTGTCAGGGTGTGTGTGTGTGTGTCAGGGTGTGTGTGTGTGTGTGTGTCAGGGTGTGTGTGTGTGTGTCAGGGTGTGTGTGTGTGGGTGTGTCAGGGTGTGTGTGTGTCAGGGTGTGGGTGTGTGCGTCAGGGTGTGGGTGTGTGTGTGTGTGTCAGGGTGTGGGTGTGTGTGTGTGTCAGGGTGCCATTTAAAGTGTCGGTCAATGTCATTTCTAGTTACGGATCATCTGATAATTTACCCACTCGCGAATATTTCACCTGATGATTAATAAACATCCTAACGCTACCTGGGTTGGGTTGGGTTGGGAATAAGTACAATTGTTGGGGTGCCTAATCTTCATGTGATCCCTAGGTACAATTAGTTTTATGAAGTTTGTATTAAAGCTGTGATTACAAACACAAAGGAAAGAGAAAAGATCTTGATAAAACAAAAGAAAGATGAAAAATGGGGAAATAGCGAGGAAAAAAAATCGAACTTCAAAGGAGAGCATTACTATATCACGGAGAAGTTCTTAAAGGTTCCTGATTCACCCTCACCTACGACCTATTAGACTCTTCGTCCTCTGAGAAAACGTCAACTTAAAGTACATATTTTTTTCTCTGCAACAAAACTCCAAAGTTCCAAGTTGATATATGAAAGTTGTAGTAGTTTTTTTTTTAAGCAACACAAACTTTAACCTGTTTTAGAGATATTTTTCTTTTAGTCTGTTTGTGTTTCACGTACTAATGAAATGTCAATAACACCTTCACCAAAAGTCATGAATATTTTTCTTTTCTTTCTCTCACCTTATATAAGAACTTGCTTATTATTACCACCCGAGGCGAGGGATAATAGCGGGGGGGGGGGGGGGGGGGGGGGGGGGGGGGGTGGGGAGGGTGTTATTGCATTCCTTGTTTGGTGCGTCATGCCTTGTCTCATAACCTGTTCTCAGAAGGTAGGTTAATAAAGAACTGATGATGTGTGTGTGTTTACGGACATTACCCACCCGGGCACATGTCATTTTCAATGACCAACAACAACAACAACAACAATAAATATTATAAATAATAATATGTATGTATGTATGTATTACGTAGGTATGTATGTATTACGTAGGTATGTATGTACGTATGTTTGTACGTATATATGTATGTATGTATGTATGTACGTATGTATGTATGTACGTATGTATGTATGTACGTATGTATGTATGTACGTGTGTATGTATGTACGTGTGTATGTATGTGTGTATGTATGTCACGGTCACATTTCAAAGAACATAATATTCCGTCTTACATATCTATAAACATTAAAATAACACGTGAAATAAAATATCCGTATCCAGCGTAAATCCAAACCAGCACACAGGGTGTTCCCAAAATCTTATTCCATTTCCTTATGTGACAGAACACGAGAGGATGATTTACATATCCAATAAAACACTGACAAATACCTTTATAAGAGTCGTTTAACATTCTGTGGTAAAGGAGACGCATCAAGAGACCGTCACTCACACACGTCTTCTTTACGACGCTCTGGAGGATAACGTGACACTCGGGACCTCCTGTAACTCTTCACCTCATCTTTAAATCAACAATCATTTGGGTAATGTCACTCGGCACTGATGTCCGGGGGTGACTCACAAGTCCCAAGGTGGCGGTGCTCACAACCCGGGCGTCTTGGTTGGTGGAGTTTCTTACTTTAATCTATTTTTCTCGTAAGTGGAAGTGCTTGTTCTTGTAACATTGTGGTTTTCATCTCTGAACCGTACGTACGCACGCACACACAAGCACGCGCACGCACGCACACGCGCGCGCGCACACACACACACCTGGTCTTCCTCCCTAAATGCCACACAACGTAAACACCTTGAAAAAGTGCAAAAGAGGGCATGCAAGATTATTCTCTCCCCTTCCTACTCCACATATCAAGAAGCGCTCAACACACTGACCCTTTCGACTCTCACTGACCATCACCACGACCTCATCTGCAAATTTGGTAAGAAGCTTCTACACCATCCTCGACAGCGGCTCCTACTACCACCTGAGATCACTAGTCCGAGAATTGCTGTTGGACACCACAACCGCATCCAGCCCATACGTGCACGAACTGATCGCTATAAGAACAGCCCAGTCCCAACCATTGTAAAAATTATCAATAACTTGTAATAAATCAGTGTATTCACTCCCAGTAAACACTGCTCCTTACACTGTCACTATGTTGAAATGCACTGAAGTTTGAGCTTTTCCCCATCTAGTTATTATATATCTTATTTGTATCACTTATGTTACTTGTATATTATTTGTAATTCGAAACCCATTCCCCAAATATGTAACTGTATATTTTCAGCCTTCTGGCTGCCAAGCTCTTTCAATAAACCGTTATTATTATTATTATTATTATTATTATTATTATTATTATTATTATTACACACACACGTCAAAAATACATGTTTATAAACAAAAAGTTGCCATAAAAAGCAGACTCTTTACCTGAGAACCACAAAACGTCTTAAAGAAATGGGTTACAAATTACATCCATACAATAGATGATTAAATCTGGGTCACTGGATCTGAGGTTATTAAATGTGGCAATGTTCAACGATCACGGAAGCATCACCTCAAAATTCTGAAGCAGGATAAATTTAAGAGTCATATACCCAAAGATGAACCGAAGCACCTGAGGAAATTTTTATACTTCCATCCCAAAAACTTCACACAAAGGACGACTAATGAACCAGGTCACACTTTCTTAATTGGCCTCACCTTACCAGACCCTTAGGAATAGCCCCAGTTCTAATGGTTAGTTTTGGGGTCTATTAGGACTGGGACCCATCTGACCCGCATCCTATAGTAAAGCACGTGAGGCGGATGTAAACAAAAGAATTATTCTGGGGGGGGGGGGGGGACGTTTGTACAGTGAATTAGGGAAACCAGGCAGCGGCGGGAAGCAGGGGGTCGTCGAGCCAGTGGCGATTTAAAGGCGAAATCCGGCTGGGGAGTGGTGGTGGTGGTGATGATGATGCTGGAGATACTGTGTGTGTGTGTGTGTGTAGACGAGACTGGATGAGGAAGTTACCAGATGATAAAAAGAGGATGATGAAAGGTCATGTATAGGAGGAGGAGTTATCATGGTGAGGGCGTATCATGGCAGTATGTATGTGTGTATGTATGTATGTATGTGTGTATGTATGTGTGTGTATGTATGTATGTGTGTATGTATGTGTGTGTGTGTGTATGTATGTATGTATGTATGTGTGTGTATGTATGTGTATGTATGTATGTATGTATGTATGTGTGTATGTATGTATGTATGTGTGTATGTATGTATGTATGTGTGTATGTATGTATGCATGTAAATAATAATAATAATAATAATAATAATTAACGGTTTATTGAAAGAGCTTGGCAGCGAGAAGGCTGAAAATATACAGTTACATATTTGGGGAATGGGTTACGAATTGTATGTATGTATGTATATGACTGTTATTCGTATTTGGGGATTTCAATGCAGACACAGGGATATTGCTTTGGTCTTTTTCTGTTTATTGCAATTATGAGAGAGAGAGAGATAATGTAGTCTGGAATAATGATGTAAAGATGGATTGGTGGAGATGTTGGAGGGAACAGGACAACGTCAAGGAGGCGTTAGAGGAGGAGAGATGACATATGTGGCGTTGGAGGAGAGGTGACATATGGGGCGTTGGAGGAGAGGTGACATATGGGGCGTTGGAGGAGAGGTGACATCTGTGGCGTTGGAGGAGGAGAGGTGACATCTGTGTAATTAGAGTCGTGGTTAAAAGACGAGCTCGGAGAAGACTGAGGTAGAGTGTATGTGTTAATGACCATACAGGTGAACAGGTAGTGGTGGTGTTTGGAGAGGGGGGGGGGGAGAACTGGGAGATGATATGATAAATTAGAGATGGAAGACTGGCGAGGAGAGAAGACGAGTGGGTGGTGGGGGTTGGGAGGGAGGGAGGGGGGAGTTGGGAGGGTATAGGGAGGGGGGAGTTGGGAGGGTATAGGGAGGTAGGAAGGGAGTTGGGAGGGAGGGAGTTGGGAGGGAGGGAGTTGGGAGGGAGGGAGTGAGGGAGTTGGGAGGGAGGAAGGGAGTTGGGAGGGAGGCCTAGATTGAGATTGGAGTATCGTGTTAAGAGGGACTAGGAAGAATGTTGGTCATGATGCAAATTGAAGAGTAAAATGATAATGGATATAGAAGGGAGGAGGGGCGTGGAACAGAGAGGACCTCAATAAACTACTGAAGAAGGAAGGAACTCAGCCTGAGGAAGATGACACAAACATAAACGACTAAAGATAAATAATAACCAAATAGTAATAACCTGTCGTACAAGAGTAACACCTCACCACTAGCCGTAGTATAAGAGAGAGAGAGAGAGAGAGAGAGAGAGAGAGAGACTACCAAAGTCTGAGCTTGTATACCCATAACCAGGGCGGCTACATCTGTGTTATTGGTGCTCCCGGGTGAGAAGTGTTTGTTGCGGTTGGCGTTGTGGTGGTGGGGGGTAAGAGGAGTGTTTGTTGTGGCTGGTGTTGGGGAGAGGGGAGGGAAGTAATATCATCCGTGTTTACCTGGAGCGCGGGATCACTCAACGCCACTATTGGGGGTGTTACCGAGAAGCGTGGAAGGAAGGAAGATTTAGGGGAGGGAGAGGGGGAGGGGAGGGAGAGGGGGAGGAGAGGGAGAGGGGAGGGGGAAGGAGAGGAGAGTGGGAGGAGAGGGGAGGGGGAGGAGAGGGGAGGGGGAGGAGAGGGGAGGGGAGGAGAGGGGAGGGGGAGGAGAGGGGAGGGGAGGAGAGGGGGAGGGGGAGGGGAGGGGGAGGGGAGGGGAGGGGAGGGAGAGGGGAGGGAGATGGGGAGAGATGGGGGGAGGGGAGAGAGATGGGGGAGGGGAGAGAGATGGGGGGGAGGGGAGGGAGATGGGGGGGAGGGGAGGGGAGGCGATCTCTCTCTCTCTCTCTCACCCCCACAGTGTTTTTATAGAAGATTTCAATACATCTCGCCGGCTAATACTACAGAGGAGCCAAGGTAAAACCAGACAGTATTTATCCGAGGAAACATTTGTGTCCGTCCATGGCGGCGGAGGAGGAGGAGGCATTCTTCAGGACGATAATGGAATCATCCTCAAACTGTCTGACAGAATGATAAGCTAAGTCAGCAAGGTGAGGAAGGGAGGAGATGGGGGGTGGGAGGTCCTATTTCTTACAGTTTATACGCGCGCGCGTGTGTGTGTGTGTGTGCGCGCGTGTGCGTGGTGCGTACATATTATGACGTAATTTTATTTCAGTATTATTGTGACTATTACCTTTATTATTATTGCTATCATTACTATTATTAATACAAATATTATTATTATTATTATTTGATCAATATTATTAATATGATTATTAGTACCATCATAGTATTATTGCTGTCATTAATTTATTGCAAACAACTCTCACATCATACCATATCATCCTCACCCACCCACCGTTTCAATATGTCATCATCTCGCCTGATGGTCGACAAATTTACCTCACAAATATTACAGACTTCTGAGTATCTGAGATCAGTCAATTTCTATTTACTTAATGAGAAGTAAACTGGAAGTCCTTAGTTTACCTGCGCATGTTTCCGAGTCATTAAGGTAGTGGTGAGTGTACAGGTGAGCAAGTGACTATCTGCACAGTCAACACACCTGAGAGGAGGTCGAGACGCAACATGGCTTCTTTGACAGAGAGAGAGAGAGAGAGAGAGAGAGAGAGGGAGGGACGGAGAGTGTCTGGTATACGGAAAAAGAAAGATAAGAAGCGAAGAGAAAAAGAGGGAGACAAGACGAGCAGGAGTAGAGAGAGAAGAGAAAGACAAAAGTGAGGTGGAGAAATGAAAAGGGGGGAGAGGGGGCTAGAGGGAGGGTAGGGGGGTGGAGGGTGGAGAGGGTAGGGGGGTGGAGGGAGGGAGGGGGTGGAGGGAGGGAGGGAGGGAGGGAGGGAGGGGGTGGAGGGAGGGAGGGAGGGGGTAGAGGGAGGTGAAAAGAGGGAGGGGGTGAAAGGAGGGATCGTCACAACCACTGCGCTCCCACGTCACACACCCACCACCCTCACGTCACACCCACCACCCACTCCAACACAATCATCTTCCAGCTTCCAAAACAAAACTCTTTATAAAATACCTTAAGAGTTTTTGTTTGTCTTTGTTTTTTTGCCTCTAGGGGCTTACAAGGGTCCGGTGTTGACATTAGAGGAAGATTAAGATATGTAAACTTTACCTGATACTCAGTCGATGTGTGGAGAGAGAGAGAGAGAGAGAGAGAGAGAGAGAGCTGACATAACCTAACCAGAAACCCGCCTCGATATTTCCGCCATACAAAACCACACACACACACCCACAAACCCTACCCCACCCCCCTAAAAAAAGTGATTGCCAGAACCTCCTCCCAATCAGTTCCAATTACACCAATCTGTGTGTGTGTGTGTGCGCGTGTGCGTGTGTGTGTGTGCGTGTGCGTGTGTGTGTGTTGCGTTTGTGTGTGTTGTGTGTGCGTGTGTTGTGTGTGTGTGTGTGTGTGTCCCTCCCTCCCCCTCTATTTCCTCCCGTTTTGACCTACACCACGGGGCGTTTTATCTCCGTAAGAAATAGTATTAGTTGACTTCTCTATCGCTACTGCCATTAGACCTATTCTAGACTGTCACACACCCACCCACACGGCTCTGATGTCATTCTTACCTCCTTCCCACTCGTTCCTACCACTCAACTCCACCTCTCAGGTTATAAAATACTCCCACTGAGACCACTGTTAATATTCGCCCAATCGGATCGCATTATTCCCTCTCAGATCACAGCGTCCCCCACTGAGACCACTCTAATATGCCCTCACTCGGATACTAATACTCCCTCTCCTACCACATCACTCCCACTCAAATCAGAGTAATCCCTCTCAGACCACAACACCCTTCCCCCTCAGACTAATATATACAGCACGCCCACTCACGTCATAATAATCCACTAATTCTCCCACTCACACCACTTTTAACACCCACTCAGGTCGACAAGGCAACAATAAACCACTCACTCATACCTTTCAAGGGCATCTTCTTTACTCTTTTTCCCCCCAGGACAAACACGACAATATACCCACTTCACCGCCTCTTACGCATATCTTCTTTACTTCTCCCAGGAGGAATAGCGCCACTCCTCGTAGGTAATCGGTCTCCCTCTCGTTTGAAATTACATAGTTTTTATTTATTTTTGGTCACATGAATCTTTGCTCTTGTTAAAAAAAGGTGACGTTTATACCCTCCCGATAGTGTGACTGTGTGTGGGTGGGATTGTGTGTGTGTGTGTGTGGGTGGGTGGGATTGTGTGTGTGTGTGTGTGTGTGTGTGTGTGTGGGATTGTGGGATTGTGTGTGTGTGTGTGTGTGTGTGGGATTGTGTGTGTGTGTGTGTGTGGGATTGTGTGTGTGGGATTGTGTGTGTGTGTGGGGGTGTGTGGGTGTGTGCGTGGGGGTGTGTGGGTGTGTGTGCGTGGGGGTGTGTGGGTGTGTGTGCGTGGGGGTGTGTGGGTGTGTGCGTGGGGGTGTGTGGGTGTGTGCGTGGGGGTGTGTGGGTGTGTGCGTGGGGGTGTGTGGGTGTGTGCGTGGGGGTGTGTGGGTGTGTGCGTGGGGGTGCGTGCGCGTGCGTGTGCGCGCGCGCGCGTGTGTGTGTGTTCCTTACCTCTAACATAATTTTCTCCATTTTCTTCTCTTCTTCTCTACTAGTCGCCTCCTTCCGAAATCATCATCTCTCTTTTCCTAATCATCCATCCTCCACCTACCTTACACACCCAATCTCTACCCCCCCCCCCCCACTTTCTTCTCTTCCTCCAATCATCTGTTCCTCTAATCTTCTCCTCTAATTTTCTCCTCTCGTCTCCTAATATTCCTCCACCTACCTTACACACCCAATCTCTACCCCCCCACTTTCTTCTCTTCCTCCAATCTTCTGTTCCTCTAATCTTCTTCACCTCTAATCTTCTCTCGTCTCCTAATCTTCCTCCCCCTACCCTACATATCTAATCTTTTCCCCTCACCCCTATTGTTCATATTTCTATGGTGATCACCTCAACAACGGGTAGCGCCCCCTGGCAGCAGTCCCCGCCTAGTTTACCGCCTCAGTACACACATTGTAGCCATTTTTCACTTGTGGTCGACTGCAGTCTACACTGTGAGGGGGAGTTGTGGCCACAGGTAAAATGATACACAGTGTGGGTGAGACGTGTTACAGTGTGGGTGAGACGTGTTAGTGTGGGGTGAGAGGTGTTACACAGTGTGAGTGAGACGTGTTACAGTGTGGGTGAGACGTGTTACAGTGTGAGTGAGACGTGTTAGTGTGGGTGAGACGTGTTACACAGTGTGGGTGGGAGGTGTTACACAGTGTGGGTGGGAGGTGTTACACAGTGTGGGTGGGAGGTGTTACACAGTGTGGGGTGGGAGGTGTTACACAGTGTGGGGTGGGAGGTGTTACACAGTGTGGGTGGGAGGTGTGTTACAGTGTGGGTGGGAGGTGTTACAGTGTGGGTGGGAGGTGTTACAGTGTGGGTGGGAGGTGTTACAGTGTGGGTGGGAGGTGTTACAGTGTGGGTGGGAGGTGTTACAGTGTGGGTGGGAGGTGTTACAGTGTGGGTGGGAGGTGCTACAGTGTGGGTGGGAGGTGCTACAGTGTGGGTGGGAGGTGCTACAGTGTGGGTGGGAGGTGCTACAGTGTGGGTGGGAGGTGCTACAGTGTGGGTGGGAGGTGCTACAGTGTGGGTGGGAGGTGTTACAGTGTGGGTGGGAGGTGTTACAGTGTGGGTGGGAGGTGTTACAGTGTGGGTGGGAGGTGTTACAGTGTGGGTGGGAGGTGTTACAGTGTGGGTGGGAGGTGTTACAGTGTGGGTGGGAGGTGTTACAGTGTGGGTGGGAGGTGTTACAGTGTGGGTGGGAGGTGTTACAGTGTGGGTGGGAGGTGTTACAGTGTGGGTGGGAGGTGCTACAGTGTGGGTGGGAGGTGTTACAGTGTGGGTGAGAGTACAAGGTGTTGTGTCAGGCTAAGTTTTTGTGTATATATTTCACAGGAATGTGTGTAACTAGGGATTTCACGTCATCCCTAAAATCTTACAAAATTTCATGTAATCGCCGTGACCATGATGTCACCTAACCTATTCTAAACTAATATAGTTTGGTCAACAGACGGTCGCAACTATTACAAAAAAATCCTGAACATTTAGGGATTACACAGATTCCTGCAACACATATTTACTGTATATAAATGTAGTGGTGGTTGTGTGTTGATTAGTGGATCCCATGTTATTGACCTGACGTAATGTTATGAAAGGTCACCCATTGTATATAAGCTTCTGTCCCTTAAATTCAGTTGCCTCTGAAGATGTCTTGAATAAAGACGAAAGCTAAACTGCTCCAATGTTTCCCTTTTCCTGTGTGATTTTATCAAGATCTATCTTGTCCAAGCGAATTCGTTTAAGGTGTAGAAGCTGTCGCCAACACAACAACCATACCCCGAGTTAAAGAGCTGCATGACCCAGTGTCAAGGACTATTCCGAGAAGACTGAACAATTCGCCAACTGCACTGGCTAACCATTACCCCGGAATACGATCCTCAAATCGATTAACATCCAGGCTCCCAATTCCAGAGGATAATGTCGTAAAGAAACTTGTCCATAGTTGCACCCTGCCTGGGGATCAAACCCGGGTTCACTTGCTTGCGAGGCGAGCATGCTGACCATTACACCGCAGGTCGCTACAGGAAATTAATATGGTCACGTCATCAAGCGACAAAGTATTTCATCTATGGTAATTCCAGGTAAAATGTCATTACCGCATTAGCAACCAGAGAGAAAAATTATTTCCCCCTTAGTAACCAGAGTATAAACCATCAATACCACCATAACAACCACTGGATATCTTAGTGATTGTCATTAAATACAGGTAAACCATCATTACCACCCTAACAACCACACCGGAGAGCCAAATTCCTTACATCCAGAAATTTCATGTCTATCGGTCTATCGTTTAGCAGTTATAAAGCGTATACATCTAAAGTTAATACCTTATTTTTTAGTGTATTATTATTATTATATACTGTATGTACTTATCCCCTTTATAAAGTAAAGTCGTGTAAAGTGAAGACGAAATCTAGACAAGTAGCTACAGTGAAGCGATTTTAAACCACCTTGGTAAATACTGTAGGTTTCAGAGTATCGTGTTGAGGATTCTCTGTAGTCAGGGCTTTTTAAACAGGGGGAAATATCAGCATTCTAAGGGAAAATTTTATACAATGGAACACCAAATGAGAAGAGGGAAAATTCATCCGATACATTTCCTCAAAATAAGGAGACTCTTCCCTCTTATGGATCAGCAGCGTAACATCTCCTATAAGAATTTGTAACACTTGGGAACATGTAACGCTGCTTGAGATGTGGTGTTAGCGCCTGTCCTCGGTCTGAAGTGTATGCCCGTCCGGTGCCTCACGCGGAATATACCCCCCCCCCCCCCCTTGTTTCTTTTATTCGAATTGAAGGGAGGAAGTGTGTCCTTAGCGGGAGATGGTAAAGGGGAAAATTGGGTGGAAAAGGTTAATATCTCTTGCTCTATGGGGCCGTCACATTACGCCCTCTAGAGGAAACAAGTCCGGTTATCATCATTCTTTCTAACGCCAAAACTTTACTACAATTATATTTATCCACAATACAGAAAATTCCAACCGTAACACTAAAAAAGAAAGAGAAGAGGAAGGAGAATGAAGAGGAGGAAGAAGAAGGATGAGGAGGAGAAGGAGAAATTGGAAGAGAAGGAGAAATTGGATGAATTCTTGAAAAAAATAAATAAAAGACGCGTAGACTTTAATATATTAGCACATACAAACCACCATCATGACTTATACAATTCGAAAACTATTAACTTTACAATCTGACTCAAGTATAAAAACCCATGTCCACAACCTGACGCAAGTATACAAACCCATGTCCACAACCTGACGCAAGTATACAAACCCATGTCCACAACCTGACGCAAGTATACAAACCCATGTCCACAACCTGACGCAAGTATACAAACCCAAGCCTACAACCTGACGCAAGTATACAAACCCATGTCCACAACCTGACGCAAGTATACAAACCCAAGTCCACACACTGACGCAAATATACAAACCCAAGCTCACCTGAAGCAATCATACAAACCCAAGCCCACCTGACGCAAGTATACCAACCCAAGCCACAACCTGACGTAAAGTATACAAACTCAAGCCCGCAACCTGACGCAATTATACAAATCCAAGCCCACAAACTGACGCAAGTATACAAACCCAAGTCCACACCCTGACGCAAGTATACAACCCCCCCACCCCCCCACACACACAATAACACCCAGCGACGAGTGAGTTGTGCATCTTTCCTCGACTGTAAAGTTACCTCAGTCAGATCCGGTAATCAGGTTTCACCAGCCGACAAGGCCAGTAAATCCATTTGGCGCTGGCCATGTTACCAACTGGCTGTCGGGGATACACACTGAGGGAACTTTCTCAACCCTCACTGATTACGTGCCATACTTGAGCACGTGATATACTTGGTGATCACGTGATATACTTAGTGATCACATGTATATTCGGTGATCACTTGACACACTTGGTGATCACGTGATATACTTGATCACATCTATTTTAATTTGTGAATGTTGATGGCTGGTGGTGCAACACTCGCTTCAAGACCTTCGTTGTTGATGGGCAGTGTGGCACCATAACTTCAACACAACGTCACTCAACACAAGACGTCACTAAGAAAAGTTCCATTGCGGGTTATGATGCAATATTTCCTTTTCATTTCTTAACACTTGATTTTTCTTCGCTTTGTATGTACAGTAAGTAGTATGACGACACTTGTTGACTAAAGGGACATTTGCTGATTAACGACTATAGCAATATTTATTGATTATACCGATATTTGTAGACTGTAGCGATATTTTTTTATTATAACGATATTTACTAAATATAACGATATTTGTTGATTATAGTGATATTTATCGATTATAGCGATATTTGTTGATATTCATTGATTTTAACGATACCTTTATTATAACGATATCGATATTTTTTTGTAACAATATTTTTCAAAACTAAAGTAGGTGCAGGGATGATGGAAAACATTTTTGTAAACGTCGCTTCGGAAGCAGCTACAAGAACACACTAGGCCAGAAAATAGCAGACTTGAGAAGGTCAAACTAACAAGATTAACGATATATTAAGATACAGTAAATTAAAAAATTAAGTTATACACTATTGTAAGATCTTGTCAAATAAACTTTAATAAGAACAAAGTTTTATACACTAGGCTATTATTCTACAGACGGTGAGAGTTTAGTTCTCTTGGTGTTCTAAACATATATACAGTAAATAACTTAAAACTGATAAGTATAACCAGTTGCCGGGTGTATATTCTGTTGTATGATAATATACATAAATAATACAAGAATAAATCAAGTTAATTATGTATACTGTGTGCAGTTGCCGTGTACAAGATAATCATGTACTGTATATACACAGTTGACGTGTACCGTTGCCAGCAAAAGTCCTCCTACACCACATTTACGAACTTGCTACACAGGGCTGAGGGAGAACTTTTGCTGGCAACTGTATATAATTTCATGTATTTTGCAATATACATAAATTATACATACAATACATCCAAGCTAACTATGTATACACAGTTGTCGTGCATATCATAAGAGTCTTCGTACGATGATGTTTAAGTAATGTGAGTCTCCTCTGAGTCAATCAGTCAGTGAGCCATGAAGTGAGTGAGTCTTGGAGTGAGTGAGTGAGTGAGTCAAGTAGAACTGTCATTCATGGAGCTGGCCGACGCAACGAAAGCGAAATAAATAAATAAATACCACAAGTTGGTGAATGAACGGGACCAGTACAGTAATGAAGACCTCCCCAGTTGAGTGTCTGGGGGGAGGGATGACATCTCTGCGAGTCCCCAGCCCTCACCCCCCCCCCCCCCCCTAGTCTCTCTACATACGTCTTTCTCTCTTCCTCTCCTTTTTTAATTTCATGCCGGGGAGTGATGAGTGACTTATCTTCCCCGCTACTCCCGCAGGTAATTTGGCCTTAACGCTGCATAAACATAGGTCCTAATTTCCCCCGGCGCCACTCTAGTCGCTCCCGTTCCCTCTGATTTGTGGAGATTATGGTGAAATGCGAGTTTTAGGATGAGTATATTTTATTGCAATAATGCGCTGCTCTTTTCTCCCGACTCGGGTGAAGAGAGAGAGAGAGAGAGAGAGAGAGAGAGAGAGAGAGAGAGAGAGAGAGAGAGAGAGAGAATATTGCATATATTTTTATATTCATGAACATATTAAAGTATGATACGTACAGAAAGTTCTATCGTATTTTTTGTTTGTTTTACTTTAGGTTAGGTTAGGTTGTACTGTTCATAGCCAGGTTATAATTCATCTATGTTAGGTGGGGTTAAGCCGGGTTCGATGATCACAGATAAGTTTAGGTTAGATTAAGTTGACTGATGGTTTAGGTTAAGTTAAGTTAGTTTTACTCAAAATGGTTTACTTTAAGTTAGACTAGGGTGAGGGTGGTCTCAGGTTAAATTAATCTAGTATGGTCTGAGTTAGGTTAAATTAATCTAGGGTGGTCTCAGTGATGTAATGGCCCATGTTTCATAAACAGAAAGATTATATAAATGGGCTAATTACATTTGATTTATATACTGATTCATCCCCAGTAACTTTCCACTGGCTATGAGGTGACATGTTCAGAGCACGTGATAAGGTGTGCCCACGGGAAGCTGTGTCTTATTATGCTGAGTTAAGGCATTAAGTAACCGGCCCCCCTGGCCACCTGAAGCGGGCAGTAGTTTGATATCCTTGACTAGAGGAAGACGTTATTTGAGAGCCATCGTGGATGGTTCCGTCTTTCCTCGAGGGAGGACGACGTGCCTATTCCGTTCCCCCTCGATGGGTCACTACTCATAGATTACGACTCAATCCCTCACACAAGAAGGACGTGATTAAACGGTCTATTTACATAGCCCCCGTCCTTCTCTTAACACACATGCGCTACAGTGATTAAGTTACGGTTGATTTACACTCTGGAATTGTATCAACAGCAGTTCCTCAATAAAAGGAGAAACAGACAATTGGGTTTCGCTACTCTAACCCAATATAATATAAATGTACCAACCGAGTTAACTTCGACAGAACCTATAGTTAACTGGCTATAACAGTTAGGTTCTAAATTAAGCTAATATGGTCTCAGTAGGTTAAATTAATCTAGGATGGTCTCAGTTAGGTTCTAAATTCGGCTGTCATTAAAGGCTTTCTAAATTTTAACACACAACCAAACACACACACGGATACAAAACGACTACAACGAAAAATACTTAGTTAACTCACGCAAATACATAACTATAATACTTTTATTGAACTTCCGATAAGTACATAATACCTCACGAAATGAATAAAACGAATATCTCATTGTATAATATGTATAGATATGTAGTAGTATGTATGTATGTATGTGTATATATATATATATTTATTTATTTATATATATATATATATATATATATATATATATATATATATATATATATATATATATATATATATATATATATATATATATCCCATTTAAAATATTAGGATGAGGATATTTATTGATAAGAGTTTTAGTCTAATCCTTACTATATGAAGCCCATCACCTAATCCTATTACTCTCCCACGTCAATTAATCCCCATCCCCCCCACCATCCATATTCTCTATCTTAACCACACCTTCTCCACATCAATGTAAAAAACTCCTTTCTCCCCACCACCCACAACAACCCTCAACCACCCTCTCCCCCAACTCCTACAACCCCTCCCCCCACAAATCCTTACTAAACTCTCCCCCACCTCCCACCCCCCTACAAATCCTTACCCCACCACCTCCAATTTTCCTCCTCAATCTTGACCCCAGCAACTCCCCTTGCCTCTCCCCTCCGACAGGCTAGACCCTTGAGTCAGGTTAGGTCATTACTTGAAAGAGCCACTTGAGTGCCAGACTGTCAGTGCCAGGTCACGGGTGCCACCAACACAGGGCGACCAGCCATGTTACGATAAGGCATCACAGTAGAGGAAGCTTAGTCACGAACGATGTGATATAATTTAAAGAGGATTTTATATATTATTTATGAATCCGGAGAGCAATTAATAACAACACGGACAACAAGACGGATGAGCTGCAGCGTCTAGCATCTTTGACCGAGCTGAATAATTTTGGTATATATACTTATTCATTTATATACTTAATATATATTTCCCTTCCTCTTCGACACCCCGTCTCTCCCCCTATCCTTCAATGACACCTCACTCCTCTCCTCCAATGACACACCCTGCTCCCCCTCTCCCTCAATGTCACCTCCACTTCCTCTCCATCAATGTTACCCCTTCTCACCCTTTCCTTTAATGTCACCCCTACACCCCGCTCTCCCACAAAGTCACCCCCCTCACTCTTTCCCTCAACGTCACAAACCACTCTCTTCGTTAACGTCACCCCTTCTCCCTCAATATCCCCCCCACTTCCTCTTTCTCTTTAATGTCACCCCACTCCCCCTGTCCCTTAATATCATCCCCTCTTCATCACTGACACCCCCACTCCCCCTCTTCTTGAATGTCACACCCTGTCCCCTCTTCCTGCTCCCATTCCCACCTTCATTTACCTTCCCCTTTCCTACCCTCACCTGTACCCTACACACACACCCTTCCCCCGTCCCCTCCCCAACAAGTGCCATTATTGGAGATTCCAGTGTAACTTAATTAAATGCTTTAACCCCCAACAAAAAAAAAATAAAAAAATAAAATAAAATAAAACAAAACAATATACTACCAAGCACTGACAAGAGAGCAAATTAAATGTTTTTCTTCTTCTCACGAAACACAAAACCTTTCCCCGCCATCAAACGTTTTAACAGTATTTTTAAAACGTTCGGATGACAAGAAGTATTTACAATGTTTTTGTTTCAAGTAATACGGAATGGGTTCAAAACACACACATGAAACCGTTAATGAGTAGATGACGGGTGTGTATGTAACCGACATTGATGGATATATATATATATATATATATATATATATATATATATATATATATATATATATATATATATATATATATATTATAATTTATTTCTTTTTTTTTCGGGATTAGCCCACACGGGCACATGTCACTGACCCACATCGGGGCCTGGGGGCGAAAAGTTAAAATAAAAATAAAAATAAAAATAATAAAAATAATAAAAAAAATAATAATAATAACAATAATAACAATAACAATAATAATAATAAATAAGATGTATAATTAAAAATACAAATTTGAAAATAAAATAAAATAGTGATAATAATAACAATTTAATAATAACATAAAAAACCATAGTTAAATACAAAAATGAAAACAAAAATAAAAAGTGAGAAACAATATATGTATGTTGTGTTGTCAATAGTAAGAGAAACAATTGAGACCCTGCAATTGTGTGTAAATGAGGCAGAAAGTCAGACCAGCCACCTGGGACTTGTCACAATTTTCGTGATGCCATATGGCAGCAGGGTCTACCATTAGACAACACATTATGCTTCCAATATCACTGGTATATACCATGGGATAACTGGTAATGAGTGGAACTGTGGAAATGAATAAGGAACACACAAACAGAACACACAAACACAACACACTGTAATTCATATGAGAGAAAAAAGTGTGTATAAGAGAAAGATGAGCCAACCCCTAACCTGGTGACGGCGGTGAAGTGATAATTATCATCCTTGTGGTACACCGCCGAGACCGTAATCGACAGTGGTGGCCCCGTGTGTCTTAATCTGTTCAACACGGCCTCATGACGCATATCTCGATACCCCTCTGTATAATTTTTCACATTAGTGCGAAACCTAACCTAACCTTACCTTACCTAATCTAACCTAATCAATCTAACCTAATCAATCTAACCTAACCCAATCTAACCTAACCTAATCTAACCTACCTAACCAAACCTAACCTCGCGTACCCATGTACCTTGCATTTGTGTAATTCGCGTACCCTGTGTACCTCGCGTACCCTGTGAAGGCCTACACACAACATATATACACAACACAAATACACGCACAATGTCAGTAATCAACAAGTCATTCCACAGTCATAAATCACCTAACCACTCCTATGGGTGATGATAATAATGCACAAATGATTGTGAACTCTCATTATTTGTTTTTAATTCTGTGGCGGCGGCGGTATGAATAGTGAAAGCAAAAGTAGCATTTGTACTTGTGTTTACGTCAGTACATATACTATCATTTATTGAATAATGTAATAAGATGTAATGAAGTATTTTTAAAGCTATAATTTAACAAAAATATCGAGGCGTATCGTTATCTAACCAAATACTACAACTGTAACTTACCTAATATTCCTGAATTAATTCATATGTATTATGTAATTACATGGGTTTATATAATTAGATAATTCAGAAATAGTCAGTGGTCGTACCTGTATCACTGACTGACTATAATACCAGAGGTGAGCATCATACCTGCTGGACTGTCCTAAACCCGGTCCAGCTCTCCACAAAGCTACCAAGAAAAAGACATTCCCCCCCCTCCCGCCCTTAATGACACAGAGGGGGTACTGCCAAAATATTGTCAAGCGTGCCACCAAGAGTTCCGTAAAAGAGTCACAAAAGTATTACCATCCGGTTAATGTGCCTTAGTGAGTCAACAAGACGCGGATAATCTCACCCACTAGGAGAGTACCACCGAGACTGCCAGTAAGGAGTGCTATCATAAGACTGACATCAAGAGTGCTACTAAAATATTAACAACAGGAGTGCCAGTAACAAGATAGTGCCACTAAAAATTTCATCGCCACAATGCTATTATTAAAATTATCACAAGTTGGGCACCATCATGAAGTGTCGTCAGGAGTGCCATCAGGAAGTGTTATCAGGAGAAAGCATCGTGGACAATGATATCGAGAGTGCCACGAGGTTAAAAGTACCACAAAGAGGCGAGTGCCACCAGGACAATAGTGACACGAGGACATACGTGACGACAATATGAGAGTGCCACCACGAAAAGAGAGCCATCGGGAGGGAATTGTCACCAGGAAAAGTGCCACTAGAAGGAAAACGCTTGCATAAGGAGGCGCGGAGGAGAATGGGAAGAGGAGAGCGATGGAGAGGAGAGGGAGGTCAAAAAGGGGGAGAGAAAGAGTGGGCTGGTTGTTGGCAAGTGTCACGGCACTGAAGCAGGAGGGTGTTGAAGACGCACGATAGAGCGTGGCGATGCGTGGAAGCCAGGGCCACAGGATGGGGGGGGGGGGGGGAGAAAAAGTGTGTTATATGGAGAAGGTTGGAGGGAGCCAGTGATGTGGGGTTCAGGGTGACAAGGTTGAGAGGTAGATGATGCCAGAGTCGTCGGGTGGAGGGTGGAAGGTGCCAGAGTCGTCGGGTGGAGGGTGGAAGGTGCCAGAGTCGTCGGGTGGAGGGTGGAAGGTGCCAGAGTCGTCGGGTGGAGGGTGGAAGGTGCCAGAGTTGTCGGGTGGAAGGTGCCAGAGTCGTCGGGTGGAAGGTGCCAGAGTCGTCGGGTGGAAGGTGCCAGAGTCGTCGGGTGGAAGGTGCCAGAGTCGTCGGGTGGAAGGTGCCAGAGTCGTCGGGTGGAAGGTGCCAGAGTCGTCGGGTGGAAGGTGCCAGAGTCGTCGGGTGGGGGGTGGAAGGTGCCAGAGTCGTCGGGTGGGGGGTGGAAGGTGCCAGAGTCGTCGGGTGGGGGGTGGAAGGTGCCAGAGTCGTCGGGTGGGGGGTGGAAGGTGCCAGAGTCGTCGGGTGGGGGGTGGAAGGTGCCAGAGTCGTCGGGTGGGGGGTGGAAGGTGCCAGAGTCGTCGGGTGGGGGGTGGAAGGTGCCAGAGTCGTCGGGTGGGGGGTGGAAGGTGCCAGAGTCGTCGGGTGGAGGGTGCCAGAGTCGTCGGGTGGAAGGTGCCAGAGTCGTCGGGTGGAAGGTGCCAGAGTCGTCGGGTGGAAGGTGCCAGAGTCGTCGGGTGGAGGGTGCCAGAGTCGTCGGGTGGAGGGTGCCAGAGTCGTCGGGTGGAGGGTGCCAGAGTCGTCGGGTGGAAGGTGCCAGAGTCGTCGGGTGGAGGGTGCCAGAGTCGTCGGGTGGAGGGTGCCAGAGTCGTCGGGTGGAGGGTGCCAGAGTCGTCGGGTGGGGGGTGGAAGGTGCCAGAGTCGTCGGGTGGAGGGTGGAAGGTGCCAGAGTCGTCGGGTGGAGGGTGGAAGGTGCCAGAGTCGTCGGGTGGAGGGTGGAAGGTGCCAGAGTCGTCGGGTGGGGGGTGGAAGGTGCCAGAGTCGTCGGGTGGGGGGGTGGAAGGTGCCAGAGTCGTCGGGTGGGGGGTGGAAGGTGCCAGAGTCGTCGGGTGGGGGGTGGAAGGTGCCAGAGTCGTCGGGTGGGGGGTGGAAGGTGCCAGAGTCGTCGGGTGGAGGGTGGAAGGTGCCAGAGTCGTCAGGTGGAGGGTGCCAGAGTCGTCGGGTGGGGGGTGGAAGGTGCCAGAGTATTCGGGTGGAGGGTGGAAGGTGCCAGAGTCGTCGGGTGGAGGGTGGAAGGTGCCAGAGTCGTCGGGTGGAAGGTGCCAGAGTCGTCGGGTGGAAGGTGCCAGAGTCGTCGGGTGGAAGGTGCCAGAGTCGTCGGGTGGGGGTGGGTGGAAGGTGCATAAATTGGAGGGGGGAAGGTGCCAGTGTCATCGGGTGCAGGGTGGAAGGTGCCAGAGTCATCGGGTGCAGGGTGGAAGGTGCCAGAGTCGTCGGGTGGAGGGTGGTAGGTGCCAGAGTCGTCGGGTGGAGGGTGCATGAGTTGTCGAGTGGATGGTGGAAGGTGCCAGAGTCATCGGGTGCAGGGTGGAGGGTGCATGAGTTGTCGAGTGGATGGTGGAAGGTGCCAGAGTCGTCGGGTGGAGGGTGGAAGGTGCATGAGTTGTCGAGTGGATGGTGGAAGGTGCCAGAGTCGTCGGGTGAAGGATGGAAGGTGCCAGTTCCATGTAACAGATGGTGAAGAGTGCCAAGGTCGCGCGGCGGAAGTCGGGGGGGGGGGAGGATTGCCAATGTCACAGAGTTGGAGAAGGTGGGTGCCAGTATGGTGGGGAGGGAGTAGAGCACCACTGTTATGGAGGGAGGAGTGTGGCAGTCTCCCGAGTGAAAGTGCCGTGGGTTGCAAAGGGAGGAGGGTTCCAGTCACCAGTGCCATGAGTTGAAGGAAGAAGGTTGCCAGTGCCATGGGTTAGAGGAGGGAGGGGGTCAGTGTAGTGGAATGGAGGGTGAGGGGTTTCATAGCCGTGAGTTGGAGGGTGGAGAGTGCTAGTGCCCGTAGGTTGGAGGGTGGAGGGTGCCAGTGTCATGGGTTGGAAAGAGGTAGGTGCCAGTGCCGTGGATTGAAGGGTGAAGGGTGCCAGCGTCATGGGTTGGAAAGAGGTAGGTGCCAGTACCGTGGGTTGCAGGATGGAGGGTGCCAGTGTAGTGACAGACAGAGGTGAGGCAGAGAGACATCAGCTCAGTGACATGTGTGTGTTCCCGGAAGAGTTAAAGAGCAGGTAGGTAGTGGTGGTGATGGTGGCGGTGGTGATGCCAGGATGATACTCGGAGTGGTTATGGTGGCAGCGGGACAGCGGTGGTTGTGGCAGTGGTGGAGTATGGTGGTTGTGGCTGTGATGGAGTATGCTGGTTGTGGCTGTGATGGAGTGTGGTGGTTGTGGCGGTGACAGAGGGCTGGTGTCGCTGGTGGTGGGATAATAGTAGCGGCAGTGGTAAGGGAGGTAAGGACGCAAAGTGTAAGGCAATATGTTAACACGCAGAGACAGACAGACAGACAGACTGACAGACAGACGGAAAAAGGCAACGAGTGAATTACCGACTTACACAGATAAATAAATAAATAACGAAATGACAATAACACACTGATAAATCAATAATAAACCACAAAACAAACATGATATATAATAATAATAATAATAATAATAATAATAAATCACTATCATTCAACTAGTAATGAATCGGATAACAATGAATCGATAATTAAGGGCTCACGAATCACCAATAACAATAAATCATGAAAAAAAAATCCGAGTTTGGACTGTCACTCCCATATGCTAATCTCTCTCTCTCTCTCTCTCTCTCTCTCTCTCTCTCTCTCTCTCTCTCTCTCTCTCTCAACTGGAGATGAAAGACGGGAGATAACTGGTTCATTTCGGCAAAAGTCACGAAGATGGAAAAAATGGCCTCGAGATTGCACCGAGACTTTACTATTATAACTATATGTCTGTCTGTTTCTTTATCCCACGTGCCACACAAAACATTATAGAGAGAATCTTTGAGGAAAAAAGTATAAGAGTTTTACCGCTGTATATTGTGAGAATGAGAGGGAATGTTTTGGGGCCGAAGTAAGAATAAAAGTGAAGAGTTTTAGCATAGTTTTAGCGTAGTTTTAGCGTAGTTTTAGCACAGTTTTAGCGTAGTTTTAGCGTAGTTTGAGCCAAATATTGGAAGTGTAGGTCATAACTAAACACTGACCACTAAAAACAAAACAAAAATGGTATATAATTTGTTCTTATTCTTTTACCTGTAACCTCTCTCTTCCCCTTTCCTCTTCTCCTTTTCTGCCTACCTCCCCGTTACACCATCCTCCCTCCTCTCACTTCCTTCTTCCCTCACACGCCTCCCTGCCTCCCTCCCCACCCTCCCCTCCCTCCCTCACACTTTTCCTTTCCTCCCCTTACTTACACTCTCCCTTCCCTTTTCTCTCCTCTTCCTCCCCCCCTATACTCCTCCCTCCTATTAACATTCCCCCATTCCTTTCCTCTAACCTCCTCTCCCTCCCTCCCCTTTACACGCCTCCCTCCTTCCCTCCCTCCCTCCCTTTTACACGCCTCCCTCCTTCCCTCCCTCCCTCCCTCCCTTTTACACGCCTCCCTCCCCCCTCCCATTTTCCACCACTCCCCTCTTTACATGCCTCCGTTCCTCTCTCCCTTACCCTCCTTTACTCTCCCTCTCTTCCCTTTACACGCCTCCTCTCCTCTCCTCTCCCTCCCACCTACTTACACCCCCCCTTCCTTCCCCTTTCACGGCTCTCCTCTCCCGCTATCACCTCAACACAGTGTTGGTCTCAGTGGTGGTGGTCGCGGGCCGCCTTTATTATCGGTAACCCAATTACTGCACCTAATTCCTGACTCTTGTTCCTTCCTTCCTCCCTTTCACATTACGACCCTTCCTCTTCTATCCTTTACTTACCCCCCCCCCCCCCCTCTCTCTCTCTCTCTCTCTCATAATAAATATTTAACGTGGACATGGTAGAGGTTGCGAGCGGGTGGTGGAGGCAGCAGGCGGTGGAAGCAGCGGGTGGTGGAGGTGGAAGCAGGTAGTGGAGGTGGAAGCAGGTGGTGGTGGATGCACCAGGTGTTGGTGGGCGCAGCAGGTGGTGGTTGACGCAACAGGTGGTGGTGCTGGATGCAGCAGGTGGTGGTGGAGGAAACAGCAGGTGGTAGTGGACGTAGGTGGAGGAAGCAGCGGGCGGTGGAGGAAGCAGCAGCGGGCGGTGGAGGAAGCAGCAGCGGGCGGTGGAGGAAGCAGCAGCGGGCGGTGGAGGAAGCAGCAGCGGGCGGTGGAGGAAGCAGCAGCGGGCGGTGGAGGAAGCAGCAGCGGGCGGTGGAGGAAGCAGCAGCGGGCGGTGGAGGAAGCAGCAGCGGGCGGTGGTGGAAGCAGCAGCGGGCGGTGGTGGAAGCAGCAGCGGGCGGTGGTGGAAGCAGCAGCGGGCGGTGGTGGAAGCAGCAGCAGGTGGTGGTGGAAGCAGCAGCAGGTGGTGGTGGAAGCAGCAGCAGGTGGTGGTGGAAGCAGCAGCAGGTGGTGGTGGTGGAAGCAGCAGCAGGTGGTGGTGGTGGAAGCAGCAGCAGGTGGTGGTGGTGGAAGCAGCAGCAGGTGGTGGTGGTGGAAGCAGCAGCAGGTGGTGGTGGAAGCAGCAGCAGGTGGTGGTGGTGGAAGCAGCAGCAGGTGGTGGTGGAGGAAGCAGCAGGTGGTGGTGGACGCAGCAGCAGGTGGTGGTGGTGGTGGACGCAGCAGCAGGTGGTGGTGGTGGTGGTGGACGCAGCAGCAGGTGGTGGTGGTGGTGGTGGTGGACGCAGCAGCAGGTGGTGGTGGTGGTGGACGCAGCAGCAGGTGGTGGTGGTGGTGGACGCAGCAGCAGGTGGTGGTGGTGGTGGACGCAGCAGCAGGTGGTGGTGGTGGTGGACGCAGCAGCAGGTGGTGGTGGTGGTGGACGCAGCAGCAGGTGGTGGTGGTGGTGGACGCAGCAGCAGGTGGTGGTGGACGCAGCAGCAGGTGGTGGTGGTGGTGGTGGACGCAGCAGCAGGTGGTGGTGGTGGTGGACGCAGCAGCAGGTGGTGGTGGTGGTGGACGCAGCAGCAGGTGGTGGTGGTGGTGGACGCAGCAGCAGGTGGTGGTGGTGGACGCAGCAGCAGGTGGTGGTGGTGGACGCAGCAGCAGGTGGTGGTGGTGGACGCAGCAGCAGGTGGTGGTGGTGGACGCAGCAGCAGGTGGTGGTGGTGGACGCAGCAGCAGGTGGTGGTGGTGGACGCAGCAGCAGGTGGTGGTGGTGGACGCAGCAGCAGGTGGTGGTGGTGGACGCAGCAGCAGGTGGTGGTGGAAGCAGCAGGTGGTGGTGGAAGCAGCAGGTGGTGGTGGAAGCAGCAGATGGTGATGAAAGTAGCAGATGGTGATGAAAGTAGCAGGTGGTGGACGCAGCAGGTGGTGGTGGACGCAGCAGATGGTGGTGGACGCAGCAGATGGTGGTGGACGCAGCAGGTGGTGGACGCAGCAGCAGGTGGTGGTGGTGGAAGCAACAGGTGGTGGTGAAAGTTGCAGGTGGTGGTGTACGCAGCAGGTGGTGGTGGTGGTGAAAGTTGCAGGTGGTGGTGGACGCAGCAGGTGGTGGTGGTGAAAGTTGCAGGTGGTGGTGGAAGCAGGTGGTGGTGGTGGTGGAAGCAGGTGGTGGTGGTGGTGGAAGCAGGTGGTGGTGGTGGTGGAAGCAGGTGGTGGTGGTGGACGCAGCAGGTGGTGGTGGTGGACGCAGCAGGTGGTGGTGGTGAACGCAGCAGGTGGTGGTGGTGAACGCAGCAGGTGGTGGTGGTGAACGCAGAAGGTGGTGGTGGTGGTGAACGCAGCAGGTGGTGGTGGACGCAGTAGGTGGTGGTGGTGGAAGCAGCAGGTGGTGGTGGTGGTGGACGCAGCAGGTGGTGGTGGACGCAGCAGGTGGTGGTGGACGCAGCAGGTGGTGGTGGAAGCAGCAGGTGGTGGTGGAAGCAGCAGGTGGTGGTGGTGGAAGCAGCAGGTGGTGGTGGTGGAAGCAGCAGGTGGTGGTGGTGAACGCAGCAGGTGGTGGTGGTGAACGCAGCAGGTGGTGGTGGTGAACGCAGCAGGTGGTGGTGGTGAACGCAGCAGGTGGTGGTGGTGGACGCAGCAGGTGGTGGTGGTGGACGCAGCAGGTGGTGGTGGACGCAGCAGGTGATTGTTACTGCAGGTGGTAGGTGCAGCAGGTGGTGGGTACTGCAGGTGGTAGAGGCACCAGGTGGTGGGTACTGCAGATGGTAGAGGCAGCAGGTGGTAGAGGCAGCAGGTGGTTGTCACAACAGGCGGTAGATGCAGCAGGTGGTGGTGGTACAGCAGGTGGTAGAGGCAGCAGGTAGCTGTTACATGAAGTGGAGAGCACAGCAGGTGGTGGACGCAGTAGGTGGTTGTTAGTACAGTTGGTAGAGGCAGAAGGTGGTTGTTACAACAGGCGGTAGGAGGCAGCGGGTGGTAGGGGGTAGCAGGTGGTGGAGGATGCAGGTGATAGGCACAGCAGATGGTGGGTAAAGAAAGTGGTGGGTACAGAGGAGGAACAATCTTTAGGAGGTAATTATGTTAGGCCGGGAATGTATCGAGGAAGAAACTTAATATAGAGTCCTCACTCCTCGGGGACTGGCTGGCTGTCTGTCTTTTTGGCTGGCTGACTGGCTAGTTAACTGGCTATTTGACTGGCTGGCTATATGACTGACTGACTTTCGTTTGTTGGTTGGCAGGTTGACTGGCTGACTGGCTGGCTGGCTCTATGCCTCTCTGCCTGATTTAATGGTTGACTGGGCGACTACTTGGTTGGGTGCAGTAAGAGCCAATTAGTTTCTCATGTATGAGAGGTGATGTTATACGGAGGTGTGAGGGGCCAGGAAGTGAGTTACATAGGTGTGAGGGACCAGGAAGTGAGTTACATAGGTGTGAGGGACCAGGTAGTGAGTTACATAGGTGTGACGGCCCAGGAAGTGGGTTTATGTAGGTGTGAGGGACCAGGAAGTGAGTTACATAAGAGTGTGAGGGACCAAGAAGTGAGTTACATAGGTGTGAAGGACCAGGAAGTGAGTTACACAAGAGTGCGAGGGACCAGGAAGTGAGTTACATAGGTGTGAGGGACCGTTTGCCCAGCCCAATCACAATGCCTCATCTCTCCATATGACAAAGGGCACAGTGTATATCCTAAGGCAACACGAACCTTCAGTACCCCAACAAAATCCACAGGTACCCAGTATATCGCGTCGTGAGGAGGGTGGGTGAGAAAGGCAGGTGAGAATGTAATAAAAGGGTAACGCTCATACCATAGTGTAGCAGAGGTGGAAAAGTTATCACGACAGGAAAATAACTACAGTGTTAGAAATATATATGTAAAGGGGAGGTTAAAAAATGTAGAGACAATGTAAATACGACCAACCCGGAAAAAATAAAACTATGTGATGTGTGTTATGAAAGTTATATGAAAAGTGAAGCAAGTAAACACTACAGATAGACCCGGAAATAACAGATAAAAATCATGAGAGAGAGAGAGAGAGAGAGAGAGAGAGAGAGAGAGAGAGTCGTAAAGCCTAATGCAATCGTTTCGTTAAGAATAACAACCCCTAAAAAATCTCAGGACATTTACCGAAGTACCAGGGTAATACATCATAAAAAAAAATCGTTCAGAAAAACACAACAAAACACCCATGAAAACTAACGTGGCTAAAGTGAAATGTGACCGTATTCCTTCAGTTCAAGAAGAACAATGAACTGTAGCAAGGGCGGCCAAGTCAAACCCCAAGGGATTCTATCAAATGTATCAAACTAAAACACAAGAAAAGGTTGGACCAATACAGTCAGATACCGGCGAGCTGAGAACGACGGAGAATGAGCAATAATCTGAATAAATATTTTTCAACAGTTTTCACCACCGAAAATTTAAACATGATACCCGAGGCACCGACTCTATATAGAAATAGTGAAGAAAATAAATTAAGCGAGATAGTAGTGACTAGTAACGATGTTAGTAAGCAAATACACAAACTAAAGCCTAATAAATCACCAGATCCCGGTGTGATATTTGCCAGAGTATTAAAGGAATGTAAGGAAGAGCTTAGTATGCCCTTAGCAGAGTTGTTTAACATGTCCTTAAAAACAGGTGTAGTACCAGAATCCTGGAGGATAGCGAATGTAATGCCCATGTTCATGAAGGGAGATAGATCACTAACCTCTAACTACCGCCCAATCAGTCTAACATCAATTGTAGGCAAATTACTGGAAGCAATCATTTCAAACTATTCGAAATCACCTGGAGAAGCACAAGTTGATCAATGATTCCCAACATGGCTTCACAAGCGGGTGTTCATGTCTAACTATTAACATTGTTTTCATCTATTTTCGTATCAGTGGACGAGGGGCATAATTATGATGTGGTATATCTCGACTTTAGCAAAACCTTCGACAGAGTCCCCCACGAAAAACTAATAAGAAAAGTGGAGGCTCATGGCATTAAAGGAGATATTATAAAATGGATTAGGGCGTGGTTACATGACAGGAAACAGCGAGTGAGCTTTAACGGCACTAAAACAGATTTTTGAAACGTCACTAGTGGAGTTCCCCAGGGCTCAGTATTTGGACCATTATTATTTATTATATACATAAATGACATAGATATCGGCGTAGACAGCAACATAAGTAAATTTGCTGATGACACGAAAGTAGGGCGTGTAATTTAATCTGAGGAGGACTCCGCAAAACTACATGAAGATGTAAAAAAAAAAATTCGAATGGTCTGAAAAAATGGCAGATGAAATTCAATGTGGATAAATGTCAAGTACTCGGTATAGGAGATGTAAACAGGGAAACCAGATACCAGATGAACAACGATGTTATTGAGAAATCCGACTACGAGAAAGATTCAGGAGTAATAAGTAGGAATCTTAAGCCAAGTAAACAATGTGTATTTGCTCGAAACAAGGCTAATAAGGTACTTGGGTTCATACAAAGGAGTGTTAGTTACAAGACTAGCGAGGTCATCCTAACACTATATCTTGCGCTTGTAAGACCTCGCTTGGATTACGCAGTTCAATTCTGGTCACCGTATTACAGAATGGATATAGAATCCTTGGAAAGAATTCAGAGGAGAATGACATACTCCCGGGCATTAGGAACCTTGAGTATAGACAGGTTAAAGCATCTTAATTTGCACTCCCTCGAGAGACGTAGAGTGAGGGGTGACCTGATAGAGGTGTATAAATGGAAGTCAGGGCTGAACAAGGGGACATTACAAAGGTACTCAAACTATCCAACCAGGAGCTAACTCGTAACAATGGTTTTAAATTAGACAAATTTAGATTTAGGCGCGAGATAGGTAAACACTGGTTTGAAAATAGATTAGTGGACGAGTGGAACAAGTTACCAAATATCATCAATAACTCGAATACTCTGGATAGCTGCAAACATAGGTTGGATGGATATATGAGCGATAGGGGTTGGGTGTAAATGGGACTGCCCAGTATGAGTCAATAGGCCCTCTGCAGTTTCCTCCATTCTTATGTACTGTATTGTATTGTAAGAGGTGTAAGTGGAATGCGACTATTGTGTTGTATCAGGTATTATGATGTGTGATTATTGTATCGGATCTATCAGGATTAAACATCTGTAGTCTGATCATTGTATTACCGGTATATACATTGTATCTCATGTGCTCGACAAAAGTAACTACGAATTATAATTACTGACTGCTATATTTTTTTGTACTCGTCTACCCATTAAATAAACTATAAGAGCTAATAAAAAGGTGCCATTAACTTCGAGAAAAAAGGCTGCTGAATTGCTTTGGGTGGGTGGGTAGGTAGGTAGGTGAAAGGAAGGTAGGTAGGTAAGTGAAAGGTAGGTAGGTAAGTGAAAGGTAGGTAGGTGAAAGGTAGGTGAAAGGCAGGTGAAAGGTAGGTAGGTAGGTGAAAGGGAGGGAGGGAGGTCACACACACTGTATTAGTTGAAAATATAAATAAACCTACGCTAGAAAACTCACGGGCAACATTTTCACATACAGAGAAACCCACCAACTTTTAGACAAACTTGGTAGTGAGTCCCCAGTGTATCTCCCCGTCCACCCCCTTCTTCCCCAGCTTGTATTCCCTCCCCTGCCCCCCCCCCCCACCCTTCTCTCCCCAGCTTGGATCTCCTCCCCTACCTCGGCTTGTGTCTTCCCCTCGCCTCCCTACCCAGTGTCTCCCCTCCCTCCCCATGGTATTACAGGCTTTTGCACCATGTTAATCAGCGCGGCGATTGAGTGGATACAGCACTTGCCTCTTGTTGCTGGGGCCGGTGCTTTGATTCTCAGAGGTTCCTAGTTCACCCACCTGTAAATGGGCACCTAAGTATACAGCTTGGGAGAAGGAATGTGGTCGAGAGCAGTACCGGCCATGCTGCTTCCTCGTGTACCGAAGGCTTAAGTGTACACTGTGTACTATACAGTGGGCTGTAACTACAATGTCTTTATCGGGCAGCCATGCTTTTGGGACCCACTTTCAAACAGCAAAGGCTTGAAGCAAAGTCGGAAGCAGTGTGATCATGAGCTTAAACGGTAACATTAGACATTCAGCAGCATCTAACACCATATGCTGCCAGCGTACGTTTAATATAAATATCATTAAGCTAGTACTCCGCAAGCTTCTGCAATGTTGCCAGCAAGTGCCGCGTGAAACCATGGATGGCTATCGTTAGCCATTAAACTATTATAAATTGCCAAGCTTTGAGCATGGGGACTTTTGAGACACCCTGTATTACGCTAATACAGTTCTATATTGTGAGTGAGGAGTCGCATTGGGACTCCGGAGTGTGTTAAAATGGTTTAGGAAGGAGAAAAAATGTGATAAAAGAGTCAAGTAGACTTCAAGATACTTCAGCATCTGTGTGCGTGGACGCGGAGTCATCCCTCCATCCTAACCGGCTATCAAAACTTTAATCGTTTAATCTACCACTTTTTCATTTTATTATCGATTGCAGTGACAATAACTTCGTTTTACACTATCCATTTCCCAAGTGCTATTGATATTACACCTATCCTTCGATTTACTGGATTTTACAGGTTTTTGAAAACTTTTAGGTACTGCATGGCTTGTTTCCCATCGACTTTATTTAATTCGAAATCCGTTTCTACACAAAAATAGGTAGCATAATAATAAAGTATAAAATTAGTAGGTAATTAGTTAAATAAATTAAAGAACTAACCTAAAACTGAGATGGTCCATGAGTGAGGTTGAGACGTCTTACCACTAACTGTTGCTCCTGTTGATGTCTCCGCCATTTAAACTGTCTCCGCCATTTAAACAGTCTTCGTCCTTTAAACTTTATATTTTCTCGGGTTCTAAATCGTATTGTCTTATGTCCACATCACCTCTAAATGTCTGGCACTTAATATAATTTTTCAACTAGTTTTGGCTTTCTTTCACGTAAGCAATACACAGAAAATTAGTAAAAATCACGCACAATTACCCAAGGGTCCCGGAGAAACAGTGCGCTGAGCCGGTAATGGATTTCGGCTAATCAGCGAACGACAGGTGAGAGGCGACAACGAGGTATGAAAAGCGCACAGGGCAAACAACCAGCATGCATGAAAAATAAATAATACAAACGATATTCCATATATTCTATTATTTTTCCTCTTACAATAATTATATTCTCGATTAAAAAAAAAGAATTTAACGAATAAAAAGAATATTTTCTTGACTTTACGCCATTAAATAGTGTATTCATGTAAAGAAGAAATAAGTCATTTAAATTTCTTGACATTAAGGACCTTTATAACCAACCCCCCCTTTAAAAATAAACGCAGTTATATAATGTGGTGAAAATATACCCAGACCAGTGTTCATAAAGCCGGAGATACAGTGAGGATGATGCTGATAGTGACGAGGAGTGACAAGAGGTGTAATAGGCTAAATAGTACTCCAACACCCCTCGCATATAATATGATCGCTCTATATTATGCCATATAATGTAGGTGAAATATGCTTCAAATATGCTGTAACAAATAAAGTTGGCTTTATTAAGGTCTGTTGTTATTCAGTGCACGATGACATAATTGTCGGTATTGTAATAGTTTGTGTAATATCACGTAAAATACTGACTGTACTTTGTGTATTTTGTTTGAGGTTCTAGTGGTGAATAATATCCAGTGCTTAGGGTATTATTATTATTATTATTATTATTATTATTATTATTATTATTATTATTATTGTTAATTAATTAATATTATCTATTATTATCATTATTATTATTATGAATATAATTATTACCAATAGCATTTTTATTAAATCAATAGACGGATACAAAAACTTATTACATGACAGTCCGAAACACACACACACACAGGTGGTCCAGGCGGCAGAGTAAAGCTTCTTGAATTATATCTTGAGAAATTCTTGCAATGACTTACATCTTTCGCGCGTGTGTGTGTGCGCGCATCTGTCTGTCAGTTTGTCTGTCGGACTATCTATTGCAGCTATTCTAAGGACCACTTAAGCTCCCATTATTGTACAGTATATGATAAAGGAAAAACCGAATTCGTTCACTGATCGAAAAAAAAATCGTCCACAACGCACTGTGGACGTTTTTCGTTCATTGAGCCTCACATATACATCTATTACAGATTTTCCAAACAATCTAACTCATTAGTTATTGTTTTATATCCAACAAACACTTCATCAGAACAACACAGGAAAACGACAATGTTAAATACAGGATCAGAATCAGTTGTTACTTAGTGAAGGTAGTGTGTTTAACACTCTAGAATCGGTAAACCTCAGGGCTATTTTATTTTTATTTATTTGTTAATGATTACCAACAATGACCCGCTTACTAAAATTGGTAAACACGGGCCAATTTCTGTGTTGGTTATTACCATTACAATGATCAGTGTCTTCAAACCTATATCTTATAACGCTAATTAATAAGTAACGACAATAATAACACTAAAATATATACCCAATTGCTACTACTACTACTACTACTACTGTTCACCATTGCTACCACCAACACTACCACTACTACACTACTACCACTATTACTGCGAAAAGCGAGACATCAATATATTCTCTTAAAATTACTTATCAACAAACTAAAAAGGAATCAAATAACTAAAGAAAAAAATACATTAAGATCATTTCACCAGCAACATCGTTCGATATAAACAGTATGTAACGCAAACTGGTCCCTATAAACGAGAGTCCTTAATGAAGCGGTAAACACATACACTACAGGTGATTTATAGACGACATCTCTTAACTGGTACACATACGCTCATACATTAAGACAGTAACATACACGACCATAAATTTACAATAAACATTTTGTTCTTCAATTGTGAAACAGTTTAAAAAATTAACCCTAAATTAACGTTACTTGTTCTTTTATTTTCTCTTCTGCGTTTATTCATTGTTTCTATAATTATGGTGTTATTTTTTTCTATCTTACTTATCGTTATCCGTCTCTGTCTATCCTTTTCTCCCATTTATCTCGTCTTCTTTACGGACCTTTAAATATCCGGACCTTTAAATATCCGGCCCTTTTTCTATTTTTACAGACTATGGAGATACCTGACCATGGAGATACCAGACCATGGAGATACCAGACCTATTTTTAGACTCATGAGCCTTAGAGAATCGAAACCTATTATCTAACTAACCTACATTTAAGATTATAGACCGAATTTTCAATCTTACGAACCGTAGAGAATCCGAACCTACATTCTACTGTTTCCGACACCGACACCGGCACCGACACCGACACCGGCACCGAGACCCATGTCCTTTAAAGAACATGTGTGGCAATATACTGTTCACGTACGGGGGGTTGGGGGGTTGGGGAAGGAGGGGAGGGGAAGGAGAAGAGGGTTGGATGGAAAGGAGAAGGGTTGGTGGGGAAGTAGAGGGGAGTTGGGGGGAAAGGAGAAGGTGGTTGGTGGGGAAGAAGGGGTGGCTGGTTTACTAAGGCAGCGTGACGGTCAAATATAATATGTTTTTCCCTTTCAAGGATAATTGGTTGGGAATGTTTACTTCCAATATTTACTGTGAGTATAATAAGGTATATAACAATGTAGGTATAACAAAGTATATAACAATGTAGGTATAACAAAGTATATAACACTGTAGGTATAACAAGGTATATAACGTTGTAGGTATAACAAGGTATATAACAATGGGGGTATAACAAGGTATATAACAATGGGGGTATAACAAGGTATATAACACTGTAGGTATAACAAAGTATATAACGCTGTAGGTATAACAAGGTATATAACGTTGTAGGTATAACAAGGTATATAACAATGGGGGGTATAACAAGGTATATAACAATGGGGGTATAACAAGGTATATAACACTGTAGGTATAACAAGGTATATAACAATGTAGGTATAACAAGGTATATAACACTGTAGGTATAACAAGGTATATAACACTGTAGGTATAACAAGGTATATAACAATGTAGGTATAACAAGGTATATAACACTGTAGGTATAACAAGGTATATAACAATGGAGGTATAACAAGGTATATAACAATGGAGGTATAACAAGGTATATAACACTGTAGGTATAACAAGGTATATAACAATGTAGGTTTTAAATCTCTCATTCAAAAACTAAAATGATAATCAACTTCAGCTTCACCCAATACCTCTTAAGACAGGTGAGAAAGACGTGAAACAAAAACAATTAGGAGAAACTTTGTGTGTCAAAAATCATAACTAAGATGTTGGACTTTTAAGAGCCAATAATATTTCTTCCTGTTTCTTGTGACCTTCTCGTCCAGAACATCAACTTAATAGCTCCTCTGATTGTGTGCGTGTGTGTGTGTGTGTGTGTGTGTGTGTGTGTGTGTGTGTGTGTGTGTGTGTGTGTGTACTATGCTGATGTGTTACTTGAGTCGTGTGTACTAAACTGACCTGTTACTTGAGTCGTGTGTACTATACTGACCTGTTACTTGAGATGTGTGCACTGTACTATACTGACCTGTTACTTGAGGTGTGTGTACTATACTGACCTGTTACTTGAGGTGTGTGTACTATACTATACTGACCTGTTACTTGAGGTGTGTGTACTGTACTATACTGACCTGTTACTTGAGGTGTGTGTACTGTACTATACTGACCTGTTACTTGAGGTGTGTGTACTATACTATACTGACCTGTTACTTGAGGTGTGTGTACTGTACTATACTGACCTGTTACTTGAGGTGTGTGTACTGTACTATACTGACCTGTTACTTGAGGTGTGTGTACTGTACTATACTGACCTGTTACTTGAGGTGTGTGTACTATACTGACCTGTTACTTGAGGTGTGTGTACTATACTATACTGACCTGTTACTTGAGGTGTGTGTACTGTACTATACTGACCTGTTACTTGAGGTGTGTGTACTGTACTATACTGACCTGTTACTTGAGGTGTGTGTACTATACTGACCTGTTACTTGAGGTGTGTGTACTATACTATACTGACCTGTTACTTGAGGTGTGTGTACTGTACTATACTGACCTGTTACTTGAGGTGTGTGTACTGTACTATACTGACCTGTTACTTGAGGTGTGTGTACTATACTGACCTGTTACTTGAGGTGTGTGTACTATACTGACCTGTTACTTGAGGTGTGTGTACTGTACTATACTGACCTGTTACTTGAGGTGTGTGTACTATACTGACCTGTTACTTGAGGTGTGTGCACTGTACTAAACTGACCTGTTACTTGAGGTGTGTGTACTTTACTGACCTGTTACTTGAGGTGTGTGTACTATACTATACTGACCTGTTACTTGAGGTGTGTGTACTATACTATACTGACCTGTTACTTGAGGTGTGTGTACTGTACTATACTGACCTGTTACTTGAGGTGTGTGTACTGTACTATACTGACCTGTTACTTGAGGTGTGTGTACTATACTGACCTGTTACTTGAGGTGTGTGTACTATACTATACTGACCTGTTACTTGAGGTGTGTGTACTGTACTATACTGACCTGTTACTTGAGGTGTGTGTACTGTACTATACTGACCTGTTACTTGAGGTGTGTGTACTATACTGACCTGTTACTTGAGGTGTGTGTACTATACTATACTGACCTGTTACTTGAGGTGTGTGTACTGTACTATACTGACCTGTTACTTGAGGTGTGTGTACTGTACTATACTGACCTGTTACTTGAGGTGTGTGTACTATACTGACCTGTTACTTGAGGTGTGTGTACTATACTGACCTGTTACTTGAGGTGTGTGTACTGTACTATACTGACCTGTTACTTGAGGTGTGTGTACTATACTATACTGACCTGTTACTTGAGGTGTGTGTACTGTACTATACTGACCTGTTACTTGAGGTGTGTGTACTGTACTATACTGACCTGTTACTTGAGGTGTGTGCACTATACTATACTGACCTGTTACTTGAGGTGTGTGCACTGTACTCTACTGACCTGTTACTTGAGGTGTGTGCACTGTACTATACTGACCTGTTACTTGAGGTGTGTGTACTATACTATACTGACCTGTTACTTGAGGTGTGTGCACTGTACTATACTGACCTGTTACTTGAGGTGTGTGTACTATACTATACTGACCTGTTACTTGAGGTGTGTGCACTGTACTATACTGACCTGTTACTTGAGGTGTGTGTACTATACTGACCTGTTACTTGAGGTGTGTGCACTGTACTATACTGACCTGTTACTTGAGGTGTGTGTACTATACTGACCTGTTACTTGAGGTGTGGTGTACTATACTATACTGACCTGTTACTTGAGGTGTGTGTACTATACTGACCTGCTACTTGAGGTGTGTGTACTGTACTATACTGACCTGTTACTTGAGGTGTGTGTACTGTACTATACTGACCTGTTACTTGAGGTGTGTGTACTATACTGACCTGTTACTTGAGGTGTGTGTACTTTACTGACCTGCTACTTGAGGTATGTGTACTATACTATACTGACCTGTTACTTGAGGTGTGTGTACTGTACTATACTGACCTGTTACTTGAGGTGTGTGTACTATACTGACCTGTTACTTGAGGTGTGTGTACTTTACTGACCTGCTACTTGAGGTATGTGTACTATACTATACTGACCTGTTACTTGAGGTGTGTGTACTGTACTATACTGACCTGTTACTTGAGTATTTTGGTCAATAAAGGAAACATGTGACCACTGTATTCTGAGAGAGTAAGTCATAATATATTCACCACGACTCACATAAGGCCTTGACCCCTTAACAATCATAAAGAGGATACAAAAGGGTTCAAGTCCAGTAGTAATTAAAGTGTTTGGGAGTACAGTACTGAGTTAAGTTTCCTGTACACCAACTATCAAGACGATCGTAATGACGTGAAATAATTAGATGATAATATTTCCTCTGATAATGTCCTTCAAGACGAAACGTTAGGAGTAAGTTATATACTGTACCTGGGTGTGTTTCCTTAAATACATTATAACCATTTACTTTTACCTGTGAGGGATGAAACATTAAGGTCATCACCGAGAAGGGAAATTATTTTAGGAGAATATTTACGAATACATTCACTCGTACAGAAACACACACACACATACACTCGTAGAGAAACACACACACATACACTCGTACAAAAACACACACACATACACTCGTAGAGAAACACACACACACATACACTCGTACAGAAGCACAAACACACATACACTCAAGAACACAAGCTCTGTAATGTGTGTGTTAATGTAGTGCACATAATCATGAACGCGCGTACACTTGAACACACACTACCACGATGTACACCTCACATAATTCACACCCTCTTACATCTTTACATAAGAGCCGGCTCCCCCCTCCCCCCCCCCCCCAACACACACACACACACACACACACACACACACACACACACACATACATACACACACACACACACACACACACACACACAACAATCAATGATTATCGTCAGCGGGGATAATTAAGCCGTCGTCTCCATCCATATGCTTGTATGTGTGTGTGTGTGTGTGTGTGTGTGTGTGTGTGTGTGTGTGTGTGGTGCAAGAAGAACCATGACGGCTCGGGTGTTAATATTTGACACGAATATACTAAACTGAATCAAGGTCAAGGGTCGACTATAAAGGTCACTCACCATACTGTACATGACCTGCTAAATTCACTTCAAACCTACGTCTTATCTTATGGTTAAAAATTATGACCAATCAGACGCAAGTATACGAACATCAACAACATGGCGAAGAATGAGTCGATTATTTGGTCTATTAAATTAAAACAAAAAATCCATATTAAACTTCGTTGGTTTTCACTTGAGAAGATAGAGTAAATAAAAGACAGATATTTGGGGGAATTTCATAATTAAACCTTTTTATCTTTTAACAAAAGGATATTGAATAATTGAGATGATTAGCATATAGTAAACTAGCTCTGAGTGTGATGACGAGGCAGCCGGGGGCACCAGGTGAGCATTCGAAGCATGCGAAGTGATTGAGCATTCCAGGCCCCCCCCCCCCACGAACAGGCCACAACTCCCCCTCCCCAGCCCCCATTAGCCCTGACTAATTGACATGAATGGGGCCAAATTGGACCCCCCATCCATCGAAATCGGTAAATTTCTCACACTTTTGCTCCTCTCAACCTTTAAATCTGTCCATGCCGATTCCTGGAACCAGATTTAAAGCTGATGATGATACTCGGGTAGATAGATGGTCATCCTCACACACACACACACACACACACACACACACACACACACACACACACCTTGAACATATATATTTTTCTATTTTTGTTTCCTTGAAGTTTGTACAACACCAGATTGCCATACTTGATAAGTGAGTGAGTGAGTGAGTGAGAGTTAGTGTGAGAATATGTGAGAGAGTGAGTGTGTGAGTGACTGAGTGAGTGACTGTGAGAATAAGCGAGTGAGTGAGTGTGTGAGTGACTAAGTGAGTGAGTGTGAGAATAAGTGAGTGAGTGAGTGTGTGTGAGTGACTAAGTGAGTGAGAGTGAGTGTGAACGTGAGAGAGAGTGTGTGTGTGAGTGACTGAGAGTGAGTGTGAGAATGAGTGAGTGAGAGTGAATGAGTGAGTGACTAAGTGAGCGAGAGTTAGCAAGAGAATAAGTGAGAGAGTGAGTGTATGAGTGACAAAGTAAGTGAGAGTGAGTGTGAAAGTGAGAGAGTGTGTGAGAGAGAGTGAGTGTGAAAGTGAGAGAGTGAGTGAGTGAGTGAGTTAGTGTGAGAATAAGTGAGAGAGTGAGCGTTGTCTGGTAATGGGAACAAACCCATTATCTGCCTCAGTGCAGGAGGCAATGATATTAGCCGGTGTAGGAGCGAGGAGCTTCTTGACAAGTTCAAGGCAGCTATAGATCGTATTAGGACTAAGGGAGGGATCCCTATCATATGCGGTGTCCTGCCGAGAAGGAGAGTTGGCAGTGAATTGTTGTCAAGGGCAGTTGCTGTCAACGACCGTCTTGACAGATATTGCAAGTCAATATCAGTCCCATTCACTGACAACTGGGACAACTTCTACGGCAGAAGGGACCTTTATGCTAGGGATGGGGTGCACCTGTCTAGGGATGGAGTAGCAACCCTGGCTGGGGCTCTAGAGGGGGCAGTTCAAAAGATATCGAAGTCTTTAAACTGCTAGGAGAACATATGAGCATGGGGGTGGAGGAGACTGCAGTGGGAGCGGGTAAACAAAGTGAAAGATTACAGGGAAATAGTGTTAGGAATGATGACAAAACTAAATTAGACAGGGAGTTTAAAACTAAACGCGGTAAGGGGAGGACTCAGAACGCGACTAACTTAAATGTATACTACGCGAACAGTAGAAGTATGAGAAACAAAATGGATGATATTAGGGCCTTGGCATATACCGAAAAAATCGATATAATAGCATCCACTGAAACATGGATCAACCTAGACACATGTGAGTTACCAGTCGAATACCAAATTGCGGGTTACAAACTGTTCCATACCGATAGGCAGACCAGGAAAGGAGGCGGAGTAGCAATCTATGTTAGGGATAATCTGAAGTGTGAAATAAATAAGGAAATAAAAACTGAGAGGAATACAGAAACAATTTGGATAGAATTAATCGACGGTAGGGAAAAATTAATCACAGGAGTAATATATAGACCTCCCAATCTTGATAGAGTCAATGAGCGACTTATCTGGGATGAAATGCGCAGGGCTTCCATACACAACAAAGTCTGTATAGTAGGCGACTTTAACCTTGGCCAAATAGATTGGACTGACCTTACAGGTAACTCAGAATCAGAGGATTTTCTCGAGACGATCCAGGACTGTTTCCTAAGTCAACATATAACCGAACCCACACGGGGTAATAATATACTGGATTTAGTTCTGTCAAACAGAGAAAACCTCATTAGCAATGTCGAGGTAGGGAACGAACTTGCAAACAGCGATCACAAAGAAATTCGATTCCAGTTAGATTTTCAGGGCAGACGTAAGGAAAATTCCACTAAAGTACCAGATTTCAGAAGGGCAAACTTTGACAGTTTAAAGAGGCAGCTGAGAGAGGGGGTGTCGCGCTTGGCCGTGAACCTGACAGATGACACCGACCTGATAACGAGATCTGAGATTGCCGAGTTCCACGACAATTTAAATAGTGAGTTACTTAATGCACAAAGGCAGAACATACCATACAAAAAACTCAGATCAGACAACAATGACCCTAAATGGATAAATAATTATTTAAAGAACATCATTGGCCAAAGGAAGGCTATAGGTAGAAGGATAAATCGTGGCGAAATTCACCTCCGGGATTATTATAGGGTATTGGCGAATAGGGTTAAAACCGAGAAAAGGAAAGCCAAGAGGAATAATGAGGTAAGGATAGCAAGGGAGGCGAAGACAAACCCCAAAGGATTCTACCAAATGTATCAAACTAAAACACGAGAAAAGATTGGACCAATACGGTCAGACACGGGCGAGCTAACTGATAACGACAGAGAAATGAGCAATAATTTGAATAAATATTTTTCAACAGTTTTCACCACCGAAAATTTAAACATGATACCCGAGGCACCGACTCTATTCAGAGAGAGTGAAGAAAACAAATTAAGTGAGATAGTAGTGACTAGTAACGATGTTAGTAAGCAAATAGACAAACTAAAGCCTAATAAGTCACCGGGTCCTGATGAGATATTTGCCAGAGTATTAAAGGAATGTAAGGAAGAGCTAACTATGCCCTTAGCAAAGTTGTTTAACATGTCCTTAAAAACAGGTATAGTACCAGAATCCTGGAGGATAGCGAATGTAATACCGATTTTCAAGAAGGGGGATAGATCATTATCCTCTAACTACCGCCCAATCAGTCTAACATCAATAGTAGGCAAATTACTGGAAGCAATCATTTCAAACTCTATTCGAAATCACCTGGAGAAGCACTGATTGATCAATGATTCCCAGCATGGCTTCACAAGCAGATGTTCGTGTCTAACTAATCTATTAACATTCTTTTCATCAGTTTTCGAATCGATGGACGAGGGGCACAATTATGATGTGATATATCTCGACTTTAGCAAAGCCTTCGACAGAGTCCCCCACGAAAGACTAATTAGAAAGGTAGAAGCACATGGCATCAAAGGTAATATCCTTAAATGGATTAGGGCGTGGTTACAGGACAGGAAACAGAGAGTGAGCATTGATGGCACTAAGTCCCATTGGAGCAACGTCACAAGTGGAGTTCCCCAAGGCTCAGTACTTGGACCATTATTATCTATTATATACATAAACAACATAGATATCGGCATAGACAGCAACATAAGCAAATTTGCTGAGGACACTAAAATAGGACGTGTTATTAAATCTGACAAGAACTCAACAAAACTACAGGAAGATCTAAACAAATTTTTCGAATGGTCTAAAAAATGGCAGATGAAATTCAACGTGGACAAATGTAAAGTACTCAGTATAGGAGATGTAAACAGGGAAACCAGATACCAGATGAACAACGATGCCATAGAGAAATCAGACTGCGAGAGAGATTTAGGAGTAATGATAAGTAGGAACCTTAAGCCAAGTAAACAATGTGTTTTTGCTCGTAACAAGGCTAATAAAGTACTTGGGTTCATACAAAGGAGTAGGGGGCAGGGAAAAAACACTTTTATTTGAGTTGCAGGCTGCACTTTTCAGGCATCGTTTGTATGGCTGTAACAAACACCTGTGCAAAATTTCATGCCATTTCATGCATACTTACCCTGCCGCATCGCGAACGACTTTTTGTCAACTTTTAGTGTATACCAAAAATTAGGTGTCATTTAATGTTTTCCAGGATAATGATAAGTTTTACATGGGTGACATCGATTTAATTCACATGTTATTTTACAGGTACACCGTATAGAAAATCATTACAAGTTCATATTGAAATTCTTTTTTGTGCGGAACCTTGGCATCATTTTCCTAGACAATAATCTTTGCCTAATATATCCATCTCTCGATTCGTATCCCGTCACTTCAGTGCAAGCTTCAGTCATCACTTTTATGCCTCTCTCGACCGCCTGAGTGTTGTTTGGCCACTTGGGCACCACTAATGGTGTCTCAAGAATGTCATTAACCTGTAGATTTGACAGAGAAGCAATGTAAGGAGGCTCAGTCTTGAGTTCATTCCTCCAGTTAATCATGGAATGATTGTTTTTTGCTTGCCACTTTAGTTTCGGAGTCACCACCTTTCTCATGTTGACTACAGGAGGCACATCCTCATTCCCATCTCCATCTTTACCCTCCTCATCAGCATAGTTTAACAAATTCTCGTCAACAGCAGCATCAGAATCTTCCTCCTCCTCTTCAGATCTGCCAGTGCATTCTTCCTTTTGCTGATTCTCCTCTCTAATTTTTCTTATCATTGAGACAGCTTTTTCTCTAACAGTCATGTCCTCATCTGCACACATACCAAGAAGAAGTTGATCTGTGTGGGCGAAGTATGCATTTCTCTGGACAGCCTTTTTCACTATCGTCTCCTCCTCACTATTCAGGTGTTTCATATATAGCAGGGACTGGAATACGTTCCTTGAGCCGTGTGTTACGTAAGGGTGTATCTTGATGTAAAACCACATTGGAGCACTGAACTTTATTATTGTAATGACAATTCTTTTCAACTCATGGCTGGGTCTTGATGTTGCTACATACAGCCTGAGGATTCTACTCCATAAGGTGTTCCACCTTGACACACAGGGAGGACCTGGCTCAATAGCAGCCAAGTCATCTTCAACAACACCTGTGATAACTCCTTTACAAATCCTATACAGGTATTTCTGATCCCAGGACAGATCTTTCTCCACTTCATCATTAAACACAGGGAAATCAGGGAAACTGACTGGCTGGAAGGCGACAACTGGAAGCTCAGACAAAGACTCCTTGATCTGCTTTCCAATGGGACCACGCCAATGCTCAGGACCACTTGGTTTACCATCATAGTGATAAAAAACTGCGCGGAAAGGCAGCTCATTTCCGTGAAGCTGACATATGAAATAATGGAGCGGGTGACCAAGTAACATTTCAAGATGATGAATGACTCCATTTTCTGATCCTACATTTACATTGGTTCCATCACAACCAACACACACAATGGGCTGCTGGGTTAGATTTTTCTCCACCAGAAACTCGTGAATAGTTTTGGCAATCTGCTTTCCGTGTCCAGTCTCGGGAGTCACATGTGTGAGATATTCATTGCCAGGCTCAACCATGATGACATAATGATCTTTCACCATCATCCTCGAACTCCATTTCTCGGTCTTCTCATTCTTTATCATCACACGAGTGGCGGTCTTCTTACCATCAAAATAGAGTGACGTCAAATTATCTAAACTAGCCATCTCAATTTCTTGCCTCTTAAATCGGTATTTTTGTCTCGCATCCCGCAGCTTATGTGGTCCAATAACCTGACTCTTGTCATCCTTTGTGATAATGCCATAGTCAGTTAAGGTGGCAGTAGCAATGGCAGCTCCAGCATAATCACTAATCAAGTATCGGTCACAAGCGGCAGCCAGTGTAGGGAGTCTTGTCCGGTTCTGTGAACTGGTGTCTGTCAGAGCCCTTGGATCAGGGACAAAATCAGCATCAGTATTGACGAGAGGAATATCTCTTGAATCATCTGAATTATCCTCAACATAAGGAATATCTCCAGCTACCAGATATCTATGTTTTTGCTTAAGCTGTCTCCTAGGTAAATTTAAAAATTTCAGTGGAAAATGCTGCAGACTAAACCTCGACATATCAGCTTCAAATTTGGTATGGAGTCTTAGATATGTATAAGGAACAATGCCTGAAGAGTGCAGCTTTGAGCAAAATTTCACTGCCCCCTACAAAGGAGTGTTAGTTACAAGACTAGCGAGGTCATCCAAAAACTGTATCTTGCTCTTGTGAGACCACACCTGGATTACACAGTTCAGTTCTGGTCACCGTATTACAGGATGGATATAGAATCCTTGGAAAGAATTCAGAGGAGAATGACAAGACTAATCCCGGGCATTAGGAACCTTGAGTATAGAGACAGGTTAAAGCATCTTAATTTGCACTCCCTCGAGAGACGTAGAGCGAGGGGCGACCTGATAGAGGTGTATAAGTGGAAGGCAGGGCTAAACAAAGGGGACATTACAATGGTACTCAAACTATCCAACCAGGAGCGAACGCGTAACAATGGTTTTAAATTAGACAAATTTAGATTTAGGCGTGAAATAGGTAAACACTGGTTTGGAAACAGAGTAGTGGATGAATGGAACAAGTTACCAAATATCATCATTAACTCGAATATGCTGAATAACTTCAAACATAGGTTGGATGCTTATATGAGCAACAGGGGTTGGGTGTAAACAGGACTGCCCAGTATGGGCCAATAGGCCCGCTGCAGTTTCCTCCATTCTTATGTTCTTATGTTGTCATGAGTGACAAAGGGAGTGAGAGTTAGTGTGAAAGTGAGAGAGTGTGTGAGAGAGAGTGAGTGTGAAAGTGAGAGAGTGAGTGAGTGAGTGTGAGAATAAATGACAGAGTGAGTGTGTGATAATAAATGGATGAGTGAGTGAGTGAGTGAGTGAGTGAGAGAGTGAGAGTGAGTGTGAGAATAAATGAGAGAGTGAGCATGTGAGTGACTAAGAGAGTGAGAGTTAGTGTGAGAATAAGTGAGAGAGTGTGTGAGTGACTAAATGAGTGAGGGTGAGTGTGAAAGTGAGTGAGTGAGTGAGTGATCAGCTGAGAGTGAGATGGAAGGCACCGCACCTACACCCAGTGATGTGACGTGTCCCCACCCTGCTCACCTCTCCCAGACCACGCCCCTTTAACTACTCTCTCCCTCCCTCCCTCCCTCTCTCTCCCTCTTTCTCTTTCTCTCTCTCTTTCTTCCTCTAGCTCTCTCTTTCTTTCTCTCTCCCTCTCGCTGTTTATATTTATCTCTCTCTTCTCTTTCTCCCTTTCTTCCTCTCGCTCTCTTTCTTTCCCTTTCTCTCTCTCGCTTTTTTATTTTTCTCTCTCTGTCTTTCTCTTTCTTTTCCTCGAGGTTAATATCGATGAATTTGTACCGTCACCTGATCACTAAAGTTCTGCTCTCTCTCTCTCTCTCTCTCTCTCTCTCTCTCTCTCTCTCTCTCTCTCTCTCTCTCTCTCTCTCTCTCTCTCTCTCTTATGACTCACAGATCTTAAGTCACACACACATACACACACACACACACACACACACTCATACGTTCATGTTGACACAAGTAAACATGAAGAAACACACACACGCACATCTTGTTAAGTCATTCCTTCACCGTCCTCCTGGGAGTGGCTCTCACATTCCTCTGGGCCTCTCCCTCCCCCCTCTCCCTACCCTCTCACCTCTCTCTCACCTCCCATCCCCCCTCCCTCCCCTCTCTTTCACCTCCCTTCACCCCTCCCTCACCTCTCTCTCACCTCCCATCCCCCTCTCCCTCCCCTCTCTCTCTCACCTCCCTTCACCCATCCCTCCCCTCTCTCTCACCGCCCTCCCCTCTCTCTCACCTCCCTTCACCCCTCCCTCCCCTCTCTCTCACCGCCCTCCCCTCTCTCTCACCTCCCTTCACCCCTCCCTCCCCTCTCTCTCACCTCCCTTCACCCCTCCCTCCCCTCTCTCTCACCTCCCATCCCTCCTCCCTCCCTTCACTCTCACCTCCCTTCACCCCTCCCTCCCCCCTCTCTCACCTCCCATCCCCCTCCCTCCCCTCTCTCTCACCTCCCATCCCCCCTCCCTCCCCTCTCTCTCACCTCCCTTCACCCCTCCCTCCCCTCTCTCTCACCTCCCATCCCCCCTCCCTCCCCTCTCTCTCACCTCCCTTCACCCCTCCCTCCCCTCTCTCTCACCGCCCTCCCCTCTCTCTCACCTCCCATCCCCCCTCCCTCCCCCTCTCTCTCACCTCCCATCCCTCCTCCCTCCCCTCACTCTCACCTCCCATCCCTCCTCCCTCCCCCTCACTCACCTCCCATCCCCCTCCCTCCCCTCTCTCTCACCTCCCATCCCTCCTCCCTCCCCCTCTCTCACCTCCCATCCCCCCTCCCCCCTCTCTCTCACCTCCCATCCCTCCTCCCTCCCCCTCTCTCACCTCCCATCCCCCCTCCCCACCTCTCTCTCACCTCCCATCCCTCCTCCCTCCCCCTCTCTCACCTCCCATCCCTCCTCCCTCCCCTCTCTCTCACCTCCCATCCCTTCTCCCTCCCCCTCTCTCTCACCTCCCATTACCCCTCCCTCCCTTCACTCTCACCTCCCTTCACACCTCCCTCCCCCTCCCCCTCTCTCTCACTTCCCATCCCTCTTCCCTCCCCCTCTCTCTCACCTCCCATTACCCCTCCCTCCCTTCACTCTCACCTCCCTTCACACCTCCCTCCCCCTCCCCCTCTCTCTCACCTCCCATCCCTCCTCCCTCCCCCTCTCTCACCTCCCATCCCCCTCCCTCCCCTCTCTCTCACCACCCATCCCTCCTCCCTCCCCCTCTCGCCTAGCCCATCCCGGCTCCCCCTCTCTCTCACCTCCCATCCCTCCTCCCTCCCCCTCTCTCTCACCTCCCTTCACCCCTCCCTCCCTTCACTCTCACCTCCCTTCACACCTCCATCCCCCTCCCCCTCTCTCACCACTCCCTGTACCCAGCCTTTCATCATTCCTCCCACTTTCCTAATCCCTACTCCTCACCTCTCCCCCCTCCCCCTCCCTCTCTCTCACCAATCCCTCACCTCTCCCCCCCCCCTCCTCCCTCACCTCACTCATGTGATCTCTTTGATCCAACTCTCCTTCACACCTGTCTTCATCATCTCTGTCTCTCTTCTTTCGCCTCCTTTGTCTCCTCTCTTGAATCTATACTCTCTCTCTCTCTCTCTTCTCTCTCTCTCTCTCTCTCTCTCTCTCTCTCTCTCTCTCTCTCTCTATCTCTGTCTGTTTGTTTGCCTGACATTTTTTTCCGCATTATTCCATTTTCTCTTTCCCTACTCAGTTTATATCCTTTCCTCTGCCAGTTCTTCCCTTCTCACTCCCACTCTCCTCTCACCATCTCTCTTCCCCTCCCTCCCTCCCTCCCTCCGGCTCCTCTCCTCTCCTCTTACTCTTTCCCCACTCTCTCTCTCTCTCTCTCTCTCTCTCTCTCTCTCTCTCTCTCTCCTCTCCTCCCATCTCTCCTTCTCCTCCCTCTCACTCACTTTACTTTATTCCATCCATTCCCTTTTCCTCTTCACAATTTCCCTTCTCCTTAACCTCCATCTCCTTCCTACTCCTCTTCCTCTTCCAATCCTCTTCGTCTCACACTCATCTTCCTCTTCCTCTCACCCATCTCTACCTTTCCCTCACTTCCCTCAACCACTTCTACCCTTCCCTCACCCATCTCTTCCCTTCCCTCACCCACCTGTACCCTTCCCTCACCCGCCTCTACCCTTCCTCTCACCCGCCTCTACCCTTCCCTCAATTCCCTCACCCACCTCTACCCTTCCCTCACTTCCGTCAACCACTTCTACCCTTCCCTCACCCATCTCTACCCTTCCCTCACCCGCCTCTACCCTTCCCTCACCCGCCTCTACCCTTCCCTCACCCATCTCTACCCTTCCCTCACCCACCTCTACCCTTCCCTCACCCATCTCTACCCTTCCCTCACCCACCTCTACCCTTCCCTCACCCGCCTCTACCCTTCCCTCACCCATCTCTACCCTTCCCTCACCCACCTCTACCCTTCCCTCACCCACCTCTTCCCTTCCCTCACCCGCCTCTACCCTTCCCTCACCCACCTCTACCCTTCCCTCACCCACCTCTTCCCTTCCCTCACCCGCCTCTACCCTTCCCTCACCCACCTCTACCCTTCCCTCACCCACCTCTTCCCTTCCCTCACCCGCCTCTACCCTTCCCTCACCCACCTCTACCCTTCCCTCACCCACCTCTACCCTTCCCTCACCCGCCTCTACCCTTCCCTCACCCACCTCTACCCTTCCCTCACCCACCTCTTCCCTTCCCTCACCCGCCTCTACCCTTCCCTCACCCATCTCTACCCTTCCCTCACCCACCTCTTCCCTTCCCTCACCCATCTCTACCCTTCCCTCACCCACCTGTACCCTTCCCTCACCCGCCTCTACCCTTCCCTCACCCGCCTCTACCCTTCCCTCACCCACCTCTTCCCTTCCCTCACCCGCTCTACCCTTCCCTCACCCGCCTCTACCCTTCCCTCACCCATCTCTTCCCTTCCCTCACCCACCTCTTCCCTTCCCTCACCCACCTCTTCCCTTCCCTCACCCGCCTCTACCCTTCCCTCACCCGCCTCTACCCTTCCCTCACCCGCCTCTACCCTTCCCTCACCCACCTCTACCCTTCCCTCACCCACCTCTACCCTTCCCTCACCCGCCTCTACCCTTCCCTCACCCGCCTCTACCCTTCCCTCACCCACCTCTTCCCTTCCCTCACCCGCTTCTACCCTTCCCTCACCCGCCTCTACCCTTCCCTCACCCATCTCTTCCCTTCCCTCACCCACCTCTTCCCTTCCCTCACCCACCTCTTCCCTTCCCTCACCCGCCTCTACCCTTCCCTCACCCACCTCTACCCTTCCCTCACCCGCCTCTACCCTTCCCTCACCCCTCTACCCTCCTCACCCCTCTCCCTTCCCTCACCCACCTCTACCCTTCCCTCACCCATCTCTTCCCTTCCCTCACCCGCCTCTACCCTTCCCTCACCCACCTCTACCCTTCCCTCACCCGCCTCTACCCTTCCCTCACCCGCCTCTACCCTTCCCTCACCCACCTCTACCCTTCCCTCACCCGCCTCTACCCTTCCCTCACCCACCTCTACCCTTCCCTCACCCACCTCTACCCTTCCCTCACCCATCTCTTCCCTTCCCCTCGACCATTAATATCTCAGCTCTATCTGACTGATCTCGATTCTGCTGCCCATAGAGTATAGAGGCACTAGAGCAGGTAATATAGAGGCACTAGAGCAGGTGATATAGAGGCACTAGAACAGGTAATATAGAGGCACTAGAACAGGTAATATAGAGGCACTAGAGCAGGTAATATAGAGGCACTAGAGCAGGTGATATAGAGGCACTAGAACAGGTAATATAGAGGCACTAGAGCAGGTGATATAGAGGCACTAGAACAGGTGATATAGAGGCACTAGAACAGGTGATATAGAGGCACTAGAACAGGTAATATAGAGGCACTAGAACAGGTAATATAGAGGCACTAGAGCAGGTAATATAGAGGCACTAGAGCAGGTAATATAGAGGCACTAGAGCAGGTAATATAGAGGCACTAGAACAGGTAATATAGAGGCACTAGAACAGGTGATATAGAGGCACTAGAACAGGTGATATAGAGGCACTAGAACAGGTGATATAGAGGCACTAGAGCAGGTAATATAGAGGCACTAGAACAGGTGATATAGAGGCACTAGAACAGGTGATATAGAGGCACTAGAGCAGGTAATATAGAGGCACTAGAACAGGTGATATAGAGGCACTAGAACAGGTAATTTAGAGGCACTAGAGCAGGTAATATAGAGGCACTAGAGCAGGTAATATAGAGGCACTAGAACAGGTAATATAGAGGCACTAGAACAGGTGATATAGAGGCACTAGAGCAGGTGATATAGAGGCACTAGAACAGGTAATTTAGAGGCACTAGAACAGGTAATATAGAGGCACTAGAACAGGTAATATAGAGGCACTAGAACAGGTAATATAGAGGCACTAGAACAGGTGATATAGAGGCACTAGAGCAGGTGATATAGAGGCACTAGAGCAGGTGATATAGAGGCACTTGAACGTAAGGTGTTGTGGAGGTTTGTAATCTACCTACCCGATGATTTATGGTGATGCACGCACACACACACACACACACACACACACACACACACACACACACATTTAAGTGATACAAACGTCTTCAATCTCACTCTGAGTTTCCTTCAATCTAATTAAAAGTTTTGACTATTAACTTTTCTTCTCTTTTGCCGAGTCTTTTTCTTTTTTGACCTTCATTAATAGTCTCTGATGATGTTAGGTACCCTGCGTGTCTCATGTGTGTGTGTGTGTGTGTGTGTGTTGGGTTACGTAGATCGCTTAACCTCCAAGATTCTCCAGCTGAAGACATTCCCACCGCCAGAAACTCTCTCTCTCTCTCTCTCTCTCTCTCTCTCTCTCTCTCACTCTACCCTGTCTCTCTCTATTTCATTCACGTTATCTCTCTATTATTCACTCAATTAGTTCCTCTCTCTCTTTCCTTGGTGGATTTAGGGAGACTCAGTGGCAAATTCTTCGCACGTATTTTGGAGAACGATATTAAATTCTCGGGATTTCTCATCCGTCATCAGTAGATTCCTTACCTATTGACAGCAGCGATGGAGGGGGGGGGAGGGAGGGGGGAGAGGAGAGGTGAGGAGAGAAGAGGAGAGGTGTGAAGGTGAGAAGTGGAGGAGATAGGGGTAATGGGAGTGGAGGTGAGGAATGTTGGAGAGGGGAGGAGAGAGAAAGAAGTTGGGGAGGGGAAGAAGGGAGGAGAGGGAGGGAGGGAGGAAGGGGTAGGAGTAGGGATTAGGGAGGTAGGGGAGGAGAGGAGGAGGAGGGGGAGGGGAGGAGAGGGGAAAGGAGGGTAGGCGGAAGGTAGGGGAAGAAGAAGGGAGGGGGGTAGTAGATGAATAGAAGGGGAGGAGAGGGAAGGGAGGAAGTGACAAGGTGGGAAGAAGAAAAGAGAAGGACAAGGAGAGTATCGTGATGATGGCAGGAGACAGCGACACTAGATGAGGAAGAAAAGGGGGAGGAAAAGGAGTAAGGAAGAGGAGGAAGAAGGAGGAAGGAGAAAAGAGGATGAAGATAGAGGAGGGAAATAATCTTAATAATGAAAATCAGAAGAACCCCAAAAAACATAAAACATAAAACATAAATAAAATATCATGATAACAATTTACACACAATTGCAGGGTCTTTAATTATTATTATTATTATTATTATTATTATTATTATTATTATTATTTATTATTATAATATTTTCGCCCCCCGGCCCTGATGTGGGTTATTGACCTGTGCCTGGTGGGCTAATCCTGGAAAAAAAAAGCACATAGACAATCAACGAATATAGGAAACAGATGAAGTGATGATAATGGTGAGGTGTGCACAAGAAACGAAGAAGGGGAAGAAAATAATGTGTTGATAATGAGATAATAACTGAAATAATTCACATGGCAGTTGATTAACAGGAGGATGAGTACTGGTGATGGGTTACCTGAAGTTCATCTCACCTGAAGATCACCCACCCTAACGCTACACACGGTGGAGGGTTAGGCTTTGTTAGACTTGGTTTGGTTAGTGTTTGATTAGGTTAGGTTAGATTAGGATAGGTTAGATTAGGTTAGGTTTGATTAGGTTAGGTTAGATTAGGTTAGGTTAGATTAGGTTAGGTTAGGTTAGTGATAGGGTGTTTCTCATTATCAGATGAAATAAGCTAGACAGTCTAATCTTTAAATAAATTGAGCTGGAATGTCAAATCTTCAGGTGATCCTTTTCAGTACAACACACCGTTCAGGAACATGATGTAAAGGTTTAATCACAAAGTTTACACGACCTTTGAAGAGAACCGTTTACCTTCTTCACTACGGGACGCCACGTTTAATATTCTATAAGGCTGACTCCACAAGATGCTATTCAGCACACAGACCCCCCCCTCTCTGCCCCCCTGCCCCCCCCCCCCCCTGCCCAGTAAACAAGTGGATCAGCCTGGCTTTGTTTAGTTCAGCTTGACTCGTTTGGTTCAACTTGGCTCGTTTGGTTTAGCTTGGCTCGTTTGTTTCAACCTGGTTCGTTTAGTTTAATCTGGCTAGTTTAGTTTAGCTTGAATAGTTTGATTCAACTTGGCTCGTTTGGTTAACTCAAATTCGTTTGATTTAATCTGGTTCGTTTAGTTTAGCCTGGCTCGTTTGGTTCAGCCTGGCTCATTTGGTTCAACCTGGCTCGTTGCTTGACCAGGTGGTTGTCCGTCCACCTGATGCAAAAAGAATGAGTGATGGCAAAGTAAAGAGCGGGAGCAATAAACGACAAAAGGTAGAGAAGAATGAAGAAAATCGCTCGGAAACTTACCAAGGAATACGCGAGAGGAGGAGGAGGAGGAGGGAGGAGGAGGAGGAGGAGGAGAGAGACAAGGAGGAGAAGAAAGGGGACGAGGACGTTGGCGAGGAGGAGAGCATGGATGAGGAGGAGAACGAGGAGGAAGGGAACGATGAGGAGGAAAACGAGAATGAGGGGAGCGAGGAGAAGAAGGAGGACAAGGAGGAGGAGAAGGAGAAATAAATGTTGGAGATTCAGAAGTATGGTATAAAATGGCTGTGTTGGAGAGTGGTGGTGAGTGGTAGTGGGTGGTGGTAATGGGTTTGAGGGTGGTGGTGATGGGTGATGGAGGGTGATGGAGAAATGTGGTGGGTGATGGAGAGTGATGGAGAAAGGTGGTAAGTGGTGGAGAGTGGTGGAGAGAGGTGGTGGGTGGTGGAGAGTGGTGGTGGAGAGAATTATGGGTGTCTTGGTAACGAGGGTCGAGCCGGGGAAAGTGGTGGTGGGAAGTAACAGTGATACAGGGTAATGGTGGGGATTATTGTTATTAATGGCGGAGACTATGGTGGTGGTGGTGTTGGAGTGTTATAGTGGTTAATGGTGGAGAGAGATGGTGGTGGTGGAGTGTTATAGTGGTTAATGGTGGAGATAAATGGTGGGAATGGTGGTGGTGGAGACTGGTGGTGGTAAATAAGGTGTAGTGGTCGTGAATGTTTATAGTGGTAGTAGTGGTGGTGAGAGGCAGGGAAGTGGGGACCATGGGTAATGGGTGGCAGCTTGGGGTAGTGGGCGGCAGCTGGAGTAGTGGACGGCAGCTGGGATAGTGGGCGGCAGTTGGGGTAGTGGGCGGCAGCTGGGGTAGTGGGCGGCAGCTGGAGTAGTGGACGGCAGCTGGGATAGTGGGCGGCAGTTGGGGTAGTGGGCGGCAGCTGGGGTAGTGGGCGGCAGCTGGAGTAGTGGACGGCAGCTGGGATAGTGGGCGGCAGTTGGGGTAGTGGGCGGCAGCTGGGGTAGTGGGCGGCAGCTGGAGTAGTGGACGGCAGCTGGGATAGTGGGCGGCAGTTGGGGTAATGGACGGGAGCTGGGGTAGTGGGCGGCAGCTGGAGTAGTGGACGGCAGCTGGGATAGTGGGCGGCAGTTGGGGTAGTGGACGGGAGCTGGGGTAGTGGGCGGCAGCTGGAGTAGTGGGCGGCAGCTGGAGTAGTGGACGGCAGCTGGGGTAGTGGGCGGCAGCTTAGATGGTGGGTGACTATCAGCTGAGGTGATGGGCGGCAACTGAAGTGATGGGCTACAGCAGAGGAGGCAGACAGGAAGCAGAGGTGGCAGGCGGCACTTGGGTGGCGGGCGGCAGCAGAGAGGGAAGGGGTAGGGGGGTGACAATGTGGGTGGCAAGATATGGGGTGGCCAGGAGACGTGAACAAACAGGGCGGGTGGCCGTGATAGGAGAGGAGGGTGGCCATTGGTCGAGTGAGAGATAGTGACCAGAACCAGTTTATCTCCCCTCTCTTACCCTCTCACTCTCTTCCCTCCCACTCTCTCCCTCTCCATTTCCCACTCTCTCCCCCTCTCCCCTCTCTTCCCCTCCTACTGTCCCCCCGCCATTTCCCCGCCCCCCCCCCCCTCCATCCATTCTACCATACGAGGGGGCAGTGACATATTACCCACAATACACTTTTTGCTGGTCACTGTGAGTCGTGTGTATGTGATCTTGTTTGAAGTGTGTGTGTGTGTGCGTGTGTGTGTGTGTGCAGGCCCGGAAAGACGCTGCTGCCACCCCTCCCGCATTAGATGCAGCCCTCCACAAGTGCAACATCAGTGGACGACCCTGACGGTCACCTCAGAGCTCACCAACGAAGGTGACATCCTTAATAACTCATATCATTGTATCATAGCTGGATGATCGTCATACTCGATCCAGAGTGACAGCAAAGTAATAGTAGTAGTAGTAGTAGTAGCAGTAGTAGTAGTAGTATGTAACTGTGTCTGTGTTTTTTACCTAATTGTGTCTGTCTGTGTGAGTTTGTTTACCAGTTTCTCTTGAAGACTTTGTGATCACTTGGAGAGATAAAAAGTAAATATATTACTTTTAGTACATGTTACTTGCTGCGTCGACAGGTTTTGTCTCTCAGGTTAGGTTAGGTTAATCTTAAGGTGAAAGCTAGTGTGTTTAATCTCATTGATCCAATAACGGTTCAAGTATTTTCCTCGCCATCTACTCAAGTTATTTCAGGCATTTATGTTAAGGAATCGTTGTTGTGTTTCTCTACTCGAGGCAACAACTACAAAAACATTAAGAGAATACTTTGTCAGCTGTGTTCACTACTGCTTCCTGAGACACACTTCATTATCCTCAAACCCCCTCTCCAGCTCTCTCACATATAGCAGCAGCAAGACATAAAGACTAGCAGGAGCTTTTGGTGTCTTTCGGGTCAAATATAACTCACTCATAAAGTATTCCCCTGACACACAACACACAATTTGGGGAGAGAAAACTCGTTTTTTTTTTTTTTTTTTTTTTTTTTTAGATATGCCCCACGAGGGAGCCAGTTTATTGGGCACCTCCTTGCATCCCGTGAAAGATAAAGCGCAAAAGTGTTTACAGCGCCCAACAGAGTGGGTTTTTTTTTTGGTGGGGGGGGGGGGGGGCGTAATGCTTTCACTCCACCCTTGCTCTCCACCCTTACCCTCACCCCAACTCTGCCTTTACCCTTGCCTCACCCTCCCTCTACCCTCACTCTCCCCAACTCCCACCCCACTCCCCTCAGCCACCCTCCCCTCCCCCTGCCTTCACCCGTTCAGCCCTCACCCCACTGCCCTCCCCCTGACCTCATCCCAACTCTGCTTTTACCTTCACTCCTTACCTCCCCTTTCTCCTGCCTTCGTTTCCCCAACCCTTACCCCCACTACCCTCAGCCCCCCCCCCCATGCCTTCACCCCCTGCCCTCATTCCTCTCCCTCTGATTAAAATAAGCGGATCGTGCATGTCATCAACGTTGTCAGAGCTCTTAGGCAGGCCAGCGTCCCTGCCATGTTACAAGACAATCTGCCCTGACCTCCACGAGTGATGGTGGACACAGGTTATGACACACTCGAGACGGAGGCAGATCTAGACAATTGCTTGATATATTGTGTGTGAACTGGTCCGGGGATATGATGATAACAACAACAATAATAATAATAACAACAATAATAATAATAATAATAATAATAATAATAATAATAATAATAATAATAATAATAATAATAATAATAATAATAATAATAATAATACTGTTTGTGTGTGTAAGGGCCAAGGATTGATTTGATTTTGCCGCTTGCAGCGGCTACTTTATTGTGCACCCCACACTCATCCTGTGAGCGGTAGCGCAAAAGGATTACAGAGTAGGGTTTACAAAGGGTCATAATAATTAACCCCCGTTGTCAGGATATTATGGCACTGAAAGTTACACAGTATTTCATTTACATCATTTGTTTAGTTCTATACATAAAGGGTAACTTATTCACAAATGCGTGAGTACAGGCGTGTGAGGCAGTATGTCTGGCCTCACACTTTGTTATTCACATTTACGTGGGAGGTATTCAAGCACATTGCGTATTTGGTTCTGTACATGAGAACTGATATAGTTACTAAGTGCAAAAAAGTGGATACAATCTTAATATGTCGGCTATCTTGCCATTAGAGATGAAGTGATGTACTAGGATGGTGTGGTTAGGGGTTGGTGAGGTTGGAGGTTCGGATAGCGAGGCGAAGGGTGATGAAGAGGTGAGGTCGGAAAAGGGAGGTGAGTGGTGGACGTGGAAGTAGGGAGTTGATGAGGATTGGAGAGGGGATGGATGATAACGTCATAAATCTGTGTATCAAATGTGAAGGCAATACAATGACTAGTGGTATATATGACAATTTCTATAATAATTACTTGTGTTCCACCCTCAACCCTCTCCCCCTCCCAGCCTCTACCTCCCTCCCTCCCTCCCCATGCTCCCAAAACCGAGAAAGGGAAGAGGGATGTGAGAGATAAAAAGAGGATAAATTACGATTAGAAGAATAAGAAGAAAAATGACATATAGAAAAACAGAAAACCAGAGACCTTGCTAGAAGACGGGTGGAAATAACTATATACCCCTTTCACACACAGGGCGAGGCATAAATAAATTAGTCTATTCTATACATAATTTTGCTTTTCTGTATCTATTAATTTTTTCCTATATAAACCCATATAAATATACACATGGCATAATATTATTCACAAAGGTATAAAGTGAAAAGAAACATCGAGAATATCACAAAATAAATGAATCACGGCAGAGGAGGTGGAGAATATCCTGGAGGAGGTGGAGAATAGCTTGGAGGAGGTGGAGAATACCCTGGAGGAGGTTGAGATTACCCTGGAGGTGGAGGGGAGAGGAGTCACGGTTCCTCACTGTTGACTGAAAAAGCTTCGTAAGTCAATTTTGGCGGCTGGAAATTGAGTCACAGGAGACAATGTGATGTCGGTAGTGGTGATGTTATGTTGGTAGAGGTGATGTTGTGTTGGTAGTGGTGATGTTATGTTGGTAGTGGTGATGTTATGTTGGTAGAGGTGATGTTGTGTTGGTAGTGGTGATGTTATGTTGGTAGTGGTGATGTTATGTTGGTAGTGGTGATGTTATGTTGGTAGTGGCGATGTTTTGGTAGTGGTGATGTTATGTTGGTAGTGGTGATGTTATGTTGGTAGTGGTGATGCTATGTTGGTAGTGGTGATGTTATGTTGGTAGTGGTGATATAGTGTGCCTGCCATGTCGTCTCCTTGTGTACCGGGGACTAGGTCATCAGTGTGCTACATCTACACCGCCCTTAACGACTCGTCAGACTTATTGGAATCACTGTGTGTTATGCGTTCCATGTACAAATACACTTAATAACATACATAACAAAAAAGATGAAGTAACTTATATGTTATTATGTTTATCGTATCGTTTGAGAGAGAATTGGATGAATGAGAAGGATGAATCTCTGCTGAAATCTGAGTAAACATCGTTGATTTATCTAACACGATGAATAGCCGGTGAGTCCAGCGGCGTCGGCCATAACGCGGATATGTCAACACACCGTGACGTCACTTGCGCAAACATGACACGTCCTTTAGTGGTGATAGTTGTTGGTACTCTGATGGTGGTAGTGGTGGTGATGATATATGGGGTTAATGATGATAGTTGTTGATGTACTTATGGTGGTGATGATAATAAGTGATTAATGAGGATAGTTGTTGGTACTCTGATGGTGGTAGTCGTGGTGATGGTGGTGATTAATGATGATAGTTATTGATATACTTATGGTGGTGACAATAAGTAATTAATGATGATAGTTGTTGATATATGAGGTACTTATGGTGGTGATGGTGGTGACAATAAGTAATTAATGATGATAGTTGTTGATAAATGAGGTACTTATGGTGGTGATGGTGGTGACAATAAGTAATTAATGATGATAGTTGTTGATATACCGATGATGGTGATGGTGGTGATAATAAGTGATTAATGATGATAGTTGTTGATATATGAGGTACTTATGGTGGTGATGGTGGTGACAATAAGTGATTAATGATGAAGATACGTGATGAATGATAATAACTATTGAAACACTGATGGTACTAACAGCATTGGTCATTGTGTCATTACTATTAATAGCTACTAGTGTACTAATGACTTTTAATTGCAGACTGTTCTCTATTCAGTGAAGCAAGAACAAACTTTTAACCAATAGCTCACTGTACACTTCATCATATCACCTGAAGATTAGACACCACAGCTTATTTCACCTGGAGATTAACCAGCCTAACTATACCTGGGGGGGTAGGTTAGGTAAGCAAGGTTAGGTAAGGTTAGGTTAGATAAAGTTATGTTAGCGTTATGTTATGTTAGGTTGGGTTACGTTAGGTTCCGTAAGGGTGTCTAATCTTAATGTGATCCAGTTCTTCTTTTATTTTCCTGAGAACCTTTCAACATATACAAGTAAGGAATGCCCAAATGATCCGGCGATGGAACGCGTCCAAGCCTGAGAAATAGTCTCCTACCCGACCAACATCCTGCAGTCTTTCCCAGCCCGATAAACCTCCTCGTATTTTTCCCTCTAGCCAGGATCAACCTCCCCCCCAACATTCCCCAGTCCGGCCAACCTTCCTCAGCCCGAATAGCATTTTCTCATTCCGATCAGTTTCCTTCCAGCCCCACCAACCTTTCTCAACCCGACCAGTTTCCTCCCAGCCCGACCAACCTTCTCCTCCTATTCTTCCCCAACCACCCGTGGCCTCCTCTCTTGCATGGCAAATTGACCGAAAAAAGAGAAACGATATTTATTTTTTTATTTTTTTATGGAACAGACAATATATGAGAGGATCTGTGTAACTAAAGGTCTATGTCTTCCACGTAATAGTCGATCATATGTAGTCACAGCGTCCAGGATAGTAGTGAGAGGAGTGTTGACTAGTTTACACACACAGCGATTATGATATATAAATCAATAAGGATGTTGGTCACAGAGATCTTTAACTAAATTATCTTCCTCTTTATCTATAAGAACAAGCAATTTATGGGAGACAGATATGAACCTCTTTTATCTTGTTATTTTCTTGATATAAAGGAAGAATATTTATCGGGTGACCTTGAAGAGAGTTCTAGTAGCCGTAAGACTCAACCATGTCAATATTTGTTGTTGTTATTGTCGTTTTTATCATTGTTGTCGCTATTGTTGTTGTTGTTGTTGTTTTTGTCATTGGTGTTGTTGTTTTGTCATTGTTGTTGTTGTTGTTGTTTTTGTAATTGTTTTTACTTGTTACTGTTCCTTTTGTATCTATGGCTAAACAATTTTTTTTCACTTTGAATTTCACCTGCAGAACCACCATTCTTCCACTATTTGGGGGATCAAGTTAATTATCTGGCTGAGAACAAAAATGCCGGTGTCCAATATCGCCAATTTTGACTTTGGACCAGGTAACATTACCTTAAGTGAAGTGCTGCTTAGTGCAATAAGAGCCAGTCTCTATCTCCATTGATTTTGTGAGTAGTGAAGATACCTTGTGAGAACAAGAAGAGCCAACCTCAACAACAGAGGAAGTTCCTTAGTAGATTTCACAGGTTCTCAGGGTACAATCTGAACAAAATGTACAAGGTAATAATGGAAGGTCCTCGTGGATCAGAAGGCAGCCAACTCTTGTACAAAACCTTAGAGGGATGACTCAGTGTGATGGGGATACTTATGATGAACCACAGGAGATAGAGGTTCAAGACGATGTCCAATGGCTAATGGAAGCTCGTTAGTGCTGAAATATCACAGGCTATTGAGTATTCTATCATGTTCAAACTGATTTTTGTTAAAAAATAATTTTTTAATGAAAATATCAAATTTGTGTCCATTTCCTACATTATGAATAATTACAACATTCAAGAACATAATCATTGTTACAAAGTATTAGTTGCAAAAATGGTCATTGTGTACTGTTGTACTCAAAACTGAATCTCACCTTATTTCATAGAGGGTCAAAGTCTTTTGAATGATACTCGTACGGCACTTCCCGTTTGCACTAAGGACCTCCTATAAACACACAAAGTTCTCCACTAGTGGGGCTTCCATCTGTATTTGTTTTGTAAACATATATCTAAAGGCTAATTGTATAATAAAAATTGAAATCTTCCTTTGCCTCTCCTAAAAATTGGATTTTTTGACTTGGGGCCCCTTTTGCACTCAGTCAGAAAATTTAAGTTAGGTTAGCGGTACGGTGTTAATCTTTAGGCGAGATATGCTGGGGTGGCGATTCTTCAGGTGATTCACGAACAGTATAGTTATTTGTCTTGTTCTTATAAATATATAGGTATATAACAAGGGTCAATTACAGTATGTTCTTATTTACTCCTGGTGCACAGAGACTTTCCGGCCAGCGTGTAGTAAGGTGGGGAGGTGTTATTTGAGACTTGATAAATAATGTTGGTAAAAATATTCACTAAGGAAGAATGAGAGTATGTAAATATGCTCAGATGAGAAACTTGGTGAGAAAAGAGAGTGAGGGAGGGAAGGATGAAGGGGGAAGGGAGAGAAAGGGAAGGAGGGGAAGAAGAGAGGTAAGGAAGGAGCTGGATGAATAGAGAGAGAGGGGAAGGGAGGGGAGGGGATGGGTGACTGCTCCAAGGAAACCTCCCTCACCTCCTTCCTCCTCAACTCCAACCCCCTAGAGGTCATAGGTCATGGAGGATGGCTCCCAGAAGCCCCATCCTTAGGTCATTTATCCTCAGCGAGACTCGGGGAGGAACGAGACAGAAGGGTGTACGGAGGGGGGGGGGTGTAGGGGAGAGGATGTCGGGTAGGGGAGGGTGGGTGTAGGGGGTGTGGAGGGGAGAGGATGTCCGGTAGGGGAGGGTGGGTGTAGGGCTAACAAGATAGACCAATAGCACAAATACCCTTTTACCATATATGTCGGGAGCATAAAATGACCCCAAGTGTTTCTAACATACAAATTTAAAAGATTTTATTAAAAATTTTTATAATGCTTGGCCTTCAATATTTTTTCATCAAGAATTACACTCAATCATCTTAATTCTGTGTTCACTGTTCTGAGTCAACATTCATTACCTTGAAGCGTCAGGGAGAACAATTTTCTGCTTGTAGGTCGTGTATATACAGCCGTTTAAGTGCCTCAATTGTTTTATAACTCACATAGTATTATAACTATTGCTGTATTTGGTCTTACTGTGTGATACAGTGAGTCATACAACATCTTCTGAGACTGTAATACAACGACTGTACTCAAATGGTTAATTCATCGTGGGATTAAATTATCGTACTCAAGAGGTTAATCATCGTACTCAGGGGGGGGGGGTTATATAAATATGCGAAATTAATCTTGTACTCTCTCAAAGCTCAAAAGATAGAACCATTAATACCTCTCTCTCTCTCTCTCTCTCTCTCTCTCTCTCTCTCTCTCTCTCTCTCTCTCTCTCACACACACATATCTCTCCAGCTCCTCCCCCCTCCCTCTCTCTCTCTAAATTCTCAGTAAAAAATAATTCCCTTCTTGGCACTAGGATGGCAAGTGTCTCGGGGTGATGATGACATTGCTAAGTTACAACCATTAAGGCTCGCTCAGAAATTTAGCAAGGAGGAGGCACCATGGTAGAGGAAGGGAAGTATGGTGATGGGAGGTAAGTATGGTGATGGGAGGGAAGTATGGTGATGGGAGGTAAGTATGGTGATGGGAGGATATGATGACGGGAGTTAAATATGGTGATGGGAGAATATGTTGATGGGAGAGTATGGTGATGGGAGGTAAGTATGGTGATGGGAGGATATGATGACGGGAGTTAAATATGGTGATGGGAGAATATGTTGATGGGAGAGTATGGTGATGGGAGGTAAGTATGGTGATGGAAGGGAAGTATGGTGATGGGAGGTAGGTATGGTGATGGGTGGATATGGGTGATGGGAGGTAAGTATGGTGATGGGAGAATATAGTGATGGGAGAATATGTTGAGGGGAGAATATGGTGATGGAAAGTTACTAGTATGATGAAGGGGGAGAGCATGGTGATGGTAAGTTATGGTGATGGTAGATTATAGTGATGGAAGGTTATAATGCTGGGGGTAAGTACAATATAGTGATATTTTGCCAGTATGGTGAGGGAGAGAGCAGTATCACAATATTTCCCGTGTATACAAATTTATTCATCATAATACCTGTAAAAAAACTCCCCTAAATAAATAAATAAATAAATAAATAAATAAATGAATAAATAAAACTTTGACCTATTGGGGTTTGACTATTCATATCTATAAACCAATTTTATCGTCAGAATTAAATCGAAACAAATAAGAACATACACAGAACAAGTACAATAATCTACAATTAATACACAACAAAACAAACAAACAAACAAACACAGGGCATAGTATCGTTTCCTACATGTACAGTACAGGAAGAAATAATGAAAAAAGTGGTAAGGAAAAGATATAAGAGGAATAAAGAGTTGGATGTAAGAGAGAATTAAGTAAAAAATTAAGAGAAAGGGGTGTAATAAGGAGAGAGAGAGAGAGAGAGAGAGAGAGAGAGAGAGAGTCATGACCACCAGCAATAGAGAGAGGGTTGTGAAGGCTTTATCAAGGGGGCAGGAGGGTCACGTTACAGCAAATATATCACGAAATTTATCAGGAAAAGTCGTGAGGTATAAAAGTTTTGGTGGTGATGGTGCCGACCTCTGCCTGCCTAGTGGTGGGCCTCCGTCAGGTAGTAGTTCTCCAGTTATTCTGTTATTCTTCGTTTTCCTGTTTATCTCTCGCGCTCTCTCTCTCGATCTCCGTAAACATAGATTAACGAGAGCTACAGCAGACGAAGAAGACTCTATCGCTCGAACTTGCTAAAGAGGGTTCAGATAAGCGAGAAAAGTAACAGACAAGGTATGTAAAGAGATCGAATCCTATGGTTTGTTATGAGTCTATTAACTTAGTGTTCAAACTGCTGTAAGTCATAATTTAGAGAGAATTTAGAATCAAAGGAAATAAATGTTGCATCAATCTGGAATGTTGAGTGATTTTATGTTATATTATGCTATGTTATGTTACAGTATGTTATGTTATGTTACAGTATGTTATGTTTTGTTATGTTACAGTATGTTATGTTATGCTACAGTATGTTATTTTTGTTATGTTACAGTATGTTATGTTATGTTACAGTATGTTATGTTATGTTATGTTACAGTATGTTATTTTTGTTATGTTACAGTATGTTATGTTATGTTACAGTATGTTATGTTATGTTATGTTACAGTATGTTATGTTATGTTACAGTATGTTATTTTTGTTATGTTACAGTATGTTATGTTATGTTACGGTATGTTATGTTATGTTACAGTATGTTTTGTTATGTTACAGTATGTTATGTTATGTTATGCTACAGTATGTTATTTTTGTTATGTTACAGTATGTTATGTTATGTTACAGTATGTTATGCTATGTTACAGTATGTTATTTTTGTTATGTTACAGTATGTTATATTATGTTATGTTACAGTGTGTTATGTTATGTTACAGTATGTTATGTTATGTTACAGTATGTTATGTTATGTTATGTTACGGTATGTTATGTTATGTTACAGTATGTTATGTTATGTTACAGTATGTTATGTTATGTTACAGTATGTTATGTTATGTTACAGTATGTTATGTTATGTTATGTTACAGTATGTTATGTTATGTTACAGTATGTTAGTTTTGTTATGTTACAGTATGTTATGTTATGTTACAGTATGTTATGTTATGTTACAGTATGTTATGTTATGTTATGTTACAGTATGTTACGTTATGTTACAGTATGTTAGTTTTGTTATGTTACGGTATGTTATGTTATGTTACAGTATGTTATGTTATGTTACAGTATGTTATGTTATGTTCTTCACAACACTACGATATGAACACGATTATATACACAAAAAAATACCTAAACACGTAAAGGAAAAAGAATAACATAAAATAAAACAAACACGATATTACCAGAAAGACAACAGGAGTGGGAGTCCCTGAGCCGGAAGACACACACACGGAGGAAAAACTTGGGCGGTGCAATATGTGTGTCATTATGAGGTGAGAGATGCGGAGGTAATTGAGTAATGGAGGTGACACTCTCGCCTCTCTCTCAGGGTGGAAAAGTTATTAACTACGGAGAGAGTGGTGGAGAGAGAGAGAGCGAGGGACAGAGGGAAGCGGTGTGGGCTGTTTCAGGAAAAGAGAGAGAGAGAGAGAGAGTGTTGGCTGTGTCTGAAAGAGAGGCAGTGTAGTGTTGCCTGAGAGAGAGAGAGAGAGACCGTGTCAGCTGTGTCAGGGGAACTGTGATGAAGGGGAGGGAGACGTAGTATAATTATGTCACTCACAATCACAAGGTAAAATATTATGGTAGAAATGTGAAGATAAAATATATATATAACACAACAACAACAACAACTTCACAACTAATGGTGAGTGATAATGAAGATAAAAAAGGGAAAAACCAAGAAAGAGAATGAAATAAATATAATGAATTAGATTGGAAATTTATGAAACATACAAAAAAAAAAAAACGAGGAACGTAAAGAAACCATTGAAATTTTTACACTATATTTGCATAAATAACGAATGAAAGGGTGAAAAAAATATGACAACCAAAGCAATACACAGAAAAAAAATCTATATATGACCAAAGAAATAAAAAACTAATATGAAAGACGTGAGGTGCAAGCCGTCCTGCAGGAAAAAATAAAAATAAAACCCCCAAGACATTAACAATAAAGTAAAAACGTAAAATCTACTTAATAAAAGGTGTTTCTTCATGGCCAGGTGAACACAGGTAAGACGAGGCTGATTAATAAACACAGTTGCAGGTAAGACGAGGCTATTGAGGTTATAGTGTTGGTTAAATCATATTGCTAGTGGATTATATGTTGCTAGTAGTTAACACATGTTGCTAATGGATTAACACATGTTACTAGTGGATAATATGTTGCTTGTGGATTAAAACATATTGCTAGCGGATAATAGGTTGCTTGTGGATTATTAACACATGTTGCCAGTGGATTAAGATATGTGGTAATTGGATTAACACATTGCTAGAGGAATAAGACATATTCCTAGTGGATTAAGACATTGCTGGTGGATTAACACAAGTTGCTAGTAAATTACCATTTGTAGATTGTAGTGGATTAAGACATTTTGCTAGTGATTGTTATGCTGCTAGTAGACTAAGTCATGTTGCTAGTGGATTAAGACATGTTGCTAATGGATTGTCATATGGCTAGTGGATTGACACATGTAGCTAGTGGATTAAATCATGTTGCTAGTGGATTAAGTGAAGATGCTAGTGGATTAAAACACGTTGCTTGTGGATAAAGTCATGTTGCTAGTGGATTAAATCAAGATGCTAGTGGATTATGACATGTTGCAAGTGGATTAAGTCATGTTGCTGGTGGATTAAGACATGTTGTTATTGCTAGTGAATTGAGTCATGTTGTTAGTGGGTTAATACATGCTGCAAGTTGATTAAGTCATGTTGCTAGTGGATTAAGTCATGTTGCTAGTAGATGATTAAGTCATGTTGCTAGTGGATGATGAAGTCATGTTACTAGTGGATTAAGTCATGTTACTAGTGGATTAGGTCATGTTTCTAGTGGATTAAGTCATGTTACTAGTGGATTAAGTCATGTTACTGGTGGATTAAGTCATGTTACTAGTGGATTAAGTCATGTTTCTAGTGGATTAAGTCATGTTTCTAGTGGATTAAGTCATGTTTCTAGTGGATTAAGTCATGTTACTAGTGGATTCAGTCATGTTACTAGTGGATTAAGTGTTACTAGTGGATTAAGTCATGTTACTAGTGGATTAAGTCATGTTACTAGTGGAGTAAGTCATGTTACTAGTGGATTAAGTCATGTTACTAGTGGATTCAGTCATGTTACTAGTGGATTAAGTCGTGTTACTAGTGGATTAGGACATGTTTCTAGTGGATTAAGTCATGTTACTAGTGGATTAAGTCATGTTACTAGTGGATTAAGTCATGTTACTAGTGGATTAAGTCATGTTACTAGTGGATTAGGTCATGTTTCTAATGGATTAAGTCATGTTACTAGTGGATTAAGTCATGTTACTAGTGGATTAAGTCATGTTACTAGTGGATTAAGTCATGTTTCTAGTGGATTAAGTCATGTTTCTAGTGGATTAAGTCATGTTTCTAGTGGATTAAGTCATGTTACTAGTGGATTAAGTCATGCTACTAGTTGATTAAGTCATGTTTCTAGTGGATTAAGTCATGTTACTAGTGGATTAAGTCATGTTTCTAGTGGATTAAGTCATGTTACTAGTGGATTAAGTCATGTTTCTAGTGGATTAGGTCATGTTTCTAGTGGATTAAGTCATGTTTCTAGTGGATTAAGTCATGTTACTAGTGGATTAAGTCATGTTACTAGTGGATTAAGTCATGTTATTAGTGGATTAAGTCATGGTGCTAGTGGATTAAGTCATTTTACTAGTGGATTAAGTCATGTTGCTAGTGGATTAAGTCATGTTACTAGTGGATTAAGTCATGTTACTAGTGGATTAAGTCATGTTATTAGTGGATTAAGTCATGTTGCTAGTGGATTAAGTCATGTTATTAGTGGATTAAGTCATGTTGCTAGTGGATTAAGTCATTTTACTAGTGGATTAAGTCATGTTACTAGTGGATTAAGTCATTTTACTAGTGGATTAAGTCATGTTACTAGTGGATTAAGTCATGTTTCTAGTGGATTAAGTCATGTTACTAGTGGATTAAGTCATGTTACTAGTGGATTAAGTCATGTTTCTAGTGGATTAAGTCATGTTACTAGTGGATTAAGTCATGTTACTAGTGGATTAGGTCATGTTTCTAGTGGATTAAGTCATGTTATTAGTGGATTAGGTCATGTTTCTAGTGGATTAAGTCATATTATTAGTGGATTAAGTCATGTTACTAGTGGATTAAGTCATGTTTCTAGTGGATTAAGTCATGTTACTAGTGGATTAAGTCATGTTACTAGTGGATTAAGTCATGTTTCTAGTGGATTAAGTCATGTTACTAGTGGATTAAGTCATGTTACTAGTGGATTAGGTCATGTTTCTAGTGGATTAAGTCATGTTATTAGTGGATTAGGTCATGTTTCTAGTGGATTAAGTCATATTATTAGTGGATTAAGTCATGTTACTAGTGGATTAAGTCATGTTACTAGTGGATTAAGTCATATTACTAGTGGATTAAGTCATGTTACTAGTGGATTAAGTCATGTCACTAGTGGAATAAGAAATGTTGCTGTAAATCAACGAAAAAGGAGCAACTACCTTCCTTCCTACAAGTTTTCGTTCATAAGTCACCTGTGTGTGTGTGTGTGTGTGTGTGTGTGTGTGTGTGTGTGTGTGTGTGTGTGTGTGTGTGTGTGTGTGCGTGCGTGTGTATGTGTAAACTAATTCAAGGAGTCTCTCACCCACCTCGATGACGCATTCAACAAGTTTAGACTCCGAGAATCATGTAAATCAAGAGAGAGAAAAATAACGACTGAGATATACTTAACGAGCTCTTAAGTTCGTAACAAAAGTTCACGAGTTTGTTTTTTTAAGCATAATTTGACTGATGTGAATATGTATAGCGACAAGATAGAAAGTAATGTTAGGTGGAAGTTGAAATAAGACGGATAAAAAGAATAAAGAAGATAATAACTAAACGATTTAAAGATGGGATGATAGAGAGAGAGAGAGAGAGAGAGACTGCATGGTAATGGATGGAGAGACAGTATAGAACATGGAGGTGTACTGTATGTGTGATGGCGAGTGACGTAAGCACAGGAGAACACTGGCTTTATTGACATGCTGAAGACGGGTTTAACGGGTTACAAGAGTGTCGGAAACAGAGAGACCAAGAGACGAATACCAAAATAATAAGCAGATTAAGCAGATATAGTTCACGTGTATAGAGGGTGAAAAAGATTGATTATACAAGTGATATAGATAACGTTTGCTTACCATCATCGGGAAGGAGTGCGGTATGGTTGTTTTTGATAGAATTGCGGTACATGTCAGGGGATAGGAGTGGGATAAGGATGGTTGGGTGAGTGAGGCCAGACTATAAGAGAACACGTGTCATAAGGCAGTTATATAGGACAGATGGAGGTGAATAAGGAAGATGTTTTCTCACTCTTGTTTCCGATCATCCTACACCATAGAGGGAATGGAATTGTATGAGAAATAAGACTTGTATATGAAAGAGTCCAAGTGCTCAGTGAAGAGCGTAGAGTTGTTTCAGGGTGAGACGTCAAATAAGTGGATCTAATTTCTCTCTTCTTGTCCGCCGTAAAACTAGATGATGTCACAAAAAGTTTGCTTAGTGAGCTCAAAATTTGTTTCTTAGGTGATGTATCTTTGGGTGGCACAGGAGGTTCAGTATTAGAAGACATCCCTCAGGTAGAGTCACAGGGAGAGGCGCCGTGTCTCGCCCTCAGTCCTTCCAAACGTTAAATTATTTTGACTGACCAATCTATCATCGACCGAGTGACGGCTGTCTTGCTGGGCACCCGAGCCATCCACTCAGCTAACAGAATCCTACTTGGTGCGACTCTCGGCGCCAACGCGATTACCGACGTCCTCAAAAATAGGATGAAAGAAAGAACGTCTTCCCATCCATGAGGTTCTCAACATCCTTTGGAAGTAGCAAACTAGGGAAGTACAATTAAGTTCTAAATGTCCTGTTTACAAAACCCAGACATATTTCTTTTGGATGACTCACAATGCGGACAGGTAACTCTCCCAGTTCGTCTCGCGGAAGCGGGTATCTGTGGCCTCACAGCTTGCACGACATGTCTTCCTATCCTTCTGAAAATCATCCAACAAACGAACAAAAATGATGCGCGCAGAACGCCTCAGATCTGCTGTAGGAAGCATTCAGTGGGTGAGCCTCGTATCTCAAATAGCCAGTCCATCGCCCCCAAAAGACCGTAAACATGGCCACTGGGGGAAAACCCATTGTGGAGATTGCCTCGGTCACGCTCAAAGAGCAGACTTTACTTGCAGAAAAAAGAAGACTCTGCAGGTTTTGAAGGCTCCTTGTTTTGGAAACATTCTACAGGGCATTTCAAACTCCTCCTAAAGTACTCATCCTGATTCTCCTCTCACTGTTCCTGTGTGTACCGAATACATTAAGTGTACCTGAGGCAGGCATTGTGAGGGCATACCAACACGGTCTCTATGCCCTCAAGTGTGGCTCCTCTAGTGGATGTTATGAGAGAGTATTAAATATTCAAACCTGATGGAGCTGGCAAGTGTCCAGGTAGAATCACAATGTCCCTGGGAGGGGAAGAGGCAGTTGGTGTGTGACGACACATAGGCTACCACCCCAACACCCAATAATTCGTCTATTGTGCTGGCGAAACGAATTTCAAGAAAATCAGAACAATATGAAAAATATGGACCCAACCATGAGTATTGCTTCTTCCTAACGGGGTCAAAGGCTGTTGGGTCTTGTTTGCCTGTACCCTCAAGTGCCTGAATGACCTGACCCCAAATTCAGTAAAGCTACTAAAGACTCCAGGGCATCCAGCACCACAATTCAGTTTCCAGGGATCCAGAAGAGAAATGTTCCCTGCATACTGGGTCGCCCCCTTCATGTAAGTCACTCAGAGATATGTTTGACACGTGAGGCGTTACTTTGAAGGTCATTGTTTTATATCACAAGTGTTGAACAAAAGACAATTAAAAATAAACTGAAAAGTAACACATGAAATAAAACAACATTTAGCTGAAGACGACACCCATGACCAGTCAGGGAAAATGATCCCTGTGTTTCATGAAGGAACTGTTTTTATGAGGATAATGCTCTCTTGAACCAAACTAACCAGAGGTCACACACACACACACACACACACACACACACACACACACACAAACAAAAGAGATAAAATATTTAAAAATATTCTACCCAAATATTCCCCTGATGCTAAACCTAATCAACGTGGTGACAAGATAACAGAACACTACCAGTAAATGACAACAAATATTACTCCCTTGCAGCCGATAATAATTCTATATACTGTATATACAGTATGTAAGTGCGAGAGACGACAGCTACAGCTACCACTATACAAATGACATCATACATTAAAGTGAATTGCATAAAAAAAACAGTTGGTTCCGAGGCTCCCGATCAACTAAAACCCTCGAGAAGAAAAATCTTAAATTCCAAAATACAATCTTGGAGGAGAGAGGCGGCAGCCACCACCAATATCTGGCCCTCAACTTTCCGTCCAGATTAGATCAGACGCGCGAAAAGAGCTCTTTAAAAACACAAATTTACGTATTTTGTCGAGTTTCTCAAAGTCGTCTGGTGTCTGATAATGGAAATACTTATGTCCATGACCGTATTCTCAGTGATTCTTACGATCGATTCTTATTTCATTGTAACTAATAGCAAACCAGAATGCATTATATTAACACACATAGTCTACTGTAGGTGCCATTTCAACTCTACTTTGTCTACTGTATTTATGCCCTCTCTCCTTCCTTTCCTCCCTCCTTCCTCTCCCATCCCTTCCCTGCCTCCCAGCCACCACACGTTACGAGGCCACATCTAACCCACGTATCTGCGATAACCCGAAGCCAAAGCCACCGTCTAGGAGGAACAATAATACTAAATCAAGCAAGAACTCCCAGAAAAATTGCCGATAAATACATGAAAATCTTGAACTGACCTTCCATTCTCCTCTCTTTATTACGTATTATTTTTGTTATTATTATTATTATTATCATTATTATTATCATTATTATTAGTATTGTTGTTGTTGTTCTTCTTCTGGTCTTTATTGGCAGATTATAATGTTGGTACCTTTTTTGAGTGCCGGGTCATATATAAGACAATGGTTCTTATAGAGAGTACTGGTTCATATACAATGGTTTCTGTTGATACTGGTTCATATATAATCTCGGTTCTTACATACGTCAGCTCGTGAACAGTATCAGCCAATCAGGTAATGGTGAGGTAGATAATGTGTGGGGTGTGTTTCTTATTGAGAGATTAGAATGGTCATCTGTCTGTCTGTCTGTCTGTGTATCTGTCTGTATGTCTGTCTGTCTATCTGTCTGTCTGCCTCTTTCGATTTTCCTTTTCTTTCGATTTTCTTTCTCTTTCGAATTTTGCTATTTCTCAAGATTTTTTCTTTTTCTCTCTTTCGATTTTTTTTAGCTCTCTTCCTTCCCTTTGAGTCTGTGTCTTTCTGCCTGTTACCTCTCTCTCTCTTTCTCTTTTTTCATTTTTTTCTTTTTCCTTTGAGTTATCTCCCCCCTCCGTCTCTCCTACGACACATAATAGTTTATAATTTATCATCGTACTCGAGATTATCAACAACCTACTAACCTTCATTATAAAATATTTACTCAAACTATGATGACGACGCGGTATAACCTTAATTATATCTCTACTGGGACAAGAAAAAAGAAAAATAATTCACATCTCATCTCATCTCGTCTCTTGACACAGTCCATCATGTATGAAACTGCTGAGACAAGAGTTTCTGTTATTGGTCTACCTAATTCGTTTACCATCATAACTAGAAGCCTTCACTCCCTTCCCCCCTCCCCCAAGCCCTGAGGAGAAAAATTTAATCACAACACTCGGATCTTCTGTTTAATGTTTTATGGTGGATTTTTAGGGATATATTGGTTTGGTTTGGTTAGGTTTGGTTAGGTTAGGTTAGGTTAGGTTAGTTTCCGTCCGGTTCGGTTACTGATTACTTTTTGTTTGTGTATGTGATTTTTTTGTATATATATATATATATATATATATATATATATATATATATATATATATATATATATATATATATATATTTGCAAGTAAATCACTGTAGGTGCGCGTGATTTAGGTATATGCTGATAACCACCAGGAAAGAAGAAAACACGCAGTTCCCAAGCGCTTTCATGTAATTCACATCTTCAGGGGTGAGTACAGACTAAAGAGAAATACAAACCAAGGTGTTTTTTATACAGAGGAGGGTGAGACCAGGTCCACAATGGTCAGGTATTAGGTAATGACCCTACTAATCTTTAAATAGCACACAACGGTTGGTGGTCAGGTCAGAGGGTAAGGTGACCCAACTTTCTCACCTGGTTACAAATCTTCTTAATTACAAAATTGTCCAGTTTGTACAGGCCATTACTCAAATTCATGTTGAATGCTTCGGTATGTTTAATAAGACTAGATTCTATGATGTTCTTACTATCAATTGAATTACAAGGTAATATTGAGGAGGCATTATCCCAGTCAATGCAATGCTTGTTATTCCTGGCCTGTCCTAACACTGTATTTGTGTTGTTTAATTCTAGTTGCAAGATCTTTACCTGTCTGGCAAGGAACTTTATAAATGCAACCAATTGTGTTGTTGGGGGAGTTCTTGATTAACATTTGTTTAACAGTGCATGAGTTTTTAAATGCCACATTGACGTTCCAGGTTTTTAGTTGTGAAGGAATGTGTGATAAATTTTTGTGAAATGGTAATATTAAGATATTCTTATGGTCATGGGTGGGCTTGGGATCAGTTCAATAAAAAGTTTTCTTAGTAATGTTTAGGCATTTGTCTATGAAAGATCTAGGGTATTTAAGGTTTGAGCCAATATTATAGATATATTTGTATTCCTCATCAATGAATTCCGGACTGCAAATTCTCAAAGCACGTAAAAACATTGTTGAAAATACTGACTGTTTGACTTTATTATGGTGGGCAGAATAATAATGGATGTATGAACACACATTGGTTGGTTTTCTATAAATACTGAACTTAAAAGTGTTACCTATTCTGTGTATCAGACAGTCTAGGAATGGCAATTTACAGTCTTGCTCTAATTCCATAGTGAATTTGATCGAGGGGGGCTAAGTTGTTAAGTTGTGGCAGGAAAGCTTTTAGGTCCTCATTACATGGCCAGAGACATAATACATCATCAACATATCTAAACCAGACTGCTGAGGGTGGTAAAATATTACTTAATAGTTTCTTTTCAAAGAATTCCATATATAGGTTGCTTAATACAGGTGAGAGTGGATTACCCATTGCCATACCAAATTTTTGAGCATAATGTTCTCCATTGAATTCAAATTTACAATCCTTAAAACATAGTTTGATGAGTTCGATGAAGTCGTCTTTCGAGACGGGCAGTGAAATATTGTCCAGGGAATCTATGAGGAACTCTAGTAAATCATCAACTGGGACCTTTGTAAAGAGTGATGTTACATCAAAACTGACCAGTTTAAAATCATAATTAATGTGTAAGTTATTGAGTTTATCAACCAAATCCATATTATTCTTGATATTAGAGTTAGAAATGTTTCCAACTAGGGGATTTAGTAAAGAAACTAACCATTTAGATTGTTTATAAGAGATTGACCCAACTGAGCTAATGATGGGTCTTGCTGGGTTATTGGGCTTGTGGGTCTTGATTACACCGTACATGTATGGCAGTGGAGGGGACGTTGAAGTAAGATGTTTAATGAGAGTAGCTTTGCCTCTCAACAGAGACTTCAGTTTTTTGTTGAACTGGGTGTTGACAGTGTTGAGAGGATTATTTTTTACATGAAAGCGCTTGGGAACTTCGTGTTTTCTTCTTTCCTTGTGGTTACCAGCATATATATATGTATATATATATATATATTATATATATATATATATATATATATATATATATATATATATATATATATATATATATATATATATATATATATATATATATATATACACAGGGTGTCCCATAAGTTTCCATACAACGTATCACCAACGCCATTACAAGCATAACTCCAGCTGTGCTTGAACGTGTTCTTCAGCAGTGGAGGACACGCATTGAAGAGTGTTTTCAACAGAATGGTAGTCATGTAGAGCATATTATATAAATAAAAATGGATTTTCATATAAAATTTATTTTTCCTATGTATGGAAATGTATGGGACACCCTGTATATATATATAAATAAATAAATATATATATAATATATATATATATATATATATATATATATATATATATATATATATATATATATATATATATATATATGTGTGTGTGTGTGTGTGTGTGATGTCTAAATACTGTCTATTATAATGTTTATATACCTGTACTATCTATGTATATTACTTGAATGCCTACACTTTTATGTAAATTGTTTGTAAACTTGTACTGTCTACGAATATTCTTTGAATATCTGCAGTCGATGTATATTGTTTGTATTACCGTATCCTTATTAAACATACACACCTGACCTGATCAAATAACATACTCAGCTAACCTGATCAAACATACACACCTGGTCTGATCACACACACCTCAGCCACGCCATAAAACAGTGCAGTGCTTCACGATGGTCGTCAGCTCACCGGCAGAGCAAAAGCCCAGTTTTCTGTCCCGCCGCACACAGCCAATTCCCACAAAATTGGTGGTTTCAGCCTTTTCATTGATTTCACCAATCCAGTTAAATTTATTTCAGCATAAAAATATTTGTTTTGTGCAAGTCATCTATTTTTTTCTCTCGGTCTTGACCAGGCTGTGTTGACCTCGTGCTGCCTGGGTCTTGTATCTTAAAGTTTACTGTAAACATTGATGTCAAAATACGATTGTAATACCACGAAAGAAATTAACGACAGTATAGCTAGCTTCCCCACTAAAATGTCAATTCAATACAATATTCTTTACAACCTACTTATAGATGGAAGTGAAAGTGAGTCCCATAGGCATAACGACCCGTTGGGAACAGTGCGGATGCAGCACACTGTATACCGAGCCTTCGGTACAGAAAAAGGCATAGTGGCCGGCAATGCACCCGACGGTCATTAGCCCCCAACAGTAAAATTAGGTTCCCTTTCACAACTGGCCGGATTGAGTGTTTTAGTATCGAACCACGGAGCCTCAGACAGGGGACAAGAGTTGTGTCCACTCGGCCGCTGCACCACTGTCGTTCATAACAACTCAGCGTAAAACTATGTATGTCTGACCACTATAAAAGATAATAGTAGGGAAAACCTAAGAACATAAGAACATAAGAATGGAGGAAACTGCAGCGGGCCTATTGGCCCATACTGGGCAGTCCCGTTTACACCCAACCCCTATTGTTCATATAAGCATCCAACCTATGTTTGAAGCTATTCAGCGTATTCGAGTTAATGATGATATTTGGTAACTTGTTCCATTCATTCACTACTCTGTTTCCAAACCAGTGTTTACCTATTTGACGACTAAATCAAAATTTGTCTCATTTAAAACCATTGTTACGAGTTCGCTCCGGCTTGGATAGTTTGAGTACCTTTGTAATGTGCCCTTTGTTTAGCCCTGCCTTCCACTTATACACCTCTATCAGGTCGCCCCTCGCTCTACGTCTCTCGAGGGAGTGCAAATTAAGATGCTTTAACCTGTCTCTATACTCAAGGTTCCTAATGCCCGGGATTAGTCTTGTCATTCTCCTCTGAATTCTTTCCAAGGATTTTTTATCCATTCTGTAATACGGTGACCAGAACTGAACTGCGTAATCCAGGTGTGGTCTCACAAGAGCAAGATACAGTTATAGGATGACCTCGCTAGTCTTGTAACTAACACTCCTTTGTATGAACCAAAGTACTTTATTAGCCTTGTTACGAGCAAAAACACATTGTTTACTTGGCTTAAGGTTCCTACTTATCATTACTCCTAAATCTCTCTCGCAGTCGGATTTCTCTATGGCATCGTTGTTCATCTGGTATCTGGTTTCCCTGTTTACATCTCCTATACTGAGTACTTTACATTTGTCGACGTTGAATTTCATCTGCCATTTTTCAGACCATTCGAAAAATTTGTTTAGATCTTCCTGTAGTTTTGTGGAGTCATCGTCAGATTTAATAACACGTCCTATTTTAGTGTCATCAGCAAATTTGCTTATGTTGCTGTCTATGCCGATATCTATGTCGTTTATGTATATAATAAATAATAATGGTCCAAGTACTGAGCCTTGGGGAACTTCACTTGTGACGTTGCTCCAATGGGACTTAGTGCCATTAATGCTCACTCTATGTTTTCTGTCCTGTAACCAAGCCCTAATCCATTTAAGGATATTACCTTTGATGCCATGTGCTTCTACCTTTCTAATTAGTCTTTCGTGGGGGACTCTGTCGAAGGCTTTGCAAAAGTCGAGATATACCACATCATAATTGTGCCCCTCGTCCACCGATTCGAAAACTGATGAAAAGAATGTTAATAGATTAGTTACACATGAACGTCCACTTGTGAAGCCATGCTGGGAATCATTGATCAATCGGGGCTTCTCCAGGTGATTTCGAATAGAGTTTGAAATGATTGCTTCCAGTAATTTGCCAACTATTGATGTTAGACTGATTGGGCTGTAGTTAGAGGATAGTGATCTATCCCCCTTCTTGAAAATCGGTATTACATTCGCTGTCCTCCAGGATTCTGGTACTACACCTGTTTTTAAGGACATGTTAAACAACTTTGCTAAGGGCATACTAAGCTCTCCCTTACATTCCTTTAATACTCTGGCAAATATCTCATCGGGACCAGGTGACTTATTAGGCTTTAGTTTGTCTATTTGCTTACTAACATCGTTACTAGTCACTACTATCTCGCTTAATTTGTTTTCTTCACTATCTCTGAATAAAGTCGGTGCCCCTGGTATCATGTTTAAATTTTCGGTGGTGAAAACTGTTGAAAAATATTTATTCAAATTATTGCTCATTTCTCTGTCGTTATCAGTGAGCTCGGCGGTGTCTGACCGTATTGGTCCAATCTTTTCTCGTGTTTTAGTTTGATACATTTGGTAGAATCCTTTGGGGTTTGTCTTCGCCTCCCTTGCTATCCTTACCTCATTATTCCTCTTGGCTTTCCTTTTCTCGGTTTTAACCCTATTCGCCAATACCCTATAATAATCCCGGAGGTGAATTTCGCCACGATTTATCCTTCTACCTATAGCCTTCCTTTGGCCAATGATGTTCTTTAAATAATTATTTATCCATTTAGGGTCATTGTTGTCTGATCTGAGTTTTCTGTATGGTATGTTCTGCCTTTGTGCATTAGGTAACTCACTATTTAAATTGTCATGGAACTCGGCAATCTCAGATCTCGTTATCAAGTCGGTGTCATCTGTCAGGTTCACGGCCAAGCGCGATACCCCCTCTCTCAGCTGCCTCTTTAAAATGTCAAAGTTTGCCCTTCTGAAATCTGGTACTTTAGTGGAATTTTCCTTATGTCTGCCCTGAAAATCTAACTGGAATCTAATTTCTTTTTGATCTCTGTTTGCAAGTTCTTTCCCTACTTCGACATAGCTAATGAGGTTTTCTCTGTTTGACAGAACTAAATCGAGTATATTATTACCCCGGGTGGGTTCGGTTATATGTTGACTTAGAAAAGAGTCCTGGATCGTCTCGAGAAAATCCTCTAATTCTGAGTTACCTGTAAGGTCAGTCCAATCTATTTGGCCAAGGTTAAAGTCGCCTACTATACAGACTTTGTTGTGTATGGAAGCCCTGCTCATTTCATCCCAGATAAGTCGCTCATTGACTCTATCAAGATTGGGAGATCTATATATTACTCCTGTGATTAATTTTTCCCTACCGTCGATTAATTCTATCCAAATTGTTTCTGTATTCCGCTCAGTTTTTATTTCCTTATTTATTTCACACTTCAGATTATCCCTAACATAGATTGCTACTCCGCCTCCTTTCCTGGTCTGCCTATCGGTATGGAACAGTTTGTAACCCGCAATTTGGTATTCGACCGGTAACTCACTTGTGTCTAGGTTGGTCTATGTTTCAGTGAATGCTATTATATCGATTTTTTCGGTACATGCCAAGGCTCTAATATCATCCATTTTGTTTCTCATACTTCTACTGTTCGCGTAGTATACATTTAAGTTAGTCGTGTTCTGAGTCCTCCCCTTACCGCGTTTAGTTTTAAACTCCCTGTCTAATTTAGTTTTGTCATCATTCCTAACACTATTTCCCTGTAATCTTTCACTTTGTTTACCCGCTCCCACTGCAGTCTCCTCCACTCCCGTGCTCATATGTTCTCCTAGCAGTTTAAAGACTTCGATATCTTTTGAACTGCCCCCTCTAGAGCCCCAGCCAGGGTTGCTACTCCATCCCTAGACAGGTGCACCCCATCCCTAGCATAAAGGTCCCTTCTGCCGTAGAAGTTGTCCCAGTTGTCAATGAATGGGACTGATATTGACTTGCAATATCTGTCAAGACGGTCGTTGACACCATCTGCCCTTGACAACAATTCACTGCCAACTCTCCTTCTAGGCAGGACACCGCATATGATAGGGATCCCTCCCTTAGTCCTAATGCGATCTATAGCTGCCTTGAACTTATCAAGAAGCTCCTCGCTCCTACACCGGCTAATATCATTGCCTCCTGCACTGAGGCAGATAATAGGTTTGTTCCCATTACCAGACAAGATATTGTCCATCCTGTCAATTATATCCCCCACCCCAGCTCCTGGCAAACACACTCTCATCCTATTTATGTTTTTACCACAAAAAGCCCTGTCCAAGTACCTTACCTGTGAGTCACCAACAATTAAAGTTTTTATACCTTTCTTGTCAGCCCTGTCCCTGACTGTACTAACGTCCAAGTCGTCTATCAAGGGACTGAATGAGTTGGTACACTTAGCTGCTGATGTCGTTGTTGACGTATCCTTGGTGTGTTTCTTCATCACCAGTTTGGTCATCCCTCTCGTCAGACACTGGCTTTCCCTGTCCCGCCTCCCCGTTCAATCTCGCCATCTCTTCTTTTAATTTCACGTTCTCCAACGTGGCCCTCTCTATTTCTTCCTTGGCCCTCTCCAATTCTTCCATGGCCCATTCCAGCTTGGCCAACAAACTAGCAGACCCCAGACCACACATAACGCTGGCCATATCTGATAATTATCCCTCGGGAGCTAACCCTGCCGTGACCTTTCCCCTAGTGAGGTCAGAACACATCCGTCGCGTAGTGTATACAAGACACAAGGTATTGTTGTATAACCATTCATTACCAGGCAACGTGGGTCAGTATTTAGTTCAAGTGCAGTCTCGTCCACTGTATAACCTGACCTACAACACCCCATCCAACTCACACGCACACACACACACACACACACATCTCGACTCATATCCCTCTCCTCCTACACACACACACACACACACACACACATACACACACACATCTCGACTCATATCCCTCTCCTCCTACACACACACACATACACATCATGACTCATATCCCTCTCCTCCTACACACACACATACACATCTCGACTCATATCCCTCTCCTCCTACACACACACACACACACACATCTCGATTCATATCCCTCTCCTCCTACACACACACACACACACACATCTCGACTCATATACCTCTCCTCCTACACACACACACACACACATCTCGACTCATATCCCTCTCCTCCTACACACACACACACACTCTCGACTCATAACCCTCTCCTCCTACACACACACACACACACACATCTCGACTCATATCCCTCTCCTCCTACACACACACACATACACATCTCGACTCATATCCCTCTCCTCCTACACACACACACACACACACACACACACACACACATACACATCTCGACTCATATCCCTCTCCTCCTACACACACACACACACACACACACATCTCGACTCATATCCCTCTCCTCCTACACACACACACATACACATCTCGACTCATATCCCTCTCCTCCTACACACACACACACACACACACACATCTCGACTCATATCCCTCTCCTCCTACACACACACACACACACACACACACATCTCGACTCATATCCCTCTCCTCCTACACACACACACACACATCTCGACTCATATCCCTCTCCTCCTACACACACACACATACACATCTCGACTCATATCCCTCTCCTCCTACACACACACACACACATCTCGACTCATATCCCTCTCCTCCTACACACACACACACACATCTCGACTCATATCCCTCTCCTCCTACACACACACACATACACATTTCGACTCATATCCCTCTCCTCCTACACACACACACACACACACACACATCTCGACTCATATCCCTCTCCTCCTACACACACACACACACACACACACATCTCGACTCATATCCCTCTCCTCCTACACACACACACATACACATCTCGACTCATATCCCTCTCCTCCTACACACACACACACACACACACACATCTCGACTCATATCCCTCTCCTCCTACACACACACACACACATCTCGACTCATATACCTCTCCTCCTACACACACACACACACACACATCTCGACTCATATCCCTCCCCTCCTACACACACACACACACACACATCTCGACTCATATACCTCTCCTCCTACACACACACACACACACACATCTCGACTCATATCCCTCTCCTCCTACACACACACACACACACACATCTCGACTCATATCCCTCTCCTCCTACACACACATCCACCAGCGAGTCATCTATTCGTTTCATTCATTAAGCTTACCATCGACAACATGCAGCAATATAACACTGAATTGCTTCATATCTCATTGAAGCACCTGACCACGCACGATGGCTTCACCAAAACATATATATATATTCTCGCCATAATCATAACTAAATCACCCAGTATTAATTCTCGTTTTCTGTAATCTCAAACTATACTGAACTTTTCCCAATACCACACACACACACACACACACACACATATATAATCTTTACAGTATCCTCTACAGTCATGTTAGCTGAGTACTGATGGTTTTGTAAGTCACGACTCTCATCACTATATGTAAATTTATTCAGGCAATCATTCGTCATAAATCCTGGAGAATTGGTACAGCAGCCTTTAGAGATGACGGTCTTACTCACTCCACATATTGTTGACATTTTGCTTGTGGACGAGTTTGTTTGTGTTATTTTGACTAAGTTACACACCGGAGCAGAGTCTGTATGTGTGTCAATGGAAAAATATTTATATACTTTGCTGTTGGCCAAACATTATTTAAATATGTTACGTTCAGTTTTTAAATCGGTCTAATTTTAAATCTTGAGTTATATGTTTTCTTGATTTCTTGTTATTTTTGCTCTGTTTTTGTTTTAATATTACAAAAAAAATGATTGGTAAAAAATTAATTATTTTATCCTTAGCCAAACAAACCGCAAATATCGCCCAACGGAGCTAACAACCAACACTTGTTAACCTGTACGCATTTCTTCGACTTCATGTTATATTTTGTATTCCTTTTTTACTCTTTCCTAACCTGTATAAAATATCATAAAATTTCAGTTTGGGGAGGACGGCCACAAGCGCGTAATAAATGTTGCTTCTCCAGGAAACTTTTGTAAGAATAAGATTTTAGATTTGTTTTGCGTGTTTACCAGAATTTTGAAATTTTGTAACATATTTGCCTCTTTTTTTTTTTTTGCATCAATTTAGCAATGGTACGAATTTATATTTTTGGCATCCTGTAAAAGTGGGTACGCGCAGGTATGAGTGTGTATACCTTTATTATTATTATTATTATTATTATTATCATCAAATTCGAACAAAATCAGAGCTATATATTAACTATCAACTGAACAGATTAGTTAGAAGAGAAAAATTCACGTTCCTAGAGACCATTACTAATGTAGCTGCTTGTTGTTGTGGAGTGAGTGAGTGACGGCCGGCACTGAGTGGTGTAGGCGGGGCAGGTGAGGTACTGTACTACGGTGTGTTTGCCTTAGTTGTTGCCTCTCTCTCTCTCTCTCTCTACTACCCTGTCCCCCCCACCCGACAAACACCACCCTTCCAGTCACCCATGCAAAATACCTTCTCCACACGATCATCTTACGACGTAGGACTATGCGTGCTATAGTGACCCCTTGACACACACATACACACACACACATATACACACACACACACACACACAGCTATACAAATGCAATACACACTCATACGCACATATGTAATGATTATTTATCAGACCACAGCCCAGAGTAAAACAGCTCATATAGCAGTGACTGGAAGCGCAGTGTGTACACCCTGGTAAGTTGACTCACCCTTCGTAATTAAAGTGAGATTAAGACCTGACCCAAGAGGGGTCACGGTCAGAATGACCCAGAGTTCTCACCGTCACGTCATTAGCTTAACCCGGCGACATGACCATGTTACTTAAGAAGCTACCCTCCAGCCAGTACACCTGTCACCTGGCCAGACACACTCAGATTAGTGACGACATCTTCCGGCTTGTCATCGCCAATATAAGGGCCCTGCAGCTCCTGGCATTAGCATTCGGATTATTATTGTAATAGGGAAGGGACCGACAGCTCCCTTCTAGAGGGAGACTTCCCTCCCCACCACCGGGCACAAAGTCAGAACATACCATACAAAAAGCTCAGATCAGACAACAATGACCCTAAATGGATAAATAATTATTTAAAGAACATTATTGGTCAAAGGAAGGCTATAGGTAGAAGGATAAGTCGTGGCGAAATTTACCTCCGGGAGTATTATAAGGTATTGGCTTGAAGAGTTAAGACAGAGAAGAAAAGCAAAGAGAATTAATGAACTGAAGATAGCAAGGGAGGCGAAGACAAACCCCAAAGGATTCTACCAAATGTATCAAACTAAAACACGAGATAAGATTGGCCCAATACGTTCAGATACAGGCGAGCTAACTGATAACGACGGAGAAATGAGCAATAATCTGAATTAATATTTTTCAACAGTTTTCACCACCGAAAATTTAAACATGATACTCTGTCGAAGGTTTTGCTAAAGTCGAGATATACCACATCATAATTGTGCCCCTCGTCCACTGATACGAAAATAGATGAAAATAATGTTAATAGTTAGACATGAACACCCGCTTGTGAAGCCATGTTGGGAATCATTGATCAATCGGTGCTTCTCCAGGTGATTTCGAATAGAGTTTGAAATGATTGCTTCCGGTAATTTGCCTACTATTGATGTTAGACTGATTGGGCGGTAGTTTGAGGATAGTGATGCTTTGTTGTGGTAGAGAGTGAGGATGGTAGATGAGGGGCAGGCAGACAGAAAGACGTACTGTAGATGATCACAGATAGACATATAGGCAGACAGACAGACGTAGATGATTACAGATAGACATATAGGCAGACAGACATAATGACGACAGATAGACAGACAAACAGACAGACAGATAAACAGGCTGACATAAATATCATTCAGAAAAAATCGTCATAAAAATTTACATTACTTTATTATGTATTTAGACAATGTAGGAGTACAATGTAGGTTAGGTTAGGTTAGGCTAAATCATTGGGCTACATATCCAATTTATCCCATTATTGGTCTTATTTCCTCTTACTTTCTTTTATTATCGTGTATCACCTATTATCTATTACCTATTGCCTCATTATACTCATACCTTCCCTATTTACATATCATCCATTCCTCACCATCACCCATTTATGCCATTAACGGCCTTTCTCATCTTCCTCCACCATTCTTCACTTTACGTTATCTCTTCTTCGTGTATCCTATATTAATTCTTGTCTTCTTTATCTATTTCTCTGGTCTAGTCCACCTCCCTCCTTCCCTCCCTCCGTTCCTCCCTCCCTTCTTCCCTCCTTCCCACCTTCCTTCTTCCCTCCCTCCCTTCTTCACTCCTTCCCTTCTTCCCTCCCTCCCTTCTTCCCTCCCTCCCTTCTTCCCTCCCTCCGTCCCTCCGTTCTTCCCTCCCTCCCTCCCTCCCTTCTTCCCTCCTTCCCTCCTTCCCTCTTTCCCTCCCTCCTTCTAATGTCGCCTCATACTTCACCTTCGCCTCCGCCCGGTCTAGTCTCTTTCTCTCATCTGTCTGACCAGGGAGAAAAATGGAAACAAAGATAAAAGAGAAAGAAAGAGAGAGAGAGATAAAAAGAGATATAGAAATAAAGAGGAAGTGGGGGGGTAGAAATAAAGAGAGAAAGAGAAAAAAGAGAGAAAAGGAGAGAGAGAGAGAGAATCAAAGGAAGATATAAATAAAGAGAAAGAGAAGAAGAGAGAGAGAGACAGACCGACAAAGAAAGAAAAAGATAGAAAGAGAGAGAAAAGTTATCTGCCTCGGCAGATGATAAATAACACAAGTCTTAACTAAGTGAGTGAAGTTTGGTCAAATAGGGTAAGGAAGGACTGTAAGAACCTTTGCCTTGGAGGGAAGGAGGGAGAGATGAAGGAAGAGGGAGGGAGAGAGAGGGAAGAGGGAGGGAGAGAGAGGGAGGGAGAGAAAGGGAAGAGGGAGGGAGAGAGAGGGAAGGATGTAGGGAGAGGGAGGGAGAGAGAGGGAAGGATGTAGGGAGAGGGGGGGGAGAGAGAGGAAAGGGTGAATGGGGAGGGAGGGAGAGAGAGGGAAGGATGAAGGGAGAGAGGGGGGAGGGAGGGAGAGAGGGGGGAGGGAAGGAGAGAAGAGGGAGGGAGAGAAGGGGGAGGAAAGGAGAGAAGGGGGTGAAGGAAGAGGGAGGGTTGAACATAAGAACATAAGAAATTAAGGAGTCTGCAATAGGCCGGTTGGCCTGTGCCTGGCAGCTCCTGTCGAGGGTTACTACCACTCTCTATCATCCATGAATCTATCTAGCCTCCTTTTGAAACGTTCCAGAGTTCCCGCACTTACTACAAAGTTGCTAAGCTTGTTCCACTCGTCCACCACCCTATTTGTGAACCAGTTTCTTCCTATCTCCCTCCTAAACCTAAACTTATCCAACTTGAATCCGTTGCTCCGAGTCCTATCCTGCTCGGATATTATAAGAAGGGGGGGTGAAGGAAGAGGAAGGGAGAGAGGGAAGGAGAGAAGAAGGATGAAGGGAGAGGGAGAGAGACAAGGGGAGGGATGAAGGAAGAGAGAGGTGAGGGAAGGAGAGAAGAGGGGGGATAAAGGAATAAGGAGAGAGAGAGAGAGAGGGGGGGATGTAGAGACGGGGGGGGTGGAAATCTGCATGACATAATATATTTAGTTGATCAGAATAAAATGTCAAAATGGTGGCCTATACACACTTCCCTCCCTCCCTCCCTCCCTCACTCCCTTCCTCACTTCTTTCAACCTCTCTCTCTGTCTTTTGCTTCGTTTTACTCCCTTCCCCCCCCCCCCCTAATTCTTTCCTCCTTCTCTCTCTTCCTTTATCCTCATCTGTCTTCTTTCTCTACCTTCCTCTCCCCTCCTTCAGTTTCTTCTCATCTTCTGAACATTCTTCCACTCTCCTTACCTCCCTCTCTCTCCTTCTTCACCTCTCCCTCCTCCCTCACCCCCGTCCTGTGAAGTGGTACACATAGAGGTACAGTATAAGGAGGTATAAGGTGGGTGAGTATCAGTAATAATATAAGGTATAAGGTGGGTGAGTATCAGTAATAATATAAGGTATAAGGTGGTTGAGTATCAGTAATAATATAAGGTATAAGGTGGTTGAGTATCAGTAATAATATAAGGTATAAGGTGGTTGAGTATCAGTAATAATATAAGGTATAAGGTGGTTGAGTATCAGTAATAATAGAAGGTATAAGGTGGGTGAGCATCAGTATAATATAAGGTATAAGGTGGGTGAGCATCAGTATAATATAAGGTATAAGGTGGGTAAGGAATATGGTATAAGGCCCAGGAACGAACATCGTGTCTGTCTCAACTCAGGAAAATACAAGAACAGTTAGTGAGAGAAAAACTGTATATTTCACCTAAAGGTATGATGAATATATTGTGTGAAGAGAGAGAGAGAGAGAGAGAGAGAGAGTATGTGTTATTATACAAGTATATATACAGTAAGTCTCTCTCTCTCTCTCTCTCTCTCTCTCTCTCTCTCTCTCTCTCTCTCTCTCTCTCTCTCTACATTCACACTATAAGACCACTTCTCACTTCCTGGTCTCGTTAGTTCGGGAAAGTCACAGACGAATTCTATGGTGGACGTCGTAATGATCTTGTTAGTGATGTGTTACACAGCTCTGTACTGTCGACCCATTTTAAAGAGAAGAGAGAGAGAGAGAGAGAGAGAGAGAGATCTAGGTGGTTTTGGTGGTGGAGGTGTGTGTGGGGGGGTTATTGGTGGTGGTAATGGCGTTGGTGGTGGAGGTGAGTTGAGGGTGTTGGTGGTGGGGGTGGTGGAGTGGAGGTGGTGTTGGAGGTGTGTTAGGGGTGTTGGAGGTGGAGGTGGTGTTGATGGTGTAGGTGTGGTGGAGATATATTGGGGGTGTTGATGGTGGAAATGTTGGTTGTGGCGATAGCAATGGGTGGTGGTGGTAGTAGTAGTAGTGGCGGTAATGGTGATGGTGGTGGTAGTAGTAGTAGTAGTGGCGGTAATGGTGATGGTGGTGGTAGTGATGGCATATAATGGAGGCAGCAGGGTGGTGGTGGCGTGTGGTGGAGGCGGTGTGGCGACGGTGAAGGCGACGCGACGTAGCGGTGGTGCCTGGAGGCGTGGTAGGTTGACTGAGGGGCGGCATGGCAGGTCAAGATATGGGAGCTCAGCCAATTTAGCAGGCGTACCAAACTGCCCTACAAGGAAATTGCTCTTTTATCACTATTTGCTATTTTTTTCTCTACCAAGGAAATCAATTATAGTAATTCTTAGTTAGGCCTTAGTGTGTGTGTGTGTGTGTGTGTGTGTGTGTGTGGGCCTGTGTCACCACCACCCGGCCATGACACCAATTTCACCTTGCACACGTGTCACTTTCAACCTGAAGATACGACGTCATAAACTGAATCAGAATGTCGTTTTAAGCTTAAGCTGAATGTCGTTTTAAGCTGACTCTGAACATACGTCTTCTTATGCAAATTTCAATACTGAATAAATTCTTAACACTATGTCCAAGAATATGTACTCCTCGTTATCTTAAGATTAATATACAAAAAAATACGAATAAAATAAAACATTAGAATACAAATACAATAAAAACAACCTCTCTCTCTCTCTCTCTCTCTCTCTCTCTCTCTCTCTCTCTCTCTCTCTCTCTCTCTCTCTAATCTCTTTCGTTGTTTCTCTCTTTTTCTTTAGATATTACTTCCTATAACTTATTTACATCGAGCATTATACAAATATACTTTCCACGGCATCAAGTCTAATAATAAATAATAATAATAACAATCTATTATGAACAACTCATGTGTGTGTGTGTGTGTATGTGTGTGTGTTACTGGAGTCTTATGGTCTGGTGGTGGCCCTTTTTAAACTGTATGTGTGTTTATTTATGATTATATATCTGTCTGTCTGTCTGTCTGTCTGTCTATCTGTCTGTCTGTCTGTCTATCTGTCTGTCTGCCTATCTATCTCCTTGAAACTGGATACTAAACTACTGTACATTGCCGCTGTTGGTCTCTCTGAATATAATCATAATTTACATTTTCCCTTCAGCAGTATTTAACGGGGGGATTTCTCTAAGGACCTGTTGTCAGAAGTACTTTACCCTCCCTACTCTCTCGTGGAGCCAGCTGTCAGAAGTACGGTACCGTTTCCCCATAGTTTTTCGTAACACCAGCTGTCAGATTTACATTTAGTACCAGCTGTCAGAAATATTACGAGTGTTAGTACCAGCTGTTAGAAATATTACGAGAATTAGTACCAGGTGTCAGAAGTTCTCTACCTTCCCCTAGTGTCTCTCAGGACCAGCTGTCAGGGAGAGAGAGAGAGACCCCTACCCCCGCCTACTTGCTGGAAGAGTAATGAGACCAATGTTACCAGACTGGGCCACTAAACTCCGGTAATCAGGCAATTCATAGCTGGTCAGTGATGCCAACTAAAAGCTGGTCAGTGATGCCAACTCATACCTGGTCAGTGATGCCAATTTAAGGGTGGATAGTGATGCCAGATATAAAAAAAAAATACTAGGAAGATATAATTTGTTTTAGGTAGAATAATATATCCCAAGTCTAGATTTACATTTATTTAATCAGAAAAAAATATGAATTTCACTAAACAGAAATGACGTAGATATTTAAATACTCACTTAGTATATATCAAGCGACCACTATCCACTTTAACGATAACTTCAAAAGACACTATATACATATTCCTAAGTGACGTCTATGGTTTTTGGATCTGATAATGGTGATACTATTTTCACGGTAAAAATATCATACTTACACAAATATTATCGAATTGAGGATAAGCGTCAAACGTCTGATGTTCCCGCCACCAGTTCAGTGTTATATTTTGATTGGCTCGTCAACACACCATAATTAGCCACTCATAATATTACTCTTATTTTCAGTTTAAAATTTTTTGTCTATTAAGCTGCTTCACCTTTTGTTATAACCATTATCATTGCCAAGACCTTTCCAAATGTAAACAATCCAATCCCCATTCTCTTTTATATAACCTGGTGTTAATATACAAATACGTGTGATGTAGACAATAATACCGGCTGTGGTATGAGCTGTTAACATTATGCACTGGAAAGTTTCTAGACATACCGTAAGCTATACTGTATAGTCTAAACTAGTATATTTCAATGCTCTGGGCTATTTAAAATCAATATTCAGAGCTATTTTATACACCAACGTTTAGTGCTAGTTGATAAAAGCACCCAGAACTCTTTTATACCAATATTTAGAACTAAAGAACAGTAACACCTCAGCACCTTCACCCTCTTAGTAAACTAGTGAAATAAGAAGAGTTTTACAGCCCTTAAGACTTGAGAACTTTTGTAAGCAGTCTACCTTTACCTGCCAAGGAACGGTGTTGTCATCTCAAGTGTCCAAGATTATTTATGACTGTCTGACTGACTGACTGACTGACTGACTGATTGACTGACTGACTGATTGACTGACTGATTGACTGACTGACTGACTGAATGACTGATTGATTGACTAACTGACTGACTGACTGACTGACTGATTGACTGATTGACCAACTGAATGACTGACTAATTGACTAACTGACTGACTAACTAACTAAGATAACTTTGTACCCAACGCACACCTCTCGGCCAGCACTAACGTAACTAATAGTCAATTATTCTTTACCTTTGATTACTTAACTTAGAGAGAGAGAGAGAGAGAGAGAGAGAGAGAGAGAGAGAGAGAGAGAGAGAGAGAGAGAGAGAGTCAATACTACTCTCAGTGTCATTATCTCTCCCCACTCCCTAATTCTCTTCCCTCTTTCTATTTTCTGCCTGTTTACCTCTCTCCTAACACTTGCACTCTCCCTTACCCACCTCCTCACTCTCTCTCATATCTTCACTCTCACCTCATGCACACACACACACACACACACACACACACAGAAGTATTCACATATACACGTATACATACACATTAATATTTATCTATGTATTGGAGAAGTGTGTTATATCTATTTACAAGAACAGCAACTCAAACTAAATCCTAATGTCCCTTTTAGATCAATAATGTTCTGTGTGACAACAACATCATCGTCAGAACTCTTTGTTGGATCATCCTATTGCCACTAACACGTGAATAAATGAGCTATATGAACTCCCTATAGTAAATAACTGAACTATTTAACCCCTATAATGAATAACTGAACTATTTAACCCCTATAATGAATAACTGAACTATTTAACCCCTATAATGAATAACTGAACTATTTAACCCCTATAATGAATAACTGAACTATTTAACCCCTATAATGAATAACTGAACTATTTAACCCCTATAATGAATAACTGAACTATTTAACCCCTATAATGAATAACTGAACTATTTAACCCCTATAATGAATAACTGAACTATTTAACCCCTATAATGAATAACTAAACTATTTAACCCCTATAATGAATAACTCAACTATTTAACCCCCTATAATGAATAACTGAACTATTTAACCCCTAGGGTAAACCATTAAAATTTTCTCTTACAAGTCGTCAATATTCAGACACTGGGGGAAAATGTATAATTGAGTTCACAAAGAGAGAAACAAGTGAGAGATGGAGAGAAACAAATGAGAGACGGAGGGAAACAAGTGAGAGACGGAGAGAAACAAGTGAGAGACGGAGAGAAAAATTTTGTCTCCTTAAGTTTCATTATTTTGTTAAGCCTTTTAAGACATTATTTGTCTCTTTTGTCTTGGTCGACTGTAATGAGACACACGTGACTTTTGGAGCTGAGAGAAGAGACACTGAGAGAGAGAGAGAGAGAGAGAGAGAGAGAGAGAGAGAGAGAGAGAGAGAGAGAGAGAGAGATACTATGTTTATGCTCAATTACGACAACAAAATTAAGGAAAGTGAGACTTGTCACCGTATACCACCAGACCCGTCAGAGGCGATAAGGATACAGTACACTGCAATCAAAACCATTCTTTATAATACACAAGGGAGCAGTGTGATCAGCAATGCACTCAAACCTCCTTCATTTCTCCAATTTCAAAATCAGGGACCCCCTTCATCGTTGAGTAAACTGGGAATATTCTAGGAGCGAACCAGTGACCATAATAACACTTGTTGATTGGTGTATCCACTCAGCCACCGTACCCATCAACTACCAATAACAACACCAAATACTGATGAAAACTGTATTTTGTAATAGTACTCGAACCCAAGGCCTCTCTCACAACTCTTGATAATAATAATAAAAATAATGCGATCACCTGAATATTAGACACTCAGCTTATTTCACCTGAGGGGTTAGATTATGTTTCGGTAGGTTAGGTTAGGTTAAGCTAGGTCGGTTAGATAATGTTAGATTACATTGAAGCAAATTAAGTTAGGTTAGCGTTAGGTTAGGAAGGCCTTAGGGTGGACAATCTCCAGTTGAAATAAACTAAGGGGGGGGGGGGCGGGTTGGAGATATCTACAGTAAGCTTCAAATCATCCAAGCTGATATATGAACCAAAGAGCACCAAGTCTTCACCAGTATTTAGATAAGACCAAGAGGAGGAAGACTCACACCTCACCAGCCGTGTTTGTTCCCCACGGTGTTGAAACTAGTCCTTATCACTTAGTCAACAGCGTTACTCAATCACATGACCGCCGCCTGAGTAAACACCCGGGATATTCCTCCACCGTCTGCAACTTCCTCGTAAAAGATAATTCCTCTCTGAAAAGATGATCACTGGTAAAAGATGATCACTGGGAGAAGTTGTTTGATCACTGGTAAAAGATGATCACTGGCAGAAAGTTGTTTGATCACTGGTAAAAGATGATCACTGGCAGAAAGTTGTTTGATCACTGGTAAAAGATGATCACTAGTAAAAGATGATCACTGGGAAAGTGTATGCACATCTCAGTACTATATTTTAGCTGTGTATGTTCAAAACTGGAGCCGTTCACATCTAGCATCCACACAAACACAAAAACAAATAGATAGATAGATAGATAGATAATAGACAGAAAGATAGATAGATAATGGTTTGATTCCCCTTAACAAACTAAAAAAATATATTTAATGATTTCTACATATTTTCCTTTCAGTGGCTCAAGGTGAAGGAACTCCCTAACTGCACGCGGGTCTTGTAAGGTCAGGCAGGACTTAACACCGACGCCATGGTATACGAGCAGTTAAATTCGCACACAGAGCCTTCAAGTTGGTTCTCCTTACTAGGTATTTAATCCCAACCTTCTATGGGATCTAACTTACTGTGGTGGTAACTTGCGATCAAACCAAACCAAACCACACCAAACCACACCACACCACACCAAACCAAACCACACCAAAACAAACCAAACCAAACCACACCACACCACACCACACCAAACCACACCACACCAACCAAACCAAACCACACCAAACCAAGCCAAACCAAACCACACCACACCAAACCAAACCACACCAAACCAAACCACACCAAACCACACCAAACCAAACCACACCACACCACACCAAACCAAACCTAACCTAATCTAACCTAATGTATCTTTACTTAACCTAACCTAACCTAACCTAACCCAGTGTGGAGGTAACCTGTGACCTCCGCTGGTATATTGACCTTCCTTCCGTAAGAGTGTTGGCTCAGCATCCTGGTCCTGTCTACAAGCTTTCCTGGCCAATATCCTGCGGTAGGAGGTTCTGGTGAAGGATGCGCGTCCTATACTCATAGGTCTCATGGTTAATATCCTATATCTGGGAGGATAGCCAAGGTCCTAAATCTTGCCTTGAATAACCTTGGTTAATATCATGTGTCCGAATCCTTCATTGACATTTCCTAATCAATATCCTGTGTACGAGTCCTGCCCAGAAGTTCCCTGACCAATATCCTGCATACGAATCCTACCCTGAAGTTCCCTGACCAATATCCTGCACGTCATGTGGCCTTAGGGGCAACTGGACAGCTTCCTTCCCTCTGCCCGGCAATGTTGTCTTTCTCACCGATCCCAGATTTTGCTCCTTTGATGGCAATACTGGCCTGGGTACATGCTGTTGTTGGCTACCGCGGTTAGGATAAAATATAGGTACACTACTATATGCTCCCAGTTGGTAATACTGACCATAGTAAAAGATAGGTACGTAATCCTTGTTGGTAATACTGACCTGGGTGATGTACCTTCTGAATTGTTACTTCCATGAGGATTAAACGTCATCTAGAACTTAAATTCACAACGAATGAACGAGAGAGAGAGAGAGAGAGAGAGATAGAGAGAAAGAGAGAGAGAGAGAGAGAGAGAGAGAGAGAGAGAGAGAGAGAGAGAGAGAGAGAGAGAGAGAGAGGTCTGCTGATGAATAACACTGACACATCTCACTGTATTACAAAAAAAAATCTGCTAAGTTCATCCCTAATTACTCGTCAGATTTATCACCTATACACCTGGTTCCTGATTTATTTCTAATTACCTTCCCTCTCCTTCATTAATCTATTTATTGGTTTAATTATATATTTGTATCCATAGTTTATTTTAAAGCATTTTCTTACTTAACCAAACCAAACCAAACCCAACCAAACCAAACCCAACCCAACCCAACCAAACCCAACCAACAACCCAACCAAACCCAACCAAACCCAACCAAACCAAACCAAACCCAACCAAACCAAACCCAACCCAACCCAACCAAACCCAACCAAACCCAACCAAACCAAACCAAACCCAACCAAACCAAACCCAACCCAACCCAACCAAACCCAACCAAACCCAACCCAACCCAACCAAACCAAACCAAACCAAACCCAACCCAACCCAACCCAACCAAACCCAACCAACCCAACCAAACCAAACCCAACCAAACCAACCCAACCCAACCCAACCCAACCAAACCCAACCAAACCCAACCCAACCAAACCAAACCCAACCCAACCAAACCAAACCAAACCAAACCAAACCCAACCCAACCCAACCCAACCCAACCAAACCAAACCCAACCCAACCCAACCCAACCCAACCAAACCAAACCCAACCCAACCCAACCAAACCAAACCAAACCAAACCAAACCCAACCAACCAAACCAAACCCAACCAAACCCAACCCAACCAAACCAAACCCAACCAAACCAACCAACCAAACCAAACCCAACCAAACCCAACCAAACCAAACCAAACCAAACCAAACCCAACCCAACCAAACCAAACCAAACCCAACCAAACCCAACCAACCAAACCAAACCCAACCAAACCCAACCAAACCAAACCAAACCAAACCAAACCCAACCCAACCCAACCCAACCCAACCAAACCAAACCCAACCAAACCCAACCAAACCAAACCCAACCAAACCCAACCAAACCAAACCAAACCAAACCAAACCCAACCCAACCCAACCCAACCCAACCAAACCAAACCCAACCAAATCAAACCAAACCCAACCCAACCCAACCAAACCAAACCCAACCAAGCCAAACCAAACCAAACCAAACCCAACCAAACCCAACCCAACCAAACCAAACCCAACCCAACCCAACCAAACCAAACCAAACCAAACCAAACCAAACCCAACCCAACCCAACCCAACCCAACCAAACCCAACCCAACCAAACCAAACCCAACCCAACCCAACCAAACCAAACCCAACCAACCAAACCAAACCAAACCAAACCAAATCAAACCCAACCCAACCCAACCCAACCCAACCAAACCAAACCAAACCAAACCAAACCAAACCCAACCCAACCAAACCAAACCAAACCAAATCAAACCAAACCCAACCCAACCCAACCAAACCAAACCCAACCAACCAAACCTAACCTAACCCAACCCAACCAAACCAAACCCAACCAAACCAAACCCAACCAAACCAAACCAAACCCAACCAAGCCAAACCAAACCAAACCAAACCCAACCAAGCCAAACCAAACCAAACCAAACCCAACCAAACCAAACCCAACCAAGCCAAACCAAACCCAACCCAACCAAACCCAACCAAACCAAACCCAACCAAACCCAACCCAACCAAACCCAACCAAACCAAACCCAACCCAACCCAACCCAACCAAACCAAACCCAACCCAACCCAACCAAACCCAACCAAACCAAACCCAACCAAACCCAACCCAACCAAACCCAACCAAACCAAACCCAACCCAACCCAACCAAACCAAACCCAACCAAGCCTACTCGTGGATGTACAGAAGGAACAGACATGACTCATAGAGAAAAAAGATGGTCATTGACTCTCAGTACAAAGAGAGCGAGAGAGCAGAGCCACGTGATACACACCCGGTGAGAGTACCTGACTAAAGCTGAACACGTGGGAGATAAAGTACGGAGAATAAAGATGGTAACTATAGAGACATAGAGTGGAATCAACAAGAGTTCAAAACAAAAAGCCGAGTGTAAATAAATAAACAATAGTAAGGAAATAATATGAAGATAATAACAGTCGGAAAATTATGTTATGTGTGGCTTTTGTTTGACATGTAATATAATGTAAACATATACGAATATCAACAGGTCCTCTCTCTCTCTCTCTCTCTCTCTCTCCCCTTTCTCTCCCTCTCTCTCACCCTCACCAGTCACCACCACATATAACGCGCCTACTGAGGGTACAAAGATATAAATTCTGGAAGTTGTTGCTCTTTTATTATTCATGTATTTTTTTTTTTTTTTTGCCACAAGAGATATATAACAGCTTTGTTAAGAGCGTCAGTGTCGTTCGCAGCCATCAGGAACGTACAGCTGAGAGAGACGGGGGGGGGGGGGTGTTTGCGGTGTTGTGGTGAGGTCTTGTTGGGTCTTACTACCTCACTTGCTCTTGTCTACCACACACACACACACACACACACACACAGCCTCCAACAAGTAACATCCCTGAGTACACAATAAACATATTTCTAAGCTTCGTCTATTTGAGTTCTAATCAATTTCATTAAACCATAATCTAATCAACAGCCCATCCTCCCCCCTCCCCTCCCCCCAATTACTCTTTAATTTTATGTTAATTATTCAGTAATCAATGTTCATTAATTGGAATTTCAATTGAGTGAAGCCAAAAAAAAAAAAAATAATCAACATCCCGAGTGAGATTTATTAGCCCCAGGACCACTAAGACTTAGGTGTTAGTATAGGTGATTAATATAATGTAAACATGAGGGATTATGGTGTAATGTAGTGTAGCTGATGGTTATTATTGTAAGTAGTGATGAGGGTGGTATTGATGTAGGGAGGTGAGGTGAGAAGGTTATGTGGCCAGGTGGTGCTCATGTGAAGGGTTATTGTGGCCAGGTAGGTGATGTCAATGTGGCCATCACTTTCAAACAACACCCCTATAATTCACAAGCCACACCCCCATCACTTACAAGCCACACCCCCCATCACTTACAAGCCACACCCCCATCACTTACAAGCCAAACACCCCATCACCTACAAGCCACACCCCCATCACTTACAAGCCACACCCTCCATCACTTACAAGCCACACCTCCCATCACTTACAAGCCAAACACCCCATCACTTACAAGCCACACCCCCATCACTTACAAGCCACACCTCCCATCACTTACAAGCCACACCCCCCATCACTTACAAGCCACACCCCCCATCACTTACAAGCCACACCCCCATCACTTACAAGCCACACCCCCATCACTTACAAGCCACACCCCTATCTCTTACAAGCCACACCCCCATCTCTTACAAGCCACACCCCCATCTCTTACAAGCCACACCCCCATCTCTTACAAGCCACACCCCCATCTCTTACAAGCCACACCCCCATCTCTTACAAGCCACACCCCTATCTCTTACAAGCCACACCCCCATCTCTTACAAGCCACACCCCCATCTCTTACAAGCCACACCTCAGCGTCATGTTGGGTTTATCTGTAGCTTTACTTTATGTTTAAACTTTCATTGTCACTTCATTTGTTTTCCACTAATTTCGTAATAAAAGTTATCCTTAGAATCAAAATAAACATTACTTTTGCCTCTCATTTACATTATTCATATTATTATCCCATGGCTGTGTCACTTGTCTACTTCTAAGTGTTAATTATGAAGAAAACGAGGTGAGGTTAAGTGGCTTGGCAAACACAATAGTAATTCCCAACTTAAAAGCGTCCCCAGGTTAATGTTAAATAATGGCCACTCAAGTCTAAACTAACCTATGGGGCCATGAGGTGCGTTATTGTCTCACGAGGGAGGAGGTACAGCAACACGTAAGACTCATGGTAATACATAATACAGTGGATACAGTTACAGTCGAGAGAAACTCATCTTGATACTTAATACCATAGATATATTAGTTAGAGATACAGTCAACTCCCTATGACACATAATACAGTAGATACAGAGATAAATACAACAGTAGATACAGTGATAGATACAACAGTAGATACAGATATACACAATACAGAAGCTACAGAGATACATAATACAGTTGCTATAGAGCTATAGAAGATACAGAGATAAATACAACAGTAGATACAGAGATAGATTCTACAGTAGATACAGACATACATAATACAGTAGCTACAGAGATAGAGTAAAAGGAGATGACTCCCCCTAAGTCCCCAGGTACGAGAAGATAAGAGGCAGGTAATAATAATGAGGCCATAACCTAATTTCCTCTCCTCTTATAAATTGCTTGTGTGTGTGTGTGTGTGTGTGTGTGTGTGTGTGTGTGTGTGTGTGTGGTTTAAATTATTCCTTAGTCCAATTTTTACGTTTGTTTTCTCCCCTTTCACTTGTTTGCTTCATACAAAATTACACACACACACACACACACACACACACACACACACACACACACACACAACACACACACTTAGGTACAACTTGCTATTCAACCACAAAAATTAACCCACTCCCTTAAGCCATGAAGAGCTTTACATATACCACACCACATGACCTCTGACCAATGACCTTAACCCCCAACAATCTCCTAAAACCAATACATAAATCCTGAAGAAGGATATTATCCATCATAAGGTCACATCCTGCCAGGCAAAGATGTGTTCCTCTCCTGCATGATAGAAAGGGTGTGGCTTGTATTGATGTTGACACTCACTCACTCACTCACTCACTTGCTCACTCACTCCCTTGCTCACTCACTCCCTTGCTCACTCGCTCACTCTCTCTCTCTTGCTCTGGATCAATAGGCTGTCTTGCACCTTATCTCACTTCACCAAGTGCATGTCTTCCTACATATGTTAGTTATATGTATATTATGCGTGTACATATCCACACACACACACACACACACACACACACACACACACACACACACACACACCTGTAGAGGCATCCACCACTACTTAATGTCTAAATATACACATGGCAGTACCCAGCAACAGAGTGAGAAGTACCTAGGTGCCAAGATTAGTGATGATAGGTAGGGTGCCAAGATTAGTGATTGGTAGTGAGTGCCAGTACTCAGGCACCAAGATAAATGAACAGTAGGGAGTGACGGAACCCAGGTGCCAGGGTCAGTGATTATCAGTAAGATTGCCAGTAACCAGGTGCCAGGTCTGATGATTAGCAAAGGGAGTGGCATTATCCAGGCGCCAGGATCAATGACCCGTAACGAGGAAGCTAACAAAGGTAATTGGGCCGTAAGGTAAAGTGGGAATCATGGGGAAGCTTTACACTGTTTGTTGTTATAACATATTGAACGCTAAGTTAAAGGTGAGTGTTTCCTGTAAGTATCCAGCCTCCCGGGGCACCATGAGTGAGTGTGGGTGGTGGTGGTGGTGGGGAGGGTGTGGGAGAGTGTGAGTGGTGGTGGTAGCGGGGGGTGTAGGTGGTGTCAGTAGTGGGGGTGTGGGGGAGTGTGGATGGTGGTGGTGGTGGGGAGGGTGTGGGAGAGTGTGGGTGGTGGTGGTGGTGGGGAGGGGTGTGAGAGAGTGTGGATGGTGGTGGTGGTGGGGAGGGTGTGAGAGAGTGTGGATGGTGGTGGTGGTGGTAAACACAAAGAAGTTTCCGAATAAAATAATCCCACGTCAAAATTCGAAATAAAGTTGACATATTGGCTAAGTTGAAGAAGCATGAACTGTTTGAGTGTTGAGTGTTACAGGAGGTACAGGAGAGTGAAGGAGTGTGATACAGTACAGGAGTTATGTATCACTGCCGGGTTATTAGTGACGTTGATGTACCTAACCTAACGTAACCGAACCGAACCTAACCGAACTTAACCTAACTAAACCTAACCTAACCTCGTGTGGGTGGTAGGGTCACTAGGGTGGTACAGGCAAGGTGTGTTAGGTGTATATATGTAAGACTTGTGGGTTGGTGTGGATTATATTCAGCGCCTGACTTGGGATGGTGAGAGAGGAAAGAGAGGGGGAGGAGGTAAAAGAAGAGGATGAGGGAGGTAAGAGAGGAGGAAGAGGAGGAGGTAAGAAAGGAGGAGAAGAGAGGTAAGAGAGGAGGAGGAGAAGGGAGGTAAGAAAGGAGGAGAAGAGAGGTAAGAGAGGAGAAGGGAGGTAAGAGAGGAGGAGGAGGTGAGGGAGGTAAGATGTAAAGACTGAAAACAGAAAAAAACACAGTTAAACGTCAAGGCCGAGATGTAAACAAGGAAGAGAGCGAGAGAGGGAGCGGGGGGGGGGGGGGGTAAATACAAACGATGATAAGTGAAAAAAAACCCTCTTTATATAGAAGAAAACTAATACAACATTTTGACACATCAGAGAGACATCATCGCAGCGCCTAAATCACTAAAAATCTCCCCATGGCGATAAAACCCCCCATATAAAAATGAACGTGGATCCCATAAGGTCTGACGACAAACTAGTGACATTACCGACAACACAATACTGAATACTAAAAGCCTTCTGTAGCACAAAGGAGGAGCGGTGTACAGTGGATACTACACTCCACCTCCTTCACTTCACTAACTGTAAAATCAGGTATACCCATTCACAGCTGGGTGGACTTGGGGGTGCCCTGGGCTTACGTAAGCTACTCAGCCGCTGCCGCGCGCACCATTGTTACCGTCCTGCACAGTTAAGGACAAACAGTTCGGACAATAATCATGAAGGGGCTTAGACGTGTTGTGGAAGCTGCGGTAAGTACAGTATAAACGTCAACTTCTACGAGAGGTGAGGAAAATGTCGTAAGATATCGTCAACTGGAAATAATCACACCTACCGTAAAGTTTATTATAAGACTTTGTTTATATTATCTCTAAGTCTTAAGCCACTTTTAGATATAGATAGTCAGTAGTGTTCATAAAGCATTAGACACATTTCAATAATTTACAGTTAATGTCAGTGAACAGTTTGGCCTCGACATCGTCCATCCAGCGAGACATTATTTACTCAGACTTCATAAAGGATCCATAAACGAGCGTTAAGTCTATATATATATACATATATATATATATATATATATATATATATATATATATATATATATATATATATATATATATATAATATATATATATATGTATATATATATATATATATATATATATATATATATATATATATATATATATATATTTCATTAGCCCAATAAAGCACGCGGACTTCTACATACAATCAACACCTCAACCCACCAGGATTCGAACCCCCATAGTCATAGGCTTGTGGGCCGTGGGTTCGAATCCTGGCGGGTTGAGGTGTTGATTATATATATATATATATATATATATATATATATATATATATATATATATATATATATATATATATATATATAATTTAAACATTACTGATGGTCTAAATTATCGCGTGAGGATTCTCTGGTATGACACACACGCGTTTAATAATATTACACCAAAAATGACAGGTCTGTGAGCAGTGTAATGTTATTTGGTTATATCGGCGGCGGCGGGCAGGTAAATGATGAATTCCTGTACTCAGGTTCTAATGTAATCTAACCAAACCTAACTAGACCTAACCTAATTTAACTAGATCAAATTAACCAAGCCTAACCTAACTACACCTGATCTAACCTAACTTAACTAAACCTAGCCTAACCTTAGCACCAGCACCCCACCCTCCCTGATATACAATTCCCTGTGGGTTAATCTCAACATACATCTCAACATACATACATACATACATACATACATAAATAATAATGGTTGCCCCTCATGTAACGAGGATGGCCGGCCCAAGGGCCACCTAGGCGTGAATTTGTTTAAGGTGTAGAAGCTGTCGCCAACACAACAACCACACCCTTAGTTAACAAGTTACATACATACATACATACATACATACATACATAGATACATCATGTAGATCCACAATGAAAACGTGGATAAGATAAATCTTGATAAAATCACACGGGAAAAGGGAAACAACAGAGCACCTTAGCTTTCGTCTTTATTCAAGCTAAGGTGCTCCGTTGTTTCCCTTTTCCCGTGTGATTTTATCAAGACATAGATACATGTATACATACATACATACATACATACATTTGACTTGTAGGACTTTCTCTGTCATACTGGGAATATAAGAGGTTTTAGGGACGTTTTGGGTGCTTTTTAGGAATTATGGCCGAATACTCTTAAGATACAATTCTCAACATGTATTCCGGGGGATTCTTGGGGATTTATTTTATATACGGAGTTAAGAGGTTGAGTTATCGCCTTTATCGATTTAGTGGCAACGCTTATGGCCTGTGTTTACATCTCTCAGCTGATTTCTTATGGTCTTCACTGATTGGTCGTCTTCTCAAGAACCATCTGTAACCTCTCCTGTGGTTGGTCTAATTCTTGGCGGACGCTTCCCTAAAGCCAAAGAGTTCTCGTACGAGTTCTTATAAACGATCGTAATTTTCGTCGTAAGTTTTAGGTATGTGAGAGTTAATGAATCCGTACACTGAACCAGATTATCTAAGAGTCGTTAGTTAAATTATTTCACTAACTGTAAATATTAATACACAGTACGCGAATCATTTAAACTACAGACATACAAACAGACGATAACAATTGCGTCGAAATAGAACGGTAAAAAAATAAACTTTAGAATCTCTCTGAATCTGGAACCCGAGAGACTACTAGACAAACACTTTCCTCATCCTAAGTCAGTCAAGGGAAGAGGGATAATATAACTACAACACCCACTAACCATTCCCTTCCTCTTCCACCCTTCCTCTTCCTTTTCTCATTGCCAACTACCCCTTTCCTTCCTCTTCTTACCTCAGAGGATGTTGATGTTATTGGACAGAATTATGGTGATTTGGACCTTTTCCGTGGCACTATAGAGATTTGTTTACTTGTAGTGCCATTTTGGTTCTATTTCTTCTCCAGGCACTGTGTCTCACATGTTGTCGTTTCTTATCTCTCGCATTACTCCTTTCCTGTTGCTCTCTCTCTCTCTCATAAGAACATAAGAACATAAGAATGGAGGAAACTGCAGCGGGCCTATTGGCCCATACTGGGCAGTCCTGTTTACACCCAACCCCTATTGCTCATATAAGCATCCAACCTATGTTTGAAGCTATTCAGCGTATTCGAGTTAATGATGATATTTGGTAACTTGTTCCACTCATCCACTACTCTGTTTCTAAACCAGTGTTTACCTATTTCACGCCTAAATCTAAATTTGTCTAATTTAAAACCATTGTTACGAGTTCGCTCCTTCTCCCTAATTTCTATCTCTGTCTCCCTGAATTCTTTCCTCTCTCTCTCTCTCTCTCTCCTTCTCCCTAATTTCTATCTCTGTCTCCCTGAATTCTTTCCTCTCTCTCTCTCTCTTTCCTTCACATAATTTTAATCTCCCTGTTCTCTCTCCCTCTCTTTGTCTATACATTGTCTCTCTATCATCTATCAGTTCATCCTTTCCTCCTGTCTTCTCTCTCTGTCAGTTTGTCTTTCGTGTTCGTTTGTCTCCTTTTCTCTCTCTTTCTTTATACCTTTTCGTTTTCTACCTGGCGTATCCTCTCTTTTACTCTTTCCCCATCTCCCAGCCCCCTTCTCTCTCTCTCTAGTTCTCTCCCGTTCTCCCCTTTTCTTTCCCCCTCCCCCCCACCCCACCCCATTTCCTTCCCTTTCCTCTGTAAATGGGCCGCGCCAAGAGATGCCAAACACATTAGTCATGTCCTGTGAACTCTTAGTGAAGGACCGACTCAAGTCTTCCTGCATGTGTGTGTGTGTGTGGTAACTGACAACACTCCTTAATGAATCACAAATTTTACATGAAAAACAGATATTCACACACACACACACACACACACACACACACACACACACATCTGGCGGGTGTCACTTGAGGATCATTCTTGTGATCTTCTTATACCTCGCTAAATTCTTCTGAAATCTGTCCCTTTACTGATGTTTGAAAGTGATCCCATTCAGGTTATGGGAGAGAGTCTTGGTGTAATTCTGGAGCCATTTTGACCGCCATCTTTGTGCCGTTTAGGGAATAAGCTCATGTACGTTTTGTTTTTTCGATCTTTAGATAATCTTAAGTTTTATTCCTCCTCTGTACGTTGTGATATAAGAACATATTTGATGTATTAAATTTATCAACTAAATTGCACTGAAATTCTACTTTAACTGTTGGTTGATGCCATAAAGAATATTTTGTTACGATATTATTTTCTGCGACCGAACGATATTTAGTTTTTAATGATTGAACTTAACTGTGTATATAATGTACTCTAAGTTGAAGATGATAATGAAATAGAATGATTGAAATCGATTTAGTATAGTATTTACGTAACTTCCTATCATGGCTCTGTTTAGGCATTACTATTTTGATATTACCACAAGACACACTCATACTCACACACACACACACACACACACACACACACATACACCTGCCTCTACACTTATAAAATTTTCGCAGTATGGAAATTCCTTAAACCTGAATCACAGTCACAATCTGAATCTCCTCCCAAGTAACTCCTGACTTTGAGCAAGACTGGAGGGAGACAGGCAGTCCATCGCCAGGCTTGCACGAGGCTCAGTCCTGGCACTCGAGACAAATTGATGGCACTGCAGCCTAGGGTGGAAATACAGTTCCCTCTTGGTCCTGCCATCTGTTATCAGGAAATCGCAAATTCCGTCGACGACACTATCTTAGCGGAGGAGCGTGTATGTGTGTGGTGGTGTATGTCAGTCAGTGGTGGTGAGGTGTACTGGGGGCGAGGAGGACCACGTGTGTTGGTGGCTTCTGGCGGGTTTTGATCTCACTGTTATCGACTTAAATGTTTACTAAAGTGCGAACCTACCGTAACTTAATCTAACCTGGTCACAAACATCTTTAGCCAGTAATATTATGACCTGCTTGTACTGTACCTGTTCATACGAGCTTATCATTAACCTCTACATAAGAACGACGAGACTTGATAGGGAGTAGGATGAAGGGGGTCGTTGGATGTTCGGTTAGCGACTTTTTTTTAGTCTTAAACGTTTCAACCACCTTGTTTATTAACCTCACTCACCTCAGCTTATTGTAACATCATGTGGTGTATGTCAAGAGGGGGATGGAGGGGCGTGATGGAGGGCGGGGCGTGATGGAGGGCGGGGCGTTATGGAGGGTGGTTCATGGAGGACAGGTTATTAGATCTTTTTTATATCCAAAGTTTTCACCTTGAACGTTTCACCTAAGATATTTAATAACCTGATATAACCTAACGACGTTCAGCCCAAATTCTCCTCACCTCACCACGCGGATCCAATCTGGCCTCGGACGTGTTAATCTACAACGTTTGAGATTGGATTAAACTAATCTAATCCAAGTAAATATATCTCTTGCTGCAGTTCATCCTAGACAAAACAAATGCTGATATAGGGGAAACAGACCTAAAGAAAATACACCGGAAAATATTACCTTCGTGTTCAACAAGGAAAGTCTAAAATGCCTCGATATATTTGAGATAGAATTCGGGTATAAATGAACCTCAATGAAAATTCCTGGTTAATCCGGAATAAATCCTGAAGATGTCTTACCAATCATCAGGTTCAAGAAGCTACACTAACATGGTTCATTAGGTTCAAGAAGCTACACTAACATGGTTCATCAGGTTTATTAAGCTACACTAACATGGTTCATCAGGTTCAAGAAGCTACACTCCCATGGTTCATCAGGTTCAAGAAACTACACTAACATGGTTCATTAGGTTCAAGAAGCTACACTAACATGGTTCATCAGGTTCAAGAAGCTACACTAACATGGTTCATCAGGTTCAAGAAGCTACACTAACATGGTTCATCAGGTTCATTAAGCTACACTAACATGGTTCATCAGGTTCAAGAAGCTACACTCCCATGGTTCATCAGGTTCAAGAAGCTACACTCCCATGGTTCATCAGGTTCAAGAAGCTACACTCCCATGGTTCATCAGGTTCACCACAAAGTTCGAAACAACTCAAATACGAGGTTTATTTTTTCGACTCTTGAGCCTTAATGAGTTGCTAGCACTTACCTGGCGAGAGATAAATTCACCTACCAGACGAGAGATAACTTCGCCTACCTGACGAGAGATAACTTCGCCTACCTGACGAGAGATAAATTCACCTACCTGGCGAAAGATAAATCCACCTATGTGCACATAAACACACACTAGATTAAAACAAGAGGATACTCCACCATAACTCATGATAACAGACACAAACACACACACACACACACACTTAGTTATCACAGCAGCACAATCAGTGAAAGTGAACGAGAGTGAATGACCCTCGGGGGTGGCGGGCGTAGGAGGTGTAGTTGACAAGACGTGAGTGTCAAATATTGAAACTGGGAGACACAGCCAATAGGAAGACATGATATAATGTGGTTTTTATCCTCAAGTCTTCTTGCACCTGCAGCTGTGAGAGAGAGAGAGAGAGAGAGAGAGAGAGAGAGAGAGAGAGAGAGAGAGAGATAACAAGGAGAAGTTAGCTTGAGAATATATCCTGCAGGAATTATTGTACCGTGAGGCTCAGGGTAGAGGGTGATGGTTGTGATCACTGTTCCTGTTTGTTCAGGTCTGTTTGTTTGTTTGTCATGAGTGTTTGTACCTTTGTACAGTAAGTGTGTGTGAGTGGGTATAAGTGAAAGTATGTGTGTGTGTTTGTGTGTGTTTGTGTGTGCGTGTAAATTTATGTAGCTTTATTACATAGATAATAATAAACTAGACAGGGTGTCACCATATTCTTCTCTCCCCTTCCCGTACACTTGACCTTTGACCTAAAATTGGTCAATTTTAAGAGGTTACGAGTGGTCTGTGTTGTGTATGTATAATCGATACTAAACCTCCCAGTCAGCTACACATAACCTTAGTTGACGTGAAGATTAGACTCCCCTACTTATTTCACCTGATGATTAAATACCCTAACACTAACCTAACCTAACCTAACTTAATCTAACCTACCATAACCCCCTAGGTAGCATTAGGGTGTTTAATCATCAGCTGATCTAATAATATACAGGTGCTCGCGTAACCTCTGACCTACCCCCTAAAAAACACTAATTAGGTCTACAAATACATATGTAAAGTTTGTTTTGGAAATTTGATGAACAACCCAACGACCAGTTTTCTCGAGATGACGTAGAGTTAAAGTTTTTTCCACTTACAGGTGACCTTTGTCCTTTCTAGCTGACCTTTGACCTTTCTAGTTGGCCTTTGACTTTCTAGCTGACCTTTGACACATAAAACATGTAGTATTGTGGTAAGTTCATTTTAAGGTCAATTGGCTGGATGAGTGACCTTCAATAAGAGGTTAAGTTATTGGTCTGGTATAGTCCTACTGCTCCTGAATGATGCACAAGTTTATTAAGAAGATCTATAAGTTTAATTATTATTATTATCCCCTATTGACAGGTGTTGGTGACGCAGCATGTGGACACGAAAGGACGAAAGGAGAGTCAGGAGGACGAAAGGTCAAATAAGGTCACTGAACTTAAACACCACCCGAGATATAACTTTAACCAGCGACCTTGACCAGTGACCCTGACTAGCGACCTTAACCAGTGACCTCAACCAATGACCCTAGCCCATGACCTTAACCAGTGACTTTAACCCATGACCTTAACCAGTGACATTTAACTCACGACCTAAACCAGTAACCTTAACCCATGACCTTAACACGTAACCTTAACCAGTGACCTTAACCCGTGACTCTACCCATGAGGTGATTTTGATCATGTATTGAGAATCGCCCCAAATGTCCACCAATAAAACTCACTTGACTTTATAATCAGAAATTATCATCATACAGTGGAATGATAATGTTGATAATCTGTATATACATATTCAGTACCTCATTTACATAGTTTAGGTTCTTAGTATTACTGTTAGGCGCTGATTTAGGCGTGTTTTATTACCATGTATTACTGGTACATAAACATATTAATTTATTCATGTATTCATAATGTCTATTGTAGAGCCAAATATTTGTTTAATAATTTATAGAGAATTATGTATATCCGTTTGGATTAACTAAAGTCAATTGTGTAGAGTCATTCACATAATAATCCTACTTGCATAGACACACACACACACTCTTATACACACACACACACACACACACTCTTATACACACACACACTCTTATACACACACACACACACTCTTATACACACACACACACACACACACACACACACACACTCTTATACACACACACACACTCTTATACACACACACATACACACACACACACTCTTATTTACACACACACACACTCTTATACACACACACACACTCTTATACACACACACACACACACACACACTCTACACACACACACACACACACACACACTCTTATTTACACACACACACACACACACACACACACACACACACACACACACACTCTTATTTACACACACACACACACACACACAAAAGGAGGATATAAATATAAGGTAATGTTGCATAGTCACCATAAAAAGTGATGTATTGTGAAAACTGTCAGGTGAGCTCAGGTAAATTATCTATAAATACCATAACATAATCTAAAATTCTGGTAGAGGAAGACAATATCGATTTATTTACATTTATTTAAAAGAGGATAAGACAAATTACGGAGCACCTGATAATTAGCCCCCCTTACTTACTTCACCTGAGGATTAAACACCCTAACTCTACCTGGGAAAGGGTTAGGTTAGTTTAAGTTAGATTAGATCAAGTTAGGGTACATTTGGTTGTTTGGTTAGGTTATGTTAACGTTAGGGTGGTTAATCTTAAGGTAAAATTAGCTGTTGGGGCTAATCCCTTGGTGATTCGTTTAAAAGTGTTGTTTACAAGAATGATTCACGACCCCAAACTATCGCATGACCTAACTGTTTTCATCGTCAGTCACGTAAATTTATGTCAATGTTCAGTCGGAAACATTCTAAGGAAACATTGTCAAAAACACTCGAGGTAAATATTCACTCATAACATTCAATGACAATGTTATAACCTGCAGACGATAACTATTAGGGATGTGCCGAGGACAAGTTGTGCCAATGTACAAATTATTACGGAAATACAATGATGTAATACCATGAAGGTGTTGTGTGACAGCATCAGCAACAAACACAATAGAATGGAACAAGGAATATGAGGTAGAAAAAGGAACATGGTATGGAACAGGGAACATGACGTGGAGCAAGGAACATTGAATGGAACAAAGAACATGGTGTGAACAAGGAATATGGTGTGGAACAAGGAACACGGTGTGGTCTTACCTTCCTCCTTCTAATCTATAGTCGAAAAACCATGAATTAAGTGATGTCGGTGTTCCTATTATCTCAGTGTTTGATACCTAACAACGGTACAGTACTCTCGGTAAAAAATAACTACCGTACAGGTGAGGTCCGATGATTTTCCAACTGAACATTGCCGTTGTCTCGCGAGGGTTGGTAAGCCTGAATGTGAGACATTTCGTACTCAATTTGGTAGGCCGAAATTAGCTATTTCATTGACAATATTGAATTACTTTGTTACAATATGACTGGAGAATGTCAGTATATCTAGATAAGTTGAGCTGTATGTTATATTAAATGTTCCTCACACCGTGGACTTAAGTAACCGTGGAAGTAGACGAGTTGCCATATAGGAATGTATTATATGTTTGGCAGAATTAGTCGATATAGTAAAGGTTTAAGATTATTTTGCAACCGTATTTCGAATTCGTATTTGTATTGCTACTTCACTTTGGACTAATTCCACATTATGTCATTCTTTATTTGTATTGGAAAATATACCAAGCTGTTCCGAAACATGTGAATAGCTCCACAGTTCATATAACATACACATTCTTTATGTAATATATCCGGAAATGTTGGTAGCACTAATTACGTAAATCACAATATTAGGCTGCTACAACAAAGCTTACAATGTGAATTCCACATGGAGAAATGAGGCACAGAGTTCCGATCAAATTTCAAATTGTGTTAGTGTAGCAGCACTAACTCTGACTCGTTTCAGAGTGCCGATCACTTGTGGCCGAACACATACACGCGCAGGGCTACCAATGCGAAGAATGCCTCAGGGGTCTTTTTGAAACACTTCGTTTGTAGTGTCAGTTTGCATCGCGCAGGAATTGTAACGATAGTTTTTTTTACCGAGTGTACATCAGTATTACCCTTGTGTGATTTAAGTTCATTTCTCTATCAATCACTTGTTAAGATAAGATAAGACTAACAAACAACACCTTAAAACTGTTAATTTGGATATTTCACCTCACTTAACTCAGTGTATAAATCATGGTACCAAATTATAGTATCAGTGACAAAGGTATCGATATTATACTATTGTCTTCTATATTATCAAGATTCCTTATGTCCCAGATCCTAACACACTGTGCCCTTATCTGGTAAACTGAACATCATGAAGGCAGTACTATGTCATTTATCAAGTAACTGTATAATGTATCGAGATAAAATAGCGAAATATGGTAAATCGACCAAGAAAAAGTTCCATCCACGTGTCTAAGACCTGACCTAACCTAACCTAACCTAACCTAACCTAACCTAACTCATCCTTACCTTCTCTCGGGAACGTTACCGGGAGAACCAGTAACACCAACAATACACATACAACTGATGTACCGTAACGCCTTATAATACTATAGGAAAAAAAGCCCGAATCTACCTGTACGTTTATTTAAGGTCTCAGGTGTTTATAGAGCAAACATACACTAGAGATATTAACAACACACTTACCTGTGTACTCGGCGGTATATTTGCCATTCACTGTTTGGCCTGGTCTGTTTCCTGAAAAAATTACTACAACAGAAGGGAAATTATTCTCCTTGATGCTTTATATATATACAGATCGGCCTCAGTGTAAACATTGCAGATAGTCGAAGGAATATTTCTGGTATTTTTTTTTTACTTTTAACTTGTTTTTGGAATATAAAAAGAGGGACTTGTGAATGGTGTTTGTATGTCCCGGCAGAAGAAGTGAATCAACACCCAGACAAGAGGAACCATTGAACCATTACCAGCGTTACCCTCCCTCCAGTCATATTAACACTCGCCATTCACAATCATATAATCTATCATGCCCTCACTTATTATGCAACATATCACAGTTATTATTATCCACAAATATTCTCATTACCATTAATTATTTTCTTATTATTGCGAATATTTAGATTTTCCTTCTTAAGATCAGCATTCTAGAAAAAAAAAATATATATATATGGTGGCGTCGATATAACGCTATTAATACTAACACTTTTATCACTTAGTATATTCATCTCAACACGTATATATAAACACGGTATAACAGAGTGAGGTCATCAACCATGGCTGGCCAATTTCCTCGTAAATTTCAAAAGGTTGTGACGCAGTGATGAAGAATCCCAATTTTTGCTTTTTTCCACTATCAGGACCCCCTAATGATAACGTCACAACCGATACCCAAGAAGGAAGTCTACAGCATATGTGAAATGATTATATCTTTAATAGAGAATAAAAGACGCTACGCTGATACCCTTTTCTGCCACAAGTGTTGATTTTTCCACGAGTGATGGGTGAAGCGGGAAGGTCTAGGGAGGCCAGTGTGTGTGTGTGACGAGGCGTCCTTGATTCATGATAACAACAGGAGGAAGATTATGGGATTTTCCTTCTCTTGTGTATACTACCAAACGTCATGTACAGTCTATTATACAAGAAACGGACCCCTCCCCCCTGGGTGAGAGGTCTTGTAACTGGAAGCAGTTCAGTTCTGGAAACAGTGTACCTGACGTAGGGGTGTGTGTGGGAGGGGGGGGGGGGTGGACCACTGCCTTCTGCACGAACTTCTGCCTCGGGTCAACAGATGGTTAAAATCTTATGGCAGTTGTGACACGGCCGAAAATAATGATTATCTAGAAACACTCGTCTTCTATACAAGTGAACACTTTATTTTATTATATCCGTCACAACGAAATAATAACAATAATAATGATGATAATAGTAATAATAATAATAATAATAATTAATGTACAGAAAAATTATAACTCAGAATCACTGTATATCCAACAAACAACCTCACCTAACATGGTAACATCAGCTGAGTTCGTCTTGGCACAATATTCCCTCATGTTACGTCGTAGTACAGCCGAGTCATTAAATCTTATAAATCATGGACCACCTTTAGATTAAGACCCCCTTGTTTATTTCACCTTAAGATTAAACCATCTTAACACTAACCTAATCTAAACGTTCCTCCCCTTATGCAGAGTTCAGGTGTTTAATCATCAGGTGAAATAAGCTAGGCAGTTATATATATAAAATCTTTAGGGGATCCGAACTCAGGTAAAAGAATCAGGTCATTTATATAAGAAATAAAAATTGGGGATAATGAATTTGTTTACTTACCGAGGTGATGACTCTGGTAGCCTCCGACGATCTTCAGGACTAACAACTGCCCGCTGAACGATAATCGCTAGTTAGAAGCACTACACTAGAGGTTCTTTTAGTTTCCCTGAGGAATACAAGCAAAACAAAAAAATAATTATCACCACAATTTTCCTTGATTTAAGAACAACAAAATCCCATCGGAAAATAAACACTCCACCAAAATACTAAAGATTAAATAAATACAATCTCAGTTCAAGTTTCAATCCTGAGTTTTGGCGTGGGAGGTGAGTGAGTTGTGGGTCATCTTTCTAATACACTTAAGAACTTCACAACTCTTACACAATTTCTCGATTATTATTTAATTTTCTTTTTCAACACAATCATTGTTTTAACGCTATAGTTTCTATATATAAAACTGTCCTCCAGACGGTCATGTTGGCAAAGCTATCACTCGTTGGGCACAAACACACACAAAAATAATCACAATTCCCACAACACAGTGGCCATGAGTGACCAGTCATGAACTCACTGACGGAGGCACTGAAGAGAACCACAGTAGGACCTATAGCTAGTTAAGTTATCAGGGAGGGGGGGGGGGGGCAGTGAGCGAGGGAGGGAAAAGCTTGACCAATCATAAAACAATTTCCAGTAGGGGCCGAAAAATGACCAATCACATTGTTTAATTTGCCTATTTCGTGTTTGAAAATATCCCAAAGTTCTTTTAGCTCGAATAGATCGTATAAATACATGACAAAGGTGAACTTGCTTTAAGAAGACGGGGGGGGGGGTGTGGGGGGGGGGGGGGGAGGGGAGTACGTGTCTTACTCTGTACCCCGGCCCAAAACCATTCATAAAGTGTAGTAAGTACACCAACGGCCACACAAGGACGCTACACCACGTAAACAACTGTACACTAAGAAAAAACACCAAGAGAAAACATTTTATAAGGCATGTGCATGTTTATGTTAAGTTTAGATTAGTTTAGGTTAAGCTGGTTTAGGTTAGGTTAGGTTTTATTTCCATTTTGGTTCATATGTGTTCAAAATAGAAACAGTAATGAGAATCATGTACACCATAATGAATGTAAGTGTACCATAATAAATACATGTGTACCATAATGAATGTAAGTGTACCATAATAAATACATGTGTACCATAATGAATGTAAGTGTACCATAATAAATACATGTGTACCATAATGAATACAAGGGTACCATAATAAATACATGTGTACCATAATGAATGTAAGTGTACCATAATAAATACATGTGTACCATAATGAATATAAGGGTACCATAATAAATACATGTGTACCATAATGAATGTAAGGGTACCATAATAAATACATGTGTACCATAATGAATGTAAGTGTACCATAATAAATACATGTGTACCATAATGAATGTAAGTGTACCATAATGAATATATCTATAACAATATATTTACGTACTGTATGTGTAGCATCAATGAATGTGTGTGTACTTTAGTGAATAAACATTTTGCAATACTGAACATCAACAACAATGCAACACAATGATGATACAGCAGTTAACCTTGACCCCCCCCCGGCCACCCCTTGACCCCCCCAGCCCCCTTTCACCCCAACCCTCCTTCACCCCAGCACCCTTTCACTCCCCAGTCTCCCTTCACCCCTAGGCCCCCTTGACCCCTAGTTTCCCTTCACTCTCGCCCCCTTTACCCCAGCCTCCCTTCAACCCAGCCCCCCCTTCACCCCAGCCCCCTTCACCCCAGTCCCCCTTCACCCCCCAGCCCCCCTTCACCCCCCAGCCCCCCTTCATCCCCTAGGGCAGGTTAATGAGTGACGTTCTCTTCATTACCTAAACCACTTACTGAAAAATGTGCTCATACGCCTCAATTACAGTGAGTTATAAATGAAGTCATCCACAACCTAACCTAACCTATCCTAACTTAACCTAACTTAACCAAGCCTAATATAACCAAACCTATCCAAAGCTTACTTAACCTGACTTTAAGTAACATAAGTTAACGTAACGTAACGAAACGCAACGTAACGTAACGAAACGTAACGTAACGTAACGAAACGTAACGTAACCTAAGCTAACCTAACTTAGTCAAACCCACTCGTATCGTCACTCGTTCAGCTGATGTTGAAACACTGTCTTGGTACATCGTTTGTATCCCTGCACTGTCTATATACACACACTGATTCAATGTAAACTGTTGTGAAGATTTTACTGAATAACTATCTATGTATTTATCTTCTATCAACTATTTTCTGTTTGTTTGTCTGCTTTCTATCTATCTATCTATCTATCTATCTATCATCAATTTTCGGTCTGTCTGTCTGTCTGTCTGTCTGTTTGTCATCAGAGTCTGGGAGTATAAAGTATATAGGACTAAATTATTTCCAGCCTTTATCTGTATATTTCCTTTCAGCTAAAACCGTTTAAAGTTACCAGGCAGCTTGACATGTTGACGGTGCATATGTGTGTGTGTGTGTGTGTATGTGTGTGTGTGTGTGTATGTATGTGTGTGTATGTGTGTGTGTATGTGTGTGCGGGCATTAGTTTGGAAGTTGTGTAAGTATCAGCGCTCTGCCAGTGTTGCCAATATAGCTGATCCATATCACCAACAGCTGGGCACTGCCTCCCTGCTTATCCCATGATCTGGCAATACTGGTGACTCACTTATACCGTCATATTTGTTAAGTTGTTCAGGTGTTGTCAGGTGTTTCCAGGTGGTAATTAAGGAAATATTTGCTCGTTAGGTTAGGTTAGGTGAAAACAAGGTGTAGCTAATGAAAGAGTATATAGACCATGTTTATGTACCTAGTAAATATTTCTTATGTAGTGATTTAAATATGTATTAATTCAGTAAACAAAATATGTGTATATTTCACTTTTGATGAGTACATGTTTTATGTGATGTAATATTTGTATTGCCAGTTATTCAATATCGTAAAATTATGGTTAATAAATCGCCAATATTGTTAACTATGTAATATTTCAATGACCCGAATATTTATGTCATCTATTTTACAATTCGTATTTTTGTTTTGTTTTTCCCCGACGATATATTGTAAATTTCCAACAACGTTTTACGGACACGAAGTTTTATTTACAAACTGTGTGAATTAATATCCACCATTAAAATTCCCATCAAAACATGAATCATTTACTCCAGTTTAAAGAATATAAACATTAATCAAGAGCGTGTCTGGGTTTCACAAGACTGCCGCGCGTGTCATCGGAGCATTAGCCGCACCTGCTGTCCCAATATTATGAAGAGGCATTTTTCAGGTGGGAGTGAATGGTACACCTGCGCCTCCTCATCAGGCCTCTACACCACCGCACATTATATCTAAAAAACCAACAAAAAACTCACCATTGTTAACGACTAATTACTTTGTCAGGTAACATAAATATTATAGGAGATACAAAGACTAATACTGAAATAAGTGATAAAAGTCAGCGGCCAATTGAGCGAGAGATCAAAGAACTCACTCAGGTGATAAAAGGTCTTCCATGAAACACAAGTGACAGGAAAAAGCTGAACAATACACAACTGTTGTTTGTCAGTGTTTGAAAAATATATATACATTATTGTTGATTCTAAATTAGATAGCATGAATACATACAAACACAAACACCATCACTGTGCGTGTGTGTGTGTGTACGCGTGTGTGGTTGGGGGCGAGAATATGCCATAATTATTGGAAACAAATGAGTGTTTGACTGTGATTTTGTGGCCAGATTATCGACTATAATTGACATATGTCAGGTTGAGTCTGTCACCACACAACCTAACCTTTAATAAGTAACATAGCAATATATTTACATTTGTTGTTACAAATATAAGCGATAATTTAAAGAGGTCGCCTAAAGAATAACCACAGCTAATCTTCAGGTAATTCTAGTATAAAGGTACCCGTGTAAACATACCTAAACATCTATTACTCAGGAATTAAATAATATCTATCCTAATTATCCTACATCATTACCACAAACAATAATAAATAAACAAACATCACTCAACATATAACGTCACTTGGTAAGACTCAGCTGCATCATCCATGACAACATCATTAGTCCTGAGACAAGTAACTAATGAAAAAAGTAGGAATGAATTGAAATAACAAAACAAAAAATAACAATAATAATAAATGAAAACGATCCAAGGAGAAAAGTTAAGAACCGTAAGGTCTGTGGAGGTCTGTGGAGGTCTGTGAGGGTCTGTGGAGGTCTGTGGAGGTCTGTGAAGGTCTGTGGAGGTCTGTGAGGGTCTGTGGAGGTCTGTGAAGGTCTGTGGGGGTCTGTGAAGGTCTGTGGGGGTCTGTGGAGGCCTGTGAGGGTCTGTGGAGGTCTGTGAAGGTCTGTGGAGGTCTGTGAAGGTCTGTGGAGGTCTGTGAAGGTCTGTGGAGGTCTGTGGAGGCCTGTGAGGGTCTGTGGAGGTCTGTGAGGGTCTGTGAAGGTCTGTGGGGGTCTGTGGAGGTCTGTGAGGGTCTGTGGAGGTCTGTGAGGGTCTGTGGAGGTCTGTGAAGGTCTGTGGGGGTCTGTGAAGGTCTGTGGGGGTCTGTGGAGGTCCTTGGAGACGCTACAGAGAGGATATCCACCCCCCGCCCCACAGGAAGTTGGTTTGTGTGTGTGTCGCAGAATTTACGGTAACATATCTTACATATATTACATTTTCCTTAAGTAGGTAGTTGTGTGTAATCTACGTAAGATGGCTGTATGTAGGGTGACGGAGGGCGATGTTATGAAGTGGTGATGTACGAGAGGCGGAAGGAGGGAGGGAGGGAGAGGAGAGATGAAGGGAAGGAAGGAGACGAGAGGGGCAGACGGAGGAAGGGAAGGAGGGAGGGAGGGAAATACCTCACATCACTACGCGAGTGCAGGAAAATGATAGCGGTGGCGGGCAAGTCCCTCACATTGTATGAGCGCTGCAGCCATTCACGTCACGCTCTCTGATAGAATCCTGCGAGCCGCCGGGGCCACCAGGAATGTAGGAGGACGACCAGAAACAGCAGACGCATGAGGAGGAGGAGGAGGAGGACCCAAGCTTCAATCCCAGTGAAGGAAGAAGTCAAGAGAGGAGACAAGGAAGGTAGTTCTGTGAGTATAAGCTTTGGCCTAAGAGTAGAGGAAAAATGGACAAGTTTCAGAGAGGAATCGCAGAGGAGAAAAGGCTTCAGAGAGGAACCACAGAGGAGGAAGATGTTCAATGAGGAATCTTAGAGAGGACAAACTTCGGAGAGGAATCCTAGATAAGAGGGCACACGTTAATCTGAAAATAATCAACCAAAAAGATAAAACATCAAAAAGAAAGAAACACAATAAACCACATAACATCTCAGTAACATCCTCCTTAAACCCACACAGCAGCATTAGTAGCAGCAGCAGCAAGAGAAGTAGCTGTCTACCCGTCCTGGCCTGTCACGACGCGAGCCACCGAGAGCTGACAAATGAGAGGCGGGCCAGCGAACTCAGGCGTAAGGGCAGATAAAGGAGACAACGCTCAAGATAAAGCCAACAAGTTCACTTATATATCTCATTGGCCTTTCTTATGATGGTAATGACTGTGTTTATAATTTTATTTAGTAGAACACTATAGAAAATAAATATCCAATCCCTTTACAAGTTCGCAAAAATTATGATTCAGAGGAAAGACACAGAACTGTATGGACGGATTCCTGACCCGTAAAGATACAGTTAGATTAGATGTTATGGAGTTAAATACCGTCAAAGTAAATGGTGGAGTACCGCAGGGAATGATACTTGGTCCCTGTATGTTTGGTTTTATGCTTCGTAGATGAGTTACTAAAAGCTGTAACGTCACCAATCAACCAAAAATTTGATACCTCATATACATCAAACAATAGATACAGAAATTAGAAGAAAATTCATGTTTCCTGATCAGTTGGGTAGACGAGGCCTTAGGTACGGGGAGGTTAGTGTAAACAAGTGTACCTAAATGCACCCGGGTCAAGGAAACACTCACGACCAGCACCCGGTAATGAAGACACAACGAAGACATATGAAGACAGACACCTTGAACAATGTCTGTTAAGTCTTGTTACTCATACAACATTTTACACACACACACACACATACACACACACACACACACACACACACACACACACACACACACACACACATATACACACACACACACACAGACAGTAAATAAACTTCCCTGATTTTCTTGCTCTTAAAATCTACTAGGAATATAAACAATAGTAAAACAAGCAACTTATTATGACTTACAACACACATAACTAACACACTATGGCTAAAGACATCAACTTTCCAGATAGATAATTAACCCAAGGTCATCCGGTGAAAAATTAGAGCTTATAATTGTTGGATATGGGTCGATGGAGCTGGTATAATTATCATCATTATCATCATTAGTCTCGATAATGATCCCAGCTGAACCAGTGAGAGGTATTTTTTTTTATGAATTTTAATGTGTCCATCATGTATGTGTTTACCGGAAGTGTTGCGTCTTTCCTGATGAGATTAAATAATTGTAATATAATTCGTAATAATTTATGATAACGGAAGTAATAATAATAATAATCACACATTTAACTATTCTTGACTGAGGTTTACCATGGACTAAGCAGCTGTTTACACCCCACCTCCTCCTAATGATGAAACTGAACACCAAGAACGTGAAAATATTTTGAAGAAGAAGAAGAAGAAGAAGAAGAAGAAGAAGAAGACGAAGAAGAAGAAGAAGAAGAAGAAGAAGAAGAAGAAGAAGAAATCGGTGTCTTCCAGTGTCTTCAAATATATTTCAACATGAACCAAAAATAAAAAAAAATATATATACATTATATCAGTTAGGTGACGATATGAGGAACTGTGAGTAAAAATGAGTGAAATTCAACCACATGAGTGAGAGGTCATCAAAAACCCGCTATATAGCCCACACGGCACACTGGTGATCAGTGAGAGAGAACAAAATATTTATACCCAAATGATGTACAAAGCTCACCTTTACATTCCTTTGATTAATTTACTCCTAGGAAAAAAATTATCTGTTGATTGTTTAGCTAATGAGCGAAAATTAAACCTTAGGATTGACGAAGTGGGTTTGTTTATTCCACACCTGCGCAGTCACCCCCCCCCCCCCCCGTTCACCTGTGCAGTCACCTCTCGCTCACCTATGCAGTCACCTCCGGTCACCTGCGCAGTCACCCTCCCCCCGTTCACCTGTGCAGTCACCTCTCGCTCACCTGTGCAGTCACCTCCGGTCACCTGCGCAGTCACCCCCCCCCCCCCCGTTCACCTGTGCAGTCACCTCTCGCTCACCTGTGCAGTCACCTCCGGTCACCTGTGCAGTCACCCCCGATCACCTGTGCAGTCACCCCTCGTGTTCCCGAGATTCAAATTAACTCGATCTGGTGCGAAAATTGCCTAAAAGTTATATAATGTATATATATATATATATATATATATATATATATATATATATATATATATATATATATATATATATATATATATATATATATATATATATACTAGAGCGATAACAGACAAACAGACACCCAGGTAATCAGACAAATTTACAGACAGACAAACCCATATACACATACAACCCTACCCTGACAGACAAATCCAGACAGGCAGACAGACAGGCAGGCAGACAGGCAGACAGACAGACAGACAGACCAGACCTAAAGGTAGACTGGTCCAAATTTTCAGCTTCTAAAACAGTTTCGTCGACCTGAGGATGTCTTTAGGGAATCGATAATATAACAGGTGTTTATATAAGTGTCCACCTGAGGCAGACGAGCCGATGAAATAAGATGACAATTATGTGTTATGACGACTAAACACCTGAGGTAGACAAACAGAATAATAAGATTGAAAATTGGTAAATATGCTGATTATTATTATTATTATTATTATTATTATTATTATTATTATTATTATTATTATTATTAATTTATCTATTTCCCTTCTATGGTCCATCTCTCATTAGTTTGGACGAGGGAAGAGAAGAAGGAAGACGAGAGGAGGAGGAGGAGGAGGAGGAGGAGAAGAAGACAAGGTAGGATGACGAGTTAAAGAAGAAGGAGGGAGAAGAGGACCTGACAAAGGAAGAAAATTTTTTGAACTAAAAGGAGGAGGAGAGGAAGAGAAGGATAGGAGGAGGAGGAGGAGGAGATTTTAATTAACACTGTGTTATGAGCAAAGGACACGACAGTTAATGTGCTTTAACTTGTCCTGAGTTGTGAGTTAATAACATAGCAACTTAAACTAGGCTTTTAATTTGACCTGTGTTGTGAGTTAATAACATAACAACATTAACTGTGCTTTTAACTCGTAAAGTGTTTTGAGTTAATAACATAACAACATTAATAAAGTTTTTAACTTGTCGTATGTGGTGTGAGTTAATGACATAGCAGCGTTAACTATGCCTTTAACTTGTCGTATGTGGTGTGAGTTAATATAAAAATAATATAAAAATGTCTATAACTTCTTCCTCGATTTCCAACCCAACAAAGTTACTCTGATCTTACGCTGTCTCTTGTAGTGAACTTGTGGCTAAAACAACAACATGAGGTTTATCTATGCTGTAGTACAAATATTTTCCCTTTATATTACTGCCGAGAAATAACAAGGGTATACGACACACACACGACACACACACGACACACGACACACACAAGACACATGACACACGGCGCTCGACACAAGACACATGACACACGGCGCTCGACACAAGACACATGACACACGGCGCTCGACACAAGACACATGACACACGGTGCTCGACACAAGACACCTGGCACACGGCGCTCGACACAAGACACATGACACACGGCGCTCGACACAAGACACATGACACACAGCGCTCGACACAAGACACATGACACACAGCGCTCGACACAAGACACATGACACACGGCGCTCGACACAAGACACATGACACACGGCGCTCGACACAAGACACATGACACACGGTGCTCGACACAAGACACCTGGCACACGGCGCTCGACACAAGACACATGACACACGGCGCTCGACACAAGACACATGACACACGGCGCTCGACACAAGACACATGACACACGGCGCTCGACACAAGACACATGACACGGCGCTCGACACAAGACACATGACACACGGCGCTCGACACAAGACACATGACACACGACGCTCGACACAAGACACATGACACACGGCGCTCGACACAAGACACATGGCACACGACAACCAAAAATACTGAGGAACACAGACTCATATATTTGGTATTGTGTCGTAAGAGTCGAGCATGAGAGGAGATCGATGATGTGAGCCAATTAATAGCTTGTGTTGAGGGAGGCGTGGAGCCAGTAGGGGGCGTGGTGGTGGGCAGTAGGGGGCGTGGTGGTGGGTAGTAGGGGGCGTGGTGGTGGGTAGTAGGGGGCGTGGTGATGGGTAGTAGGGGGCGTGGTGGTGGGTAGTAGGGGATGTGGTGGGCAGTAGGGGGCGTGGTGGTGGGTAATAGAGGGCGTGGTAGTGGGTAGTAGGGGTCGTGGTGGGTAGTAGGGGATGTGGTGGGCAGTAGGGGGCGTGGTGGTGGGTAGTAGGGGGCGTGGTGGTGGGCAGTAGAAGGCGTGGTGGGCAGTGAGAGTCTTTGAAACTTGTGTCAGTACCTTTTGGAGGGTTAAGTTTCCCCCTTTTTTGTGTGTTTATTTTTTCATTGGTGGAAACTTATTGTTTCTACAGTGAATAGTGGTGTGTGTGTGTGTGTGTGTGTGTGTGTATGAAGGGAGTGGTGGTGGTTGGGGAGGGGGGGAGTGTCACAAGAACGTTCATAAAATTAGTGTCATTCAAAATCGACACAAAAAACGAGTGGCAAGAATTAGGGCGTAACATACAGGATTTTTATTATTTTACAAAGACAAAAAATAAAAAACAACTTGCATCTTTCACACGTTGTTTGTAAATAACTAAACAAAATCGCAAGAAAATTGAATGTAATTGTTTCTTGTGTCTTATAGAGTATTCAAATTATTTCGTTTTTCATATATCAAGTACATACAGAGCCATCAAAAAACAATCCCCCATATTTTAAATGATTTGGTATCAAAATCTGGGCATTCTATTTTGATCACCCTGTATTGTATTTACCTGTGAACGATAACAAGGTAAACTAACTAACTCCTCGGGTCGTTTGATCTCTGGATTTTTTTCAAGCTGCGTCAGGTAGCTCTATGAACACTACTCCTAACTCAGTGACTCTTTGATTTAGTGAAATAATACTTAATAAGCTAACGCAGCCTCTGAATGATTCTTGGTCACAATTGTTTTTATTTTATTTTTAATTTTTAGTAGAGATAAAGTTATGAGTTATGGGCACTGAGCCTCCCGCCCCAACACTCTTGGCTGATGATAATGTAAAAGACAAACTAGAAAAATAAATATCACTGGATAATTAAACACCCCAGCTTCATAACCTAATCTAACCTAACCTAGCCTAACCTAACCTAACCTAACCTAACCTAACCTAACCTAACTTAAGCTAATCTAACCTAATTTAACTTAACCTAAAATGACCTAACTTAATCAAACTTAACCTAACCGAATGTAATCTAATCTAACTTAATTTACCGTTAAGTAACTTAACCTAATCTAAACTAACCTAAATTAACCTAAAAAAACCTAACATACCCCCCCAGGTAGCGTTAACGGGCAGGGTGAAACTATGGGCAAGTTTCTTTACGCCATTTGCCTCTGTCTACCCAGCAGTAATTGGGAACCTGGATGTTAATAGATTTGTGGATCGTGTTCCGGGGTAATGGTTAGCCAGTGCAGTTGGCGAGTTGTCCGGTCTTCTCGGGCTATTCCTTGACACTGGGTCATGCAACTCGTTAACTAGGGGTGTGGTTGTTGGGTTGGCGACAGCTTCTACACCTTAAACAAATTCACGTCAAGGTGGCCCTAGGGCCGGCCATCTTCGTTACAAGAGGGGCAACCATTATATTTATAATCATCAGATGAAATAAGCTGGGGTGGCTAGTCTTCATGTGATCCAAAAATGTAGGAAAGATTATACATAAAATAAACAGATTACTGCCTCCTGTTTGTTCTTGTTGAAAACTTGCGAGGTAAAATGTTCTCACAGGAGTAAAGTTTCTAGAATTAGTACAAGTGTGACCTCAGTGCCTCTTCTCTGGCCCTCGCTTACCCTTACCCCAGGCAGGTTTAGGACGGTGTGTGTGTGTGTGTGTGTGTGTGTGTGTGTGTGTGTGTAAGTGTGGCCAAGACGCTAAACAGATCACAGAGACCACGCGGGGGAGATGACCTGACCCAGGGTGTCCCAGTGCGTTTAGGGTCCATATGACTCTGTAGTCTGCAAGCTGTCCTACACTCTCTAACGCTACACAGACAGACAGACAGAGAGACTCCCAACTAATTTTTCTGGCTACACAACAAGTGACAAGGTCTGGTGGAGTCTGGCAAGGGGTGGATGTAACTCACTCAGACCAGACCAGACCAGACCAGAGCCGGGTAAGACCTACACGTGTCATTCACAGAGACGAGCTACCGAGAAAAATAATAATGAAACTCCAGACGTCCAAATGAGATTAAGCCGGCGATGGAGGAGAGAAACGAAGAGTTATAATTAATACTGTCGTTATCACGTTAAATCTGGATATGTATGTATGTGTGTATGTATGTATGTATGTATGTATGTATGTATGTATGTATTATAGTGTCCTGCAATGTATAAATAATACATAATACATCTCACGGTCTTCCAACCATAATATATGAGTATCACAAAAGACAAATTATGATCTAGTTAAAGACATATTAGCCGTGGTAGAGCTGAATTAGGTTCGGTTAGGTTAGGTTATGAGGAATCGAACATTGTGCTTAGATCATTCGTCTATGTTGATCCTTGTACCCAGGCAGAAACAACCACAGAAGTTCTCATTGTTATATATTGAGCTGTGACGCGATACCACCCTACCCCCTACGTCTCTCATATACCTAATCTAACCTTACCTAACCTAACCTAACTTAACCTAACCTAACCTAACTTAAACTAACCTAACCCAATCTAAAGTTACAACTTGAATATAATTGACATGATTCAAGTTATTTATATTTCACGCTTTACAGTGGACATTTAATGGCTCTTATGACAATGGCACTCCGAGGTAAATTGGTAATCATAAGTAGTGTAGTTGACGTAGAAATTGTGGTATAATAAGGGTAATAATTATACCCCATTTTCTATAATTACAAACAAGGCTTCTGATTCGTGAAATAGAAACATGAAATATTAGACATATGTAAAAACTATTAAAAAAATAGACACGTAAACATAAAAAAAAGACGTAGAAGCTGAAAAAAAAAAAACACACACGGATAAATATAGAATAAAAAAACACCATAAAAAAAATATACACGAAAAATTTCCCCCAAAAGGTAAAAACGTGTAAGAAAAAAACGAAATGTTCTATAATTCGGTTCAGCTGAAAAAAAAAAAAAAGAAGGCAGTGAAAGTGAGTGAGTGGAGGCCGGTCTGCTCCTGAAACGACGTAGCTGTATTTCGTTGTCCAGATCCACAACTAATCCTTCTCACTTTCAAGAAAAACGACACATAATGCTAAGTTGTGTGTTTTTGGTGCTTTAATTAACTCCCACAGGTGTCTCATTAATTAACTCCCACAGGCGTATCAGTGACTCATTAACTAACTCCTGCAGGTGTATGAGTGACTCATTAACGAACTCCCACAGGTGTATAATTAACTAACTCCCACTGGTGTATAATTAACTAACTCACACAGGTGTATAGTTAACTAACTCCCACAGGTGTCTCATTAACTAACTCCCACAGGTGTATCAGCAACTCATAAACTCCCCCAGGTGAATCAGTGACTAATTAACTAACCCCCACAGGTAGATCGTCTTTAGGTATATGTCACAATAAACTAACTAAACCTTGATCAGCGTTGGTCTAAACCTTGGTAGCTGAAACAAATAAACTGAAACAACTTAAAAAAAAGTGACGCAGAAACAAACAGACATAAACTGACATCCAGAAAGCATTATGTCTGTCGTGATAAAGAGCGGCTTAAAAAAAAATATATATATGTAAGTTTATCTATAGTTTACAGTATATCATGTGTAAATTACAAGTGAACCAAATCAAACAATGAAAAACACGACACGTTTCTCACTTAACAACTGTAGGACTATTTTGACTGTACAAGAACAAAACACAATCATAATAATCATATAATTTCATTTCCCATTCCCACTATGTCTTCCTCATTAAGAATAATATGCAAATGCAATCACCTGGGATGGTAACTTTTTTTTCTACTTGTCTTTTGTCACTGGAATTATTCTTTGTTATGATTTTGATATGAGAATAAATGGGACTAGTCGTCAAATTGTGGAAATATGGTTCAATATTTTTATAAGTAAGGTGTGTGATGAGCGTCTGAGAACTGTACTACTTAATCAATTTCTAGTATTAATATGGCTATATATCTTGATAACTTTACATTACTACTACTACTACTACTACTACTACTACTATTACTTTCTACTTCTACTCCTATAAATTTTCAATAAATGTAAATTGTAGTTTTTCACGCTCAATTCACTCTGGTCTGTACATATTACTTCATATTACTTCACAACATCCTTATTAAAACACTACAGATTACAACTAACATGCACATTCCACTTACAAGACAGGAATGATCATAACTAACTCCTCGACCACCAAGGTGTTAGTAGAATATATAATATCTTTTTTGTCTTTACAGTTTATTGTTGAATGTTCTTGTGCCGTTTACATTGGATTTATTGTTTCTTATGAGGTTATTCTGGCACTGGTTGCTGTCTGTATAATATTTCTCTGATATAGTAATAGTATAAAGCTCCATGTTATCATATTTACCCCTCGCTGGTGAATAAGAAAGACCATAGCGTTTTGTTCTTCTTTACAGTCGCACGTTAGTCGTCAGGGTTTATATTAAGATAATTTTAAAATACGACAGATAACAGTGAGCTTTGGTGTACAGTTCTTATTTCTCAGCTAGATTCATAATCACCATTTTTCCCATCCTTATTACACAAAGTTGTGGTTCTTGTTAATTTAATCCTTTCACTACTAGGACATCGCTTTTGATATCGGAATTGCAATTATGTCAAGACGATTTTATTCAGCACAGAGGGGAGCCCGTACACAAGGGGTTAAGATTCAGTTTATACACAGTAGCTTGAGATTAAACAGACCTTTATAATTATGAGGTGTATGTAGAAGGTTATTATAGATACCACACCAAATGCAGGGTCACTTTTTTTTTTATTCCAGAACCATAAGTGATGACTATAATTTCAAACTTGTAATAAACAAAAACCAAAAAATCAGAATTCAATCCCACTGATTTTTTTGAGGTTCATGTTTACTACACGTCCTTAACCATAGTAATTACTTAGGGTTCTGGAATTAGAAAAAAAACCCGATCCAGTATCAATTCAAAGTTTTATAGAAATACTAAGGATGTAATAAGAACCATTTTCTACAAATGTTTCACTCTAATAATAAACCTTTATAGTTAATTAAAGAAGAATATAGAGACAGGGAGGAGATTCACAATACCTGAGAGTACCTTTGTTTCATCCTAAGACAGGTACAGTACAAGACGTGTGTGTGTGTATATCAGCTGCACCGGAATAAGTGAGTTACAGCTACTCTCAGTCCTTCAATAGCCGGGGTCTTTGAAGATAAATTGAGTTTGTTTATGTTTCACCGACCATAACGATATATACTATGTTTCCTGATGATATACTTAACAGAAGGAACAAATGAACTATATTAAAGAACAAGGGAACTAGCTATTTGTCTATTTATTCATCTATCTATCTATATGACCACACCACATCACACCACATCACACCACACCACACCACATCACACCACACCACACCACATCACACCACACCACACCACACCACACCACACCACAATAATCATTAAATACCAATTATAATCTCTCTACCAAGATATATAAACCACTTGAAGTGTCTCTCCCTCAAGTGTCTCTCCCTCAAGTGTCTCTCCCTCAAGTCTCTCAATGGCCTTACAAACATCAGACTAATTTTCAGCCATTAACAATATTGACATTTATGTTTTTACTATATTAAAGATCTAATTCTCAAACCTTCTCTTTCATATATCCAAGAGTAGGTTATCCCTTTATGACACACACACACACACACACACACACACACACACACACACACACAGAAAGAATAAGACAGAAAGAGAGAGAGAGAGAGAGAGAGAGAGCGTTAGGGGAATACAGAGAAAGTTAAAGAAATACGGAGACATAGTTTTAGAGAGAGAGAGAAGAGATTGGGAGGCCGCCAAGCTACGCCCGGACACACGGAGAGAGGACTAGTTACTCTCTCATGCTCTATTCTCTTTTGTTGGGAGAGAAACACACACGGTAGAGAGATAGAGCCAGAGAGATACATAGAGCCAGCTAGAGAGAGAGAGTGAAAAGCATACATACATACATACATACATACATACATACAAGCATATGTGATGATGGTTGCCCCTTATGTTCCTGCCCAAGGGCCACCTAGGTGTGAATTTGTTTAAGGTGTAGAAGCTGTCGCCAACCCAACAACCATACCCTGAGTTAACGAGTTTCGTGACCCAGTTTTAAGGAATAGTCCGAGAAGACCGGACAACTCTCCAACTGCACTGGCTAACCATTACCCCGGAATACGATCCACAAATCAATTAACATCCAAGGCCAATGGGAAGAAGAAGGGAGGAATAGGAGGAAACCAACTAACACAAAGATTATTTCCGAAAGCCTTAGGATTCATCAGAGGCCTCGATAATAATCAGAGCAACTTCGAAGAAAATGCTATAATAATCCTATATTAATCATTGTAATCTCTATGTAGGCGATTTACAATAATTATTTACAATTTTCATGTCGTTTCAATTGCCCAGAGTTAATTAGCATAATATATTCAGCTGAGTGTAATTATCTCATGTACACTACAGTATCTTCTAGTAATGGCATGAAGGAATTAACAAAAGAGAAGCAAATTAATGAATGTATCTGAATATGTGACGATAACATATGATATAAATGACAACAATTTAACATAAAAAACAAACATTGTTTATCACTTCTAATTCAATCTTCATTTATATTAAGTATCTGGGTAATTATTTTTGTCTTTCTCTGAACACCTAAATATTAGCCTCTACCTTGTTCCTTATTTTACCTGATGATTGAACACCCTAACACTAATCTGGGTAGGCTAGGTTAAGTTAGGTTAGGTTAACTTAGGTTAGGATAGGATAATTTAACTGAGATTAGTTTAGCTTGGGTTAGGATGTTAGTTTATATTAGGTTAGGTTGGGTAAGTATTAAGATGTTTAACTATCAGGTGAAATAAGCTAGGGGTGTATAATCTTCAGGTGATCCGGTTAATGTAGAGAATAAATACGTATTGTTTAACCTGACAGTCATTCCTCTCAATAGATGTGTTTTGGTGGAGAGAGAGACAGCTGTTTATAGTAAGGCCCGGAATACTCTCTAATACTCCTACATAACCCTATTCTCCTATTTTAATGCTCCCTATTTCCCCACCGATTAGTCTCCCCATTTCCCACCGATTAGTCTCCCCATTTTCCACCGATTAGTCTCCCCATTCCTCACCGATTATTTTATCCCCATTCTCCACCGATTAGTCTCCCCATTCTCCACCGATTAGTCTCCCCATTTCCCACCGACTATTCCCCCTCCAACCTTCGTTCACCCACTACCTATTTGACTAATCCAATCTCATCCCACCTCATCCTTTCCACACCCCATCCAATCCTTCTCTCACCCCACCCAATCCCTCCCTCACCCCATCCAATCCATCTCTCACACCACCCAATCCCTCCCTCACCTCATTTCTGCCATCTTTAAGCCTTCCCTCACACCCCACCCACCCTATTTCTCACATCCTTCCCTCATACCCTACCCCCACCTCACCCCCACCCAATCCTTACCTCCTCACCCCACCCATTCTCCTCCTCTCCCCACTTCATCCTTCCCTACCTCTCACCTCGCTCATGACCATCGACTAAAAAAAAAAAAAAAATAAAGTTCTCGAAATATTATGACAGTAAACCGAGCGATAAATTGAGCCCAGAGCCTTTGTCAGACGGGTTATAGACCAGCCTGCTTTATGTCGATGGGTGAACGAGATCCTCCAGTCCCATTGTAGAGTACTTGTGAACTGCCAGAATGTTGATTATTTTTTATTTTTGACACGTTAAGTTGAAGCGTGTAGGTTGTGGGGTGGTGTGGAGTGTAGGGTGTAGTGGTGTAGGGTGTGGTGGTGTAGGGTGTAGTGGTGTAGGGTGTGGTGGTGTAGGGTGTGGTGGTGTGGAGTGTAGGGTGTAGTGGTGTAGGGTGTGGTGGTGTAGGGTGTAGTGGTGTAGGGTGTGATGGTGTAGGGTGTAGTGGTGTAGGGTGTGGTGGTGTAGGGTGTGGTGGTGTGGAGTGTAGGGTGTAGTGGTGTAGGGTGTGATGGTGTAGGGTGTGGTGGTGTAGGGTGTAGTGGTGTAGGGTGTGGTGGTGTAGGGTGTGGTGGTGTGGAGTGTAGGGTGTAGTGGTGTAGGGTGTGGTGGTGTAGGGTGTAGTGGTGTAGGGTGTGATGGTGTAGGGTGTAGTGGTGTAGGGTGTGGTGGTGTAGGGTGTGGTGGTGTGGAGTGTAGGGTGTAGTGGTGTAGGGTGTGATGGTGTAGGGTGTAGTGGTGTAGGGTGTGGTGGTGTAGGGTGTGGTGGTGTAGGGTGGGATGGTGTAGGGTGTAGTGGTGTAGGGTGTGGTGGTGTAGGGTGTGGTGGTGTAGGGTGTGGTGGTGTGAGGTGTGGTGGTGTAGGGTGGGATGGTGTAGGGTGGGATGGTGTAGGGTATAGTGGTGTAGGGTGTGGTGGTGTAGGGTGTGGTGGTGTAGGGTGGGATGGTGTAGGGTATAGTGGTGTAGGGTGTGGTGGTGTAGGGTGTGGTGGTGTAGGGTGTAGTGGTGTAGGGTGTAGTGGTGTAGGGTGTGGTGGTGTAGGGTGTGGTGGTGTAGGGTGGGGTGGTGTAGGGTGTGGTGGTGTAGGGTGTGGTGTTGTAGGGTTTGGTGGTGTAGGGTGGGGTGGTGTGAGGTGTAGGGTGTAGTGGTGTAGGGTGTGGTGGTGTAGGGTGTGGTGTTGTAGGGTTTGGTGGTGTAGGGTGGGGTGGTGTGAGGTGTAGGGTGTAGTGGTGTAGGGTGTGGTGGTGTAGGGTGGGGTGGTGTGAGGTGTAGGGTGTAGTGGTGTAGGGTGTGGTGGTGTAGGGTGGGGTGGTGTAGGGTGTGGTGGTGTAGGGTGTAGTGGTGTAGGGTTTGGTGGTGTGTAAGGTGTGGTGGTGTGAGGTGTAGGGTGTAGTGGTGTAGGGTGTGGTGGTGTAGGGTGTAGTGGTATAGGGTGTGGTGGTGTAGGGTGTGGTGGTGTAGGGTGTGGTGGTGTAGGGTGGTGGTGGTGTGAGGTGTACTGGTGTAGGGTTTGGTGGTGTGTAAGGTGGGGTGGTGTAGGGTGTGGTGTTGTAGGGTGTAGTGTGTGGTGGTGTAGGGTGTAGTGGTGTAGGGTTTGGTGGTGTGTAAGGTGTGGTGTGGTGGTGTATGGAGTGTAAGGTGTGGCGGGTGTCGTATAGTCGTGATGGCGTCAGCACGTCAAACCTCCGCGACGAATAAAATAAAGGAAGCTGATGTCCTTCTGTCACCCACGGAAAGGTTCGAAATCTTTATCAAACACGATTCTAAATATCAATCACATCGAAAAAAAAAAAAGCCAAACTACAGGGTGAGTCAGTGGCTGGTAGACCTTGAGTATCGTTATCCAGGATGTAATAGTGTTCGGTGTAGAATGTACTCAGCAAAGTACACACACACACACACACACACTCTGTCTATCTGTCTGTCTATCTGTTTGGCTTACTCTCTGGCTGTCTGTCTGAATGTCTTTATTTCTCGTTATTTCTCCCTTGTCTCTCTCTTTCCCTTTGTCTGTCTGTTTCTCTCTCCTGTCTGTCTATCTGTCTGTCTCTCCTCTATCTTTCTCTCTGCATCTGCCTCTCTCCCTATCTGTCTCGGTCTCTCTCTCGTTTATTGTCTCATAAATTCTAGTCATATCAGTTTAACTTCGGGGCTAACAGCGAGTGAATCATCCTGTATAACCATAAAACACACACACACACACACACACACACACACTTCCAATAAGCCTGTGTGGTATATATTGCTTCAGATACAGTCGGGATCAAAAGCTCGGTCCCTCCCAAACTGAAACAGTATCGACCCCAAATGAAACAAAGCAACACACTCGCACCAGATGACAGTCAGGGTGTAGTCATTCCTCTGCTTCAGTTTCACATGTACAGAGAACGAACTTTTGCATAACGAGACTGTACGAATATCTCTACGGTATCTCCCAAACACTTTATACCGCATCGAAGTATAATGTTTACCAATATATACCGACAATAATAACAGTACAATATTTCTCATTTTAGCTGAGAAAAAAAATATAGAGCAATATTCTAATGATTTTTATCTCTAACGAATAAAATCTCTCGTTAAACCTCTCAAAGAATAGCGAGACTTGGTAATGAAATCGACGTGTCCATAAGAATCAAACAATGCTCTCAACTTTATCCGTACCTGTGTGTGCTAAGTCAATAAGCCATTACGAAGAGAAAGATATGAAAGCATTAAAATGACTAACAATAATTTCAATATGGAAAGAAAAATCACTAACAGAACATAAAAAAAAAAAATAGATAAAAAAAAATCCAGAAAAAAATACAAATTAGAAGAAAAGAAATAACGAGACAGTGTGATAGTAAGTCTCTTTAGCGCATTCGTAAAGATATTTCCATTTCTCGCACTTCTCTGGACATCAAAAAACGTTTTATCAATTTGGCGGCGTGTGGGAAGAAGGCAGCCAGCATCCTTTTAGACGATCATCCAGAGGAGTCTGTGAATTGTTAGGAAAAGAGAGAGAGAGAGAGAAAGAGAGAGAGAGAGAGAGAAAGAGAGAGAGAGAGAGAGAGAGACCTATAGCTAGTGTAGGTTAGGTTAGGTTAGGTTAGGTTAGGTTAGGTTCTGGAAAAAAGCTTCCAGGATACAGTCTACGGATGAAATATACTGATAGTAATATATTTTAAGGTCTTATGATATTCATCAATAACATCAACAGGAGCTTCATCAATAACAACATCAATCACTACAGTAAATTTATACAACATCAGTAACATCCCCAATCACTACAATAGAGCCTAAATAACATCATCAATTACTACAACAGAGCATCAATAACATTATCAACCAATAAAGCAGCAATAGTACCACCATCAATCATACTACAAATAAAACATCAATGACAAAAATGCAAAAACATTAAACAAAAAAAAATATCAACACTAACACCTGTAAAGTAGTTCTATGTATTGTAAGTGTCAGAGGACCCAGCCAGTCAGCCAGTACTACAGCAGGACAACAGTACAAGGGTGGTAAACAGAGACACAACCTCTCTGTTTATACTAGCTTCCTCCTCCACCAGGTAATGACTTCACTGTGGCTCTATACCTGCACCACCACACACCATCAACCACCACCACACACCACCACCACCACATACCACCACCACCACCACCACCACACACCACACACCACCATCACACACCACCACCACCACCACCACTACATACCGCCACTACATACCACCATCACACACCACCACACACCACCACCACCACCACATACCGCCACTACCACACACCATCACACACCACCACACACCATCAACCACCACCACACACCACCATCACACACCACCACCACCACCACCACACACCACCACCACCACCAACACATACCGCCACTACCACACACCATCACACACCACCACCACCACCACACACCACCACCACCACTACCACACACCATCACACACCACCACCCACCATACTTCACTCACACCTCATCATAATCCTCCACAACTCCTTATTCTTTCTATTTCCCCAATTATCTTTTTTCCCTTTTTACTTTTCTCTTTCGCAGTTTTTCTCACCTACCTTTTTACTGTTTGTGTTATTTCTACTTTTTTATCAGGTTTCCTAGTTCTTGTGATCGTTTAGTCCTGTGTTAACAAAGGCTTGATTCGGGTTATAAACAGGCTAGGATTGGACAATGGAACAGTTAACTTAACATTAGCGTATCGGGAGGATCTCCAATCAGCAGACAAGTAATTCGCGAGTTATTAGTAATGTTAGGTTGTGATTGGTGGATTTTTTATTTATTATTTTACTTTATTCCTATTTCCAGAGGAGTGATGTTTAGGAGACATGGCCGTAGTCAATTGCTAAACTAATGTACTCTCTTTTTATCACATTGTTTCCCTCATTTATTCAACTTCGTGATAGTCAACAACAGTGAAAGAAACCTGACTACGGCTTATATCAGGCCAGACAGCTGATGCCTCTCTCTACCCAACTCTCTCTTTGTTATTAATTACATCTGTGACGTCAACTCCAGTATAAGCTCCGTCTATTTTTATCTTAAGCCGCGTCACCGTATTCTCTTTCCCTGGACACTAAGCCTTAGGTCAATCTATCAAGGGACCATCCGCATGTCTGAGGGCTGGAGATCTTGGTCCACCATTCCAAATATTTCTCGGTTGTCTTTACCAATCCTCATAGATTTTGTATCTCTCTCCGAGGACCGCAGCTTTAAATTCCATCATCTAACACTAGTTTCTGCCTTCCTCTGGTCCTACTGAATCCCTTTGGTCGATAGCCAAATCGTTTTATAAAGCAGTTTATAACCCTATCACATCCCCATCTCCTTCATCCTCATCCTACACCAGCCGCTGCAGCGTAACACAAAGCCAAAATTCGTGGGTTCATTTCTGTTTAGAATTCAACTTTTCACCTTAGTATCAACATCCCTGTAGTACCTGTACCACAGTCTCCCAATCCCATACAACCCCCTAACTCTTATACCCATCCTGTGTTTTGTTCCCTTTTACTCTAAAGCTAAACAGAGCCCCAGCACCTAATGGTATACCTCCCCTGATCCATCCTACCTCACCAACTACCGACCTACAACACTCACTTCTGCCGTCTCTAAAGTTAAGGGATCAGTCAAAAACAAAGAGATATTCAAGGACCTTTAAGAACACCCACTCATCTTTTAGCACCTAATGCGGTTTATCTTCCAGTCAGTCCATTACAGACCTGCTGACTCTCCTAACTCATAACCTGTGACTGTGTCACTTGACATCTTCAGCGAATCTTGTTTTGTCGTTGACATTTTGAAAGTCTTTGATATAGTTTAGCATCCGGGTCTCCTTATTAAATTCTCAACAAAGGCTTGCATTATTCTTTGACCTTCTGGATCTTCTTTCCTTCCGCCCCCAACGACCATACTCATGTATAGCCTTGGGCGACTCTCACTCAGACCACATTACCACTGACGTTAGAGTACCCCAAGGAGGTCTCCTGCCTATCATCTTTTTAATCCTCAGTAATGATCCCCTCTCATCTTTCCTCTCACCACACAATCTTTTCCCGACGATGTTAACCTACACAAAACTCTGTCTTAACGATCTAATATCCGCATTCACTCCAGCCTCTCAGTAAATCACCGAAATACTAGTGGAGCTGCGACGAAGACCAGTCTTTAGAATTCATAGCTCAGTGGGACACAAATAACTCTTAACTTCAGTAAGACCAAGAAAAACACCCCACTCTTGCTGTCTCTCTCATAGACCATCATCTACAACATCCAACTCTCAGTCAAACCAATATACCAGCCACCAATGTCTATATTTTTTGTCTTATTTTAACTAAGAAGCTCTATTGGAATCTTGTAATAATGTAAAGACTGTATACAACATTATATTAGTCAGTAAACCCCTCCATGTGAGGCTTCTATGACACTTCCTCTTAAACATTATGTGTGCCCTTAAGTGGAATACTACTCTCATCATGACCCTATTTATTACTACAAGTCAAAGTAAAATATAATGCAATTTGCCGCAAGAATAACCAAGGCCTTACTCCTCCCCTCCTTCAGGTCTCCTCTCTACCATTATTTCCATAATCAGTCAACCATTGAAATCCATTCCACCATTTCCCCTTTTGTCAATCCTTATCACATAACACGGCACTGTTATCATCCCTTATCTAATGCCATCTATATTATTACAGTTGTGGTCACTTTAGTCGAAATCTATCACCATGCACCTCCATCACTCTCCTCGCTTCTCTTCTATGTAAATCTCTCTCTCTCTCTCTCTCTCTCTCTCTCTCTCTCTCTCTCTCTCTCTCTCTCTCTTCCACCTACAACTAACAACTCTTTTGATTGATATTACCCCTCATCTATCATTACACGTGTATGTCAATATATGTCATGTTATCCAGGGTGTAGCAGGTGATGTAAATTTGAATATATGTCATTTGTCAATACTGTTTTTCTCAGAATGTTAACTGTTTTGTGTGACTTCCCTCAGTTATCATATTAAAAAATTAACAATATCAACAGAAGTGAAGGCAACAATAATAATAGCAATGTCAATAATAATAGCAACGTCAATAATAATAGCAACAAAAACAACAACAGTAATAATAATAATAATAATGAAAAAATACGGTACTAATTGTAATATTATAATAGTAACAATAATAATAATAACAATATCAACAACAATAATAACAAATATAATATCAACATCATAACACCAATATCAATAACAACAACAACAACAACAACTTAAAAAAACACAACCACCACCACTATCCACAACAACAACAACAACATCAAAACAACAACAAAACATTAAAATATCAACCAACATCAAATCAACAACTTAACATTAAACCTAAAACAGATACAACAACAACAACAACAACAATTAACCCCCAAAACAACGATAACATCAACAAACCAACAGCAACAACAAAAACATCAACCCAACAACAACATCAAACCATCAACAACAACAATAACAACAAGCCGATCAAAACAAACACCAAATGAAAGTAAAAAAGAAGAAAATAAAAGAATTACGTCTGAGAATTTGTCTAAAACAAGTGAACCTCATTTTGATATCAAGGGAATACATTTCAGTGGTGGTGGTATACAGTATATTGCGACAAGCGAGTGAGAAGACTGGGATATACTTCTTTCTCTTCAATAGTGGGTTATTGTTCATCTTGCTCTTAAACACAGAGGAATATATTTCGTCAGATTCCTGAACGCAGAGAGAAAGGAAAGATAAGAAAAAAAGTGAGAGAGAGAGGGGAGGGGGGAAGGGGAAGAAAGAGCGATAATGAAATAGAAAAAGAAAGACAATTGAAAATGAGAGGAAGAAACAAGGAATAATTGAGACACATAGTGAATGTAAGACACACAAAAGAGAGAGAGAGAGAGAGAGAGAGAGAGAGAGAGAGAGAGAGAGAGAGAGAGTTTCAGCCCAAGGAACAACAGTACGGAATAGGTAGTATGAACCGTATTTAAATATGTAAATTTAATTCTCCCCAAAAAACTATACGCAAAAGCACTTGCTTTTAGCCCACTAAAGTAAACTGTTTCAGCTCACGAAGGTAAAACAAAACAAAAATTATACTCCCTGTAGGAAGCACAGTATACTATTGTACCTGTATTTTATACTGAAATTTGTACCTGCAACATATACTGAGGTCTGTACCTTTACTTATTTCCTCGAGAAACTGCGACTCTGTGCCTAAATAATACAGTACGTTATTTGAGGATCATTAATCAAACTAATTTAATAACAAGAGGCTGTTTTAATGAAGTCTATCAATTATTAATGACACATCACCATAATATATAATTAGGGTTTCACAACTCTTGAGTAATTTAGGGTAAGTGTTGGCACAGGTAAAATGCTCTCAGGGAAAATAACTGCTTCAGGGAACGTCAGATGTTTTAATAAGGGTTATTTTACCTGTATCTACGTCTTAATCTTAAAAAAAATATAAATAAAGTATTTTACCCTAAAGAATAAAAACACTGAGATGAGTAAAACCCTTTTTTTTAATGTTTAAGAATCTCTATGTACTTACGACCTTCACCCAAGCCTCAAAAACCCTTAAAACACAATAACTTGAAATTTTTACCAATCCAAGGAAATATATTTGTGGTTGGAAATTCATATTTGCTTCAGTTTATGTGTCTCTTTCCTCCACCCCCACCGTGCCCCGCCTCCCACGCCACATCCTCACCCTCCAGCCCTACTGTGCCAATCATCCCACGCCACATCCTCACCCACAACCCCACCGTGCCCCGCCTCCCACGCCACATCCTCACCCACAACCCCACCGTGCCCCGCCTCCCACGCCACATCCTCACCCTCCAGCCCTACTGTGCCAATCATCCCACGCCACATCCTCACTCACAACCCCACCGTGCCCCGCCTCCCACGCCACATCCTCACCCACCAGCCCTACTGTGCCAATCATCCCACGCCACATCCTCACCCACAACCCCACCGTGCCCCTCACTCCCACGCCACATCACCTCCCTCCATCCCCAGAGTGCCCCTCCTCCCACGCCACATCGCCTCCCTCCATCCCCAGAGTGCCCCTCCTCCCACGCCACATCCTCACCCTCCACCCCAACCAACACTCCTACAGGTGCTACACCAACACCCTTACAGGTGTTACACCAACACTCCTACAGATGTTACATTAACACTCCTACAGGTGTTACATTAACACTCCTACAGGTGTTACATCAATACTCCTACAGGTGCTACACCAAAACTCTAGCAAGTGTTACACTAACACTCTTACAGGTGTTACATCAACACTTCTACAGGTGTTAAATCAAAATCCTTAAATTCGTAAAGGTCCACGAATGACCATCTGGGTATGTGGAATATTATACCCCGGGAGTAGCCTGTGTAGAGGTGTGTGGTAGGTAGAGGTGTGTGGTAGGTAGAGATGTGTGGTAGGTAGAGGTGTGTGGTAGGCAGAGGTCTGTGGTAGGTAGAGGTGTGTGGTAGGTAGAGGCGTGTGGTAGGTAGAGGTGTGTGGTAAGTAGAGGTGTGTGGTAGGTAGAGGTGTGTGGTAGGTAGAGGTGTGTGGTAGGTAGAGGTGTGTGGTAGGCAGAGGTCTGTGGTAGGTAGAGGCGTGTGGTAGGTAGAGGTGTGTGGTAGGTAGAGGTGTGTGGTAGGTAGAGGTCTGTGGTATAAACCGTATTTAAGAAAAGTATACAATTATTAACCGTATATTGTTCAAACATATCAGACTTATATGCTATATCTTTTGAGTATACTGACTGTTATTATGATCATGTCAGCGGGCGAGTATATCCAAGGTTATATGACCGATAGACCGATTGACGTAGTGAGTATATCTATAAGCGTGTTATATGTCAGGAGGATATAAAAGTTTGTAAATATTAAAAGTACACCATAAAAATATTTTAGAATTTAGCAAAATAGAGTTTGTTTAAGAAAAGCAATGAAGGATATATTCAATAGAGATTAATATACATAAATATAGCTATACATATAGATGGTAGGTCTAAAGAAAATATCTATAGGTGGTGCATAGAATATATTTGGGACTATTGTATACATATCAAGAGATTCTATTACAGTACATACTAATATACAGGGAGATAAAATGGTAGATTAAGAGATTATCTTTTAAGGTGTGCAATAGGTAATGGGGACTTACTGGTAAAACATGTCAGGTCTCTCGTATCAGGTTAGTAAAATACATTCAAGAGTTGTTAGGTTGAAGGAAGTGTCTGTATGAGGGTAAAGGCGTGTAGGAAGGTACACCTGCCCGTCATTACGTAAGATACGCTGTAGTAATGTTCACCACCACACACATATTCAGAGCATTAGACAAAAGTTCCAGCACAAGAAACACAATTATTAATTTGTCTTCATTAATGTTTAATTCATTTTTTTTTATTTGAAAGTTAAGTTATTGCGGTGTTTAAAGAAGTATCGTACAGTATATTAATCCAATCACAGCGGTGAGGCGTTGACCACAAGTATACTGACGACTCTGTGGTATGATAGGGAAGGATGATATATCATGTACTAAGATAAATGACCATGTTGGGAATGTGTTATTCTTATGAATCATACATCACCCAGATGTGAAGACAGCACGTGTATCTGGCAGTCAGGTGTGTACTTCCAATATAGATAACATTTTATTCTACAGTTTCAAAATAACGAAGAAACTGCAAAAATACACAAATAATACCATGTTATGAGCAGAGGAAAGTTTCTCAAGTAAAAATAAAAAGGTAAGCAATGTGCCGATGTAGACAACCCTCGCCAGGAGAGACACATACGAACACGACATAAACAATGTCATTCATCAGTTTAACTTATGAGGGATGTGAGTAGTAAGCCATGCCAGGGGGTGAGAGTAAAGGAAGTTGAATATGCAGCTCCATGAGCAATGTGGCGGCCATGTACGCCTGCGTGGCCAGTGTGCAGCAGGCTGGCCGGGACATCAACAGGTAGGATCCGGGCAAGACCTGCCAGACGAGATGAAAGAAGAGGAGCAATAGTCGGAGGAAAGAGAAGGGGGGGTCCGGGCATGGGAGAGGATGAGGGAAGGGTGGAAGAGGAGTAGGAAGAATACCTTACCCTTCTCATGACCCGCAGGGAGAAAGATGACGTCTTCATTTTGCCGGATATTCTGGCAGGGAGAGCGAGAGTCGGTGAGCGGTGACAAGTTGGGGTGCGTCCCGCTGGTGCAGGGCGGGGGGAGGGTCACTAGAGGGCAGCACTCACTAAACTAAGAGCAGGAAGATGCACTAGTCTCGCTAAGTTAGAAGGTCATCGCACCATGCTGGGTTCGGTCAAAAACACAAGTTTTGTTAACACTAACTACTAGAAATAAGGAAGTTTAGATAAATCGCTACACTATGCCTTTAGTCTAATTTTGAGGAGTCTTTCAATGAAAAAAGTTTGAGAAATTTTTTTCAAAAGATGAATGTCGAGGTTAACACTGAATGTACACTGTGGTGGTGAGCGAGGAGCAGCAGCAGCTGTGGTAGTGTGGTGGAGGCGCAGCACGCTGAGCCTGCGGGTCTGGACCTCTACACCCTCGCGCACTGCTCGGCGCACACGAGTCTCAACTGCCACCTGCTGCCTCACACTTTACGCTAATAATGCGTCCACGCCTGCCGCCCCAGCTGATCACAAGAAGACCTGGTGTTGCATTGACGGCAGCTGTGTGAGAGAGGGAGAGCGTGAGTGAGAGTGAGTGAGCGGAGGAGGTCTGGGAAGAGCGCTACAGGCTGACTGGGACACGCTGGTGACTGGCCTTCTGCTCCTGCGAGGTGGAGCCTGGCGAGCAGTGCCGTGGGGTGCCGTCCGCGCGATGCTTACCACCACGCCGACCCCACCCACCCACACCTACCACCCAACACCACCCCCATCCACCCACACCTACCACCCATCACCACCCCACTCAAACCAACCACCCATCACCACTTCAACCCATCACCACCCCCACACCCAGCCACCCATCACCACCCACATCCAACCACCCATCACCACCCCACACCCAACTACCCACACCTTCCACCCATCACCACCCCACCCACACCCATTATCACATCACTCAGCGCCTACCACCCATCACCACCCTACCCACACCCATCACCACATCACCCACGCCTACCACCCATCACTACCCCACCCACACCTAGCACCCATCACCACCTCACTCACACCTAGCACCCATCACCACCCTACACCCAACTACCAACACTAACCACCCATCACCACCCCACCCACACCTACCACCTATCACCACCCACCCACACCTACAATCCATCACCACCCAACTCACCCACCCACACCTACAGCCCATTACCACCCCAACCCACACCTACCGCCCATCATCACCCCACCCACCCACCCACACCTACAGCCCAACACCACCCCACTCACCAACACACATTTACCCCACCCATAACTACCCCTACCCACTCACCTACCCCCACCACCCCACCCACTCACCTACACCTACCACCCCACCCACTCACCTACACCCACCACCCCACCCACTCACCTACACCTACCACTCACCTACACCTACCACCCCACCCACTCGCCTACACTTACCACCCCACCCACTCACCTAAGCCTACCACCCCACCCACTCCTACCACCCATAATCACCCCCCCCCCTCCCCCTCCCACCACCCACACCGTCACTACTCTATTAATTAGAGCTTTTTAAGAGGCATTTTTGTATACTTTAGAACCTATGATCTTGAACCACCGATAATATTGACAACTTGTTGGGTCTCTCTCTCTCTCTCTCTCTCTCTCTCATTTTTTTCGCCCTTTCTTTCTCTCTCTCACACACACACCTTCTCTTTCTTTCTCTTTCTCACATACACCCTCTCTTTCTCTTACATATATCCTCTCTTTCTCTCACGCAGACATACTCTATCTCACTTTCTCTCTGTCTGTCTGTCTGTCTCTCTCTCTCTCTTACACACACACACACACACACACACACACACACTCTTTCTCCTATCAATATCCGTGTGTGTGTGTGTGTGTGTGTGTGTGTGTGTGTGTGTGTGTCCCTTCTCATTCCCGATACAAACAACGTAGTGTGAATAGATTTGTCACTGCTTCTTGTGTTCAGGTAAATATATCTGTCAGCTGATCACACAAGCAGCGTAACTCATGAATGGAATCAACTAAAACGATCGTACTGGTTATAAAATATTAACTAGGCAATACACAGAGATGTCATGTCTTATAGGCAGCAACACATACAACTGCTGGGTAACACAGAATTATTCTGTATTGTATAATATATAGAGCTATCATTTCTTGCAACACAAAACTGCCAATTCTTGCAACACCTACAGCCGCCAAGGTTGAAGGTCAACTATCCAATATTAAGGTCACAGCTCTGACTAAAGGTACAACGTGGTGTGGGTCCTTACCTTTCTCGAGTGCAACTTTTTATATATGTATATATATTCGAATGTTTCCGTTTTATTTCCTTCTTCGGTTTTTTTTAGTGAGTTTGTTCAGAAGTATCTTTTGAAGTATTGTGAACGTGTTGACTCTCTCTCTCTCTCTCTCTCTCTCTCTCTCTCTCTCTCTCTCTCTCTCTCTCTCAAAAGGAACATTTCTCTAGATAATTTCCACCATGTTTGACACACACACACACACACACACACACACACACACACACACACACACACAGATATAGAGCGGTGTGGGTCGGTGGTCCTGTTTGTGGTCGGCATCACCAGAGATAAAATCTTTCACCGCCGCAAATTATGAGCTGTCAGCCAGACACGAGTTTAACCAAGATCGATGAGCTCATGTGAACGAGACCATCACCCGGGGGCATTACTGTTACATTACTGCCATCTAGTGCACACCCGCTCTACCTTAACCGTGTGTGTGTGTGTGTGTGTGTGTGTAACTCCAGAATGTTTGCCCCTCAGCTAGGGTAGGATAGGTAATGTTAGAACAAGTTAGGTTAGGTTAACGTCAGGGAGGTTAATGTTAAGGTGAAGGTGAAATAAGAGGAGAGAGAGAGAGGCAATCAACTAGCTGCCGAGTGCTATGAATTGGGAGATCACCAAACCTAACCTAACCTATCCTCACCTCTCTGACCACCATAACAGGAAAGGGCTTGTGTTTTAAAATAAAAGTTTGTCATTTTTTTTTACTCATTTTAACAACAAGAACATTAAAATGCAAGAATAATGAGCTTTAGACACGCATAAATTACCCCAATAAACACCAAACACGACCATGTAACTGTAGAGAATAAAACCTATACAGTGGAATTATGCGACTCTAAATTTACGTATTTGTATATTGATGTATACCTCTAATGACAGTGTTTTATTTTGTTTTTTGAATATGTATGACAACATTTGCTATACATGTTATGCAAGTGATTACAGTTTCAGCAATATGCAGTTCTGTGTATTTATTTTGGTTGTGATGCTGATGTAGTGGTGATGGTGATGTTATAGTGGTAGGGGTGATGTAGTAGTGGTGATGTCGTGGTAGTGGTGATGTAGAGGTCATGGTGATTGTGTTGTTGGAACGGTAATGTTGAACTGGTGTAGCAATACTGGTGGTGAAGTAATAGTGGCATGAAATAGTGGTAGTGGTGGTATATACATTGATGGTGAGTATGGTAGTGGTAGTGATAGGGATACAATGTTGGTGGTAATGGCAGTACAGTAATAGTTGTTGCGGTTTAATAATGGTGATAATTGTGGTAGAGGAACTGATGTTGCATTAGTGTTGGTGTAGAGTGGTGGTAGAAATCCCAAGACTAGACTATTTATGTACAGTCACTCAAAAACTATCTGTACTTGGGGGGGTCGATGAATTACAGAGTGAACAATGAGACTCCTGATGTCTCGGTCGGGTTGTCCAAATCCTTCGTCCTGTTGTGTCATATCTTATCACAATTTTGTATAGATAATATTTTTAGTGACTGTAAAGTGTACAGTATATCACAAACATCGCAAAAATTGTGACCAAGTCCCAGGTTGCTGATCTGACTTTCTGTCTCATTTACCCACAATTGCAGGGTCTCAGTTGTTTCTCTTACTTTGACAACACAACATACATATATTGTTTCTCAATATTGATCTTTTTTAATTTTTTGTATTTCTTTATGGTTCTTTATTATTGTTGTTGTTATTATTATTATTATTATTATCATTATTATTATTATCATTATTATTATTATTATTATTATTATTATTAACAACAATACTACAACTACTACTAATACTACGTGGCCTCCAGCCTCCCCCAATAGCCACACCTTCGCCGCCATTTTATTACCTTAAAATTAAATATACTAATACATAAGTAGTTATCCTAGCTGTGTTGAGTTAGTTGAGCCGCAGATCTATGCGGCATTCAGTGACTGTTGCCTCATAGTCAATATCTGCAACTGTTGTCGGCTTTGAGGCCGATGCTCTCGTTCCCCTGCGGCAGAGCAAAGCAGACCTAAGGAGAGAGGATAGTCGTGATCTCATCCAGGCTGTAACATAACTTCTGGGCTGCTGCTTCTGTTCGGATAGCACCTCCGCAAGTCTGGCGTAGAAGCATCTTGCACTTGGTCCCACACCACCAGAGGTTGTGAACACCAGAGGAGTGAAGCTGACTTGATCAACGTTCTGAATTCTATCCCAGTATCCCCTAATCTTGTCGTTCTCGTTCCTTCTGTGTGCAGCATCGAGAGTTAAGTTACGGTGACATAAGGCCATGGGATAAAAAATCCTGATGTTGAAGAAGGCTCGCTGTCCCCACGTCCAGAATCCTCGAGCACTGACGTCAACACAGGGTTCGTTGGCTGTGTTTAAAGTCCTACGTTGGAAATTCTCACCCTCCAATGGAAGGAGGGTCGGTTCTAACCTAACATCACGACAGATTTCCTTCAACATATTTGCTGTGAGATCCCTTACTTCGTCATGCCCCATGCATATGAAGCCCCCTTTCTTGCACACCATGGCGTGATCAACGTCATAGGAGAAGCCACACACGCATTGGGAGGGCAAACCTTCTACTGGCCTACCGTACCTTAGAGCAATGGCATTTGTAAATTCTTGTTTATTGAGACTGAAACCATTTACCCTTATCGGTAACGAAGCTAATCAGTTCGAGGCGCCCACCTCCTGCTACTTTTTTTTTCAAATTCTCTGGTAATTGCAGCAACAGTTGCTGCAACTTATCACTTTGGCCGTGCCGTCGTTCTGTCGTAATGGACCGTCGAATCTTGTTTACTTCGCTGGTATCCACCTCACTTGTTGCGTTCTGAGCTATTATGTGGTCAGTGAAGGCTGCCGTAAGCTTAACTTAATTTTGATGTCCGGTGGCAGCAATCTCCTCTGGATTGGTCAATCCCATTCCTCCCAGTCTCGGTGGTAGTGCAAGTAGTGATCTTTCTGCTGGGGTTAAGTGAAGATGTTTCACTAATTTGGGAATGAAATTGACGACTACTACTACCACTACTACTACTAATAATAATAATCAATCGGTCATCTTGTTTGGTCCGTTAACAATCAAATGACTTCGTGTCAAGGTGACAACAGTGCACTATAAAATCGGGTTCCCAACCTGTGTTCCGTGGAACCCCAGGTTTCCGGGAAGAGATACCAAGGTATCCGTGGGACAGCACACGTCTGATACGCGACCGACTTGAAAAGTTTATAATTTTGACAATCTAATATGCATTGGAGTGGCAGACCTGATATTATCGAGCTGATGAATGTGAAAGGCGAATGTATTTGTTTGGTGTCGTTGTTTAATGTCTTATTTTTATCAAATAATATTATGTCTACAGTAAGTGTATGGGACCAAATAAAATCTTCACTAGAAATTTTATTCCTCTAACTCGTCATCACTAGAGGACTCTCACGTCACCGCGACACAGCGACAGCTATTAGTGTTGCCATAGGCCTGACCTTGAAGGGAGTTATCATCTGCCCTAAGCACTCACGTTCACCCACTGCTTGTGTTGCGCTGTTTGAGATGGACAATTGGTTAAAATACAACACTTTAAAACCAAAGCCCCAAGATGGTAATGATCATGCTGGTACGTCTGGTCACACTAATGAACAAGGAGGTTCAGGTACTGATGGGGTGGATGAACCACAGACGTCTGTTCCAGTGATTAAAAATTAGTAGCTTATAAATCAGTGAATGGGAAAGCCAAGAAACGCAAGTTTGATGACAGCTATGTAAACTTTGGCTTTATGTCTGTTGAAGATGAAAATGCTGCTGACGGACAATGTGTTGAATGTAATCAAGTATTAGCAAACAGCAGCTTGAGTCCTGTAAAGCTGAGGAGGTACAAAGCACCCATAATTGGTTGGCAGAAACAGTGATTATTTTAAAAATAAAGCGAGATCAGTTATCACAGTGCTAAGGCTGGTGAAGCTCATACACTTGCAGAATCTTTAGTGAAACCGTGTGGGAAAGACAGTTTCCTGTATGTTGGGGGATAATCCACAGTAGTAAGACTCTTGAAATTGTTCACTTGTCAAACAACACAATCTCTCGTCGCATTAAAGATATGGCAAGTAACTGTGAATCAGTGTTAGTAAATCGTCTGAAAAGTAGTCCTGTTGGTTTTACCCTGCAACTTGATGAGTCAACTGATGTTGCAGGGCTAGCTATCCTTCTTATATTTGTAAGCTAAATATTTTAAGAGTCCGTGCACGAGGATATGTTGTTGTGTCAAGCTATTGAAATCACTGCAAAATATCAGGATATATTTAACATCTTGGACACTTTTATACAGAGAAATAAAATGTTAGGATCTGTGTATAAATATTTACACTAACGGTGCAAAAATCAATGACAGGCCCAGTAAAAGGTGTAATGGCTCTCATCAGAAATGTTGCTCCTGCAGTAGAAGGTAGACGCTGTTGCCTTCAGAGAGAAGCTTTTGCCGTGAAAAAGATGCCAAGTGAACTACAAGTTATACTTGATGGTAAATTTAATCAAAGCTAAACCACTTACTTCTCTAGTGTTTACTGCTCTGTGCCAGGAGGTGCGTTGGTTATCTCGCGGCAAAATTTTTTCTCGTGTGTATGAATTGCGATATGGGATCAAATCTTTCAGACGGAAAAAGAAATTCTGTCAAGAAATTCACTGATGAAGTCTGGCGAGGAAACTGGCCTATCTTGCAGATATTTTGTTCACAAATAAGTGAGCTGAACTTATCATTGCAAGACTCAAATACCAACATATTGAATGTTCAAGACAAAATTGAAATTTTCTTCTCAAGACTGAATTTTGGATTTATTGTTTAAACAAAAACCAAAGTGAATGTTTGTTCTTAAAATCCTCATTAATTCCTGTATGAAAATGGCTTGGCACTGGATGAAAGTTCAAGAGACTATATAATTCAACACCTACAGCAACTAAAGAATACTTTGAGAGTATTTTCCCAAGGAGCCAGAACCTCTAACATGGCTGCGCAATCTATTCATGGATTCAGGTACTGTGATGGAGTAAAATCTGTCAGTAAATGAAACAGAGCAGCTAATTGACATATTAATTGATCTCATACTCAAAACTATGTTTGATAAGGACTCACTGCTTTCATTTTGGATACAGTTCTTACATGGATATCCTGACATCACAAGATAAGCTTTGAAACACCTAATGTCCTTTGCAGCAATATTTGCAGTATATGTGAAGCCGGCTTCTCACGCTACATCGCTACCAAAAACAAATAAACAAATTGGATGCAACACCTGATATGCGCCTGCAACTGACAACCATCCTTCCAGATTCTGATGAACTCTGTCACCAAAAACAAGCCCAACCATCACACTAAAAATGGTAAGAATCATGATGCTGTGTATTATACTCTTGTTAACTTTCCTCGTGCAGTAGTGATCAAGGATTTATGCACAATAACTGGAATCGCATGAAGTTGCACCATGTTCACCAAATTTTCAAAATAGTAAAGTGTATATATATATATATATATATATATATATATATATATATATATATATATATATATATATCTATATGCTGATACCCACAAGGAAAGAAGAAAACACGAAGTTCCCAAGCGCTTTCGTGTAATTCACATCTTCAGGGGTGAGTACAGACTGTACTCATCCCTGAAGATGTGAATTACACGAAAGCGCTTGGGAACTTCGTGTTTTTTTCTTTCCTTGTGGTTATCAGCATATACCTGGATCACGCGCACCCACAGTGATTTACTTGCACATATCACGCGCACCTACAGTGATTTACTTGCATATATATATATATATATATATATATATATATATATATAATAAGGGTTCCGAAAAGCAACAACGATCGTGAAAGGGCTCCAGTTGTTGTCAAAGGTTGGGAATCAATGTGGGGACTCTATACATCAGCGAGGTTACCCATGTACGTAGTCACTTCTTACAGTCAGTTACTATTCAGCTGTACTACTGCTAGCTTACCTAAAGGTCCTACGTTTAATTTAGCCTATTTAGCACCAATTACACTCACTAGCCCACCGAATAGTCATCCCATTCAGACTATTCAGCATCTATGCACTTACCAGCTCACCTAATATTCCCTCACAAAAAAAAAAAAATCAATCAATCTCACGCCAACTTCCAGATAGGCAACACATGGCCTACAGGGAAATCAACTTCCATTTACGTCTCTTATGTAGATCTGCTGAGTGGCTACCGAAACATTCTGTATCTTTGATTTCTGCTCTATTAGTCTTCTGTAGCTTTGTGTACAGCTCCGTAGTCCTCCTGTCGACTGTGTTGGTCAATTCTGGCTCCCTCTATTGCTACTGTAATGTTCTAAGCTCCTCTGTTGACTGTATGGCTCTAAGCTTCCTCTGTGACTGTATGGCTCTAAGCTTCCTCTGTTGACTGTATGGCTCTAAGCTCCCTCTGTTGACTGTAATGTTCTAAGCTCCCTCTGTTGACTGCATGGCTCTAAGCTCCCTCTGTTGACTGTATGGCTCTAAGCTTCCTCTGTTGACTGTATGGCTCTAAGCTCCCTCTGTTGACTGTATGGCTCTAAGCTCCCTCTGTTGACTGTATGGTTCTAAGCTCCCTCTGTTGACTGTATGGCTCTAAGCTTCCTCTGTTGACTGTATGGCTCTAAGCTCCCTCTGTTGACTGTATGGCTCTAAGCTCCCTCTGTTGACTGTATGGCTCTAAGCTCCCTCTGTTGACTGTATGGCTCTAAGCTCCCTCTGTTGACTGTATGGCTCTAAGCTCCCTCTGTTGACTGTATGGCTCTAAGCTCCCTCTGTTGACTGTATGGCTCTAAGCTTCCTCTGTTGACTGTATGGCTCTAAGCTCCCTCTGTTGACTGTATGGCTCTAATCTTCCTCTGTTGACTGTATGGCTCTAAGCTCCCTCTGTTGACTGTATGGCTCTAAGCTCCCTCTGTTGACTGTATGGCTCTAAGCTCCCTCTGTTGACTGTATGGCTCTAAGCTTCCTCTGTTGACTGTATGGCTCTAAGCTCCCTCTGTTGACTGTATGGCTCTAAGCTTCCTCTGTTGACTGTATGGCTCTAAGCTCCCTCTGTTGACTGTATGTCTCTAAGCTCCCTCTGTTGATTGTATGGCTCTAAGCTCCCTCTGTTGACTGTATGGCACTAGGCTCCCTCTTTTGCTACTGTAATGTTATAGGCTCCCTCTATTGACTCTGCATGGCTCTAGGCTCCTTCTGTTGACTCTGTATGGTTCTAGGCTTCCTCTGTATGGTTACAGGACCCCTTTGATGATTCCATGCGGCCTTAGGCTCCCTTTGTCGATTTTGTACTCCTTTAAGCACCTTCAGAGCTCATTAGGTGGACCAGGTAAAGGTTCAGTGTGGAGATATCCGTCTCAAAGGTTGACCTGGTCGAAGGTTGAACGTTTCATCCCTCGTCGTCGTAATCAGATTAGTTTACGTTTGATCAGGGAAGTTAAGCTACACTAGACTCAGTTAAGTTGGTTTAGGAAACGTCCACACTAGAACGTCAAAGAGCTAATTCTCCACTGCTAAAATGTCGAAAATTATTACTTGGTTCACATCCCCTGTCTGTTTCTTAACATATGATCTATATACTCGAGTGTGATTATTTTTTCACCATAAAAATCTAATTTGCTTAATATTCTTTAATTTCTAGTGTCAAATCCATATAATTCAAATAAATCATATACTTTTTAATTCATCTTCTAAACCCAAAGAGATGTTTATGGTCAATAATTTGTCATCTATATTTATGGATTAAAGTTGAACATTATACTAAGTGTTATCCTTCAGTCGCCAGTGATTATATTATTTATAAATACGTTATCAAGTTTTCAACTCTAACAATTAAAATATATTAATTTTCCAACGCTTAAATTTTCAACTGGACTCACGTACCTTTTGTATGTTGAAGATCAATTGTCAGTGGTTGAACTATCTGCATGCTTGAATTAGTTCGAGAAAATTATATATCTATAAAGACACAGATGTATATCCTATGTATACAGCAAAGTATGGGCCCAAAACTATACCATTTGCTCCTGAACTAAGAAGACCTCTCAACAAAACTTCCTGCTGGACCCAGAACTGTGAAGACCGCCCTCTCCCTTGTGCCATTGTTGGCCATCTTCCCGGACCGGACCATCCACCACTGACATCGTCGACAACATCTCACGAGCGTTTTCGGTTTATCGAGCATTAGCTTCCCCTCCCCACTGGTGGTGTGAGTGACCCACACTCCAGCTGGAGAGCAGCTATAGCGCGATATTCCCGACGTGGTTTGAGCTCTTTTCCTTCTACTTCTATTTTTCCCTTTTTCGCTCTGGCCTAGGGACCTGCACCCTCAAAAGTATATTCGTCCTGCGGTCCCCCCTGTAACTGTTCACCTCCCTCCCAGGAGATTGTGAACACAAAAGGGGGTTGGAGCAAAAACCCATCCCAGCCGAGTCTTTCCAGGAAAACCGTGATCGTGCGGTTCCACCTGGAAAGAGGGTAGCAATCCTTATCCTTCCCCAATAGGCACACTTAGCTCACGTCTATAAGTGAGCAGTCACATACACGAGGAAGTAGGCTTCCCCAACGGGGCTCCGGGAGAGAAGCTCAGGAACCACTCTACGACCACCAGCCAGTGGGGAGTGCTGAAATTCCTCTGCTACTTACTCAACCGGAATAGGTAGGTTTTAATGCAACACTTAACTCAAGGGAGTAACACACAAGTGTTACTCAGACTTCTTCCCTGAAGTGGATTCACCCAATATCCTCTCAAGTGTACCTAATGTGTAACTTAAATAAACCACATAACAGACAAATAAGTGTTTACCTCAAAAACCTGCCACTTAAGCGTTCCAGAACTTAACTACAATATATAACTGTTATAAAAAGACACTAAAACAACACATTGATATATAAACACATAAAGCGTTTTCATAATACGTACACGTTGATATATATTTAACAAAGACGACTTGATATTTACACTTGCGTTAGTATAAAATATTAAGGGTTAATGTTTATATCCGCATGACGTGTGGTAATATATATAACTACACGTCGTGATGGATGGCCTTGCGGGTTATTTCCAGCCAATTTGACAAAGTACGGTAATGCTAATTTGATAACAATCCCTTGAGGGGCGATGAGAGCGTTGGCACACAACAGACAGGTGTATGAACTCCTGGGTGGGCGTCACAATGAGGGGTCGTCGGCTCTTATTTCGGATCACCTGAAGATAAGCCCCTTAGCTTTTTTGCACCTTATGATAACCCTAACGCTAAGCTATACTAAGCTAAGGTAACATCACCAGGTAGAGTAAAATTGTTTAATCATCTGGTGAAATGAACTGGAGCTAATCTTCAGATTCTCTATGTCCATCACATTTTACCACCGACTGTATCCAAGTGGGGGTAAACTAAACTGTTAATCTTCATGTGTCTTTTACCCAGAGGTTAAATTTAAAGATGAAGTGACTATAAGCTTACCTGTCTCTCCTTTCTAACTTATAAAACACATAATTCACTTTTATTTACGTGTTTTAAACAGCGATATTTACCCATCAGTAAGGTATCCCTCATCGGGAAGGTGTGTTGTACTAGAAGAGTTCCCGGCTTCTCCCAGGAGGGGAGACAGAGGATTGGGTACGACTTTCCACTAGGTTACCCGCACCTCCCTACCAAATATAAGTTATATATATATCTTTAAAACTGTAATTGTATATACACACACACACACACACACACACACACACACACACACACACACACACTGTATTTTGTAACATGACAAGAGTTGATGCCCTCGCCAAACTCGCGTCTAACAAAGACATTGTTGAATACAATCTGGGTCTGTCAAAAGAACCCTTAAAACTATTGATGAGTTTGACGCAGGCAGACAAGTGTAAGCAGGCGTTAGTCAACTGATTGTTAACCATAATGAGATGTATATGGAGCAAGTAACAAGATCACTAGATTACAAGATGTTATAACTGCTAGACTAAGGTTAGGATATAAGCACCTCTGGCAGTATATCCCTCAAGCAGATGTGAACAAAACCAAATGAAAAGTGAGTGGTCAAGCACACACTTTAGGGACAGGTCCAAGCACAGTGTGTGTAAAATGGCACAACACGTTATCTCTAATGCCAAGCTAGCTAACATATTAAGATTGTATCCACTTTTTTTGCACTTAGTAGCAATATTAGTTCTCATGTATAGAATCAAACACACAATGTGCTTGAATGCCTCTCACGCAAATGTGAATAACAAAGTGTGCGGCCAGAGACACTGCCTCACACTCCTGTACTCACGCAGTTGCGAATAAGTTATCCTTTATGTGCAGAGCTAAACGAAGAATTTATTTTTCTTATACTCTGTAACATTCAATGCCATAAAATCCTGACCACGGGGGTTAGTTATACAGACCCCTTGTGAACTCTACTCTGTAATCCTTTTGCACTACCGGCCACAGTATGAGTATGGAGTGCACAATAAAGAAGCCACTGTAAGTGGTAAAATTAAATAATAAAAAAAAATAATATATTTTGTATAACGTCCGTATGGCACCACTTACATTAATACAGTAATAGTTTTCTCTCTAAACAATAATATATGGAGACCAAATTAAAAAACACTATCTTATAGAAAAATCCTTCAAATTTACGATTTTTATACCTGGCTGGCTGGCGACGGTAAACAGTACATTAAGTCATTTTCACACTAAAATACAGACTAATTAATCACACTATTAACGGTGTTCACTAAGATGTGGATGTAGACATTTTGCGCGGAGGCGATGCTCTGAAATTTTTGAGGAAGTGATATGTGCTGTGGAAAAGTTTGGACCATCTCAGTTAACGAATCATTGTAGAAAAGATTTGAGAAAAATTGTTGCGGTATGACAGAATAAAAATTGACGACCCAAACCAAGATCTGCAACACCGTACAGCGATGTACACACACCAACGTCAACGGGGGCGAGGAGTATAAGTTAAAACGATAGATCGGTGAGAACCGAAGACGAAAGCCAAGAATCCAAATTATTTGACTACCGATAATTTTCATTTGTATACTGGCCTTTGTTTACCTTCGACGGGTCAAGGATGCTCTCGAAGTACCACATACTAGAATACAAGATAAATGTTGCGTTACCTCGCTGTTTGTGTTGGTAAAATGTTGGGATCACAGTAGACCAGTAGTAGTTACATGGTAATCTTTGAATGTCGGGGAGAAAGATTACATGGAAATTATGTAATAATGTTTAGGTGAAGCTCAAGTTTAGGTAGATTGTTACGTTAGGTTAAATTAGTTGGTTAATTTTATGAAAGATAAATTACATGTAGCCGTATCTGGTACTTCGGGAACATCTCAGATGCAATTTTGTTATCAACCTCGACCAATCAGAACGAATCCCGGAAAAATAACGGAAGTAAGTAAAGGTCCGTGAAATGACATATAATTACTGCCTAAATATTATTAAAATCATAATAATAATGTTTATCATTTTCATTAATACTATTACTACTACTTCTACTACTATAGTTTGTTCAGTTTGTAATAAGGCAGCTGATTAGCTGGAGGACGGGCACGGGAAGAGTCACTACAGTCCTTTAGTATTTACAAGTGATCGCGGCCCCTTCGTGCCCGGTGAAAGTTTGATGAAAATCGATTGTGCCGTTGCCCAGAACACACACACACACACACACACACACACACACTCACGGCTATTCCTATAGTATATTGGAGATAGTATATTAGATTCAGTGTATTTATAGTCGGACATTTTAAGGGGTTATAACTTTTCTCTGTTGATCTCTTATAATTCCTACTCTTGGGGAAGTAAAAATTAGCTTATGAAACTCTCTGGTAACGTATCATTAAAAGAATAGAAAAAAATATACTGTTATGCCGGGCATAATATCGTCTTTTGTGAACCAGGTGTTCTGATTATTTTCTTTCCCAAGCAGCAGTTATTTTGGCAAGTTTAAGGAGATTTTCGTGTATATTCAGTACTGTATTGATATCTTACCTAGGTAAGCATTTTTTAGAATGTATTACATTATGTTTTGTTATGAGTTACATACGCATTGTAAGCCTAGAACAGAATAGAACGTTCAAGAACTTCCCAGGTGTGTCTCGTTCCGACTTCCAGCACCTGGATGGTGCTAAGATGTTCTAAGGGCTTCTGCTGAGGTATATAAGCGGCAACGAGCTGCCTAGGGGAGTCGATCGTTTCTGCAATGTGTGAAGTACAGGCCTCGTGACAGCTGAAGATAATTGTTGTGAGCGATATAAAGTGAAAAGAATAACGCCCGTATTATTAAACAACATCTTCCCTTGAAGAGGGTCGTCGTGTTTCAACAGGAGTTATAAGCAAAATGAGTCCTGAGGGACACTGCAGTACTGTACTTAACGGGGTGGTGTGGCGGTAAAATGAACTAATTCCAATAAAATTTATTTATAATATTGGAATTAGTTACTTTTACCGCCACACCACCCCATTAAGTACTGTACAGTACTGAGGTGTCCCTCAGGACATTTAGTTTAAAACTTGGGTTGAAACACGACGACCCTCTTCAAGGGAAGATGTTGTTTAATAATACGGGCGTTAGAATTGTGCACTGATGTGAACTGGCTGTATATATACGAAGTGAGAAGCCCAGTTGTGAAGACATGCCCTGTGAACAGTTTTGTGAAGATTTAGTGAATAGTAATGAGGACTAAAGTTCACAAGTGTGTTTCTGTGACCTGGTGGAAATTACCGGAGACTGGCGTGACAGCCAGTGGTAACTCGACGACACTTATGTGTACGACCTGGCGCTGGTAACCAGCGGTAGACGTTGGTAAGCGACAAAGGGGGTTCGTAACAATACAATTTCAGCGGCAACCTTCACCTCACTGCTTGACGTCACTTGCTAGACGGAGTTTACCAAGGATAAAATACTGTTTTAGTCCTTGCCAGTTTACGACGCTAAACTTCATCATCTTTGTGTAATTTGTTATATGTATGTTACCAGAGCGTTTCATAAGCGAATGTTTACTTCCCAAGTGCGGAAATTAAAAGAATTCTACACAGAAAAGTTATAATCCCATAAAACGTCAGAATATTAATATTATAAATTGCATACCACAGATCTGTCGTTGACTACAAACTGACTCTAGGCCTTAATGAACAGACCATACTTGTTTAATCAAACATGTTTTTGAACAAAATCTCTCTTACAACGAAAATATAATAAAAATGTGATACAGTATATAATACAAATATTTAATATACACAAAAATGGGTAAATATTCGTTTGGAATTCCGGTCAAGTTTGGCGACAAGGAAACGTATTTCGGGTAATTTCGATGTGCGGAACACGAATCTGTTATTAGTATATTGTGCAAATGCATAGTTTTCTAGAAGCTACATGAAGAATAACGTAGAAACGTAACATAACCTAACACAAGATAACAAGGAAATAATCTTACCTTAGTTCTGTTTGCTAATCTTGAAGAAAGTGGTGCAATCGTTTCTATTCGTAAGAAAATTCGGAAGGACCGGGTGAAATATTTTCTTTACGCGTCACTAATTATATAAACACAAATAACAAGCGTTATATCACTTTGCACAAGAAATGACAGTTATTTCCATATTCACTTTGGAAATACGATCACAGTATACGCTATTACGCTATAGACTGGGCGCCGTAACGAATATTATCCTAACACCACAACAACCAGCAGTACTTAATAATCTCCCAACCTCACATAAAAAGGAGTGGATTAACTTAAGTGCGAAAAATTTAATGAAAATCGTAACCACATGATGACTGTTGAGATGTGTTGGGCGTGTGTTGAGATGTGTGTTGAGCGTGGGCTGACGGGATCCCCAACCCTTGCTTACTGATCACGCTGATTGGTTCAACTGCTCACTGAGGGGTAACGAACATCCCACATACAGAAGTTATATTAGCGTAGTCCTCATACTCAGTGAATTTCATTGTTCCTGTCATTAGTTTTATAAATTTCTGAATAATAAACACTGCTTTATACACCATTCAGAGTGTTATATGAAATCACATTAGGTTTGTATTTTATCAATTGTAATTTGTATTACTTTTCGATAATACTGAATACAAAAATAACCAAAACATTCCAACAATTTTATTTTGACAATACATAAAAAATACAAATATATAAACATTTAGAAGCATAACTAAGCACAAGAAATATATACATGACCTTATTTTACACATCATGGTATCGATATCGCTTCGTGTGTGACTCAGACTATAATTCTGCTAAAATATCGCTAGTAAAATTTAGGTAAAGTAATTAAATACGTCTACAATTTATTTCTGTGTATTCTATATGGTATTTTAGCCATGAAAAAGAATATTTCCTTAAGTAGGTAATTTACCGACAGTCGGAGCAGTGACGTCACGGCTTACCAACTACGTCACCAATTACCGATTAACAGACGAAGTACAGGATCTGCACCAATCAGCGTGTTCGATAAACAAGAGTAGCAAATTCCGACAGCCCTGGCGTCAACCTATTGAGGTAAATTCTAGTATGAAAAGTCCGCCAGACAAACGCCAAAATTGATTTCAGATAAAAATTATTATTATTATTATTATTATTATTATTATTATTATTATTATACGATGTTTATATGTGAAATATAGTATTACGGGTGAAAATTAATATCTAGAAAATTCCATTTGTTAATGCGTGCGTTACCGAATTCCGAGCAGGCGTTTGTTTGGCGAGTTTTCATAAGAGAATTTCCCTCAATCCCACAAGTGTCAACGCTCGTTAGCTGTTTGGTGACGATTTTCTTTCCATTTTTCACTTTTAATGTTGATTCACCCCTTTATTAAGTGTGGCGAGAGATTAAGTATTGTTTGTAGTTGTGGTGTTAAGAGAAACAAGAAAACTACTTTTGGGGATGTGATATTAGAAGTTTTAAGAAGGAAATTGAGTGAAATATGGAAGACTGTATACAGAGGCTCCCTCTATCGTTTCTGGTAGGTGTATATTATGTATATTTTTTGTTATGAGTTTATGTGTTATAAATATTATTTTATTATGTTAGTGTATACTAAATAAGGATAGGCTTACCTGTGTACTGCATTGTTGTGTTATATTTTCGCTGTAAGAGGGAATCATTCTTGAGGAACGTAAATTCAGTTTTATAAATAAATTGTGTGGATAAATAAGAAACGTTTAGTTGAATTTTCTTTGTCGATATGCCGCCAACCGAGAGAAACTGTAACTAATAATCATACTATATATAATATTATTTATCATACGAGTAGTGATAATAATGATATTAACCTAGTGGATATAGGCACTGCAGCCGTACGCCAAAAATTACATTGGATATAGGTACGGCAGCCATATTGACGGATTATATAGTCTGCCCACCACGCATGCGCATCAGGCTGCCGTACAAACAGACATCGACGTTTCCCATACGGCTGCTATACCTATTAATCAGAGTACCGTCCTCATATCTGAGGGTTGGCGATCACAGTCCTCCACTCTAAACGTTCTCGGGCTGCATTTACCAATCCTCTGAGGACCCAGTTTTTACTATCATTCATCCATCCCAGTCTAGGTAGTAGGCAGCTGTCAAACAGGGAGGTACTACCACCTGGGAAGATATTGGAAGCATAATGTGTTGTCTAATGGTAGACCCTGCTGCCATATGGCATCAAAAATTGTGACCAAGTCCCAGGTTGCTGATCTGAATTTCTGTCTTATTTACACACAATTGCAGGGTCTCAATTGTTTCTCTTACTTTGACAACACAACATACATATATCGTTTCTCACTATTTATCTTATTTCAATTTTGGATTTATTTATGAGCCTTTCTTCTTCTTCTTCTTCTTCTTCTTCTTCTATTTTCTCCTCCAGGCCCTGATGTAGGTCATTGACCTGTGTCCTGGTGGGCTACTCCTGTTAAGAAAAATGTCTGCCTTCCCCTGACACTCCCTCATCCCCAATTAAATGTCTGAAATATCCCATTTTTACTTTTCTGTACACCTCAGGTATTTCTCCTGAAGATTTTGCTAATCTTAGTACTTCTTTATATGTTTTTCTGTCACTGTAGCTTATTCTTATCATTCGCCTGTAACACCACATTTCAAAGGCCTCCAACCTTTTCCTGGTGTCTGCTAAAAGTGTCCACGCTTCTGACCCATGCACCAGTTCTTGCCATATTAAGCCTCTCAGCAGCCATTTTCTCAAACTGAAGTTAATCTCTCTTTTCATTAGGTCTTTTAGATTATTAAATGCTGTTTTTGCTTCCCCTTTTCTTGTTTTGATTTCCTCCATACATCTACCATCACAGCTAATGTAACTTCCCAAATAGAAAAAACAAATCTACCTGTTTAAGTTCTCTGTTGCCTACCAAAATTTCTATTTTAGGATTACTTAACAATTTGGAAACACCCATTAATTTAGTCTTTACGGCAGTAACTCTTAAACTGTATTTTTCAAATTTTTCCCACTAATCTGTTTACGAGTTTTTGTAAGGCCTCTTCACTATCTGTGATAGGAGCAGTATTATCTACATAATGTATACTTGATATTACTTTACTATTAAATTTTAGTCCTTCTTTTAAACTTATAACTTCTCTCATTAAGAATTCTAATTATATATTATACAATGTTGGAGGCAGAATACAGCCTTGTCTAACTCCCTGTCTAACTCGAGCTAACTTTTAAGTTCACTATTTAGTAGCACTGAAGCGTCCTGTTGCCAGTAAAGATTTTTTAAATTCTAATATCTCCTTTATAAATGTTTATTTTTTCCAAAATCTTTATAAGTTTATTGTGCTTCACCTAATCGAAAGCCTTTTCAAAGTCAACAATGCAGATGTAAAAAGAATGTGACCTCTACAGCATTTTCACTAAAACCTCTCAAAACAAATATAGCTTCTCTAGTTTCTTTTCCCTTTCTTTATCGATTTTGCTCTTCAGATGACTCACTTTCTATTCTAAATAAAAATTTTCTTAAATTTCTGTTTAATAAAACGTTCCAAGCATGACTTATTAAGTTTATTGTTCTAAACTGGGTGCACTGTAAGGCTCCTGGCTTTTTAGATAATTAATAATACAAATATTGATTTTTTTAAATCACTGGGAAGGTCTCCCTCCAGGTACATTCTTGCCCATTTGTTTTATAAATTTTGCTGAAAGCTGATCAGCCCCATAAGCTGTATCATTTTTCATTTTGCTCACAACTGCCTCAACTTCTGATTCCATAATTGGCATTTCGATCTTTATTTTCCTTTTAATGTCATCCCTCCACTCTACCTATATCATTGTATAGTTCTATCTACTACTACCAATTTCTCTTTTACTTCTTCTATCTCAAACAGTATCTTATTGTCTTTGCTTTTAATAGTCCCAGCCCCATTTATTTCCATTTTCTTGTTCATTTGTTTAATTTTTCTGTACATTTCCCTATAATTATGCCTTCTGTCATCACCTTGAATCTCCTTGCATTTCCTTTCTAGATCATCTTTCTTAGCCTTTCTGCAATTCCTGTGAATTTCTTCGTTAATTTTTATGTAAGCTTCACTTCGTTTTTTCATATTTCTTCGGAATCGAGTATGACGATCATTCAGTTTTAAGGTGAGTTTTAAGGTGACTAAAGAGGCCGATACGGGACTGGCAGATTCGTTCACAGATGTTGCACATGTGGATGGCTCCATCTTGTGCGGGAGGGGCGGCGGCAGCGTCCTTTTAGCGTTGGCGCTTGTCTGTCTCGGTTTGCAGTCGGGCTAACTCGAAAGTATTGACACCTTTTCCTGTGGTGATCCTCCAAGCGTTACGGTGTGGACTGTTCGTCTCCCAGGTGAGGGGGTCGATTTGGCACTTTTTCAGGTTTGTCTTAAGACTATCCTTATACCTTTTCAATTGCCCGCCAGCGTTACGTTTACTATTCGTTAGATGACTGTACAGTAGCTGCTTTGGTAGTCTACTGTCGCCCATGCGGGTAACATGGCCAGTCCAACGTAGTTGTTCATGGATAATGGTAGCCTCGATGCTCCTACAGTTGGTGTCAGCTAGAATACTGGCATTTGTTTTCTTGTCTTCCCAGCGAACTCGGAAGATGGAACGTAGAACACGTTGGTGAAAGTTTTCAAGTGCCTTGAGTCACCTCTTGTAAGTGACCCATGTCTCGCTGCCATGTAGCAGGGTGGGGAGGACCACTGCTCGATATACGTGCAACTTAGTAGATAATTTCAGTTCCCTACAGCTGAAGACAAGAGTACAGAGTCTGCCAAAGGCTTACGCACATTCATAGGTGTTCAGTATCTCCTGTAGGTCGCGTTCGGTGTGAGCGATAAGGGTGAGGTCGTCTGCATACTGGAAGTTCAATAATAGAAGCTGCCGACACCTTTGTTCCTGCCTGGAGTCGTATTAATTTGAAAATATCCTTCATCCTGTAAAGTATGACCCCCCCCCCCCCCCCCCGCTGGCTAATTGGCACTAACACGAGTAAGGAAGGCAGCCAAGAAAATGGAAAAGAGTTGGAGCCAGTACACATTCTTGTTGTACCCCTATTTGGATAGGGAAGAACCCAGATTGGGTGCCATTGTGCAGAACGCTGCCGCTCATGCCATCGTGGAGCTGCCTCACATTGGTGATGAATTTTGGTGGGCAGCCAAACCGGCTGAGGATCCACCAGAGGGCTTCCCTGTTGACCGAGTTTAAGGCCTTGGTTAGGTCGATGAAGGCGATGTACAGGTCACGACGCTGTTCTCTGCACTTTTCTTGTATCTGGCGGGCAGCAAAGATCATCTCAGTAGTGCCATGTGATGGTCTAAAGCCACACTGAAATTCTGGGAGGAAGTTTTCCGCCTCAGGAAGAAGTATGTTTAGGAGGACTCAGGCGATAATCTTGCCAGCTGCGGACAGTGGAAAGATCCCGCTGTAGTTGTCACAGTCTGACTTGTCTCCCTTGTTCTTATAATTATTGACGATGGAGGCATCTTTAAGAGCTTGGGGATTTCCTCCTTTTCCCACATATTCTCCAGGAGAGAGTGGAGACTACTAGTAAGCAGTGGTCTTCCTGCCTTATACACCTCGGCTGGGATTTCATCAGGCCCTGAGGCTTTGTTATTTATCATCTGTTTGATGGCTGTAGCTACCACATCCAGAGATGGAGGGTAGCTGAGATGGGTCAGCTATGGATGCTGAAGGATCTGTTGGGTAGCCAGGACATCCACATCTGTGCTTTATTTGAGCAGCGAATGGTAGAGCTGTTTCCAGCACTGATGGATGCCTTCTTCGTCCTTAATTAGGGAGTTACCCTCGGATGAGCAGAGGGGGGCTGTGCCATGAGTGATGGGCCCATAAAATGTATTAGTGGAAATAAAAAAATCACGCATCTTGTGCTGATCTGCAAATTTTTGTGTTTCACATGCTTTATTTTTAAACCAGTCGTTCTTTAGATTGCGAAGTTCCGCTGGGCCGCCGCTTTAGTCTTATGGAAGGTATCAGCTTTGGCTCTAGACTGAGGGTTGTTCTGCCAGTCGGCTAAAGCAGCATGTTTATTATCGACGAGTTCACGGATTTCCGGGTCATTTTCATCAAACCAGTCCTGGTGTATTCTTTCGACATGACTGAGGGTCTCTCTGCAGGTTTTTGTCATGACAGTTTCGAGAATATCCCATTTGGCACTGGGATTTGGGTTGTTTGTTGTCGGGTTGTTTATCAGCCTATGTTCGAGCTGCTCTCTGAAATCATGTGGTACCGCTGAACCTCCAGAAGCTAAGTGTTAAATCCTCTTCTGGAGGCTTGTTGCCTTCACCGTTTTGGGGCGACGTGAAGTGAGAGCTTGGCTTGTGCTCTCGAGCCGATGATCAGTGTCGCAGTGGTCTGAGCCACGCATGGCACGGGTGATGAGGACACCTTGGGGATCTCTTTCTCTGACAATGATGTAGTCAATGAGATGCATGTTTGGATCGTGGGTGTTGCCACTGTTACGCCATCTCTTAATTTACTTTAATATCCAGGTTCTAGGCATAACCAAACAAAAAATAGTGAAGTAAATCAAAAGGGGATAAAAATAAATAAAGTAAGCCTGTAAGAATTTAATTAAATTAAATACTAACACAAGAAAGAGCTTCGTAGGCTGTCACAACAAATTGATTCACTATTGTAGGTTATGTATATAAGCTACTGTGCCGAGTAGCAACCCTGTACATAAGCTACTGTGCCAAGTAGCAACCCTGTACATAAGCTACTGTGCCGAGTAGCATTTATATACATAACCTACAACTATCGAAACTTTTAAGACACAAATGATACTAAAACATCGAAACATCAAAAGAACTGCTTAAACATATAGAATAAAAATAAAGCACTGGATTATGTTAACACTGCATAAACATATAAATAACTAACACTGAAATTAACTATCGTGAAACAACACTGAATTACTTAAATGAAACTAACCAAGCACTGATGGACACATAAGAGACATGGATAGGTACTCACATAGATATACCACATTGGTGGCGACAGGAACAACACAGAAATAAAATAAAGTATAAGTAACAGGTGACGGGTGCCACTCAAAAGAACGTGGACTGAATGACAGGAGGACTGGACTGAACTCTGTCTGCTGGTGGGTACTATATATAAGGTCGGCTCCCTCCAGTTCGACACGCCCGTGAAACATGGGTCGTTTAACGATGCAGATGGTCGTTAGAAAAACAAAGAATGCTTGTTACAATACTAAATGAAGAAATAAGATGGGCTTGAACAAATAATGACAGTTAAAACCTTAACAGCACAGGGTAAGGTGACTAGAATATATAATAATAAATATAACACATCATTACAGGAATAATATGGAACGACACTGAAGCATGTTATAAAAAATATTAGAAAAATACCACACGGTCGTAACACCACCATCCCTTGAACTTGTTGGCCTGCCTAAACAAGGTATTGGTGATAGTGAGGTTGTGTGCAGCGCACTTGCTGAGGAGGAGTAGGCCTTTGGGATTACACTTGTCAGGCCATTTCTCCATATGATTCCCTGCCAAATGTCAGCATCTCTACCAACTCTGGTATTGACGTCACCTAGGAGCACAACATTATCTTCTCTGGGGAT